>JAHVAK010000320.1:1845000-2546881 GCA_019845155.1 Luehdorfia chinensis | reverse complement strand
AATCCTTAGTCGCCTCTTACGACACCTCGGTAGGAAAAGAGGTAGGTGCTTTTCTACTCTGCCGGACACGTATCGGCATAGTAGTAGTATATTTATAGTGTTGTCTTCAGTTATGTACTACTTTATCGGACAGGATTTCTCTAGAAATTAATACAATGTAAAAATACTTTTACTGGTGGTAGGATTCCCATGCAGGAATCCGTCTAGGTAGGTACCACCCCAGGGCCAGTTATTCTGCCGTGAAGCAGTAGTGTGCAAACATTACTGTGTTTCGGTTTGAAGGGCACTGTGAGCTAGCGTAATCACAGGGCATATGAGACTTAAGAACTGATGTCCCAGGGTGACGGGCGCAGTGTGGTGTCACACAGTAATTTTCTGTGTGACACAGCATTTGTTATGGGCAGATGTTACACTTACCATCAGGTGAACGTTGTTTGCTCGTTCCGTCACTTTTATGAAAAAATACTCAAGCTTTATTTATTTTATTGTGAAAGTATTTTTTTTAAATTTTGACAAAAATGACGACTACCTACATTTTACAACATTTTACAAGTTTGTTCCAACATCGCCATCATATTATCTTTGCAGGTCATCCTAGAGAAAACGATCCGAATCCCGCGCTCGTTGTCTGTGAAGCTGCGTCGGTGCTAAAAGGTTTCCTCAATAAGAACACCAGTTGAAAGACTCGGCTGGGAGAAGGTGGCTTCCTGGACATCGTCAACCATCCATTCTTCAAGAGCATCGAGTGGGAAATGGTGAGTAAAGAATATATCAGTTATTCTGCCGTGAAAGCAGTAATGTGCAAACAATAAAATGTTTCGCTTTGTATGGAACTGAAAGCTGGTGTAATTACTGGCCATATGGGACTTAAGAACTGATGTCTCACGGTGATGAACACAGTGTGGTGCTGCACGGAAATGTTCTGAGAGACACAGCATTTGTTATGGGCGCTTACCATTGTTTTGTTTGTCTCTATACAATCTAGTTATACTTAATGGCATTAGTTGACTGGCACTGAGAGAGAGCTAGTGTAATAGGCATAATGTGAAATAAGGGCATATGAGACTTTAGAACTGATGTCTCAAGGTGGCAGATGCAGTGTGGTGCCACACACAAAAATGTTCTGGGTGACACAGCATTTTTTGTGGGCAGTCCAGTCAACCTTCGACCAGAATTCTATATTGTTGTTCAATGGTGATTAAATCCAAGATAACACAATCGCCTAGAAAATTACTACTCACTGTTATTTTAATATAGAAGTGGAATATAAATATACACTCACTGGTGGCTAGGATTCCTATGTAGGAATCCGTCTCGGAAGGTACCACCGCAGGGCCAGTTGTTCTGGCCGTGAACCAGTAGTATTTCGGTCCAAAAGGGGATTACTGGGCATATGGAACTTAAGAACTGATGTCTAAGTGGTACGGGCGCAGTGTGGTGCCACACCAGAAATATTAAGTGACACAGCATTTTGCTATAGTCAGACGTTTTTACTTACCATCAGGTGAACGTTTTGCTCGTCTCGTCACTTCATCCAATAAAAAAAAAACATTTCCGTTTACAGCTAGAGCAAAAGCAAGTGGTTCCACCGTTTAAGGCCGCGACTGGAAGGTGAACGCGACCTGGCCAACTTCCCGCCGGAGTTCACCGACGAGCCTGTGCACCTGACGCCGGACAACGAGTAAGTGTCCGCGACATCCCACCAGCCCCGGGCCTGGGATCTCTCGCCTCTTATCTGATGAATAGCTATTCGGAAATCTCCTTACGATGGCAACATTAACCGCTTCGGTAGCGTGAAAGTTCACCAGCAGTTTTTCTGGATGAGAATATAATTATGTTCCCTCTATAGTACCTTAATATAAGAATTGTTTTTCATTTTACAGCACGGTCATAGCGGACATTGACCAGTCGGAGTTCGAAGGCTTCGAGTATGTGAACCCGTTGCTGATGTCACTCGAGGACTGCGTGTGACAACACGCCTGTCGCTTGCACCCGTACCATGATCCCGCGCAGGTCAGTACCGTGACCCGTGACCCACTGCATAACTGTTTCGCACCGTACCATGATCCCGCGCAGGTCAGTACCGTGACCCGTGACCCACTGCATAACTGTTTGCACACCCGTACCATGATCCCGCGCAGGGTCAGTACCGTGACCCGTGACCCACTGCATAACTGTTGCACCCGTACCATGAGCCCGCGCAGGTCAGTACCGTGACCCGTGACCCACTGCATAACTGTTTGCACCCGTACCATGATCCCGCGCAGGTCAGTACCGTGACACGTGACCCACTGCATAACTGTTTGCACCCGTACCATGATCCCGCGCAGGGTCAGTACCGTGACACGTGACCCACTGCATAACTGTTAGCACCCGTTACCATGGTCCCGCGCAGGTCAGTACCGTGACACGTGACCCACTGCATAACTGTTGCACCCGTACCATGATCCCGCGCAGGTCAGTACCGTGACACGTGACCCCACTGCATAACTGTTGCACAACCCGTACCATGATCCCGCGCAGGTCAGTAACCGTGACACGTGACCCACTGCATAACTGTTGCAACCCGTACCATGATCCCGCGCAGGTCAGTACCGTGACACGTTGACCACTGCATAACTGTTGCACCCGTACCATGATCCGCGCAGGTCAGTACCGTGACCCGTGACCCATGCATAACTGTTGCACCCGCTACCATGATCCCGCGCAGGTCAGTACCGTGAACACGTGACCCCTGCATAACTGTTGCACCGTACCATGTCCCGCGCAGGTCAGTACCGTGACACGTGACCCACTGCATAACTGTTGCACCCGTACCATGATCCCGCGCAGGTCAGTACCGTGACACGTGACCCACTGCATAACTGTTGCACCCGTACCATGATCCCGCGCAGGTCAGTACCGTGACCCGTGACCCACTGCATAACTGTTGCACCGTACCATGATCCCGCGCAGGTCAGTACCGTGACACGTGACCCACTGCATAACTGTTGCACCCGTACCATGATCCCGCGCAGGTCAGTACCGTGACACGTGACCCACTGCATAACTGTTGCACCCGTACCATGGTCCCGCGCAGGTCAGTACCGTGACACGTGACCCACTGCATAACTGTTGCACCCGTACCATGATCCCGCGCAGGTCAGTACCGTGACACGTGACCCACTGCATAACTGTTGCACCCGTACCATGATCCCGCGCAGGTCAGTACCGTGACACGTGACCCACTGCATAACTGTTGCACCCGTACCATGATCCCGCGCAGGTCAGTACCGTGACCCGTGACCCACTGCATAACTGTTGCACCCGTACCATGATCCCGCGCAGGTCAGTACCGTGACACGTGACCCACTGCATAACTGTTGCACCCGTACCATGATCCCGCGCAGGTCAGTACCGTGACACGTGACCCACTGCATAACTGTTGCACCCGTACCATGATCCCGCGCAGGTCAGTACCGTGACACGTGACCCACTGCATAACTGTTGCACCCGTACCATGATCCCGCGCAGGTCAGTACCGTGACCCGTGACCCACTGCATAACTGTTGCACCCGTACCATGATCCCGCGCAGGTCAGTACCGTGACCCGTGACCCACTTCATAACTGTTGCACCCGTACCATGATCCCTCGCAGGTCAGTACCGTGACCCGTGACCCACTGCATAACTGTTGCACCCGTACCATGATCCCGCGCAGGTCAGTACCGTGACACGTGACCCACTGCATAACTGTTGCACCCGTACCATGATCCCGCGCAGGTCAGTACCGTGACACGTGACCCACTGCATAACTGTTGCACCCGTACCATGATCCCGCGCAGGTCAGTACCGTGACACGTGACCCACTGCATAACTGTTGCACCCGTACCATGATCCCGCGCAGGTCAGTACCGTGACCCGTGACCCACTGCATAACTGTTGCACCCGTACCATGATCCCGCGCAGGTCAGTACCGTGACACGTGACCCACTGCATAACTGTTGCACCCGTACCATGATCCCGCGCAGGTCAGTACCGTGACACGTGACCCACTGCATAACTGTTGCACCCGTACCATGATCCCGCGCAGGTCAGTACCGTGACCCGTGACCCACTGCATAACTGTTGCACCCGTACCATGATCCCGCGCAGGTCAGTACCGTGACACGTGACCCACTGCATAACTGTTGCACCCGTACCATGATCCCGCGCAGGTCAGTACCGTGACACGTGACCCACTGCATAACTGTTGCACCCGTACCATGATCCCGCGCAGGTCAGTACCGTGACACGTGACCCACTGCATAACTGTTGCACCCGTACCATGATCCCGCGCAGGTCAGTACCGTGACCCGTGACCCACTGCATAACTGTTGCACCCGTACCATGATCCCGCGCAGGTCAGTACCGTGACACGTGACCCACTGCATAACTGTTGCACCCGTACCATGATCCGCGCAGGTCAGTACCGTGACACGTGACCCACTGCATAACTGTTGCACCCGTACCATGATCCCGCGCAGGTCAGTACCGTGACACGTGACCCACTGCATAACTGTTGCACCCGTACCATGATCCCGCGCAGGTCAGTACCGTGACCCGTGACCCACTGCATAACTGTTGCACCCGTACCATGATCCCGCGCAGGTCAGTACCGTGACCCGTGACCCACTTCATAACTGTTGCACCCGTACCATGATCCCTCGCAGGTCAGTACCGTGACCCGTGACCCACTGCATAACTGTTGCACCCGTACCATGATCCCGCGCAGGTCAGTACCGTGACCCGTGACCCACTGCATAACTGTTGCACCCGTACCATGATCCCGCGCAGGTCAGTACCGTGACCCGTGACCCACTGCATAACTGTTGCACCCGTACCATGATCCCGCGCAGGTCAGTACCGTGACCCGTGACCCACTGCATAACTGTTGCACCCGTACCATGATCCCGCGCAGGTCAGTACCGTGACCCGTGACCCACTGCATAACTGTTGCACCCGTACCATGATCCCTCGCAGGTCAGTACCGTGACCCGTGACCCACTGCATAACTGTTGCACCCGTACCATGATCCCGCGCAGGTCAGTACCGTGACCCGTGACCCACTGCATAACTGTTGCACCCGTACCATGATCCCGCGCAGGTCAGTACCGAGACACGTGACCCACTGCATAACTGTTGCACCCGTACCATGGTCCCGCGCAGGTCAGTACCGTGACACGTGACCCACTGCATAACTGTTGCACCCGTACCATGATCCCGCGCAGGTCAGTACCGTGACACGTGACCCACTGCATAACTGTTGCACCCGTACCATGATCCCGCGCAGGTCAGTACCGTGACCCGTGACCCACTGCATAACTGTTGCACCCGTACCATGATCCCGCGCAGGTCAGCACCCACCAAGCACTCCAAATTTGTTTCTTTCACCCGTATCACGATTCTGCGCAGGTTAGTACCGTGCCCTGTTCAGAACTGTTGTATAGGAATGATATACGTGCAAAAATTACTACTCTGTCTCATCCCATTGACGTGGTAAGAGACGACTAAGGGAAATTCTTGGAAAATATCATAACTAGTAACAGTAACAGGCTTATATCAATAACTTTTCTACCCTTTTCTGCAAGATATTACAAACATAATGTCGTCGATGCTTAGGCTTTCGGCCATTCGACATTCTTATTTATTGTAACCAAAATTGTTATAGATGGTTATGCAAAGCGGCAGATTTCATTTGAACGCTTCGTGTAATTGCAGGCCTACGGCTACGGAGCGGAGTCCTCGTCATCGGACTACGACTCCGTGTGCTCGGAGCTGCCGCCTCGCAAGCCCACGCTGCTGCAGCACATGTTCTGCTTGCCGCTCAACTGACGTCACCGCGCCGCGCGACGCACACATCCACACGCACACACCGACACACCACAACGCACGCACACATAGACACACATCAAACCTTCTTTATGTTTCATGACAGCTATAGTTAGACATTACCAAGGAGAGTAAAGATAAGGGAGAAGGACTCCATATAACAAAAGTGTCCGAGAAATCGAGTCAAATTAAAATGGCCACTGTAGCAAAGCTCCTGAATTTTAAATTAAATGTATTTATATTTGTTGTCTCAAGTTTTTAGGTTATACCGCGTTAACTTTCACTGCACCACGTAATTAATTGACTTTTTCATCAAAGTACTTTTAACTCTATTCGATACAACTACTGTCATATTTAAGTAATCTCCTTTAGCGTACTTCACTGCATCTAATACCTTTAACTTCAGGTCACAGTTTTTGCTTCATTAGCGCCATTTGGTTAATTTTTGGAATCCTTATTCTGTGCATTTGTCGTACACTTTTTCGTGAACCGTTCTATGAGTCTTAGCTCCTTATCTCTACACTCCATATACATTATATTATCGCCAATTAAAGAGGCCAAACAATTTTTAAATCCGTGAATAATATCAAAAGTGTTCGGATATATGTATTTCGTCTCAGATTCACTGTTAACGTTTAATTGTCTGTGAGCCAAAGTAATCACATCATCATTTAACACTTTGAAAAAGCTCGACAGAGCTCTTAATACGACTTTTTGTTTTTAAGAAACGAAATGTCATTTCGACAATAGAGACTATCACTGACAGTTTTTCATATTTATTTTTATCTGTGGTTGTTCTTGGTCCATTAAAAAAAGGAATGGTCAGCACATGATTATTGGAAAAATGCATGCCTTCTTTGTAACTTCTGTGACTTACACTTTAAAATTAAATGTGATCCTTGAATGCTTTTAAATAGCAAACATTTAAACAAGTGACTTATTTATTGAATCATTAAAATTATTTCGTCTCTCTTTCTTCTGCGTATGATGTCTATAACTTTATCTGTTATAGAGTATACAAAGAAAGTTTGTATTTATTTACATCTTAAGATATGAAAACACTATTTGGTACTTGAAAATTTTAAATTTATGAGTGTGCGGCGCTGAGATCTTTAATAAACATTTAATAATACACAGACCGGAATTAAAAATGAATAATTTGTGGTAATAACTTACTCTCATTAATGCGTATATCATTGTTATAATACGGGTCATTAGCGTCTATTTTGTAATGCACTATCTTGACAAAACTGTTTCACAGTGAAGTCACACCTTTTCCTATTTAGTATAATCTTAGATCACTTCATAAAACTGCCGAAGTCTCGACTTGGGTATAAATGCGCTTCTAATGTACATAATTTAAAAAAAAAATTGAACTATTCACTAATAAATTATACGAGAAATGTTCTAAGACTTAATATTTTTGAAACTATTGTAGTGTCTATTCACACTTTCTGTGAGAAAGATATATATGGATAAGAATTGCTGAAGTTTGGATTGCGAATTTAGTGATATGATGCGGCAACACTCATAAAAATGTCATATCTTTTTTGGCAATCTTTGAGCTTAAACATCTAGACACTATATTGCTGAAAATAACCCTTTTATATTTATTTAAAAAAAACCTTTTTCTAATTGCAATACAATATGTATAGAAATAAATATTTATTCAGACAATTCTTCAAAACTCATAATTTTATTCCTTTAAAAGATGCATAAATTAAGATGATTTTGTAATAAAAAAATCTTGCTACCGTAAATAATGAAAACTAAATGTTACTAAAGTGTTGTCGCAATATAAGTGACAGCGATTGTGAGGATAATTGTAATCGTTATAGTTTCGAGCAATAATAATTGTCATAGTAGTTCTAATTGGGAGACAGGTCAACTGCTCAATGGATTGCACATGAGGAATTAAACTTAGTGGAAATGACACGAGCAGGCGTTGGAGTGTACTGTAGAGCCCTTTTCCTAAAAATAGTGTACTCCCTAGTTATGTAGATACAAGCTAGTGTTGTAGCCACGATATCGACATGGAGTGTAGCGTGCCATATTACTACTTTATTGTCAACATTTTATTCGAAACTTTTTTGCAAAAATAAAGAAGAACGTTTGAGTTATTCAGTTCTTTTGCGTTTCCATAACTCAGTTAACAACAAATGGTGGTAACATTATTGAAATCTGCTCACAATTTCCCTCTTTAATATTATATGACACGCTTCATTTTCATGCTCTCTGTACATTTAACGGAATACACAGCGATGATTTTCAAAAAGTTTCGTATTTATTTAGACCTTGGTATACATTTATCATTTTTAAATAACATGTATATCGTTCTGTATGACGTTGAATGAAAATAAATATATTCCATTCCCTATCGTAGACTCTGTTGTCCTTCGTAGTAACACCACACTTAGGTAGCCAACGAATTTTATTATAAATAATAAAATTATATAATATTTGAGCACTGAAAAACAAATTTGAAATCGTGTACATTATAAGCATATATGAAACGTAAATACATTGGTTATTGAATATTATAACAAATTATTGTTAATGGTAGAAGAAAAAGACTTTATATGTTAAATGGGTATATTAACGGTCGGTGAGCTCGTGTCCACAAACTATTCTAAATAGCGCGTAGTACTTATCTGTTAGACGTTTTGCACCGATATTATAACTAATACACGCGGCATAAACTCTGCTCAATATATTCACCGGTTCGAGTATTACACTATTGTTGGTCCTTCCGTGACCGGATATAGCTTAAAACAAAGAACTACGATGATTGAATCACATACTCTCTAATATTACGAGGGTCTAATTTAGAAAGAGATATAACTACACACTACCCATCTCAGTAGTATGTGTCCTAAGACTTCCGACGTGTTACATGTCTAAATATATATGTACGTGTTGTCGTTACCTACCGATGTATTTTATGAATGTGTTGTCTGGATGAATCGTACTGTTGAATATTGTTTGGGCTGTTGTATTGTTGCGTAGCTGAGTATCATTATTTGAAAATTCGTCGAGACTGACAATACTGTTGGTCCTTCGTTATATTTTTACACTGCTGTTGCCTTTTTAGATTTGTGTAGAGGTTTTGTGCGTGTTGTGCCGGCGTTAAATGCACCAATATTCGAATTGTTTACGTATGCTTGTTAAATGTGCCTTGTTTAAACATTCATACATTTTTTTTCATTGGGAAGATGAAGATTTAATGTACTTTACAATGTACAGATGGGGAACTAGAAGCTGTGGTTTTTGTGCGTCGCTTTTTTAAGTTTGCGCGGGTCATCTTGTGTATTATTTTTAAACTAAGTATTTAATTTAGTATTCTGGTACTATTAAGTATTTACACTTTAGTTTATAGTTAGTTAACATTCCATTGTATCTGAACACGATTGCGTCGTTTGGCGCCTTTTTGTATCGTCTTTATGGAAATAAACATCACAAAAAATATTTGTTGAATTGTTACTCTCACTGAGTTGTTCTTTTTGTATTAATATAATAGAGATATTATGAATGTAAGTTCAAAGTAAATGAAACGTATTCATATTTTAGAGTAAAAAGAAAAAAATATTATACTTTTCCAATTCTATATGTATCTCCATAATGATTACAAATTGTACTCAAAAGGCTAGGTTTATTTTTGCGCTCGATTACATTTTTTTACCAAAAAGCAATTATTATATGTAAAAAGCACTACTAACTGCATGACAAGTGACATTTAACATTTAATTATTATTAATTATAAGCGGAATTGTTACGTGTAAGATGTTACATTCGCAACATAGAACAAATGTATCTTAGTTTAGTATTTGCGATTAAGTTTTGTTCGCATGCAAACACCAGATATTTGTTAAGCCAAACACCAAACACTGTTCATGTATTGTAAGTTTGTTTGGTTAAAAGCATTTCATTTTATTTCGGCTGTATACTTGTGTATCCCAAGACATCCTTAAGTTAATGTGATTTGTTACGATTGCATTGTGAACGGCTTAGTGCAAGATTGCTACTTATTGTCAAATTAGACTGGAGAGATTGTGGTACTGTACTATTCTATGCTTAACTGAAAATAAAGAAAGATTAATCTGATATTGGTGTTTGTTTTATCTGAGAATGTTTTTAATGCGAAACTTTTTTTTTTTCAAATATTTATTTTTACTGATAACTTGCTGGTCGTGAATTTATTCAAGACATTGGTTTTCTAAATAATATATAAACGTCATCTATAAGGAAGCATAATTTTTGGTATAGACAATTACAAATTATTTTATTCGACAATGTAGTCAAGCTCGCCCGTTGATTACAATTGTGATTATGCGATTATTTATTTATTATGTCACACCAACAGTATTACATACAAAACATAGTTTTGTTAGCTACAATTATAAATGCAAATAGATACTTACATAAATGCCAATTACAAGTGTACAACATTCGCTTTATCAGGAAGACATGTTATTACGTGTTATTTCCTATTGCATTAAAATTACAAATATAAACCAAATAAAAAAAAGAGTGAAATCACTACCGACTACTATATTAACTGAGACACGTTGTAATGTGTAGTTTGGCTATAATGAACTAGATGGCAGTACGCGTTTGAAATGTTCGTATTTCACAAAAACTTCATAAAATTTTATGAGGGCGGAAAATAAAAAAGTACGGTGGTGACAGTTGCTACCGTGAGCCAAAGAGTATCTAAGTACCGTGAGCGGCAAATGCATACGAGTTAAATCCATTTTTTATATGCAATAAGTGAAATTAATTTGCCTTAAATATGTGGAAGGTAATTGTGATTGTTATTTCACGTATTGGGGAAATGGGGTAAGTGTTTTATATTTAGTTTCACTCCTGTGAGCTAGGCATTTGCTACCGGTGTTTAGTAAAATAGTATACTTTACAAATTTGTTATGTTGTCGACAGCTTTCTGAAACGCCCTTTCTGATTAATGAGGCTTCAAGGTTTCCAAATCAAGCATTGACTTCTTAGTTTAAACGATTGATTGATGATGATGGATTATGAGAGATGACTTATAATGGCTATTTTCAACACAAACGATAAGTGTTGCCTTGGATGATTGTTTTGTGGGCCGCCATCGTATTTGGCATATTTGACAGGAGTTCGAGTCTCAGAAAATATTCTGATAAACCTTTTTTTGTTTTATTATTCTTTTTTATCTTTTCATATTTTGTTTTTAGTTATTAAGATTATATTATGTTATAAGAGGTTAATACATCAATTAAGTTTCCCTGCCTTGTTCTACATTACCTGTAAAGACTATAATCGTTGATATTTGATAAGGTTTAAAATATTAATTATAGCTAGTTTCCATCAGTTAATGTTCCGTTTTATTTTTACGCCCTTATGATAAAATTTTTTTTTTAGCTATTAGATATCATAAGACCATTATCGTAAAAAATGTCAAAGCTTTGGGCGAAAGCACATAATTTATTGTACTCGGCGCACATTCTAGGTAAGAGAATATTTAAGGAGCGTTGTTCTACTTGCAGTAATGTAGAAAGTATTGATTATAGGATGTCTTAGATACTGATACGGGATATAGGGATTTACGTCACGTAGTAGATCACGAAGTGTATCTACACCAGGTCTGTAAGAGGCACAGATAAAGATAACCACTCCTTTAGATACCGCATACAAGACAACTGACACGTTTGTGCATTTGCTCGTATACGAAATTTTGCTAAGAATCTTAGGAAATGCTTACCAATTCTTACAACATGGCAAATCTTAGCCTAAGATTACAGCTTCAGTATCTTCCAAGTGTTAAACGCGTTTACAACTCGTTTCAACTCTTTTCGAATTTTATTGCGACATTGTTAATTGATTAAAAAAATTGGATACTATGGTTACGTTTACCAATAAATAGTATAGAAAGTCGTCAAGAACATTAAATACACAAATAATAAAATTACATTTCGTCGGTTCAATAAATCGGTTTTGTAGTTTCCTACGTGATAGACCAGAGTTCATGTTATAATGGTTCACCTATGTATTTAAGAAATTTGATTAGGACGTCAACATAACCATGTTAAAGTATCCTATAGCGCAATTTCGTAATACGTTTAGTAGGCCTAATTAGCTTTGTAAAGTCTATTCAGTGTTAAAAATCTATCCTAATTAAATTAAACTAATTTTACGGATTTTATCGTGTTTAATTGTTTTTTTTACGAATCAGACTTTCTGACAACAGCACGTGTAACGTCTGCGTTGTGGTTGCATACGCTCGAGTAGATCGCGAAAGCGCGAACGCGACACAGTCCGAATTTCGAGGATTTTGTAGGAGTTTATTTATTTATTGATGTATGGGTCATACCAAACCTGGCACGCGGGCACAGAGCACAGTATCCGATGAAGCTGTAAAAGCCGAGAAGGCTAACAGCAATTACATCACCGAAAATATATATATATATACGCTCGAGTCGGTATCGATATTTTACGTAATACTTTTGAACATTTATTGTGTATGAGTTTGAAAACTTGTCATGTGCTTATGAAAAATAGTAATCAAAATTTTCGTAAAATGCATACTTCATTTACTTAAGTTTCCCTTAATGTTGTAACTAAAAAAAACATAGATTATTGCAACTCGAAGTGAAGAGAACTTCATTTTAGATAAGATAATTTTTATGACATGAAAAACCGTCGGCTGTTGCTGGATTCTCCAGTGCCAACTTTATATTTACCATATTTGGTATTAGCCCTTAAACAAATTTTTATACATTTTGAATTTTGTTTCATTGTGTTAGTTATCCAATTGTAATTTCCTTGCCTGACTATTATTTGAACAATTATCGATAAATAAATACAGTCGATCATTTATTTTAATCAATGTCGATCCTACCGGCCTACACCGTTTTAACTCGGGCATTTAAAGTGCGACATTGAAAATATTCACCACATCGACACTGTGAAGCACCCACTACACTACTTGCGAAGTTGATCGAAGTTGGCCAAGGAGAGTGTAGATAAGCACTTCGTACGCTCCACGCAACCTTTGCTTTCCAGCAAATTATGTGAACCATACCAAAGTTTCAACATGCGGTATCTATCAGGAGGTAATCTGTGGTACGCGGATAGTACTTTGTTTGTTTTTTCGGTTGAATTTGATGTGATAGGATTTTCTTGTGTTAATTAACATACCGTTCACGTCACAGGACGCTTTAATTGTGGTACACCTGTTCGGGAAAATACTCATTTGATTTGTAATTGTTATAGATAACTAAAGTAAACTAAAAGATTAAGTTTGAATAGAACGTACTTGCGGAAAGCCGGTATTCGGAAATAGTGCTGTTTAAATAGTGCATGATAATTGGACACACAAGAAACTCAGAGTTTTGGGATACAAGAAAGAATTAAAATAGGTATTAATATCGTAATAACGTAGTCTTTGACGTATTTGATTTTTTAATCGTTTTTTATGCACTGGTATTATTTTAGCATCATCATTAGATTGCCACTAAAGTTGCATCTCTCATTTTGGGGGGATTTTGCCATAGTTGCCACGCTTGGCAGGCGGGTTGGCAACCGCAGTTTATTTATTCAGATGTTCCAGGAGATGCTGCTGCCCATCTTCTGATTTATATTTTCCATCTGTCGACTTTTACGACACCCACGGGATGAGATGGGGTGGTAGATTCTCTTAAGCCGCTACCACACGGCGGAAAAATAACTGGCAAACTTCACTGCAACTGGTGGTCCATTGTCGTCCGGTGTTACCCTGAATCGTTCAGCTGGTATGGTAGTTTCACCACAGTCTTTCCAGTCACAGTCCTTGGTAAAACGCCAGTAGCTTTTTGTATTTCTATAAATATCAGCGTAAATCCTTTTCTTATAGTTAAAAGGACACTGATCTTTCAATTTATGAACACGATACCGAAGAACTTCATGTTTTTCATTCTAGACTGTCACGTGGATTCTTAAATCCAAGTTTTTTTTATTTCATAAAAGTGACGGAACGAGCAAAACGTTCACCTGATGGTAAGTGTAACGTCTGCCCATAACAAATGCTGTGTCACCCAGAAAATTACTGTGACACCACACTGCGCCCGTCACCCTGAGACATCAGTTCTTAAGTCTCATATGCCCAGTGATTACGCTAGCTCTGTGCCCTTCAAACCGAAACACACTACCTAATGTTTGCACACTAATGCTTCACGGCAGAATAACTGGCCCTGGGGAGTACCTACCTAGACGGATTCCTGCATAGGAATCTTACCACCAGGGCGATTGAGGATGAGAGGAAACCGCTGTTTTTCTAATTCCTATACTTGGTTCACGCGGAGCCTTTAATAACTGCCACTTGCAAGTCATCCAAGTTGTTTATCTTGTTAACGACTGCGCTACTCGCGGAAGTTGAGCGAAGTAGCTCATTACGCTCCTCGTACTCGACCTCACGGAGTAAGAGTGAGAAAAAGTTCGAACAAGTGTAGTTGGCGCATTATGCTTGCCGCAATGCCATGCATGTTGATTCATTGTCGAAAATGGGGATTCAGGGATGCAGGTATCTATAGGCCGCACTGACATCAAATTAGAAGGAAGGTGCTTGATATTTTTGCACATCGATTTGCGCAAAAAATGTCAAATCTACCATAAAAAAAAAGTAAAGTTTCAGCCTATAAATGTCCCGCTACTGAGCACAGGCCTCCTCTCATTTCTGAGAGGGTTTTGGAGCTAGGAGGAATCCGCCACGCTGCTCCAATGCGGGTTGGCGGACTTCACATGTCTTCGAAATATTTTTTATTCCTCAGACATGCAGGTTTCCTCACGATGTTTTCCTTCACCGCCGAGCACGTGGTAAATCAGCACATAAAATTGCAATTAACAATTTTGGTGGTGCCGGCACCGGGAACCCGCCGCGGCCGCGCCGTTAGAGCCGTGGTAGCTCAGGGGCTAGGCGCTCGCTTTAAAAATCTACCATGTTTTTCTTTTAATAATACTCAATTCAATTTCATAAAAATGTATTAACACAAATGCAGTCGCACATACTTACAATAGGTTAGGTGCCAAACTACTGACGTGTGCAACACTGACTTTCATATTGATTTTTTTTTTATTTAACGCAAAGTACTCTTATTAACTTATGGATTGAAATTGAAAAAAATAGAGCCTCAGTGTGTAAATAAATGCATCTGAATATAATTAAAATAACATCAAAAACACCAATAAAATAATAAAAGTATCAATTTTTTTTTAAGAAAAAAGCTTGCAATAAACTCACTCGAAGTATTTTAATACAGGCGAGAGATTCAAGGATTTTGTTAAGACAAATACTTTATTTATGGAATGGACATGTCACTATGTGATATAAATTTGCTAATGTGCATAAATATGCCGCAGTAGACATTTATTACTAAAGAATTGAATATTCTGTAAATACATCCAAATGTTAACACTATAAAGGTGATTGACACATTCATGACAACAAATGGCTTCAGTTTTAACACAGTGAAGACATGGTAAATGTTTGACTGAACAATTTTTTTTTTTTAAATCTTTTGGACACTTGACTGGGACAACATTATAATGACTACAGTAACATTGCACTAGTGATTGCTTTTAACATAAATTATATAATTAAATAACATTAAAAAATGTGCAATATTTTGTCATTCTTATTACTAAATACTTTTTGGATGTTTGCTGATATAATTTCAATAAACAAAAACACTCATTACCAACAAAATCAAACAAAATATGAAATCAACTCTATAACTATTATTGTATAAAAGCAGATCACGTAAGTATTGGTCATAGAGATTTTTTTATAATACTGCATTAATACACCAAGCTACACAAGTTCATAATACTGAATATTAACTGTTACATGAAATGCTTAAAAATAATATTACAGAAAGAAAATGCTTTGCATTCATAAGATTCTTAATGTAGCGAAACATTTTATGTTTCGGACATTTAACATGTTTCAAAATAATACAGAGTAAAAATATGACACCATAACCGAAATGAAATGTTAGATGAGTTAGTGTTTAATATTTAAATGGTTTTAAAATTATTTTAAATTAAAGAGATTTATAGGTTTTGTTATATTAGTAGTATTTGTAAATGAAGAAAGACTATGGTAATTATAATTATCAAGCAAGTATCGGAAAAAAATCCTTACGCTTATAAAACAGATTTTTTTTAAAAAAATGGGATAATTTAAAATATAATATAATTTTGATAACATATAGGAAATTAAAAGAAGACATATTTTATTAAGTACACATTTATAAAATCAAATCTGCACTGATCAAGTAGACTATGAAAATCGTTCAAAATATCTATATTTTATAACCACACAAACCGAGGACGCTGTGTTAAGTTTGTATAATAAATACAGAATAATACTGTATTAGGTATCTACAACATACTATTTAATCTGAATTTTTGAATTTGATTCAAAAATTCAAATGTACGACAAGTTGTCTAATCTACATTAATAGGTTTACTATTTTTCTATCACCTTGACTATGTTTAAAAAGAGGATACATTAAAATTTATATTATATAAATGAATAAATTAAAAAATTATACTGAAAGCGTCATTTAAAAATGTTCCCCAAATCAAGTGCTGTAATTTTTTCATGACCTGCTTTCGAAGAAATTGTATTGCTACACATATATGGTTACTGAGAGCCGTTCAATGCGCGGCGTTGACGTTTTGAGGGCGGAGCGCCAGACGCGAACATGGCGCCCGATTTAAGGTCCGAACGCAGGAACGGCACCTATAAAAACAAAATAATGTTTAATAAATTTCTAAATAAATAATATCAGTAATCATTATAGAAACTTAAATACCATTGTATAGGATTGTTGTAGAAATTGGGAAGTAAAAATTAAATCTTAATTTCGAAATTTAACGGAAAAAGATGGTTTCTTGAAACTGAAATAAATAGATTAATATTATTTTATTAGTGGTAAACCGCACCACTGAGGCCGGCGCCGGGTACGCTGAAGTCGAGTCTACGACACCTGTTTCACCTCAAAACGACACCAGTGGTGTATATTACTTAGTGGTAGTGTTGTAGTGGTGGCGGTGTTAGTTTGCTTGTGCACGCTACAGGACGGGTGGTGCTTTTCTATGAGTAGGTAATATACACCATTTTATATTCGCATGCGGATCTTAGAAATTAACTGCCTTTCCTTCATTATAATGGATTTCCGCAAAGTGTGTTTTTACAGGATCTATCTACCACTGGGAGTGATTATAGGAATTTTTCTGATTAATTCTAGCCGATGGTTTTCACAATCGCTCATTGCGCCAGAACTCTAAATTCCTTCTTCAACACTTTCGATTTTTCAATTTCAACAAATAACATGCTAGCATAGCTATGAAATAAATGTTTTTTTTTTTAAATTGATCAATATCTTTGAAATACAGCGTCAGTTACTGTTTTAATTTACGAAGAAATCGAAGATTTGGATGAATTCGAAAATATAAATATAATAGGAAGCTGTAGTGCTTGATTCTCTCGCAGGCTATAAATCCTATAGATGTATATGTTTGTCTCTTTTTAGTGTCGCTTTTTAGTTTCATCTAATTTCAAATCACAAGGATTCTAAAGAGCTTTTCACGTGTGGTGGCGGCTAGCCGTGTGGAGGCGACATAAAAGAATCTACCACCCCATCTCATCCCGTGGGTGTCGTAAAAGTCGACAGAAGGGGGAAAAGAGCCAGTAAAGGGCAGCAGCATCCTCCTGGAATATCTGAATAAATTAACTGCGGCTGCTAACCCGCCTGCTAAGCGTGGCAACTATGGCGATATCCTCACAAGATGAGAGCTACAAACTTTGGTCGCAATCTATGGGGGAGGCCTTGTCAGCAGTGGACTAGTAACAGTAGGGTCATATGATGATGATGATATCACTTCAAAAATGTGTATATATGAATATAATTATATATATATGAATGACCTTGTGCTCGAGCTGCATGCTGTGTATGGGGCGGAGCGCGAGGCAGGCGCGCAGAAGGTTCTCGAGGCCGGCGCGCTGCTTGAACAGCGCGTTGACGACGGGCGCGCCGCGCGGCACCAGCGGCGCCTTCAGCAGGTACGACAGCGGAGACAGCACGCCGTGCAGCGCGCCCCACTCTGCGGACATCTCACTACCGTAACGGAGCTTGGCGACCGCGCGGCCCAGCGGCGGACTTCGGTGCCGCGGGTTCAGAGTTCGAATCCCTAACCGAGCCAACTTTCGTGCAGAAACAGAAAAGCATCGTATTATAAAACCAAAATAAGACTGGACAGTTTTATTTATACAAAAAAGAAGCTCCCACAGTAGGATTTCTCCAGTATTGTGGTTGCGTTTTACAGGTATATACCCGAAAACCAGTATTGTGGTTGCGTTTTACAGATATATAACCGAAAACCAAGGTTTTGTGTCTTTGCACAAATGTTGGCTCCATGGGATTGGGATGGGCTCCATGATGAGAAAATAATGTCCAATTAAAAAAATATAAAATCGTGGACGTGGTTGTACAATCACAAATTATTCAATTTTAAATTCATAAATTACTTTAGTCATTTTATGGATCGTACAAACACTCTTCCGATTCTTCTATATTTTCCGCTCTTGCGTATTACAAATGGGTTTACCGGTTAATGTTTGTTTCTTCATAATAATTTGACCGGCCGCGACGCACAGTCGTCAGAGTACCTGATTTCTACGCCGCAAGATCCTGGGTTCGAAAACACAAATTGTTTTCGTCTGCCTATATTTAGTTTGGTTGTATTGTGCATGTGTTCGTATGCAGGTATATACAGGTGGTAGGATTCCTATGCAGGAAGCCGTCTAGAGACGACCAAAGCAGGGTCAGTTATTCTGCCTTGAAGTTGTAGTGTGTAAACATTAGCGTGTTTCGGTTTGTAGGCACTGAGAGCTAGTGTAATTACTGGGCATATGAGACTTAAGAACTGATGTCTCAGGGTAATGGTGTAACACAGAACTGTTCTTGGTGACACAGCATTCGAAATGAACAGACGTTACACTTACCATCAGGAGAATGTTTTGCTCGTTTTGTCACTTTATCTAGTCTAATAAAAATCGCATTCATGATACAGGAGGAATCCTAGAGGCAGTTTTTTTAAGAAAAAAAAACATCTATCTTGGACTGTTTTTGTCCAGCAGTGGATCTCTAAAGCAAACGATGATAATGGCGAAATCGGGAAAAATGTATAAATCTAGCTGTGCCCCGCGGTTTAAGCCGCGTAAAAAAGCCGACCCCAATCATTAATATAGATATATAGGTACTTCCCTATTTGAATCGGATTTTAGGGTATTAATTTTTTTAGCCTAAAATTAAAGTAACATAAGTTACCCGCTATAATATTAGTATAAGTCCTGTCAAAATCGCTCCAGCCGCTTCGGAGAGAAACCGGAACAAACAGACAGACAAAATTTTAAAATTCCTTTTTTTTTAAAAGTACCGTATGTACTTTCATAATCATTGAGTAAAAAGCTGTTATTTTCTTTTTAAAAACAGACACTTCAATTTTATTTATTTGTATAGATATAATCCGGTTGTAGTAAAACATCGAAATTAAACAGAACACCTAACAATCAAACAAAGATCGTCAAAATTATATTTAACAAAATATTATTAAAGTTTACCGCTTGCGTGTGATTTTGTCTAATGTTTGTCAATATTTGTAATGTCATTTGACATTGAAAATCTCTCTCAATCGCACGCTTAAGCTATATTTCTTTCTCGCTCGCCCTGTTAACACTGTCTTTTTTATAATGGTTTTTAGCTGTGCCTTTCTGTGTGGCACTTAGCGCTTTCGTTCTTGTCTCTTGACTTACGGATCCAGCGCTGAAGCGATAATTTTTGAATTTAATTTGGGGACCGGCAAAGTTTCGTAATTAATGAAATGCCTATTTAATTTTCTTTTATAAATCTGAAGTATCCGTTGAATTCTAGTATTTAGAGTAACAAGGGCATAAAATAAGCTAAGAATTATAGTATATGTCAAGGGTGTGTTGATTCTTCGGCGAATTCTGGCAATGTCCTTTACGACAAAAAGAAATGGGGGATCTGCCCCCACATACCATCGGCTTCGTCCCGCCGCAAGTGCACCCTGCTGAAGAGTTCGGCGAGCAGCACCAGGTCCAGGATGAGCGGCACGGCCAGCAGCGAGTCCTCGCACGTGTTGTGCACCGCGATGGTGTTGGTGCCGTGCAGCAGGATCTCCGACGTGTACTCGTCCATCGCACGCTTCGAGTCGCCTGGAAGGGCAGGTCACAACATTTTTTTTTCTATTATTTGATAAAGTAACGAGACGAGCAAAGCGTTGACCTGATGGTAAGTGCAACGGGTGCCGCTGTGTCACCCCAGAATATTTATGTGTAGCACCACACTGCCCGTCGCCTTGAGACATCACTTCTTAAGTCTCATATGCCCAGTGATTACGCTAGCTCTCAGTGCCCTTCAGACCGAAACACAGTAATGTTTGCACACTACTGCTTCACGGCAGAATAACTGGCCCTGTGGTGGTACCTACCTAGACAGATTCCTGCATAAGAAAATACACACGTGCATTAAAGTCACGCCTCTTTCCCATTAGGGTAGGCAGCCACATCTTTCCACTTGCTGCGATCCTGACTCACACCTTTCGCTTCTTCTACTTTCATATAGAAGCTAGTCGTTTTCATATAGAAGGTAGTGACGTTGCGGGGTACTTTTGACCTTTTTGACCAAGAAGTTCTGGTGTATTTATACTTCCCAAGAGATGTAAAATACTTGCGGAATTTCTTCCCCCTACAAGAAGCTTCTAGAAGACTTACTTCTAAAAGTAAACATGAGTTATGGCCATGTAACAGTGGTTTATAAAATGATTTTTGACTTACACACATAAGGCACGTACTTGATGACTACCACGTGGTCGGGTTTCTCGCCCGGCTTGTACAATATGGAGTTAGATTCAACCATATCATCCACCACGTTGCTTTTCGTGATCTAGAAATAGGACAGAATTATTTTTATACATACATACAGTCACGCCCTTTTCCCATATAAGTGGTAGTCAGAGGCTAAACATGTAGCCAACATTTCGACCCCGCGGGAAACGAAACGTGACGGGTGGCGACCCACGTCGCTGCGATTTTGGTACGAGTAAAAAAAAACTGACTCTCCGTTGCGCTCCCACGAGCAGTATAGTGACAATATTGCATATTATAGTGTTAATCTGCACAAATAAAAGCTGTCCGTACAATACCATAGTCGCCTCTTACGACACCTCGGTAGGAAAGAGGTAGGAGCTAATATTATACTGCCGGACACCTATATTTACATTGAATTATTTTACGTTGATTAAAAATGAAATTCTGGCGTTTGATGTAATAATTTATTGTGAACTAGTTGAAACTCGCGACTACGTTCGCGTGAATTTAGATTTTCTTAAAAAATTACGAGGAAACTATTTCAAAATATCTATTTCAAAAAATAAATAGTATCGAACGTCCGTCTCCAGGATGTAAGCTAACTCTGTGTCGAATTTCGTCAAGATTAGTTCAACAGTTGAGCCGTGAAAACGTAATAATCAGACAGAGGGACAGAGACAGTTACTTTCACATTTATAATATTAGTATGGGTAGTATATATTCTATAGTATAGTATGATGGATGACGAGGATAAGACCTCCGAACCTAACTCTGAGGTTAAACGTAGATTTGTTCCACAATTTATATATTGCCGGATAGTGGCAACTCTATGGTCCTATGGGTGTGTATATAGGTCTTGTTAAAGTCAACAAATGTAGCAAATTGAACTATAATGAAACAAATAAAAACTAAGTACAGGAAAACCAATGAATATATTACCTCTTTAGATCTAAACTGTTTGGGTGCAGAGAGATTCTTGCCGTCGTTGTTTCCGAGATGGTTGTAGCTAACGATGGACACTGGCTTGAGCCCTATGAAAAGATTTTTATACAGATTTAGAAAAATATATTGAATATTCCAACTAGTCAACTGTTGAACATAGGCCTCCACCGTAGAATGCCACAAAAATTTGTAGCACTCATTTCGGGGGGATTTTGCCATGGTACCCACGCTTGGCAGGCGGTTTGGCAACCGCAGTTTATTTATCCAGATGTTCCAGGAAGATAGTGCTGCGTATGCCCTGGTTTTCATTTTCCCTCTGTCGATATGATAAAAATGGCAGAACAATTTTGAGACATTTACCGGTCCCATTGACCGTAGTACTACAAAATTTAAGGCTAGCACGTGTGGCGGCTTAAGATAATCTGCCACCCCCTGTAGGTGGTAGTGGGTGTCGTAAAATTGGACAGAGCGAAAATGATTACCAGGAGTTGCTGAGTTGAGCTGAACTGCGGTTGCTAACCGGCGATCTACCGACACTGCATACGCTCACATACAGATTCCAATACCGACACTGCATACGACAAACGCTCACATATAGATGTCAAATTGTCATTGCTAACGGTGGATGTCGTTCTCAATCTGATAGTCTATTTGCCTACTAACCGGCAGATACCAGAAAGTCAACGAGCACGGACTTTAGCTTGGTCTGTCCGGACTTGAAGTCGTCACCCGCCACGAACACGCCCATCTTCTCGGCGCGCTCCACCACACCGTCCACTATAGTGTTTTGCGGAGACCCGTTTATGTAGCAACACTGAAAACGGAAGGTAAGTTTATATATAAGTTAAGGCTATGACAGAGTAAAGATTTAGGCTCTATGACTCAATCTCAGACAACAAACATTAGTTTTTAATACAAGAGGAGGCAAACGAGCAGGTGGCTCACGCGACTGTTTTTTTTTATTGGATAAAGTGACGAAACGAGCAAATTGTTCACCTGTTGGTAAGTGCAACGTCTGCCCATAGCAAATGCTGTGTCACTCACGACATTTCTGTGTGACGCTACACTACAGAGTATCTGACTTCTACGCCGCGGGTCCTGGGTTCGAATCCCAGCCGGAGCTAACATTTGTGCTAAAACACAAATTGTTGTTTTCGGGTCTGGTTGTGTTGTGATTGTCCCCGTGTTTCTCACGCTGCCTCCTAGCCTACCTCCGAACTTATCGCATCAGCGTTACATCGGGCGCGGGTAGGTTGGGACGAGTGAGTGCCCCTGTGTTTTTGCGCGTACACTTGTGGCACTATAATGTCTCCTGCGCAGTTGATGGCTCTCGACAGTATTCGGAAATTGTCGCCGTGGTCGAAATCGGCCAGGAGAACATCAACATCATCATCATCAGTTCTTAAGCCTCATACGCTAGCTCTCAATGCCTTTCAAACCGAAACAGTAATGCGCACACGCACAGAAATCCTACCACCAAGCAAGATACAAGTGATCACCGCCGATCATGAACATATCTACTAGTGAAATGCATCTTAATTCCTCTCGGTTATTTGTTTTCAATGTGTACATAATTAAATAAAATGTAACATGTAACAGGAGCCAGTTTTAAATTTTTCGCAATTAATAATTTTGCGCTTGATTCTGAGCCGTAGTAGCTCAGGGGCTAGGCGCTCGCTTTAAATTTCATAGTACGCGAGTGACCTGGGTTCGATTCCCGGTGCCAGTACCACTAAAATTGTTAATTGCAATTTTAAGTGCTGATTTACCACGTGCTCGGCGGTGAAGGAAAACATCGTGAGGAAACCTGCATGTCTGAGGAATAAAAAATATTTCGAAGACATTTGAAGTCCGCCAACCCGCATTGGAGCAGCGTGGCAGATTCTTCCTAGCTCCAAAACCCTCTCAGAAATGAGAGGAGGCCTGTGCTCAGTAGTGGGACATTTATAGGCTGAAACTTTACTTTTCTACTTTGCGCTTGAGTCATAGAACCGTGCGTCACTGACCACCTGACCGGTGATGTGGTCGAGTTCCAAATGAAACATTTGTACCGACAAAATTGTTCCGAATGAGTCGGATCACATTGATGTTCCGGAACACTGTACTGGTTCACTAAAGAGCTACACGCGTCTAGCTAGTGTAGAGGTGGACACCCATCCTCGATGATGAATTTATCCAAAGAAGTGATGTTATGCGGGAGGACTAATGAGTTAGTTCTCCTATTATCGACATTTAAGGCATAATAGCGACAGAGCGTATCCTTCCCCTCCCTCCTCCCCCCACAGTCCACCCTTTTACGTGATACATACAGAGAGCATACCGGAGCATGCTTTTATTTTACCTTGTACAAATTTCCTACTCCTGCGCCAAAATGTCTACCAAAATGTGATATCTCTTATGATATAACCCCTTGTCATATAAGACAGCATTGCCAAAGTGTAACATGTATTTACTTATAAAATACTTACTCCCTCATCAACGGCGGCGAGCGCGAATATGGTCGATGGCGATATTTCAGATTCGTTGTTACGCAGAGCACGTTCGAGATTCTCGGCTGTGTCATGAACGCCTGTACGTATTTCGCAGAATCTGATGGACGAAATAAAGATATATTTAAAATTCGATACTCTTTAAGAAAAGTGAGTAATCAAAGTAATAAGCTAAATTATGTGACTCTTACTCTCGTGCGGCGTGAGTATTTATTTGTTGTGATTTTGAGGCTTATATGAGGTATTCTAAAATATTCATATTTCAGGTCACCAGTCCTAAAGTACTGGATCTACTTTCGACTAATTTGATGAATTGAATTGGAAGTTAAAGAAGTATCGGGTTTTAGTTCGAGTTGAGAATGATCTCACCCCAGAAGAAGACCCCAGAGAATTTACCAATCACCATCTCATCCCGTGGGTGTCGTAAAAGTCGACAGTGGGAAAATAAAAACCAGGAGATGGGCAGCAGCATCTTCCTGGAGCATCTGAACGAATAAACTGCGGTTGCAAACCCGCCTGTCAAGCGTGGCAATTATGGCAATATCCGACTAAATGAGAGATACAAACTTTTTGTGGCAGTCTATAGGGGAGGCCTATGTTCAGCAGTGGACTAGTCTTCTATTTCACTGGTGGATTAGGTCACAGTATTCCTATGCAGGAATCCATCTATGTAGGTACCACGGTGCCAGTTTTGTGTCGTCAAACAGTGATGTGCAAACACCATAGTGTTACGGTTTGAAGGGTACTAAATCAATTGTTATAACAGGCATAGGAGACTCAAGGATAATATAATGTAAATAATATAAGGTGTATAAGGTAGGATTCCTATGCAGGAATTCGTCTAGGTAGGTACCACCCCAGGGCCGGTTATTCTGCCGTGAAGCAGTAGTGTGCAAACATTACTGTGTTTCGGTCTGAAGGGCACTGAGAGCTAGCGTAATCACTGGGCATGTGAGACTTAAGAACTTATGTCTCAGGGTGACGGGCGCAGTGTGGTGCTACACAGAAATATTCTGAGTAACACATCATCTGTTATGGGCAAACGTTGCACTTACCATCAGGTGAACGTTTTGCTCGTCTCGATACTTTATCAAATTAAAAAAAGATGTCTTATAGCGGCGAGAACAATGCGGTGCTGCATAGAACTTGCCAGGTTCCAAAATATACAGCGCTGTCCGTGCGTGAAAAACCGGCTTGTAATCATAAAATTAATAAAATTAAATTAAAAACCAAGTGTAACAGCGCAAAACTTCAAGACACTATAAGCTCATTTTGCGTATATCGGCCCAAAAAGAACAATTAAAAAGCTGAGTGTACCATGGATTAACTATGACATCAGGACATCTTTCCCCTCAGTCTACCCGTGACCATGGGTTTTGTAAAGCGCTCGAAACGTCGGGTTATAAATAGTTAAAAATTAAACTCGATAAAATCCTTAAAATTTGTTTTATTAAATGTGTAATATTCGCGTAAAAATAAGAAATCGAGCGTTGTCAAAATCAGTCAACTTTTAATCATCATCTACTGGAAGGATATCGAAAAAGGTGAAATAAAATGTAATTTATTTATCTTCATAACAAAGGATAACTAGTGATATAATAAATTACACCAATCTGAGCTCCGAACAATTAGATTCTGACTTAAACTGTATGTCATTCTTATCAAAATGATGTCGAGACAACCCATTAGAATACATTAATCTTCAAGAAAATAAATACTGTCCATCGCACGGTTTGTGTTCGAGCTGTGACTCAACGACCGTTACTAATAAGCAATGTATACACACAACATTTTTGGACGAAAAACCCGTTTTGAAACGAATTGTACGTTTACTATCTTGCATGTCCTTAGACCTCTACTACAAAGTCAGACCAATAGCGAAAATAAAGTATTTCAAATATTATTAATCTCAATATTTATATGGATGTTTTCTTCAATGTTACCGTTAATTTAGGTGTTAATAAAGATAAATAAATAAAATTTAGGCGCTGCTGCCCGTAACCGGTCTGTGTATTTTCGTTTTGGTTATATTTTTATAGTTATTCTGCCAGCTGTCTGAAGCCATCAGGTTTTCTAGGCGTTCCCCTCAGACGACTCTAACGACACCTACCTACGGAATGAAGTAGCAGCAGTAGCAGTTTTCTTACAACGCCACGACACGTCGAATTTGTAGTTGTTGCAGAGTTTTTTACGCCTGGTAGGATTTCTATGCAGAAATTCGTCTAGGTAGGGGCAGGGCCGGATATTCTACCGTGAAGCAGTACCTAGTGTGCAAAAATTACTGTGTTTCGGTTTGAAAGGCACTGAGAGATTGTAATTACTGGGCATATGCGACTTAAGAACTGATGTCTCAAGGTAACAGGCGCAGTTTGATGCCACACAGAAATGTTCTGGGTGGCACAGCATTTGTTATGGGTAGACGTTGCGCTTACGATCAGACAAACGATTTACTCGTCTCGTCTCATAAAAAAGAGAGAGAGAGAGGGAGAGAGAAAACAGAGTATGTTATATCCGCCTTTTCATCAACAATATAACCATAGCACAAAATGTTTCACGTCACAATACGCCCGCTCGATATTATGATCCGGTGCGCCGTTACAACACGGTATCAGCAAGAAAGATCAACGGACTTTGTTGCTAAACACGTGACTTCGGGACACTGATTGATACAAAAATTCATTCACATATAGACAAACAGGTCGGCTGGGTTGGCGCAGCGATTGGCTTCTGCGCTAAGAGTCGCGGGTTCAATTCGCTCGGAGGAAATATTTGTGTGAACTGTAAATAGTTGGGCCAGGTCTCTGTACTTGTGTACGTGAATTTATTTTTTTAAAACTAAGAAACGATACATGAGAAATCCCAATGTGGGTTAGTATTTTATTTGAGCAATAAAAAATCTCGCCTCGGCAGCGCTGGTATAGAGTTATAGTAGAATGACAATTTTTTTGGCTTTGAGACTAATCTTTAAAAAAACTAATACTTCTTATGTCGAAAAATAAATACATTTCATTTCAGGAAGGCTGAACTCAGTGGCCATGATACAGGTTGTACTAACAAGGAGAGGGTCCGGCCTTGAACATTGACTTTGGGATAGGATTTTGCAGTCCCTTCTAAGGTTTATTATATATTTTTCTTAAAGTCTATTCTAAGATTTACTTTACAGGATAGCCGATAGGTGTCCGGCAGAGTAGAAAAGCACCTACCTCTTTCCTACCGAGGTGTCGTCAGAGGTGACTAAGGTATTGTAAGGACAGCCTTTATTCGTGCAGAATAGCACTAAATATGCAATGCTGTCACTATACTGCTAGTGTGAACGCAGCGAGGAACGCATTACGCCTATATACATTCTGTATGTGAAGTTAAATAAAATAAAATGGCGTCAAAACGAGATGTGACGGGTGGCGTGTCACGTCTCGTTTCGCACTGGTGCGAATAGTAGGCTACTTGTGTCGCCTCTGCCTACCCCTTATTTGGGAAAAAGGTGTGATTGTATGTATGCATGTATGCTAAGGTTTATCGATTGTCAAAATTATAAGACCAATTTTTTTTTTATATAAGAAGTGTCAAACGAACAAGGGGCTCGCCTAATGGTTAGTGATCACCGCCGCCCATAAACATCCGCAATACCAATGGAATTCCCGGTGCACATGGTACAAGCGATTAGCCAGTCAATTCTGAGAAAAATGCTTAGGTTTCTATCTCAATTAATATATTATGTATATGAAATTTTGAATTTCCGGCAGAGGTGCAGTCCGGTAACTTGGTGGCCTCACGGCCCGACTGCTCCATACTTTGATAGCGTTTTTCTCGGAATTGCATAGCTATTTTATGATTTTATTTTGACAATCAATAAACCTTAGGATGGACTACAATCCTGTAAAATCCCATTCTAAAGTTCGATTCCAATTCCCCAGGCCGAGCCATCTCCTTGTAAGTCTTAGGTCTAAATTATAGTTGCCAAATTACCTTCTATGTAAAAATTATTTATGAACGGTATGAAAAAAAAACATTTAAGTTAATAAATGCATCAGTTTTCAGTGGAAGTAAATAAAAAATATTTATAGCAAAAATATTTAAAAAATATTAATACTTTATTTCTTGCAGATATTTGTAATAAAAAAAAATCCTCAAAATATTATTTTAAATTCGTCGTGTAATCCTGCCTTGTAACTTTTTTCTTATAATTAAGAATCTTTAAAAATCAAACGCAACGAGAATCCCATAAAATTTTATTTTAAAACCGACTGAATGATTCTTGTATTTTTTTTATTTTATTTACAAACTCTTTTGTAGGCGCCAGAGATATTATATCTTTTGTTAATTAATAGCGCATTAGTACAAACAAATAACATTTACCTCTAAGCACATTAGTAAACTCGATTAGATAGACCCCGAATTTACATTATCGCCAGTACATTACAGTAACATAGGCGTTAACTGTCGCGAAACGTAGATTATGAAATATATACAACAGAATATGTTAAAAGTCATTTATACCGAATAAACAGAACATTTTTTTAGATAACGAAAGAGCTGCAGCCGTGTTAGCTCAGGGGCTAGGCACTCGCTTTAAATTTCTTAATACGGGAGTGTGACCTGGGTGCCGGCACCACTAAAATTGTTAATTGCAATTTTAAGTGCTGATTTACCACGTGCTCGGCGTTAAAGGAAAACATCGTGAGGAAACCTGCATGTCTGAAGAATAAAAATATTTCTAAGTCATGCGAAGTCCGCCTACCCGCATTGGAGCAGCGTGGCGGATTCTTCCTGGCTCCACAACCCTCTCAGAAATGAGAGGAGGCCTGTGCTCAGCAGTGTAGAACAGCCTACACTTTTACTTTTTTCACTAAACAGCTTACATTCCACCCGATGGTAAATAGTTACTGTTACCTCAAGACACTTACAACAATCCTCAACGAAGTATATAATAGCAATATAGATTATGGATATTGGAATACATATTATAGAATCATATATATATAAACAATGTAATTACGTTTTTTGTGTCTGTCTGATCGATATTGAACTCAGGAATTACTAAAGTTGCTGACAATATTTTTTTACGGGTAGATAATACGAGGGGTGATCCAAAAGTAATGATAATCAATAATAAACACAATGAATAAAATAAATAAATAAATTTATTTCTCAACATAGTCTCCTAGCAAGTCTATACATTTAGTCCATCTCTTTTCTAATCCTAAAATTCCCTTAGAAAAAAAATCTTTATCTTGACTCTCAAAAAAGTCCTCAACCGCGGCCATCACGTCGCTATCATCGTCAAATTTCTTGCCTCGGAGGTGTTCCTTGAGTCGTGGAAAGAGATAGAAGTCGCTGGGGGCTAGATCTGGTGAATAGGGGGGGTGTTCCACCAGCTCAAAGCCCGCTTCCTGAATGGCAGCCATGGCAATTGCAGCTTTGTGAACCGGTGCGTTGTCTTGATGGAACAGCACTCCAGCCCGCAGTTTGCCTCGCCTTTTCTCCTTAATAGCCTCCCGCAATCTTCTTATTTGTTCTGCATAGTAGGAGCCTGTAATAGTGGCCCCCTTTTCCAAGTAGTCCACCATGATTATTCCTTCAGCGTCCCAAAAAACAGACGCCATAACCTTCCCTGCTGAGCTTGACACTTTGAATTTCTTCGGCGTCGGTTCATCGGATCGTTTCCATGTCATCGATTGTTGTTTTGTTTCAGGATCAAAATGGTGGATCCAGGTCTCGTCCATGGTCACAAAACGTGACAAAAAATTATCCTTGTCTGCCTGGAACTTTTCGAGATTTGCTCTTGACATGTCGACTCGTTTCTTCTTTTGCTCGTCGTTTAACATTTTCGGTACCCAACGCGCGGAGACCTTTCTCATATGCAATTCGTTCGCAAGGATTCTTTGAATGCTGCCATATGAGATCCCTGTGACCTCAGCTACATGCCTGATAGTCACTCTTCGATCTTCCAATACAACTTCTTCAACTTTTTTCACATTTTCTTCAGTGAGGGACGTCGATGGGCGTCCTTCGCGGTGTTCGTCTTCCGTCGATGTTCTTCCCAACTTAAACTCCTTAGCCCAGCGTGCAACTGTGGAATATGGAGGAGAAGAGTCCCCTAATGTTTCCACCAAGTCGCTGTGTATGTCTTTGGTAGACATTTTTTTCAAGCAGAGGTATTTAATGACAGCTCTGATTTCGTGTTTTTCCATTTTGATGTTCACTCCTTGACAGTCCGTATTCAAATGAATGTAGCTCCCGGGAATCGTGGCCTATTTATATGATTTTTTTTCCCTGAACTAGTGGTTAACTGAGTAAGTGACTGAAATTTTTTTGTATTTTTGTGTGCACTAGAAATAACTGATTATCATTACTTTTGGATCACCCCTCGTAACTCTGCGACCAACTTAGAATTTATTTTATCGTGTTAGTTTCAACGGTTCTGCTAAATTTATAAACATTTTTTCTATAATATTTCACAGATTATCTAATTGTAAAGAAACCGAAGACTTTACTATTGAAATTGATGTAAAAAGTTCTCTTCTAATGATGTTTATACATACTTCACCGCCGTCTCCGCCGCATCTACCACAACTCATCCCGTGGGTGTCGTAAAAGTCGATAGAGGGAAAATTTAAAGCAGAAGATGAGCAGCAGCAGCATCTTCCTGGAATATCTGAATATATAAACTGCGGTTGCCAAACCGCCTGCCAAGCGTGACTACTATGGCAAAATTCCTTCAAAATGAGAGGTACAAACTGTTGTGGCAATCTGTGGGGTAGGCCTCTATGTCCAGCAGTGGACTGGTGGTAGGCCGAAAGGATGATTGCCAACTTCCGTGTTGTTTGGTGCGGTTAATACTGAATGTAGTTGTGAGTGTCATAGTCTAAAATCTCAACTACTCAACGTTACCGACTTATTTTAGTAATTGAGATTTTAGATTTCTGAGTTAATCAATGTAAAAAAGTTAAATAACAGCATATACATGTCCTACTGCTGAGCACAGGCCTCCACGCTGCTCCAATGCGCGTTGGCGGACTTCACATGTCCTCGAAATATTTCTATTCCTCGGATATGCAGGTTTCCTCACGATGTTTTCCTTCACCGCTGAGCACGTGGCAAATCAGCAATTAAAATTGTAAAACAATTTTAGAGGTGCTGGCACCGGGGATCGAACCCAGGTTACTCGCGTATGAAATTAAAGGCGAGCACCCGGCCCCTGAGATACCACGGTGCCAGTGTGATAAGCAGTTATTCTTGTAGGACTGTGATTGTACTGTTAATAATATACTCAGTGCGATAAGTAGTGAATATTATTTCACATTACCTGCACGTAAATGCCCATGGATGATCGGCAGATTACGTATCAACAACGACATGTTTGCGGTATCGCAACCGCTTGACAATCCGTTATATATAAGTTTTACTGGTGGTAAAACCACCCCAGGGCCAGTTATACTGCCGTGAAGCAGTAGTGTGCAAGCGATACTGTGTTTCGGTTTGGAGAGCACTGTGAGCTAGCGTAATCACTGGGCATATGAGACTTGGGAACTGATGTCTCAGGGTGATGGGCACAGTGAGGTGTCACACAGGAATGTTCTGGGTGCCACAGCATTTGTTTGCAGTTACCATCAGGTGAACGTTTTGATCATATTGTACTATATGTTATATAGCTATTATTCAATTTCTTACGTTTTGTCTATTGTATATATTCTTCTGCAGCAGCGAAAAAATGTCTTCATTCTTTCTGTTTTATAACCTCAATACCGCATGCTGCTAAGCGAATGCAATCCGAGATACTGAGCACGTCACGATTTGAATAGGTTAGAGAACGAAATTCAAACGATAATTTATACACACCCATTCCTACAAGTTTGAAAAGGAGGAAAACATTTTGTCCATATCAGTTTTCTAAGTAAGCCACTGCTTACTTAGAAAAAACAAAAACATTCCTACAAGTTTGAAAAGGAGGAAAACATTTTGTCCATATCAGTTTTCTAAGTAAGCCACTGCTTACTTAGAAAAAACAAAAACATTCCTACAAGTTTGAAAAGGAGGAAAACATTTTGTCCATATCAGTTTTCTAAGTAAGCCACTGCTTACTTAGAAAAAACAAAAACATTCCTACAAGTTTGAAAAGGAGGAAAACATTTTGTCCATATCAGTTTTCTAAGTAAGCCACTGCTTACTTAGAAAAAACAAAAACATTCCTACAAGTTTGAAAAGGAGGAAAACATTTTGTCCATATCAGTTTTCTAAGTAAGCCACTGCTTACTTAGAAAAAACAAAAACATTCCTACAAGTTTGAAAAGGAGGAAAACATTTTGTCCATATCAGTTTTCTAAGTAAGCCACTGCTTACTTAGAAAAAACAAAAACATTCCTACAAGTTTGAAAAGGAGGAAAACATTTTGTCCATATCAGTTTTCTAAGTAAGCCACTGCTTACTTAGAAAAAACAAAAACATTCCTACAAGTTTGAAAAGGAGGAAAACATTTTGTCCATATCAGTTTTCTATGTAAGCCACTGCTTACTTAGAAAAAACAAAAACTTTTTTTGTCCGTATTGGTTTTCTAGGTATGGACAGCAACATGAACTGCTTGTAACACAATCCACAATACACATAAATATGGCTATGCTATGATTACGAGTAGAGTCGATTCAGTGGTAGGTTTCCTATGCAGACATTGCTGTGTTTCGGGTCCGATGAGCACTGAGAGCTAGTGTAATTGCTGGGCATATGAGACTTAAGAACTGATGTTCTCAGGCGGACGGGCGCGGTGAGGTACCACATAGATAATTCTGTGCGACACGGCATTATTATGAGCGGACTTTGATCAAGTGAACGTTTTGGCTCGTCTTGTCACTTTCTCCGGTTCAACAAAGTATAGTGCTTATTTAAGAATGACATACCTTTCTGTGTTAGCTGTCCATAGCACGATGATCTTGTCCAGCTTGTTCTTGTCGCGGAAGTCTTTGATGTCGGCGCGTACCTGCAGGTACTGCTCGTAACGCGTGCCGCGTATTAGGTTCGTAGCTCGGTCGGCCTAGGAACAAATCATCATAAATCTATCAATCATAGGATCAAATCAATGCTGGTTACTGGACTCTATAGAGTCAGAACTCATTCAAAGTATACGTTTTTCGACAAAATCCCAGTTAGTCCACAAGGTCTTCCTATCCATAGATTCAAATAGTTTTACAGAAACTACTAGTTGATGCCCGCGACATCGTCGATGTGGATATAGGTTTATTAAATGTCCCGTGGGGACTATTTGATTTTCCGGGATAAAAAGTATTCTATGTCCGTCTCCAGGATGCACGCTATCTCTGTGCTAAATTTCATCAAGATCGATTCAGCGGTTCAACCGTGAAAAGGTAACAAACAGACACGAGGGACAGAGAGAGTTACTTTCGCATTTATATATTAGTATGGATGTACAAAGCGTTATCTACAGTAATATTATAAAGTTGCAGAGCTGAATGTTAAACGCGTCAAGCTCAGGAGCTACTGGTTCGAATTGAAAAATTATTTTAGTGTTGGATAGCCCATTTATCGAGTTAGGCTATATAGCATCGCGCTACGTCCATAAGAGCGATTTCTTTTAAATTATACGGCGGGAGAAACTGCGGGGCACGGCTAGTTATGATATAAATAAGTGGATGATAGTAACCCCTGGAAATGAGGTGATCGCTGACGGGTAGTTTCTAAACACTTATTCATCACCTAATATAATACATTGAATAATGGCTAAAAAGAGGACACCTGCGGGAGTTTCCTTCGCCTGTTTCTTCTCCATACAGAGGAACCTCATTTAGAAACGGTGGTTAATTGTAAAAAATGACATTAATTAGACAAACGAATTTTGAATTACTTAACGTCAGAGAATTAATAAATTTTAATTCATTAATTTAGAATACATCGGAATTGCTTGAATATTTACTTTTAAATTTATAACAGCAAAGGATCCAGTCCTGTGGGTAACCACAGATTATCACTGAGGTTCCTATTTGACATCATACTAAAAAAAATTACACTTTTTTTTGTTATTCTTGTTAATTTTGTGTCAAATAAATAGGTTTCTTTCTTTTCTTTATCACTATGCCGATAGTATGTTGTACCAAGCACTGTATATGAAACTTTACACTACCACATTTTGAACAAATGCTGGGGCAGCTATCCGCCATCTTTTAGTAATCAGTAACACGCTTAAGACGTTTTCGAATTACTCAACTCGACCCAATGTACTGATTTTAAGATTCGTAAATATAAAGGATATTTACCTGCTTCATTTAGTATCATCACCACCTTTTTTGATTACTGAAAGAAAGTGATAAAACGTGCCTAACGTTCACCTGATTGTAAGTGCAACATCTGCCCATAACATTTACTTATGTGTAACTAGCGATCCGCCCCGGCTTCGCACGGGTTAGATAGATACGAGTAGATATTAGAAAGATAAATTATAACTTTATTTGGACAAACAGAACAACAACAATCCCTTCACTAACATATTTTACTTTAATCAGTAAATTTTTGACACCTTGAGGTAACTCATCATAGCAATTTTCGTAGGAATCTCGGTTTTTTTTTAAATAAATACAACTCATGTTATTCGGTGATAACGTAGTTGTAAATAGGTGAAAGAATTTTTAAAATTGGTTCAGTCGTTTTTAAGTTAAATCATTATATCCAAACATACAAAAAATCAAATCTTTCCTCTTTATAATATTATATTATAATAATTATATTTTATTAGTATAGATTACACTACAATTGCCCTTTAAACCAACACACAGCAATTTTTGTACACTGCTGCTTCACGGCAGAATGACAGCGACTGTGGTGGTACATACCTAGGCCGCACAGGAATGCGTAGCATTGAAACCTAACATTAATGTGTTATATCTAAAAAATATTTTGTACGTAATGTCCATTCAAAGTCAAAATTAAACTAAACTCATGGAAAGACCACATATTCCCACATTCCCAGTCGGGCATAGGCATTCGGATTCAAATTTCTTTCATTGTCACAGTGTCACGTTCAACCAAGTTTACTGTAATCGGATGCTTATTCGTGTGGCTCGTGTTATATAACCGTTTCCGAAAGAGATACTACGGAAAAAATTTCATTACCCATATACGGGACGGCTTTAGAGAATCTACCACCCCATCGCATCCCGTGGTTGTCGTAAAAGTCAACAGAGGGATAATGAAACCAGGAGACGGGCAGCAGCATTTTCCCGAAACATCCGAATAAAAAAACTGCGGTAGCCATCCCGCCAGCCAAGCGTGGCAACTACGGTAACCCCCCCCCCCCCCCCCCAAATGTTCTTCAAACGTTTGTGGCTATCTATGGCGGAGGCCTTTGTTCAGCAGTGGATTAGTGATAGGCTGAAATGATGATGATGATGATGATGATGATGATTATGACGATACAGGACGGATACACTGGGCGGCAATTCTTATTTACGTTTTGGTTTACAGATAACACTACCTTTTTATTATTAGGCAGAGTTTTGATGTGCTGTTACTTACCTATTTTTAAAAAGATTTTGTATTCAACAATTCAACGTAAAGTTATCAATGCAATTGTATATTATAATTTCGAGATGATAGAATAAAATACAATACAATAGCTAATATCGAAGCTTGAAAAGAAAGCGAATGTTCTGTCACGAAATAGATGCCCTTTTGCTTTTCGCAACTTTCTATTTTATAGATCACCACCGCCCATGAAATGAATGGCAGATGCGGTGCCGGCCTTTGAGAATGAAATCGGCTCGTATCTTGAAGTAATGAGTATTACTTATACATACTATTCGTAGACTTATTTTCAAGTTTAAGGTTACTTTGTGATTGATAAAGTAGATCATTAGTCCACTGCTGAACATAGGCCTCTACCACAGATTGTTACTTTAATTTTATTTTGATTGTAGCTCTAATTTTGAGGGTAATTTTACCCTAGTTGCCACGTTTGGCAAACGCGCAACCGTAGTTTATTTATCCAGGTGTTGCAGAATGATGCTGCTTTCTAGTTAAGTTTTCCTTTCTGTCGACTTTCATGACACACATGGGTGGTAGATTCTCTTAAGCCGCTCCCACACGGCAATAACGTTCACATTGCAAAGATCCGCATGCAAATTGAAAAAATGGTTAGTATTATGGTGTAAATTATCTATCTATATCATATATCGTTATGAGTTAAACGTAACATATCTCGTGTTTGGTGATATATATTGCCTAGTAATAGAAATGTTAAGCATATAGGGTGGTTATTTTAACATTTCATTTCTGTTCATGTTCGCAATCGTGTTGAGGCAGATGTAGTCATATTTGATTGTTTGTTTGACGATGTGCATACTTTGAAAGAGTTAGAAACTTCTTAACAAAGAAGTTTATTATTATACAAAAATATATGGATATAAAAATTATTATTATTTTTGCATATCATGCATTCATTGACAAAACATTCAACGCCGCAGTGTGAAACCACCATTAAGTATGACCATGCGCAATAACAGCATTAACTTCGCGTGCAAAAAATTGTACGTTTCAAAGATTGTGTTACGCACTTTACATAGGAAATGAACGTATGTAATAACCGAGTTTGTACATTTGATGACAAAGAAGCGATCATGGCGTCATCGTTTCAGCGCCGTTATTAAATTTGGTTGAAATGTGTGATGCTAAAATAGATAAGAAACGTTTCAGATAAACTACTGAAATATGAGACATGTATAGAGCTTAGGAGCATCTCACGTATACATACAGTCACGGATTTTTCCCATATAAGACGTAGGCAGAGAGATCTCGGGGCGCGGGGCGAAACGTAGGCCACCACGTCGCTGCCATTTTGGTACAAGTCAAAAATTTCTTACCCTCCATAGCGTTCCCACGACCAATATAGTGATTCTGCACGGATATTCCGCACGGATAAAGGCTGTCCGTAAAACACCCTAGACGCCCTGCCGGACACCTATCGGTTACAGAGCATCTCCCTTACGTTAAACCGCATGGTTCGCGAATGATAAACTAGATAACTTTTTGACGAAGTGAGTTCGAAACATAAGTAGTGACATTTGACGACTTAACGTAAAAATCGATAAGATTCTAACAACATTCAACAGTAGTAAAGTAACATCCCATAAATGTCACAATGCTGAGCACAGGCCTCCTCTAATTTCTGAGAGGGTTTTAGAGCCGGGAAGAGTGCGCCATATTTTTATTCCTCAAACATAGTTTTACTCATGATGTTTTCCCGCTGAGCACATAAATCACTTAAAATTTAAGAACAATTTTTAGAAACAGTTATAAATTATAATTAAACAATAATGAGTAATTAGTCAGCAAATGCAATGTGGGGCGTCCCCCGCCTAGATGGAGTGACGACCTGCGCGGTTTTGCGGGAAGTCGATGATGCAGGTGGCTCAGGACCGTGTTTTGTGACAATATAGGGGGGAGGCCTATGTTCAATATTGGACTAAAATAGGCTGTGTTGATGATGATGAGTAGTTTCGGTGTAATATCGACCTAGAAACCGACCGACCCGAAAAAGCAGTTACTAATAAATTATCCGATCTAAAAAGCAGGAAAAAAGAAATTTATCAATAAATTCGGTGGGCATACGAAATATTACGCATATGAACGTTATACATAATACAATTTTGTTAATACCTTTTTCAGTATTTAAGAGATTTTTTTAAATTAACCTTATTCCATGACACTACAGGATATTTTTTAACATTTCTTATTACGCCTGTCAATTTATCTTACCGGCTTTTAATTGCAACCGAAATATTTTGTTTATGACGGACCGTGTCTTTACACTCAATGCTTGTAGCCTTGACACTGATCCGCAGACCTTCACTAATGAATGAATGAAACAATCGATTCGTATTGGCCCAGACGTTTCGGGACTATACACAAATTAACACACAAATGCGTACGCACCAGTACACGCGAATTGTGCCTGTTACAATATATATAGAGTTGCCATACCTACCGTAAGATAACTGAAACCGTATTTCACAAATTTTCTATACATATACAGTATTAGTATTTGTAGCCGATAGGCATCCGGCAGAGTAGAATAGCGATACTATATACAACATGGCTATAATGCTTTATAGATATATAGCTTAATATAGCTTATATATATAGCTTAAAATGTGTTAATTTTAATGAGAATTAAATCGCAACTATTTATTATTATTATTATTTTAGAGTATATCTTATGGTATTCCGGTCTGGTTGGGATATATATTATTATTATTTATTAATATAAAAAAAGTTAAGTACCAGCCTATACCGCCCACGGCTTATGCAAATTTCGTCACGATGTTTTCCTTGAAAATTAGCACTTATAATTGCAGAACATTTTTAGAGGTGCTGGTACTGTGGATCGAACTCAAGTCACTCGCGTACTACTATGAAATTTAAGGCGGGAAGCTCGGCCCCTGAGCTACCACGTAATATTATAAATTATTTACTATTTAGCAAGCGACAGTATCAATTTATGGTAATTATGGCAGTCTTAAAAATATGTTCTTTTAAATTCTTAGTCCTTTTCTCAAGCACTGCAGGCAGCAAGGGAAGTGAAATGAACAAAATTTAAAATATTTGACAGTCTATTCTCACAAAAAAAGGTAAGTGTCGGCTCGCTTAGCGAAACGGCTAAATAATAATAACATAGGTGGCGTTAGGGATAGCGAGTTCGGCTATGTTATGGCTAGTTGTTCCCGGTCTGGGTATTTGTGCATGGGCTATTTACGTCTCTAAAAACGCTCCCACGATACAGGAAATATTGAAATGAAATATTTTCAAATATTTAAACTAACAAAAATTTATCCTGCCGCTCAAATAATTCAATAGCAAAACAAATTATAGTAAGCGAACGTCGGAAATACTTTATTTAAAATTAAATTCTAGCAATAGAACGCATATATGACGAAACGGTACTGTCGATTGTTCCAGAACGAAGTGCAAAGCTCATATCGATACGCAAGATAGCTGAAATATGCGTCCGTTTACAGTACACCTAAACGAAAAATCGATACAACAAGATAACAACATTGTTCCATCAAAGATGCTTAAAAATAATTATAATTACTAGTGGTCGCCCAATGGTCAAAAATCGGCCATAATTCATTAAGTTTTTTTATGGTATTTGAATCACGTATTATAATTGGAACAAAGCTTGCACATTATAATTTTTTTAATGCATTAATTTTGGAATAATTTCAAAAAAATTAAGTAAGAAAAAAGAGGTTTAACTATTATTTAAAAAGCAATAATGCGTTGAAAGGTAGAATGTAGGGCACCTAGAAAGGTAGTGGGGGCACTATAAGAAGCGACGACCTGCGCGGTTTTGCGGGAAATCGATGGATGCAGGTGGCTCAGGACCGTGTTTTGTGCCAATCTATGAGCGCTTATGTTCAACAGTGGACTAAGATAGGCTGAAACGACGATGATGGTGTTTTTTGACATTTGACGTAACTTATTATTATATATCTTTATTATGTATAACGTTATTTTATTCAATTTAATGAACTTGTAACTCATATTACACTAAAAAAATTATATTCATCGCTTCTTCTCCACACAAACTTTCAGACTCTTTCGTAAGCGCATTATGCTAAAACATTAGATTAACGATAAATTCGTTCATATACAAATCGAAAGACGATTTTGATCTCGTTCGGAAATTACAAATATTAACAACAATATGTGAAATATGAAATTCTTTTATTTTTCACGTCTATAGATAATCGTCCACGTCTATAGGTAATCGTAAATACGTCAAGTCTCAAAAGTAACCCTGCTAACTGGTGGTTGTAATATCCTATATGTTTTTCTATTGCCATAGTGATTTTTTATTGGATTAAGTGAAGACTAGGTAAACGTTCACCTGATGTTAAGCGCAACGTCTGTCCATAATAAATGTTGTATGACTCAAAACACTTCTAGAGTGTCAACACACTGCGCCCGTCACCTTGAGACATCAGTTCTTAGGTCTCATATGCCCTTTGATTACACTAGCTCTCAGTGCCCTTCAGACCGAAACACAGTAATGTTTGCACACTACTGCTTCGCGGCAGAATAATTGGCCCTAGGGTGGTACCGACCTAGACGGATTCCAGTATTATCATCTCTTACTACTGTAGCTGAAGAGTTTGTATGTCTGAACGCGCTAATCTCGGGAAATATGTCAGTCACAAAAATAGCCGTGTGGTAGCGGCTTCAGATAATCTACCACCCATCACATCCCGTGGGTTTGGTAAAAGTCGACAGAGGGAAAATAAAAACCAGGAGATGGACAGCAGCACTTTCCGGGAACATCTGAATAAATAAACTACGGTTGCCAACCCGCCTTCCAAGCCGGCCAACTATGGCAAAATTCCCCCAAAATGAGAGCTACTAACTTTTGTGGCAATCTATAGAAGAGGCTTTTGTTCAGCAGTGGACTAGTAATGGGCTGAAACGACAAATATAGCAGACCAAAATTATGTCCTAGCAGGTAACAGCGTTTCAAATGGAGGCTCCTTATTCTGCGACCACATTCCAATGTAACGAACACGTAGTTTTCAGATTTATTATATGTATAGATTAATGACATCGATTATCTAGAACTGTTATAAATACGAAACAAAGATATTTCGTGTTACATTAATATAGGTACTGAGTCGAGAAGTGAAAAATTAAATGCCAAAGTTTAACGTACGGGTCTCAAAATGATCTTTCGCGTTTAATTTTAAACTATTTATAACCCGAAGTTTCGAGTGCTTTACAGCACCCATGGTAACGGGGGGACTGAGGTAACAGATGTTCCGATGTCATTCTTGATCCGGAGTACCTTCAGCTTTTAATTATTATTTTCGGTCCGATCTATGCAAAATGAGCTTATTGAAACTGAGAAAGACTTGCAGTGGTATGCTTGGTTTTTGATTTAAGTTTATTAATTATAGGTTCCCAAGCCGGTAATAGTACCCAACCATCTTCTTTATTGAAATTAGGATGTTTTTTTAAATTTCAATGGTCTCGCGAATTATCAAATTATAGGCACTAATGCAGCGGAAAATAAATATTAAATAAAGTAAAAATAAAAATAAATACACAGATAATCAAAAACTCTGATGATTGCTACTGTTACGAATTTTCTACACACAACGCACCGCACTGCCTTTTGCTTCTTTAAAATGTACATTTGTGCTGTGCTGCACAAACTTCAGAGCGGCCAAGTTAAAACGGCCGTATGACTTACTAGCTAGCAAGTTTATAAATTACTAGCCGATGCCCGCAAATTCATCCGCGTGGAAATACATTTTTTGAATATCCCGCGGGAACTATTTGATTTTCCGGGATAAAAAGTATCCCATGTCCGTCCCTAGTATGCAAGCTGTCTCTGTGCCAAATTTCGTCAAGATCGGTTCAGCGGTTGAACCGTGAAAAGGTAACAAACAGACAGAGAGACAGAGAGAGTTACTTTCGCATTTATAATATTAGTATGGTTAGAATTGTAGATTTTCATTACACAGTAGACGACAATGATCCTATTAAGATCGGCAACGTGGTGCGCAGTCAAACCAGACGATAGAAAAACGCAGCCGTTTGTTTTGATTCGCTTCACAGAATAAAAATTATACTAGATTTTTTTAAATTTACAAACGCGACAAATGAGTTCACGATAAGTTTATCACACTTTGCTTGCTTCGAAAGTAGCACGAGATAACAGAACCATTTTTATAAAGTGAGCAAATTTTATCAAGTTGTCAACCTGTAATTTTTCAACTTCGGCAAGTTGTAAGAAACTACGACAAGCTAGTTACAAGAAATTAGCAAATTTTTTCGTAAGTTAATTACGTACTTACGTGTGTAAAACTTATAAGTGTAATTACGGCTTAAAAGTGTAAAAATGTCCCTACTCTAGTCAGTTTCCTTGATCATTATTTGGGCTTTTTCAAGCTTCTCGTCATCATCATTTGAGCCTATAACTAGTCCATTACCGAACATAGGCCTCCCCCACAGATTGCCACAAAAGTTTGCAGCTCTCATTATAGGGGGATTTTGCAATAATTGCCACACTTGGCAGACGGGTTGGCAGTTTATTTATTCAGATTATCCAGGAATATGCTGCTGCCCATCTCCTGGTTTTCATTTTTCCTCTATCAACTTTAACGAGACACCCATGGGATGAGATGGTGTGGTAGATTCTCTTCAGCCACCACCACACATTTCAAGCTCTTATATATTACATACGTATATAAATATATGTGTGTTTCGAATACTAGAGATATTTTAAGTAGTGTCACAGGTGTAGTGTGCGTATGCGACAAAACCAGCAAAATGTTTGCCTGACTGTAAGTGCAACGTCTGCCCATAACAAATGCTATTTCGCCTAGAACATTTCTTGTGGTACATTACCCACTAATTACAACAACTATGAGATCGCAAAGCAGCTATGTTTGCACACTACAGCATGACGGCAGATTACGGTGGTACCTACAAAACAGAATTCTGCATAGGTATCCTACCTGCAATTTACATAACACATTATTCAAGATCAGGCATACATTGTAACCGTAGGTAATAATCAATTAAGATAATCATTTGATTAACAAACAATTTAGCGCCACAGCTTACTTATAAGAAACTTCCATATAAGGTAGACACGTGTAAATTTGCATACGCATACTGTTTAGAATAGTTTTAGTTTAGTGACGTTCTTGTGCAGGAATCCGTCTAGGTAGGTACCACCCCAGGGACAGTTATTCTGCCGTGAGGCGGTAGTGTGCAAACATTACTGTGTTTCGGTTTGAAGGGCACTGAGAGCTAGCGTAATCACTGGGCATATGACACTTAAGTACTCATGTCTCAGGGTGACGGGCGCAGTGTGGTGTCACACAGAAATGTTTTGGTCATGTGTCATATGTCACTTACCATCAGGTTAACGTTTTATTCGTTTCGTCACATTATCTAATGCTGATTCTCAAACTCCTCGACATTGTGTATGCCAAACCAAAGAATAGCACCTACCTTTTCCCTACCGAGGTGTCGTATTGAACCGACGACAGCCTTTATTCGTGCAGAATAACACCATTACATGCAATGCTGTCACTATACTGCTCGTGGGAACGCAATGGGGAGTAAGAATTTTTTGAGTCGTATCAAAATGCCGACGACGCGTTTGGCCAACCCATCACGTCTCGTTTCCCGCGTCGGCGAAAGGTGGGCTACGTGATTGGCCTCTGCTCACCCCTTATATGGGAACAAGGCTGATGGATGACTGTTTGTTAATGTGTGATGGCCAAAATTAACAACAACAACGTCTCTCGTGCGAGTTGTAGCGAACGCTTATTAAGCACCGCAATGACCTCAAATCCTCTTGATAGATTTTAATTAATGAGAATTATGTAAAATATCTATGTGGCGGTGATGGCTATCCTCCATAAGAAAAATAATACTGGAATATATTTTTAATCATGGCAACATTACAAACAAGAGTCTCGTCGTTGTTATTTTACAAAGATACGAGTATGATGAACGCAAAAGAAGCGTCCTGTACGCATTGCGTTCATCATACTCTTTTGTAATGACTAGAAAACTTTTAATTAAAGCTTACGCTTACGTTACGCCTTCAGTAACAACTTTATGTCTTTGTAACATAATATGACATAGTAAAGTAAAAACAAATGCTGCTTCTAGAATGTAGATTGTTAGAATGTTACAAAACCAAATATTTCATTAGGTAAAACTAAATTGACTAAAGAACGTAAAAATATACTACCAAATATTGAAGACACTGAAGGACTCCTATTAAAAATAATGCTACAGAATTATTGAATTCGTCAGTAACAGAAGACTATTGCAAAAGTTACGTGAAACCAAAATATTAAATTGTAATATGTATACTAGTAATTAGTAAATAAATGTTTTTACAATTTGCAATGTCTAAATTCAATTAAATTTGAATGCCTTCTAGACGATTGTCTTGATTTAGACTAATTCTATGGCTTTGAAATAATAAAATTATTTAAAACATTCGCACACTTTTTTATTTTACTTATTTAGTGCATGTACGTGGCCAGTACCTAACTTACCGGTCCAGTATTAAAACTATATTAAATTAACTTACAACATGTAGTTATATAGTTATATAGTTTATACACTTTACGTAGTAGGTAAGCACATCAATTCAATCAATACTAAAAAAGATCTTGCTTCTGCTTGAGTCTGTCCAAGCTGATATAACAGAAAAGTACTAAAGCTACTAACATGAGATTTGCAGATTATAGACGTATCATATTTAGTCTTTGTTCGAATTACAAAATATATTCTTACCTGATTAGCGGCTATGAAGTCCGGATCATATATTGCCGGACGTGGCTTCATGGTGGCCATCTCCTTTTTGATCTTCTGCTGGAGATCATAGTCGATAACCTTGGCGCGAACCATCGACTCCGCCAGGTTCAGTGGGCTAATGTCCCAGCCATCGATCACTAGTGGGACAATGCGCATGTTAAATAGACATAAACAAACCATACAGAAAACAATCCACAGGAATTAACTGTGCAATCGTAGATAATTCTTACAGACAACAATTATTGAATGATAGAGATGAAATGTAGGCATCGACAATTGTACCATTTCATTTTTAAATAAATAACTTATTAATAAATAAATAAGTTGTTTCTTATTTATAACAAGCTAGATGATGCCCGCGACTCCGTCCGCGCTTATTAAATATTGCGCGAAAACTACTTAATTTTCGTTGATAAATATCCACGTCCGTCTCCAGGATGCTATGTCCTTGACAAATTTCGTCAAGATCGGTTCAGCGATTGAGCCGTGAAAAGGTAAGAAACAGACAGGGGGACAGAGAGAGTTACTTTCGCATTTATTATATTACTATCGATTATTAACAATAAATGACCTGTTTGGGCATATTTCAAATGTTACTGAAACTGAACTGAAACTTAATAACTATAGTCTAACTATAGTCGCAGGAAGCTAAGGACGAGTGGGACCTTGTGGCACTATAATATCTCCTGAGCAATTGATAGCCTGAAGTGAAAATGCCGTCAAAATCGGTTCTGCCGTTTCGAAGATTAGCCGGAACAAACATAAAGACAGAAAAAAATTTAAAAATTGTTTTTTTTTTTCTAATAAGTACCGTAAATAATTTCATAAGAATTGAGTAAAAAAGCTTTTATTATAAAACGACACTTCAATTTTATTTTATTGTAAAGTTAAAAAAATTTGATCTCTTAGGTAACATATTTACGTTGTTTAATGAAATTCAACGAAATGTAAAGACATTATGTCAATTTATTCCAATAAAAAATTTAAACCCAACTTCTTAATAGTCGTCCGTTGTGATGTGAAATCTCCTCGAGAACATGAATTTTCAATTTTCATAGTCGGTCTGACGACAACGTGTTCTACTGGTCAGAGTACTAGACCTCGACGCCGCGGTTCCTGGGTTCGAATCCCAGCCGGAGCTAACATTTGTTCAAAAACACAAATTGTTGGTTTGGGATCCGGTTGTGTTATGCATGTGAAGTTTGTCCGTAAAACTCACGATGCAGGAGAAATCCTACTAGTGGGCAGTGGGGCATCGTTTTTTTGGTTTTTAGTTTGGGATTATTTTAACTCTACGTATCTCTAAATACGTTACTTTCGATACTTACTAATTAGTGCCTGCCACGTATTTTACCAACTATTTAATAGAAACGACATGTACTTCAAAGCGCCAATAGCCAAAAAAGCAAACCATTAGGCTATTGGTACGGCCTGCGAAACATAACGTCCCAGGGTCGAGTCCTAGCAAAAGCTTTTAAGCTTAGTTTGTTCATAACCGTTAAAAGTTTGTTGGTTGGTGGTTAATCCATACTAATATTATAAATGCGAAAGTAACTCTCTCAGTCCTTCTGTCTGTTTGTTGCCTTTTCACGGTTCAACCGCTGAAACGATCTTGTCGGAATTAGCCACAGACATAGCTCTACGCTTCCATCCTCTTCATCTCGGAATATTTAAAAACCTTCCACCGGACGAAGTCGCGGGCATCAGCTAGTAGGAATATAAGTAATTTTTATAGCATTGATAGTATTCTTTGAAAATTATTAATTCACAACATAGCGTAACAAATATCCGAATTCAAAATAACAGGTCATGTATGTAGGCATACATACATACATAGAGTCACGCCTCTTTCCAATTGGGGTAGGCAGAGACCACATCTTTCCACTTGCAACGATCCTGACACACTTCTTTCGATTCTTCTACTTTCATTAATGTTTTCATACCAGCTCGTCGGTTGCTTCTTCGATAATGAATCGACTTCAATCTGATCGTCATACGTTAGCCTACGTCGACCCTTACCGGCTTGCCCATTCAGGGCTCATAAGACAGAAAATCATATTTGTTTTCTCAACACAAGAATAGAAGCTTCGGCCCTATAAAGAAAAAAATAAAGGGTCCGTCCGCTTTGCTGTTCTGTTCATTGCCGGTTACAAAAATAATAATGACGGTGTTCTGTTCATTAATAATAGATCTGTTTAAATATTTTGCTAAAATTTCCAAGATATGACGTCTGGCAACGCTTCTCATGGGTCTATTTTTAGCGCAACCTAACGGAAGCAGTCTTATACTTACGAGGATTGTTTTAGCCGAAAACGAACAAAATTGTAACGTTTACAATCTTTTAAATTCGAATTGGGTTCCTGGTGGTAGGATTCCTATGCAGGAACCCGTCTAGGTAGGCACCACCCCAGGGCCAGTTATTCTGCCGTGAAGCAGTAGTGTTTTCAAACATTAGTTTTTTTCGGTTTGAAGGGAACTGAGAGCTAGCGTAATCACTGGGCATATGAGACTTAAGAACTGATGTCTCAGGGTGACGGGCGCAGTGTTGTGTCACACAGATGTTCTGGGTGACGCAGCATTTGTTATGGGCAAACGTTGCAATTACCATCAGGTGAGCGTTTTGCCCGTCTCGTCACTTTTTCGAATAAAAAAAAAAAGAAAAAAAAGAAATTAATGGAATTATAAATTGTAAATGTTTGTAAATGCGAGTGCAAGCTACAAAATCGTAATGTAAGCTTTTGCTCAGTTCATAAGTAACATCAAACCTTTCAAAAATAGCAGTGGCGCTTGCTTTAAGTCTCATATTACGTGGGTGATTCAGGGTTCGATTTCTAGAGCCAGCACCTAAAATTGTTATCATCAATTTTAAATGCTGATTTACCACGTGCTCGGCGGTGAAGGAAAACTGCATGTCTGTTATATGTAATAAAAATATTTCGAGGACATGTGAAGTCCGTCAACCCGCATTGGAGCAGCATGGCGGACTCTTCCAGGCTTTCAGAAATGAGAGAGGGCCTGTGCACAGCTGAAGGCCATTTATAAGCTGCACTTTCCTTTTTTTTTAAAGCAGAGAACACACTCGTAGATCACTTTTCACCCCCGCGGAAAACATGACGTGACGGGTGGCGAATCACGTCACCGCCATTTTGGTACGAGTCAAGAAAAGAGGTAGGTGCTATTCTACTCTGCCGGACACCTATCGGCTTATATAATTATATTAGAATTTAGAATTTACAAACACATTCTTTACTGTAAAATAACCTTGTAAAACTGTGAAACTGGCCTCGAAAACTAATTCTATGCGCGCCCAAAGTCATCACTGCTGTAACAAAATACTCAAGCAACGCAACTTACCCAAATCGTCCGGGTGAACCATGGGCAGAAGTTTCGACATGCCCACGTAAAGGTCATTGCCTTTCTCATCGATACCCAGACGGACGGTGGAGGCTTGCGTGATTGAACCGAACCTGTTAAAATGATATGATTAGTTACATACGTAGAGTTGTGGTGGCACCGAAGAAGGGTGCCTTTAATTTTAAAGTACGCTAGTATGATCACTAATCCACTATCCACTGCTGAACATAGGCCTCCTCCATAGATTGCAACAAAAGTTAAGTAGCTCTAATCTTGAGGGGATTTTGCGATAGTTGCCATGCTTGGCAGGCGGGTATGGATGTCCACAGTTTATTTATAGATGTTCCAGGGAGATGTTGCTCCCCATCAACTGGTTTTTATTTTCCTTCTGTAGACTCTTACGTCACCCACGGGATGAGAAGGGGCGGACTTAAGAGAATCCACTACCACTAATTATTAATTGCCATTTAAGTGCTGATTTACCACGTTCTCAGTAATGAAGGTAACAACCTTAGTGAGAAACTGGATTTCTAAGTAAGAAAAAATATAAGTATAATTTCGAGTATCGGGAAGGACCACTGTAATGGGTCTAAAAAGAAAAAAACTTAAAATATTATTGAAACATATATTCTCGAAACAAATTTTTACAAAATGGTTGCATCGATAACTCGGGCAAATATTGACTGATTTTTTATTTCGTTTTTTTGTTTGTTGGACTTTACAGTTGGTCATGTTAAGCGTAGCCGATTTTTCTTTAATTATATCTATAGACAGTGTGAAAGATAAAAATTATTTTAAAAAATTCAATCGGTCGCCATTTTGAGTTAAATCAAAATAAAAAATCGGCTACGTACAGCGATAACTACATTCATACAATTAATTTAGATTTTTATTTTTTTATATAACTTCGTTTTTGCGAAATCGCGACCAGAAGGGAAATTCGTTTTCAGGCTCTACGGCAACGCTCATATCTTAAGACTTTTTAATATTTATGAATAAAAATTTAGGTAAATATCGTTAGATGTACATACATACATACATAAGATCACGACTGTATCCCATAAGGGGTAGTCAGAGACTGGGCACTCACTGCAAAAACAGATGACTGCCACAATCCACGTTTCACCAAAACAATATAATGCACTTGGTGTGATAGGTGGTGAGCCCATCGCCACCATGCGCTGTTGGGTGCACAGTGCAGTTTAATTCCTTACTCGCCTTTTACGAAATCCAATGGATGAGATGGAGTGGTAGTATTCTTTTAACGAGCCGCCACCACACGATCACACTTAATAAAATAAATAAAATCTATCCTGATAGTCGTTTATTTTCCCGGTCAAAATCATTCCCGAATATCACTCATGTTATCGGCCGTCACTTCGGCCTTACCCCTTAAAGCCGCACTTTGGCAGACTTTTAGTCACTGGTCTGGATATGAGACGCGGTTATTAAGCCATCCGTCGGAAGGCATAACATTTTCCTTTAGTGATCTTTTATACGTTTGGCGGATGATATTGCTAAGGAAAAGAGTAGACGTCCTCCGACGTCTCCTCCGTCCTGTTAACCCTGTGGCTTTTACAGTGATCATCGAAAGCGACTCGCGGGCAGATACCCCGCGAGTAAGAAGAACAACGTCGTGGCGAAAGACGGTGCTAACGGCCGCTGCTCTGCTGGGCTCCGAACCCTGAATCGAATAAATAAGGATCCAACTAACAGGGGGTAAAGTGACGCAAGGGCCCCTCTGAAGGAGGTCGAACCTCGGTGAATCACTGTGGAAGGGGACCCGAACAAGCAATCTTTAGATGTTGAATATATAGTTCGCATTACATAATATACCAACGGAATAATATGAACAGGTTCTCTAACGCCAGCACCACAGCGTACTACACAAACGTACATACCCATCGGCTTTTCCCTTTTATGTAAGAAAATTTGTCACTAAGCCTATCGCGGCTAAAACGTTATTACAATCACATTACAAATATATCGTTCGGAGAATACATAAATATAGCATTATATTTAAGGTTTGCAAATTTTTTTAATGGAAGAAAGTGACGATCTGCAGATCACTTACATTGTACACTTACACTTATCACGTAATGCTGTGCTCAGAACTATTACTGCGTGGCAATGCCACTGCGCTCGCCAATTTGAGACAATAGTTCTGAAGTGTCCAATGGCCTGACACTACCTTATAGTGGTGCTCTTGAGAACATAAAACAGTAATGTTTTCACAATACTACTTGGTGGGCGAATAATTGGTTGTGTGGTGGCAACCAACTTAATGGATTCCTGCATACGAATCCTACCACCAGTAAAAATTCTCCAAAGGTTTTATATCACTAAATAACTCACCAATTGGGATCCATTTCGCCGTTCTTAGTGTTCCACGAGATCTGGTGACGGTTGGCCAGCACTGCTGCGGTGAAGGTTGAGCCATTGTTGCCTCCCCATCCCACCAACATGACACCCACTCGGCCCACCTTCCTTCCCGTACGGATGCATAGCGACGTTTGATATGGTTTCACCTTAAGACACACAAAAGTAATTCGAATCAACATTTCGATAGACTTTATAATTATTTTTGAAATCTCATGGTCATCAAACCATTTTAAAGTTCTACAATGATCATGGGTACAAAAGCTGCTATCGAAAACTATTGTGAAACTATGTGATGAAACGAGAATTATCATCAGGTGAACGTTTTGCTCGTTTTCGTTCATTGAAGTTTCGCGTCAAGAATTATTCCAATAAAGACAGTGGTATCCACAAGGCTTAACTGTTCCCCATTTACGAGTACATTTACATCTAATCGTTTAACATTTGGTGTTGTGAATTTTATACATTTAGTTTTATTGTCATTTAAAAGCAAATTGTTAACGTTAAACCAATGTACTACTTTTGAAATATAAGTCGTATAACTATGGATATACTAGGTGGATTGAAAAGTACTCGGCCTAACACAGATCCATTCAATTCTAAAAATCAAATCTACCCACATTATTTAGTTCAGTTCAGACTAGTTCATTGTGTGAAGTTCGAAACGTGTGCGATAATTAGTTGTGATTTTATAAATTTATTAACAAAGTAATCGGTCATAATTTCCGCGAATGGAGCAAATCGAGCAGCGTGCCGACATTAAGTACCTCCATAAGAAGGGGCTATCATCAAAAGCCATCCATGATGACATGGTCAGTACATTAGGCGATTGTGCTCTGTCATATTCATCCGTCAAAAAATGGATAGCAGAATTTAAGCGTGGTAGAGAGAGTGTGAAAGATGAACCCCGCTCTGGAAGGCCTTCGACGTCAACTACTGACGAAAATATTAAAAAAGTACTTGATTTAATAATGGGAGACCGCAAATTAAAAATTAGAGAGATAGCCGAGATTATAGGCATCTCTTATGAACGAACTCAAAACATCATTGTCAACGAGTTGGGTTTCCACAAGGTGTCTGCGAGGTGGGTTCCGCGACTGCTTTCAGTTGAACAAAAAAGGACGCGATTGACTATTTCACGCGACTGTTTGGAGTTATTTGAAGCCGATGCAGATGATTTTTTGAATCGTTTTGTTACTATGGACGAAACATGGGTTCATTACTGTACACCGGAAACAAAACAACAATCAAAACAGTGGAGAAGACCTGGTTCACCACCCCCTAAAAAGGCTAAGTCGATTTTGTCGGCAAATAAGGTGATGGCTTCAGTATTCTGGGACTCGAAAGGTGTGATTATGATTGATTATCTTGAAAGGGGTCAGACTATAAACTCTGATTACTACTGCACCTTACTACGTCGTTTACGAGAGGAAATAAAAGAAAAACGTCGAGGAATGCTCAGAAAAAAAGTCCTGTTCCATCAAGATAACGCCCGTGTTCACACGTCAGTACAGTCAATGGCTGGAATTCACAACTGTGGCTTTGAACTGTTACCGCATCCGCCGTATTCACCTGATCTGGCACCATCAGACTTCTTTCTGTTCCCTAACCTAAAAAAGCACTTGGGAGGTTAAAGATTTTCGACAAACGACGAGGTCAAAGCAGCTGTAGACGCATATTTTGACTCTAAGGAAGAATCATTTTTTTTAACGGTCTAAATGCTTGGAAGGGGAGGTGGCAAAAGTGTATTGAACTTGATGGTGATTATGTAGAAAAATAAAAATATAACTGATTTAGTATGTGTTTATTTTCTTGGTTAGGCCGAGTACTTTTCAATCCACCCTCGTAACTACGAGTATGTCTAATGCATGAGAATTTAAAGCTTTAAATACTCTTTATTTAGCTTGTAGCTTCGAATAAATTTCGTTTGCCACTATAGGGGCTAGGCTATTTTTTCCGAATTTTAAAATAAAACTTGGAGATGTCGTTGATATATAATGGCGAACGATATCACGAATGATGTTTTGGTTGGAATTCAAATCCAAGACTCAGAAGGCATTGTAGAGCTATCAAATATTGGAATATTTGCAAATTTATCAATGTAACACATCGATTTATACTAATTTATACAATATTCTTCCTTTTATATGACTTAGCAACAAAGTTGCATTCCGATTAGTGTGATATTTATTCAGTTAAATTTATTTGCATTAATTTACGACACGCAATGATCTCAACGTTTACATATTAATGTTTCTGAGCACGAGTCGCATTTTTTTTATAGTTATTCTGCCGTGAAGCAGTAGTGTGCAAACATTACTGTTTCGGTCTGAACGGCACTGAGAGCTAGTTTAATCACTGGGCAAATGAGACTGATGTCCGAGGTGACTGGACGCACGCTGTGGTGCCCAACAGAAATGTTCTGTGTGACACAGCATTTGTTATAGGCAGACTTACCATTAGGTGAACTTTGGTCTCGTCTCGTCACTTTATCCAATAAAAAAAACTCATAATGTACCTAACGAATATTCGTTTTTGGGCGAATGTTAAACAATTAATGTATTCATCGAATGTCGTTAACCGATAAGCATAAATAGCGACATCCATTATTCGTATTCGTACCAGTTAAAATAGTATTGTTTGCATCAGTAGTAGTGAACGATTTCGTCTCATACCTATTTGACAGGATCCTAATTGGGCGCAGCAGCATTTTGCTATACGTGGGGTATATCGTAACCATATGAAATTTACACTCACGATAAATATAAAACAAATTATTTATTTAAGACTATATTTTTTCAATCCTATTGATGCTAAGGAAAATAGAGAATGACGTCACGTTATAAGTTTAAATTAAACGAATCATTCTTCTCAGCTGTGTAAGTGAAAATGAGCGGGACGACGCGAAGATACTCTTAGGTAGAAGAAACGCTATGTATATGGAACACGCAGGCCATAGTTTGTTGTAAACAAATATAAAAAAAATCTATTTCTGGTTTTCCATCTGAAGTTTTCGATTTAAACTTATCATGAAGATTGATGAGTAGTGAATGACTCATCAGTACTGGTGACGAATGAATGTCTAATGAGCATTTAACGGCTCGGTAGGTAGCAGTGGTTAAACCTTTGACTTCTGCGCCGCCAGTCCGGGTCCCGCACGGGACAAATATTTGTATGGCCTACAGATAGTTGTTCCGGTTCTGGGTGTTTGTTGCATGGCGAATTGATGTATGTAAAACACACTCACGACACAGAACACCACACTACTGTGGGGCAGTTTTACAAAAAAGAAGAAGAAAATCATTGAGTTTAAGCAGAAAACAAACCAAATTTGTTGTTTACCTGCATTTTTTGTGCAATTGCACAAACTTAAAAACTTTCTTAAGATTTTAATCTATTAACGAAAATGATAATTGCAGTAAAACCTCTTTGTGCGCGATGAGTTTTGGTTCTAGTTCAGTCGCCATAACGATTCGCTTAGATTATTGCCTTGGCTAAAAGTCCAGACCTAAACCCCTGAGAAATATTGTGGGGTTTAATGTTCCAGCAGTCTAATATTATGCATACAAGCTCTAATAGATCATACGTATGACATATGGGAATGTTTCAAAGGCAGCAGTGTCTGCTTCAACATGGTTTCGTCAATGCGAGAAAGATTACAAGAAGTCATTGATGCGAGAGGTAGCTACACAAGGTTTTAGTTTATATAATAACTAGCTGTGCCCCGCGATTTCACCCGCTTAAAAAAGCGGAACCCGATCGATGATTTACTGTATACGATGATAATTTTGGGGTTTTAATATTTTGCGCGGAACCCTAATAATTTTTTCAAAATTCAAATTTATTATCCGCTATTATATCAACTATCTATCAGTGAATATCCCGTCAAAATCGGTCCAGCCGTTTCGGAGATTAGCCGGAACAAACAGACAAGACTGACACAAAAATTTAAAAATTGTTTTTTTCTTATAAGTCCTGTACATTTAGTAAAAAGCTGGTATTTTGTTATTACAAACAGACATTATTTAATTATTTGTAAAGATTACTTAATAGAATTATTTTACTATGAAACAAACTTATTAAAAGATCATATTTTTTTTTAAATAAATGTCTTATTTATTTATTTATAAAAAATGCAATTAAATAAGAACTTCATTGCATTTTAATAATACTGCATATAGACTTACATAAGATCATGACTGTATCCCATAAGGGGTAGTCAGAGACTGAGCACTCACTGCAAAAACAGTGCCACAATCCACGTTTCCAAAACAGTATCATGTACTTGGTGTGATAGGCGGTGAGCCCATCGCCACCATGCGCTGTTGGGTGTACAGTGCAGTTTAATTCCTAACTCGCCTTTTACGAGATTCATTGGATGAGATGGAGTGGTAGTATTCTTTTAACGAGCCGCCACCACACGTATAGACTTAACGAAGGAATATTCATGTGTTAGATACACATGAATATTCCTTCGTTTTGGTTTGGTTTGGTTTTAATTGTGTTCGTATCATATAACCTCTTGTGAATACAGATTTGTATACATCATAATGGTAAAATGAATAGGTCATGACATCATTTTATGATTACATAGTTTAGCACTCGAATCGGTGTTCATATTTTTGCAATAGAAAACGGTTACATGAATTTGTTAATTAATTTTGGGAAATTTAAAACCATGAGATGTCCTGAAACATCAAAACAAACAAACCGCGATTGCCAACCCGCCTGCAGAGCGTGGCAAGTATGCCTAAATCCCCCCAAAATGATAGCTACAAACTTTTGTCGCAAACTATGGGGGAGGCCAATGTTCAGCAGTGGACTAGTTGTAGGCTATAATTTAAAAAATTAAAATACCGCCAAATATAAATTCAAATTCATCATTCTATTCTGTTCAGGAAGAAAAGTTTCTTAAATTGCAGATATACGTTTCATGTTTCGGCATTTTTTTACATAAATTACTTTGTTTACATAATATGGCTACGAGAACGTGATGCGCTTTAAAATTGTATAAAACGAGGTAACTTGTATACACGACGGGGAAACATGAGTCGGCTGCATCGATCCAATGACATATACCAGAATAGTCGCTAGGTTCTGGAACATTCAGGATTTTTTTAAATCAGAATGGATCTTTCTGTGAATCTTAATATAAATGTCTGTACATTTCTTATACTCTTCTGCAAAGGTCCGATGTTTTATGGTTTATTGTTTTCAAAGAACTGTTTACAAATTTATAATGATTTTTTGTGTCCATCAATCTAAAATATATGTAGATACCTAATTTCTGAACTTATTTTTATATCTAAGTCTTATAAAATAACATATAGACGGTGACATCAAGGTAACCAAAAAATTTCGTCACTTAATTTAGTAATTAAAACACTGTTTGTTTGCTGAACGAAATAATAATATAAATAGACTAGTGCCAAATGACCGGCAAAGGACTCGTACAGGCTGTACCTGTTTACGAGCTAACATAAAAATGAATAGAGTAATAGAACTAAAACTTTTAAATTAATTTAAATATAACTTTATTGTACACCATGACAAAAGATACAAAAAAGAAAAAAATATATAAAAGGTACAATGGGCGGCCTTACCGCTAAAAGCGATCTCTTCCAGGCAACGTTTGGATGGACAGAAACCAGCATTGAAAAATAAGGACAGCAATGTACAAATGGATAAAACAAATCAATAAACTACAAAAATAATTATAGTAAATAATAAGACGGGTAATAATTAAGACGACGGATTTAGCAATGACAGATAGTGTTCAGCAACCAGGGTTTTAAAAATGGGCAGAGATTTGGCATGTTGTATAGGATAGGAAGAGCATTCCAAAGTTTAGTAGCCTGCAGCGTGAAAGAATTACTATAGAAAACTGTGGTATGGACAGGAGTTTTTAATTGGAGAGTTTCAGAGGAGCGCAAGGATCGAAGATTGGAGAGATGGAGAAACTCAAAACGTTCCTTAAGGTAAATCGGGGAGGAGGAAATAAAAAGGATGGTGTAGAGAAGAGAAAGGATGTGTGCATTCCGGCAAAGGTGAATAGGTAACAACTGAGTCTAATGAAATTTTGGAGCCGAAACTAACCGTTTTTTTGAAACCGTTTCCAAGCCCTGCTGTCATCTTCTTCATAAAGATAGCATGGACCTCGGCCAGCAATAGGTTTCAAAACGAAATACTATGATATTTAAGATTGCCCTTTTGATATGGGAGAGAAAAAAAGAATTATTGATTTGTGCACAATAATTCTTTTCAACAATGATTGATTGATGATTTCAACAATGCGAACACACACAATACAAGACAAAAAAAGACAAAACAGTAACAAAAGCAACAGAAAATACAGTAAATTATTAACTTAAAAAAAATTTAAGATCCATCTGTTTGTGGTACAATGTTCCAAAAAGTATTGTCACTCAGGATGTGCAAGGACTTACCAACCTGCCCTGATTTTCAGTGGCAGCTTATCAATAAATACAATATTTTATATACATAAATATTGCACAGATGCATAAATGCAATAATTTTTCTAAGTAGTGGTCTTCTAGAAAGTATGTGCTATTGGTCAAAGCCATCAAACTTAGAATGTAATCACTACAACAAAATACTTACTGAAAGGTAACAAACTAGTTTTACAAAACTAAATAATCGATGTAAATGTGGTAAACTACTAGTCTCTTATCTGTATCTCTGCAGCCAGAAGCTTGCCTTAAATTTAAAAGTTTACAAGCGATCTGTGCAGGCACAACTAAAATTAGTCAATTTCAATTTTAAAACTGTTCAAGGCCATTTTTAGTGAAGGCTTTTAACTTTTTTGCAGTTTTTAATTAAGCAAACAAAAGTAAAAAAAAAATCAAAAATATTTGAAATCTGTTCTAATGTGACTCTTCACTGCAAAACACAGTTGAAAGATGAGAGGAGGCCTGTGCTCATCAGTAGGGTATTTGTTAGTCACTTTTATTAATCTCTTGTTTACATTGCCCAATTAGAAATTAAACACTATTGAAATAGTCACTGAAAACACAAATGATGTACAATCCCTGACATTATTTGCACATTTGTTTAAAACAATCAGATTATGAAATTTATAGTTATAGATATAAACTGTAAATATTTCAAAATTTATCGTATTTTTTACAGTTAAACAGAATATTAATTTGAGGCAACTTACTATAAAAAAAGTTATTAATAACTAAATATAATAATGCCCTGTAGTGGCGGCATAAGAGAATCTACCACAAGACCACCACATCACAACCGCAAGACCTAATCCCGTGGGTGACGTAAAAATCGACAGAAAGAAATCAACTTCCTGGAACGTCTGAATAAATAAACTAAGCTTGCAAACCCGCCTCCCAATTGTGACAACTATGGCAAATTCCCCTCAAAATCAGAGCTACAACTTTTGTGGCAATCTATGGGGGAGGCCTACGTTCAGCAGTGGACTAGTGATAGCCTGATATGATGATGATGGCTCGTTAAAAGAATACTACCACTCCATCTCATCCAATGGATCTCGTAAAAGGCGAGTAAGGAATTAAACTGCACTGTGCACCCAACAGCACATGGTGGCGATGGTCTCACCACCTATTACACCAAGTATGTGCATTATATTGTTATGGTGAAACGTGGATTGTGGCAGTCATCTGTTTTTGCAGTGAGTGCCCAGTCTCTGACTACCCCTTATTGGATACAGTTGTGATCTTATGTATGTATGAAATATAATAATAAGAAATAACATATATTACCTAACATTAGTGCAATTTACCAATGGTTCGATATAAAATAAATTATACGAAGGAAAAAAATAAAAGGAAGTCAATCATAACAATAGGTACAATAATATACTTACCAACAATTCAGTATCTTTCTTCGTCACTAAAGTTTCTTCATACTCATAATCTGCGTAGATGTAGTCTTCGGTATATTTCACTTTTGGTGAAATAACCTGTAAGTTTGATATTTTATCCATACTTAAATACTGATTCCTCTTCCACTGTTAATAAAGTGCCTTATTAGTTTAAAGTATATCTTTATCTCTTGAATTTTTCCTTGCTCAACTTCTATATTCGATGTTCATACGATAAGAATTTTTGCAGCAGTAGTGAGGATATACTATGCCATTGAACCGGTAGCCGGTGGAATTATTTTCAGTTGATGTGAACAAGATTCATAGAATACAGACAAGAGTGAACTAAACTGATACGAGATTGAATTGAATGAAAACAATGCAGTTCGTCACCTTGCTCAGAACGATGAATGATTACTAATATGAAAATGTTGCCAGTTTAAATATTAAGCAACAGACAACACAAATTAAGAATAAAATACTTAATGTACGACTTGCAATACTCCCGATATAGACGACCATTAAACAGAGATATTATTTATGATGTATTTTTTTAATTATTTATATAAATTAAAAACAAGTACTTTAGTCAAAAATAAAATAACAATAAAAATATTAACATTTTATTTCTCATACACCAGTATTACTTATATTTTTATTACATTTATGTAACTACAAATTATTTATATTTTATTTATAAATAGTTTTCACTATTCATCTATGCTTTTTAATGGAATATTTCAAGTAATTGTCTCCAAACAAGGTCTAAATCTACTGTACAGTTAAAAAATAAACGGTTCGAATCGAATCGGGTAACAACTAACTATAGCTTCGGGAATGAGTCGAATGGGCAGGGAGGGGAAGTTTTCTTGCTTTTGTTAAAACAGGTTTTGCACTGTATTGTATTAATGTTTGTAATAAAATTTTACTTTGTGGTACGCTTATAACCACTATATATATCTTTATATACTAGGATGCACCGCATACATACTTACATAATATTTACCTAACAATATGTCGATACATACAGATCGCAATGTAGATAATAGAAATATAATTCATGCAAACGGTCATGCGCCCTTCTCTTTCAAGTCGATAGCATAAAATAGTTATATAATATATTCATAATAAATTTATATATCCTAACGAACTACCTCAGAATATGTCTACACTACATAAGCAGTTAATTTAGGGATGCAACTGCAAATGCATCCGATGATGGGAAGGTACTTATAGGTTAAAGGATGGAATCTAATAAAAAGATGACTGAATCGGACTATTCTCTCCAATGTATGTGTGTGTTTTTGCTGTTTGTTATGAATGCTCTGCACTGCACTGTTTAAAAAAGGAGAAGGCACTATAGTTTGATAATCAATTAAAGTTCATATCACATGTCTACTTTTCATCCAACAAATATTTATATTAATAAATTAATAATTTTCGTAGTTATTTTTTAACATTCAAAATAAAATTTTTATCTTATGTTCTAAAATTTATTATTAATATAATGATATAAAATATTTAACATAATTAAATATAAAAATTTATTTAAATTTTGGATTCGTATCGTAAAAACAAATGCATCAAAGTAAAGAAATTAAATAAAAATAGTTTGTTACTCTAACTTCTACCTTAATGCTTGTCGAAGGAATGTATGTTATGTATGTGCGCTAGTGTACAATTTATAAAGTTGTATATATTTAATTACGGTATAATAAAGCATGCGGGGGGGCGAGGCGGCGCGGCGCGCTCTCATATTCCGTATATTGATTGTGTGCGAGGGGGCCGGGGCAAGGAGGGGGCCACGGCGTGCCCCACTCTGTTTTTTACGACACGGCTTTCTGTGTAACATAATAAGTATTTAAAATTTTTGTGAAATGTTTCGGTGTTATTTGTGAAAATTCGGGAAGTCGGAAAAGCGTAAATAAGGTGAGGAAAAAGCACTAGAAGGCTTTTTGTGAAAATATTTGATTTAAAAATTATAATATAAATAAAATTTTATAGTTCTAAATTCCGTCGGCGGCGCGTACCTACAGTATTACACTGTCATACCGCGTACGTATAGTGTTTTTTACGGGCATCGTTCTAAAAATAAGTTGTAATAATTATAATTTTATGTAGCGGTCGCAGCAGAGACGGTTTTCTGACGATTTTTTATCCTACGTGAAGTAGTGAGTGATTTTGTGGTTGATAAAGTGTTTGTGGTGGTGCAGATGCAGGGTCTGGTGAGCGACAAGACGTTCCACTTGAAGTGGAACAACCACCTGCAGAACTTGAGCCAGCTGTTCACAACCATCTATTCGTCGTCGGCGCTCGCGGACGTCACGCTCTCCTGCCGCGATGGCACCCTCAAGGCACATAAGCTCGTCCTCTCGGCATGTAGTCCTTACTTCGAGCAAATATTCAAGTAAGTGTTTCTGTGTGATATTTCTCCAGAAAATAATTTATTTTCGTTGTTCGACAATTTTAAATTTTACACATAATATGCAAGAGAAAAGAAGTGTTCCAGGTGCCCAAGGAATTAGCATATTAAAATAATATAGTGTAGTAAAGTAGATATTCCTTTTTGAAATTAACTGGATATTAAGAATAATTTTTATAAGGTTTTTTATCTTGAAATAGCAATAATTGATGACCACAATAGATAAACCATATTCAATTAAAAATTCATTTGGAACAGATTTGTTTTTTATGATATAATTCTTTTCTACCAGGGACAATCCATGTCAACATCCTATTGTGATCCTGAAGGGAATACCATTCTCAGAGATTAATCTGCTGGTTGAATTCATGTATAAGGGATCAGTGGATGTGCAAGAGTTGGATTTACAGTCACTGATGCACACGGCATCTGAGCTAGAAATCAGAGGCCTGGCATATGAAGCTCGAGATAATGCAGCACAATTACTCAATGTAAATTTAGAGTACCCGCAGACATATTCACAGACAGTTGTGCCTACACAACAGACATACACGCAAGCGCGCACAGATGTGGAGAGGCTTAAACAAGTGAGTTTTATTTAAATTTTTATTTTGACAATATCATCATTGCAACCTTGAGTGCATGATATTCTCCAACATCGTTTGGCTTAGAACTTACAGTTATTAGTTAGCTGCACAGGATATGCTCTAGAGCTGTTAGAGCCCAGGACCTGCAACTCAGGGGATAAGTATGAGCGAGGCCCTCAAAATTAGTATACTGGAAAGTGGACCTATCTATAGATTATCCATAAAGGCCGGCTAACATCAAGCGCCCACTAATTGTTTGTATATTTTCTATACAAATGTTAATATTCGATTTAATTTAATAAGCAGCAATTTAAAATTTCATTTACTTTGCATTAATTTGACTTAAATTTAAACTGCTTCCTACACAACATAAAATAATATTTTTCTTTTATACTAATACTAGGTCAATTATAACTAAAATTTGCCACATTTAATAAACCAAAAATATTTTTTCTAATGAAAAAGACTAGCTATGTAAGTAAAAATATGGCATACAGTGTACATTGTTTAACATATGCTATTGTGATCTCTTGCATGCTTGTTTCTGTGTTAATGTTCAATTTTTAAGAAATTACATATGTCTTAAACATTTTATAATGTAACACGCTATTTGTGTAAGTTCAAAAACACTTAACTGTAAATTGTTTCCATCTTGTTTCAAATGGTGATTCAATTGGTTTACATGAGTGTTCACATAAAAATACAAATTTATTTAACTTCCTCGAGACAATTGACAATGATTAGCATCATTTAAAAAATACAACACTGTCTTTTTGTAACAAATTATTCTGTTTATAAATAAAGAAGATATAAAGGATAAGCAGTCAAGAAATTCTCAAAAACTCACAATTTTCTGCTTATATTAAATTTAAATGCATATTATAGTTTTCTGCAATATGAAGATAATAAAAAAGTTTATCTTCTTAGCACAGAATGTAAAATTAAAGTGATTTATATTTTAACTGCTGCACTCACCCTCAAAATACAAAAATATATATAGTCGTTTAACAGAGAATTGTTCATATCACTTGTAACTTAACGGGCGCAGTGTGGTGTCACACAGAAATGTTCTGTTAGACACTGCATTAGTTATGGTCAGACATTGCTAACACCATTAGGTGAATCTTTTGCTTGTTTCAACAACTTTCCAACAAAAATAAAAAAAAACTATTTCAACCCTACAGGTTTTGTTACTACTTACTACATGCAATTCAGCAAAAATTTGTTAATAGATAGGAATGTCATTAAGTAAATGTATATTCCTTAGAGATATTAATATTCTTAAATCTAAAAAAATATGGGAAGGTTTTTCTCTGAACTTTTGGACTCATGGACTGGTCCACGCTGACTGGTCAAAAAAACTGGCTTAAACTGTCAAACTACTCAGGTAGTACAATCTCAAATCTGTAATATGTAAATACTATAAACTGGGCTAGATTAATAATATAGTCATCTGTTTGCAAACACTCAATAGGGAGTAATAATAAAGTCATCCCCCATGGTTGTCTTGCAGTGGCAGCATAAAATAATCCATCATCCCCTCTCATTTCACAGGTGTGATTATTTATCTATATCTATTCATTCCTGTTCCAACATAGACACCTACTAAGAACGAATTTTACTCCCAAATGGGTAAGTGGGCTGGTGCTGGTTTTCTCTATACTTAACTTCCATACGAAGCCAGGGTGGGACAGCTTGTTTATGTTTGTAAATTATCATACCCAGACTGGTGATGAGAAACAGGATTTAAAGTACTGTTATTCCAATCGCCAATCCATCAAACAAACATGGCGATTACGGCAAATCCTCTGAAATTCTGAGAAGCCTACTGGTTAGTTTAACAGTGGGTGATGATGATGAGATGAGCTTAACATTACACATGATGATAAGTGCACCGGTTCCACATAACAAATACTGTGTCACCCAGAACATTGCATCTAACCCCTCAGAGACGTCAGTGCCCTTTAGACCGGAGCACAGTAATGTTCGCACACTACTGCTCCATGGCAGAATAACTGGCCCTGCAGTGTTGCCTACCTAGATGGATACCACCAATCCCACTTTCTTGTTTTGTAAATTTTGTACAAACAACTGTTTCCATCTTTCTAGTCAGGTTGTGGTGTTTATTGAAATTGAGTCAATTGTTATGACACTCATAAATGAGGATGAAATAAATAGTAATGATGATTTCTTTCTGTCTTCTATCATATTTATCTTTTTCTCCACAATATGGTCTCCCAAATTGTTCCTAGATTTAATTCTTTTTAACATTTTCATGTAAAGATACTTTTACTTATATTAATTTGAATGGGTAAACATTACTTATAAATCTACCACTGATGACCTGACCGGTTTTCGACCACAGTGGCAACTTCCAAAAAATCGGAAAGAATCAGGAGATATTACAGTGCCGGAAGTGTACGCGCAAACGTAGAGGTACTCGTCATATACCGAGGGCGTTATATCGTAATCACAGCGATATAACGCTCATGCGATAAGATCGGAGGTAAGCCAGGATGCAGGGTCAGTGATACGGGGTCAATCATACCACAACGAGACCTGGTGGTCAGAAGAGCCGGATCCAATCCAATTTGTGGCCTCATTATTTTTGAGAATATTTTGGAGTCGGGAAGAGTCCACTAGTCTGATCCAGTATGGGGTAGCTTTTTGAATCTACCACCCCATCTCATTCCGTGGGTGTCGTAAAGGTCGACAGAGGGAAAATAAAAACTTCTTACTGCTTCTAAATAAATAAATGGCGGGGTTGCAGTCCTGCCAAGCGTGACAACAATGCCAAAGTTCCCGCAAAATCAGAGCTACAAACTTTTGTGGCAAACTGTGGGGGAGGCCTATGTTCAGCAGTGGACTAGTGATAGCCTAAAATGATGATGATGATGATGTTAAACGAAACCGAAGCGTTAATTTTACGTGTTAAAGAAATGCATTGTTTATAATTGTAAAATCTCCTAGTCCCCGACAGATGGCGGAATACATAATATCACTCCTGTTTCCCAGGGGGGTAGGCAGAGACTATACTAGAGACTTTGCTATCCTGACTCACAACCAGACGAGCAAAATCACAATCAATCACTCATTGGATTATTCCAATAGATCTTAAAAGTTGAAACGGGGGAATTTCCAATTAATCACGATGGAGAGGGAGGGGGGAAAATGTAACAATCACGTGTATTTTTTTCGTGCGACGAAAAAATTTAATTCTGTGTGACGTAAAATTATTTTTGCCATAAATACCTTATATACCTTACCTAAAAATACACTATCTAATGAGGTACAGTAGGGGTTCTTCATGAAGCAAATGCATTTAAACTTAGGGTTCATTCATTCATTACATATGTGCTTTTACTAGACCTGCCCGTATCATGATGACACATTTTTATTTAATGACGAAACAGAAAGAAAAGTTGAAAAGTTTTACTTGCCCGTTAATCAAGATATTTTAAAATTACTCAGACGTTGTATTTGGCGATTGCGTTAAAGATAATTGTAGAGAGATTTTTTTTAATAATCTGTCTACTTCGTGCGCGGAAAGGGTACTGTTAATCATATGCTGTCCCTTTCTGGCGTTGCCAACCAGTAATAAAGTTTGAAAATGAAATCTCGGTGGGACCAACTGCGTTTATATTCCTTAGTTTGAATTTGTAGTTTTAAATTTCCAATTACAAATCATTTTACGTTATTCTGCTAATATTCCCGTTACTTTTGGCTTTGACATGATCTTCATATGCCTTTTTGAAACAACTCGTGACGACTTTCAACTGACGTTAAATAAACAAAAATTCTTGTAATAGGATTCGTCATGTCCGTGACTAATAAGTAAAACATTTATTGCAATACTTTTTGATGTTTTACAGTATTGATTTATGTTGACTCGTGGATTTTATTTATTGCAAGATTTAAGATAAATATTTGTCAATCTTAAAAGCCTAACATCGTGTGATTCATAGAATGAATTTTGCTTATAGTTAGGGGTGGTAGGGTTTCTATACAGAAATCCGTCTAGGTAGGTACCACCCCGGGGCAGTTATTCTGCCGTGAAGCAGTAGTTTGCAAACATTATTGTGTTTCGGTCCGAAGGGCACTGAGAGTTAGTGTAATCACTGTGCACATGAGACTCAAGAACTGATCTCAGGATCTCTCAGGATGACGGGCGAAGTGTGTTGTCATGCAGAGATTCATTAATTCATCATTTGTCGTTCAGACATTGCACTTGATAGTAAGTTGAACCTTTTGGTCGTTGCGACACTTTATCCTATAAAAAAAAAGTTTCTATATTAATTTTAATATTAAGAGTTTTAACGTATTTGTAGAATTTCTGAATTTATTTATTTTTGAATACAGTAATCGTTTTGTCGTTTTAAAATGATGCTGTTTCTCTGTTACATATAAAAATGTTAATTAACAAACAGTCACTATTGAAATAAATCGTTAACAATAATAATAAATTCAAGATTTTAAAGTTGTTATAAATTATTCACTACATTTTCATATTTGCATATTTTTAAAACATAAATAATATTATGTTTTCATTCTGATATTAAGTTTAATATTATCAGTGCGTTTTCGACAATTATTATTCTTTTAAAGTATATTTTATGTTCAGAATTTATTTGAAGGTGGTGTGAGGACACGGTTTTTATCTGATAATTTTATCATAAAATAAACATGACGTCAAAAATAAATAGATATACCGCGTTGTTTGTGAATTTTTGCATTTAGCATTGTGTTAGCATTGTCTTTATCGTAAATTAAAAAAAAAGATTTTACGAGTTATTTTATATAGAACGTAAATAATAAATTTATAAGGTCATAATTGGACGTAGTTAGGCATACCAGAACCAGCTCACAACGCTCGATTAATGGAGTTATCGGTTGCACGTCGTTACAGGTTCAGTGGCGAAGAATTATTTTCCCAACCGCTCAAAGGGCCCACGTATAATGGTCTCAGATATTTGCCGATTGTATTTATTTAATAGGATTTGCCAAGTGATTTGGTACTTGTGTTATAGTGAATTGGTGCGTAACTGAGTCCAATTAGCGAGTATACTAAATCATATACTAACATTACACAATATAACACGCTAAATATATTGATTTTTCATAATGAAAAGTTGAATAACTTTTGATCTGGAAATTATTTAAATAAACAATATTGAAAAATTGTTAAGTACATAATCTTGTAGCATCATTTTGAAAAGCAAGCGTGTTTAGTAAACTTATCCTTTGAATAGTAACAATTTTAGTCTTCTAGAATTTGCTCTTTTTATTATAAATGAACGGTTATGAGATAAGTTTTATATGTCTAGGTAGATAGACCACTGCAGTGCCAGTTATTCTGTCGTGAATCAGTAGTGTCGAAACCTTATTTCGGTTCTAAGGGTACCTGATAGCTAGTGTAATTACAGGGCATATGATACTTAAGTGATAGTAAGTGGGGGGTCACACAAGAACTTTCTCGGTGACACAGCATTTGTTATGTGCAGATGTTACGCTTACCATCAGGTGAACGGTTTGCTCGTCTTGTCACTTCCTTCCATAAAAAAGTTTGCGAGAATAAAGAAAAATAGCGCTTGTTTTGTTTTTGTTCTTGCTTGTTTTTGACTGGTGGTAGGATTCCTACGCAGGAACCCGTCTAGGTAGACACCACCCCAGTGCCAGTTATTCTGTCGTGATGCAGTGGTGTGCCAGCATTGCTGTGTTTCGGTTTGAAGGGTACTGTGAGTTAGCGTAATCACTGGGCATATGAGACTTAAGAACTTATGTCTCAAGGTGATGGGCGCAGTGTGGTGTCACACACACAGAAATGTTCTGGGTGACACAAAATTTGTTATGGGCGGACGTTGCACTTACCGTTAGGTGAACGTTTTGCTCGTTTCATCACTTTATCCAATAAAAAAAAAATTGTATCGACACACTGCGCCCGTCACCCTAAAACATCAGTTCTTGAGTATCATATGTCCAGTGATTACACCTAGCTCTCTGTGCCCTTCAAAGCGAAACTCAGTAATGTTTTACGCACTTCTGCTTCACGGCAGAATAACTGGCCCCGGGATGGTATCTACCTAGACGGATTCCTGCATTTCAGTTCATAAATCTTATCAAATATTGTTTTTGTCAACAACCGCTGTGTATTAAAAAAATTAGGGCCTAAACTCTATACATTTTGCCGCAGTTTATCAGTTTTGCAGTTTATCTGGACCGATACGATTTAGGAAATTTAAAAAAAGAGCCTTCTAACGTAAAGGCCGGCGACGCACCCGCACATCCTCGGTATTGCGTTGTTCATGGGCGGTGGGGACCACATACAATCAGGTGAGCCACTTGCTCGTTTGCCCCCTCTTCTGTTAATAAATACCATTAATGGTACGTGTTACGGCGATATATCCGTAAAGATAATCACCATTCAAGGGAAAACTTAAAAACCTAAAGTTCTATCAACCGAATTGCAGTATCCATATGGTGTCATGGTTTCAGGTCGTACCCGGTCACCGCTTACTGGGAAAACTAATTTATTTTAATTTGTTGCGTCAGTCAGTTCAACTTTTGAAAACTATGTGTTCATTATTTTAGACCACTAGGTGGTTGTTCGAATGTCTTTAATAAAATTATATTACAGTAGTTTTAACAAAGTTTTTCAATGGCGCTATTTTCGAGCTAAGAAGGCTTGATATACCTTTTGAGTAAACGAGAAATAAGAGACCTTATGCTTATATTATATATTTATACATACATACAGTCTTGCCTTTTTATCATTTAAGGGGTAGTCGGAGGCCACTCACGTAGCCCACGTTTCGCCATCGCGAGCAACTAGACATGATAGGTGGCAAATTGGCCATTTGGAACGAGTAAAAAAATTCTATCTCCCCATTGCGTTCCCACGAGTAGTATAATGAGAGCATTGCATATATTGGTGTTATTCTGCACCAATAAAGTCTGTTCGTAAATATCTTAGTCGCCTCTTACGACAACTCAGTAGAAAATAGGTGCTATTCTACTCTGCCAGACTTTCGGATTCATAATTTCGTTCAACGTTAATAAGTTAAGTTAATTTAAAGTTCGAGAAAAAGCTTGGTGAGAGGTCGCTTGGGCAATGGAATATATAGAAAATTAATTTTTTCGTGTAATGTGTTAGATGTAAATGCACCGACTCCAAAGGCGTCCAGTCCAGAGTCGTGTTTAAAGCATACATACGCTGATGTTATAGTCATTAAATTATATTCACGCGTTTTATAAGTATTTAAGTAATTAACGACTTCACATATGCGATATAAAAACTGAACAAAACATAGAACGCGGCGAACATGTCGGCTCCGTTTGTTGGAAGTTAAAATTGCATAATAATCTATCTGTGCCAAACTCTAAAATAGATAAAAATCACTTTTTGTAAGTCTTACTTTTAACATTCATAGAAATGATTACATCTTACAATTAAAGAATTTGCATTCACAAAGAGGAATAATGGCAGGAAGTACAGTCATTTATATAATTTACAGACAGCTGAATATAATAAAATGTGTAGCTACAAGGCGCAACGACTTGCTTACTTCATATACATAATTTTATTGTCTAAAAAGTTTTTTTTTATAATGCATTAAGCGTTTTGTCTCGTACGGTTTTTGTTTTTTTTTCTGCCGTGGCAATGTAATGACCTGTCTGTTTAAGAATGATTATCCTCGTTTGATGTCATTAGATGTATTTAAATTGATATTTAAAATCGAAATAATTATTCAAATGTTGCTTTTGAGATAAACATGCGGCTTATTTTATTTTTGTTTTGCTTTCTGTAAAATGTTCTTGCACATATTTAAAAAAAATAGTCATTACAGCTACGATTTATTACGCATCTAACTAAGCCTGCCGTTGATTTTCTATTTTTTCTTCTTTTTTTACATACACCTTCACGGTTTTAAACCAAATGAAAGTGTTTGAGTAGTAAATTATACAATTCAAGGCACGATTGTATCTACAATATAATGTAGGTAAGAAATATACAGAGGCTTTTGTGGTCATTCAAATGTCATAAATGACCTCTTTGGTTATTTTGAACTTCTTCAGTAAACATTCACATTTTAAAAATTCTATATATACGACACGATTGTTTTGATGCACAAAGAAAATATGTCAGAGCGTTACTCAAACTAGACTTCGTTCACAAATAAAATAGCGATCATTTTTGCTCCCTATTTTATGGTTATTTCACTAAATTATTACTTTTAAAACTTCTATTCTTGGTGAGGTTTATCAATTTTGCTTTTTTTGTCTGTATATCCGTGTGGTGGCGGCTCGTTAAAAGAATACTACCACTCCATCTCATCCAATGGATCTCGTAAAAGGCGAGTAAGGAACTGCACTGTGCACCCAACGGCGCATGGTAGCGATGGGCTCACCACCTATCACACCAAGTGCATTATATTGTTTTGGTGAAACGTGGATTGTGGCAGACATCTGTTTTTGAGTGTCCAGTCTCTGACTACCCCTTATAGGATACAGTTATGTATGTATGTATGTATTGTCTGTGGCCGTGAAAAATGTCAAATTATATGAGAATAGACAATTAAATATAATTGCATATATATTACGCTATCCATACTAATATTATAAATGCGAAACTAACTCTCTCTGTCCCTCTGTCCGTTTGTTACCTTTTCACGACTTAACCGTTGAAGCTATCTTGACAAAATTCGGCACTGAGATATATTGTATCCGTACATAGGATACTTATTTCGGGAAATTAATCCACGCGGTCGTAGTGGCGGGCTTCAGCTAGTAGAGTATAAAAAGAAAACACTTGTCAAATATTGAACATTATATAGCCCTTTATATATTGGAATTTCAGTATTAACGTTAATAATATTCCTATTAAACAACTCCAAGCTTAAAAGCTTGTGCTAGTCTTAAACGATAATAGTCGGAAACGGGCACGAACTTGCGACGCAATGTTTCGCAGTTCGTATCCTAAACCTTTGGGCTATTGACATATTGGACTCCCCAATATATAATCAAATAGTCCCCACGGGATATTTAAAAAAAAACGTATATCATCGCGGGCATCGGCTAGTAACTTATAATTGCAAATTGTCGTTTTTATGGAGTAAATTTGAATACGAACCTGAGTGGTTGGCACTCATGAAACTGTATTACTATCTCGCCGGCTCCGGACCCGAAAGCCCGTAGACCAATGGCGCTCTAATAACAGGGCTGGTACTGGTAGTAGGAATCCTATGCAGGAATCCGTCTAGGTTACCACCCCAGGGCCAGTTATTCTGCCGTGAAGCAGTACTGTGCAAACATTACTGTGTTTCGGTTTGAAGGGCACTGTGAGCTAGCGTAATCACTGGGCATATGAGACATAAGAACTTATGTCTCAAGGTGATGGGCACAGTGTGGTGTCACACAGAAATTTTCTGAGTGATACAGCATTTGTTATGGGCAGACGTTGCACTTACCATCAGGTGAACGTTTTGCTCGCTTCATCACATGATCCAATAAAAAAAAGCTTACATAATTAATAAAATTTTAACTCGTTACAGCAGCAGAGAGAGACATCTTCATGCATGTCTGAGAAATATAAATATTTAAAATACATGTGAAGGCCCGCTCTCCCTTCGCATTGAAGCAGCGTGGTTTTGTCTCGCTTCATTACATTATTTAGTAGGGCTGCAGAAAGTTACTTAAGAAAAGACCTTAATTTATGATCAATACAAAATCAAACATTACTGTGTTTCGGTTTTAAGGTCACTGTGCGCTAATGTAATCACTGGGGATATGAGACTTAAGAACTTATGTCTCAGTGTAATGGACGCAGTGTGGTGTCACACAGAAATGTTCTGGATGACACCGTATTTGTTATGGGCAGACGTTGCACTTACCATCAGGTGAACGTTTTGCTCGTTTAATCATTTTTCCAATAAAAATACTGTTTAGCACAGTACTTCCCTGTGGATTGCCAATAGCTGTTCCGTACAGGTTGCCAAACACAAAAAGACGTTTTCCACTAAAGGATGCTGCAACTCATATTCTTCCAGACGCAAAATACGCGCTAGACGTGGAGTTGCGAAAACCGGTCCTTTGCAATCTCCAACCCATATTCTTGCTTAAATCCCCTCTCTAACAAATATATATAAAAAATAAGTAAAGTAACTGCCTATAAATGTCCTACTGCTGTGCACAGGCCTCCTCTCATTTCCGAGAGGGTTTTGGAGCTGAGAAAAATCCGCACACTGCTCCTATGCAGGAATCCGTCTAGGTAGGTACCACCCCAGGGGCCAGTTATTCTGCCGTGAAGCAGTAGTGTGCAAACATTACTGTGTTTCGGTTTGAAGAGCACTGGGCATATGAGACTTAAGAACTGATGTCTCAGGGTGACGGGCGCATTGTGGTGTCACACTGTTCTGGGTGACACAGCATTTGTTATGGGCAGACGTTGCACTTACCATCAGATGATCGTTATGCCCGTTCCGTCACTTTTATTAAATAAAAAAATGCGGGTTGGCGGACTTCACATGTTAGAAATATTTTTTATTTCTCAGACACGCAGGTTTCCTCACGTTGTTTTCATTATCCGACGAGCACGTGGTCAATCAGCACTTGAAAATGCTATAAACAATAGAAACAGCAATAAAGACACCGATTTTTCGAACCGGCGTAGATTTTGTCGTTCATAAGAGCTTCAAACTATAAACAAGCCTAAATTGTATAAAGAAGTTTTGATATATTCCTTTATCTTCCTTTTACTGGTTTACCAAAATCTTAAAAGTAATTAATCAATTTGGATGAATACCCCGTACTCGAACCCGCGACTCCCGGATTAGCGAAGATACGTACTCTAATTGAACCACTAAGACACATAGTCGTAATTATGACAAAAAGTATTTATAAAATTACAACGAAAAACAATAATTTTGTTTTACTGTAGATAAAGAATTCTCTGTAGGTATTATATGAAAGCAAAATATTATCAAATGGAATATATTAAACATTATTAAATTCAAGATAAATATTGCATACGCGATAACTTTAGCTATAATAATAAAAAAATTGTATTAACAACGTGATAAGTTTATTTTTTGTGTTGAATTTTTTATTTTATCGCGTTTAGCCGTTGAGGTATCGTGATGGTGATTTGGGAGTTTTTATTTTTCATAACTGTTTTTGTTTAAATTTTTATTCTATTACAAAGTTAGTCCGGGTTATTTCTCCCGCGTCGTGGATGCGTTTTACAGACGTCAACTTCACATGCACAACGCAACCAGACCCGAAAACCAACAATTTGTGTTTTTACACAAACGTTGCCCCCCCCCCCTGCCTAGGATTGAAATGAAATGAAAAATCTTTATTTTTCGTCGTATGAAAAATGGGCACGACTGGCGGCTGTACATAGTTCTGGTCCCCACACTTATGTATGGTAGTGAATGCTGGGTCTGGCAGAAGAAGCATGAAAGTAAGATTAACGCTGTGGAAATGAGAATTTAGAGAAGTGTAGCTGGAGTAACTCTGATTGATAAAGTGAGAAACAGCGTGATAAGGGAACGTTGCGGTGTGGTAGAAGATGTAGTGACAAATATAGAGAAAGGGATGCTTAGATGGTTTGGGCATGTAGAGAGGATGAATGAAAAGAGATTGACGAAACAGATTTATGAGGCAAGTATGAATGGGAAAGCCGGTAAGGGTCGACCTAGGCGTACGTATCACAATCAGATCGGTGAACTTTTGAGGAAAGGTCACGTTAAAAGTACCCGCAACCGACGAGCGTGTGTGAAAACGCTAATGAAAGTAGAAGAAGCTAACGATGTGTGTCAGGATCGTAGCAAGTGGAAAGATGTGGTCTCTGCCTACCCCAATGGGAAAGAGGCGTGACTTTATTTGTGTATGAAATTTAAATTTCGTTTGTCGAACGTCATTTCTGTACAATCTACGAGGGGTGATCCAAAAGTAATGATAATCAATAATAAACACAATGAATAAAATAAATAAATAAATTTATTTCTCAACATAGTCTCCTAGCAAGTCTATACATTTAGTCCATCTCTTTTCTAATCCTAAAATTCCCTTAGAAAAAAAATCTTTATCTTGACTCTCAAAAAAGTCCTCAACCGCGGCCATCACGTCGCTATCATCGTCAAATTTCTTGCCTCGGAGGTGTTCCTTGAGTCGTGGAAAGAGATAGAAGTCGCTGGGGGCTAGATCTGGTGAATAGGGGGGGTGTTCCACCAGCTCAAAGCCCGCTTCCTGAATGGCAGCCATGGCAATTGCAGCTTTGTGAACCGGTGCGTTGTCTTGATGGAACAGCACTCCAGCCCGCAGTTTGCCTCGCCTTTTCTCCTTAATAGCCTCCCGCAATCTTCTTATTTGTTCTGCATAGTAGGAGCCTGTAATAGTGGCCCCCTTTTCCAAGTAGTCCACCATGATTATTCCTTCAGCGTCCCAAAAAACAGACGCCATAACCTTCCCTGCTGAGCTTGACACTTTGAATTTCTTCGGCGTCGGTTCATCGGATCGTTTCCATGTCATCGATTGTTGTTTTGTTTCAGGATCAAAATGGTGGATCCAGGTCTCGTCCATGGTCACAAAACGTGACAAAAAATTATCCTTGTCTGCCTGGAACTTTTCGAGATTTGCTCTTGACATGTCGACTCGTTTCTTCTTTTGCTCGTCGTTTAACATTTTCGGTACCCAACGCGCGGAGACCTTTCTCATATGCAATTCGTTCGCAAGGATTCTTTGAATGCTGCCATATGAGATCCCTGTGACCTCAGCTACATGCCTGATAGTCACTCTTCGATCTTCCAATACAACTTCTTCAACTTTTTTCACATTTTCTTCAGTGAGGGACGTCGATGGGCGTCCTTCGCGGTGTTCGTCTTCCGTCGATGTTCTTCCCAACTTAAACTCCTTAGCCCAGCGTGCAACTGTGGAATATGGAGGAGAAGAGTCCCCTAATGTTTCCACCAAGTCGCTGTGTATGTCTTTGGTAGACATTTTTTTCAAGCAGAGGTATTTAATGACAGCTCTGATTTCGTGTTTTTCCATTTTGATGTTCACTCCTTGACAGTCCGTATTCAAATGAATGTAGCTCCCGGGAATCGTGGCCTATTTATATGATTTTTTTTCCCTGAACTAGTGGTTAACTGAGTAAGTGACTGAAATTTTTTTGTATTTTTGTGTGCACTAGAAATAACTGATTATCATTACTTTTGGATCACCCCTCGTACCGCCGTGTCGCAATAAGGTTACTCTAACGGAGAAGAAACATACGAAAGAAACTCCGTAGGTATCCTCTTTTTTGTTAATCCTTTTTTTATCTCTGTCGAAAATACATTATAATTAAAATTACAAAGAACAGTGTCAAGGAAAACCAAAGCTCGCTCCACATTCAAATCTTAGACACGATTAATTCAATTAATATATAAGTAAATTGTAAGCTCGAGCAGACCAGCCTCCACCAAGACCATTCGAATCCAGTACCCGCGACGGAGAAGTCAAGTATTCTCTCTACTAGGCCACGCGGTGGTCTACCTTTCTATTCACAAAAATCACACGTCGTTGTGTTCCCTGGTAACGACGATTAAATATATAAGAGATTTCACATTTCCCAACTGCCTAATTTACATCGTCACCAAACAAATTAGTATATACATATATAACTGAGTACCTGACGCCATGGGTCCTGAGTTCAAATCCCAGGCAGAACCAACGTTTGTGTAAAACACAAATATTTGGTATTCGGTGGTCTTTGTTGTAAATGATGCTATATCCTAGCCTACTTTAGATCTAGTCGCATGATCGTTGTATCGGATGCGGATAGGTGAGGACGAGTAAGTGCCTCTGTTTGCACGTACGTTGGCACTATACTATCTCCGCAGTTGGTAGCTTCCGACAGTATTAGGAAGCTGTCGCCGTCGTCGAAAATAGGTCAGGGACGTTAGTAGGTACGAGATTCTCTCGAAAACCAGTTTTCCCGTGTGTTACGCCGTGTGGTAGCAGCTTAGCGCGGTAAAAGTCGACAGAGGGAAAATGAAAACCAGGAGATGGGCAGCAGCATCTTCCTGGAAAATACGATGAAATAAACTGCGGTTGCCAACCGGTTGGCAAGCGGCCAAGCGTGGCAACTATAGCAAAATCCCTCCAAAATGAGAGCCACAAATTTTTGTGGCAATCTGTGGGGGAGGCCCATGTTCAGCAGTGGACTAGTGATAGGTGATGGTGGTGGTGGTTATTAGTGACTGCTTCATTGCAAAACCGTTTTCTGACTAGCTCCCAAAGCAATGCTCCCAGTGATAACACGTAACCAAGACGTAGTTCTTCACTGTCTGTCTGTGTCAGAAATATATGTTACGTTCAGCTCAAGCTATTGTGTGGGTTAGTGTTCATTTATGAATGAATTCAGTCTGAACGCACCATTACCATCGCCATTTTATCCAAAAAAAAATATTGTTTGCATTTCTTTATTTACAAAAAAAAGTCACAATTCTATTTTAAACCTATACACGATCGTAATAAGGTGAAAATTTGCACATATTTATATACAACAGTCTGTATGTTATTCAGCTCGATTTTTGTATTTTAAAACTTAATGTTCAAACATTTTTAAGAAAGATTATTCTAATTTGTTATTAAGGCGTCATTATATTAAATACACACGTACTTCGTAGTAATTAATCTACAAACTCTTCACGGTACGTTTTTTAACTTAAATCCGAATAAGTTGTACGAAATACGTAGATTCACAGAATCATGGTCAATCATTAGGGATGTCAGAGTTTGAATGACCCAATTGATCAGAATACTCTGTTCATATTCTCTTGTAAAAAAAGTTACATGGCAAATCAAACCAAAAAATATCTTATCCTAATCATCATCATCATTTCAGCCTATCACTACTCCACTGCTGAACGTATTCCTCCCCTATAGATTGCCACAAAACACGTAAGTTTGTAGCTCTCATTTTGGGGCATTTTGCCATAGTTGCCACGCTTGGCAGGCGGTTTGGCAACCGCAGTTTATTTATTCAGATGTTTCAGGAAGATGCTTATGCCCATTTCCTGGTTTTCATTTTCCCTCTGTAGACTTACGACACCCACGGGATGCGATGGGGGTGGTAGATTGTCTTAAGTCGCCACCATACACTGCAATCCAAATATTTATTTTTAATCTTTGCTTTCTGTTATCTTAAATAGTAATTCGCCAGTTTCTGTACTATTCCGTTAATAGGTGATTGCGTCATGAATTATAGCTAGCTGAAACCCGCGATTACGTCCGCTTGGATTTTTGTTTTCAACATAGCGTGGGAACTCTTTGATTTACATGCATACAGTCACGCCTTTTTTCCATATAAGGGGTACGCAGAGGCTACACATACACACATATACATGTAGCCCACTTTTCGCCCCGCGGGAAACGAGACGTGACGGGTGGCGAACCACGCCGCATTTTGCTACATGTCAAAAAAAATCCGACTCCGTTGCGTTCCCACGAGCAGTATAATGAGCATTGCATATAATGGTGTTATTCTGCACGAATAAAGGCTGTCCGTACAACACTTTAGTCGGCTCTATTCTACTCTGCCGGACACCTATCGGCTGATCTTTGATTTTCCGTAATAAAAAGTAACCTATGTCCGTCTCCAAGATGCAAGCTATCTCTGTGCCGAATTTCGTCTATATCGGTTTAACGGCTGAGCAGTGAAAAGACATCAAACAGACAGGGAGACAGAGACAGTTACCTTTGCATTTATTACATTATATTAGTATGGAAGTATAGATTCTGATATTGACACACTGATAATACCTATAGCAGCAAATACTGGTCTTATTTCACAGCACAACGCGGAGCTAATATCCTATCGATTCAGCTTTTTTCCGAAGGCTTTCACAGCTTCGCCTGATTGAAAGGTGGCCGATCGCTGGTGGCGTTTAGCCGAAACCTTTATTTATGGACAACCAGCGCAAGGGGCCCCCGAGAGGGGACTTCGGCTTGGACCGTCATCCTGTGCGCGAGAGTGACTGACTCAAATGTGCCCAAGGGGCCGGCCTCGGCTCGGTCAGTTACTTCAAGTGGGTGGAATCGGATCAGCTTTGCATTACTTTATAGTTTACTATAGGTTCAATTATGTCATAATATTTTTATTTTTAACTAGATTGATGAAATTTATTATTCTAATCTTACTATAACGTAACTGAAAAAATGTTATTATGAAATGAACCTCGTTTACCAACCGTTTCGTAACTTACTTTATCTTGCTTTAGATACACATGTACCAGCAATCCATGATGCGAGCGGAGGAGATACGGCGACGGCGCCGTGACGACCCGCCGGGGACCAACACGGCCGTGAACAACATATTGGCTGCCGCCGCCAGAGAGATGGAGGAGGCCAGGCTGGCCGCACGTGGCAACGAGCGCGTCGTGGCGAGCATACAGACTGAGCAGGAAGGTTGGTTCCGTTGCCGTGATTGTTGAATTTCAAATATGATATTCCTTTAGCCGATTTTGGGCCACAGGTAAAAAAAAGTAAAGTAACAGCCTATAAATGTCCCACTGCTGAGCGCAGGCCTCCTCTCATATCCGAGAGGGTTATGGAGCGGGGAATAGTCTTCCACGCTGCTCCAATGCGGGTTGGCGGACTTCACATGTCCTCGAAATATTTCTATTTCTGGGATATGCAGGTTTACTCACGATGTTTTCCTTCACCGCTGAGCACGTAGTAATCAGCACTTAAAATTTTATAACAATTTTAGAGGTGCTGGCACCGGGAATCGAACCCAGGTTACTCGCGTATTTTTAAATTAAAGGCGAGCACCCGGCCCCTGAGCTACCACGGTTACATCTTCTGAATACTGTCGGAGGCTTTTAGCTGCGCAGGAGATATTGTAGTTCCACACATCTACGCGTAAACACTCGTTCTTCCTAACCTACCCGCGCCCAATTGTAACACTTATGCGATAACATCGGAGGTAGAATAGGATGCAGTGTTAGAGATACATTGACAAAGACAAATAAAACCAGACCCGAAAATAAGAAGGTTCACGACAACGAGGTCTATTATGTCTCTGAAACTCGACTCTGTTTTAATTTTTGATGTAGGCACCATGTCATGTTGATATTATTAATTACTAGTTGAAGCCAGCAACCACGTCTGCGTGGTTTTAGTGTTAAGTGTCTTGATAAAAGTCAAAGCGGTAGGTCAAAGTTCAAGTGGTAGGATTCCTATGCAGGAATCCGTCTAGGTAGGTACCACCCGAGGGCCAGTTATTCTGCCGTGAAGCAGTAGTACATACATACATAAGATCACGACTGTATCCCATAAGGGGTAGTCAGAGACTGGGCACTCACTGCAAAAACAGATGACTGCCACAATCCACGTTTCACCAAAACAATACAATGCACTTGGTGTGATAGGTGGTGAGCCCATCGCCACCATGCGCTGTTGGGTGCAAAGTGCAGTTTAATTCCTTACTCGCCTTTTACGAGATCCATTGGATGAGATGGAGTGGTAGTATTATTTTAACGAGCCGCCACCACAAGCAGTAGTGTGCAAACATTACTGTGTTTAAACAATAATTTTGATCATGGCAACTAGTTTATACTATGGTTTACTATGGTACTATTACCATAGTGCATTTTGTGCTACGTTACGCTTTGCGAATGAAGTAAATAAAGTAAAATTACAGTACGATTGCTGACCTTAGATTCTTCTGACCGTCGCCGACCTGGGTATGTTGGGGCTGGTACAAGTTTTTTTTGTTATTGGATAAAGTGATGAAACGAGCAAAACGTTCACCTGATGGTAAGTGCAACGTCTGCCCATAACAAATGCTCTGTCACCCAGAAAATTTCTGTATGAGACACTGTCCATCACCCTGAGACATAAGTTCTTAGTCTCAGAGTTCTCAGTTCGTGCTCAAAGTGCCCTTCAAACCGAAACACAGTAATGTTTGCACAGTACTGCTTCACGGCAGAATAACTGGCCCTGGGGTGGTACCTACCTAGACGGATTCCTGCATAGGAATCCTACGACCAGTTTCAAAATATATCTCAATCTATTTCAATCCTATAAAAATATAGGATAAAGTGACGAGACGAGCGAAACGTTCACCTTATGGTGTGTGTGGGTGCAACGTCTGGCCAAAAAGAATGCTGTGTCGGCCAGAACATTTCTGTGTGGCACCACACTTTCACGTCCATTTGAGATATCAGTTCTTTAGTCTCATATGTCCCGTAATTACAGACTAGCTCTCAGTGCCTATTAGATCGAAACACAATAATGTTTAGAATAATTGGCCCTGTTGTGGTACCTACCTAGACAAATTCCAGCTTAGGAATCCTACCACCACTTACTACGAAAGCTTGACTATTTGAAATAAACGTGGCTTACGTTAAATTAAAAACAAACTTCAATGTACCGAGGGCAATAAACTAATTATAATAAAAAAATTATAAAAATGATATATAGTGATATCAATAGCATTTCCTTAAAATCTTCACGCGTTTTAATTAACGATAATGCCCGTGAAGTTTTTAATTAATAAATGTATGTTGTTCATGCATCTAAATAACGGAACAATCGCACAGGGGCCTTATTCAGAAACATAGTAGTGGTAATTAATCATGGGACGTCAATCACACACGAAATAATTTCAACAATGTGTAACTGCGAAGCGATGTAATAGCGTTTTATATTTGCTTCTCGCAGTAGCATCGGAAAGAAAGCGAGAGGTGAATGATCCATCGGTTTACAATGTCTGTGAAATAAATCGCATTTAATTTACTTAACATTTTTACGCCTCTAGAATTTGTTATTCGTATTTTTTATTGGAGAAAGGGACGAGACGAGCAAAACGTTCACCTGATGGCAAGTGCAACGTCCGCCCATAGAAAAACTGTTTCACACTGCGCCCGTCCCCCTGAGACGTCAGTTCTTTAGACACATATGCCCGGTGATTACACTAGCTATCAGTGCAGCCATCAGGCGGAAAAACAGTAATGTTTACACTACTACTTCTAGCAGAATAACTGGCCCTGCGGTTGTACTTCCCTAGACCAATTCCTCCACATAAATTTTACCACCAGCAAAAAGTATGCTACAACTTAGTAATGTTTAATATATATACTGTTGAAGCTGTTATAAATATCGTCCTGTTGGAGATGTTACTAAATCCGACAAGGTTTCTTGTTCTACTGTCGGAGGGAATAAACAGCCAAAAGCATTTTACTGTGTTCAAAGCAGCGCTAGCAAAACTTTAGAAGGAGACCCCGTCAAATGTTCACTAGTAGTTTAGACATCTATATTCATAATGTATATAGCAGTGAACATTTTTCTAAAAACTGCTAGAAGATAAGTTCGTTGAAACAAGATGGGTGCTGTAAAGCACTCGAAACGTCGGGTTATAAATACTCGTAGTAAAATTAAACGCGATAAAATCCGTAAAATTAGTTTCAATTAAATGTTCGCGTAAATATAAGAAATCATTATATGTTATATTGATTTATACCGAAATAAATATTGTTAAATTCATTATAATAATTTACATCTAAATATACGTAGCCTTTTCTACAGTTATATACAATGTTCTCATCGTCCATAAAAGAAATCTCCCGGAATTTTCCCCCGTGTCCCGGACACATCTTATATACAGAAAGACCTTAATATTTTACCGGGCATCGTGAGCCCACGCCCTTCGCACTCATAACTTTTTTATTCAATATGAATTACCCTCCTTTTCATAGGATATTATACGTGAATATTTTTCGCAACACGTCTGGAACATTTTATGAGTACTTAAAATTCCGTTGAAATTTTTGTATTATCTTTTATGTTTATATTTTTATTTCTTTTTTTATTTATGCATATTATCTACCAGCTTGTATAATTCGCACTTACATTTGACTGGCTCAGAGATCAGCTTATCTGTCCGAATCGTGGGTTCCTGATTTCAAATCCCAGTTTTCAGTTGTAGTATATGTACTCGTAATTTCTACGTATAATTTCAAGCACGTCTCTTGTACTATTGAACATGGGGACCCCTCTTCGATATCCACAAAGCGCTGTCCTACGCCACCTGCAAAGCCAGTGGCAGTTGCTGCCCTACTAGTGTTGCCAGGTCGAGTCGGTGTCAAATTGACGGAAGGTAACAATAATTGGGAATTTGGTTTTTAAGTCGGGACAGCTACAATGGTTACAATAAACTGCGTTTTTGTGGATCATCATATATTAGTATAATTTTATAGTATGTTACCATGGGTTATTAGATAAACTTAGAGTTTAGTGAAAAATCTTGACCCTACTCTCCCTGTGGGGCATCCCACTGCCACCGGCTTTGCTGTATTTCCCAATTGGGGGGACATAAATGATATAATTTTTTTTTAATGTAACATTTCAATAATAAATTCATTCCCGCGGAAATTACTTTCGCCTGTTCATTCTCCGGACAGAGAACCTCACCAAGATACGAGTAACGAGACGTGACGGGCGAACCACGTCGCCGCCATTTTGGTACGAGTCAAAATATTCTTAGTCTCCATTGCGTTCCCATTAGCATTATAGTGACAGCATTGCATATTACGGTGTTATTCTGCACGAATAAAGGCTGTCGGTACAATACCTTGGTCGCCTCTTACGACGCCTCGGTTGGAAAGAGGTGAGTGCTGTTCTACTCTGCCGGACACCAATCGGCTATAAACGAAAATAGATTGAAAAAATATAACATTTGACTAACGGAATTAAAATTTCGTACGTCAGGGGTCTTATAATGATTTCTTATATTTACGCGAACACTACGTCGGGTAATAAATAATAAAATTAAACGCTATAAAATCCGTAAAATTAGTTTCAGGGGTCTTATTTCATTTTAAGGTTGCCGGTTGATACATATTTTAAAAACGTAACGCTTCTGCAGTATAACATTGGCGGTGAAAAGGGGTGATGGGTCAACTAAGCGGCCACCTCTCGGCATCTTACTACAATCGTATCTCTTCTCTTAGATACGTGAAGCTAAGGACAAGTAACAAGAGAAAAAAAGAAACAAATAATAATAAAATATTTTTATTCAGTGTCATCCGTAATGTCCTATACATACCGGCAGGCTGGGCTTAGGGACGATGTGTTTATGCCCCAAAAAATATAATGAGCCTCGTAGCGTGATACTTGTGGGAGAATTTGTCTGATTCGGGGCAACGACTTTCTGAGTTAGGGTCGCTTAAAATTTTACAAAACTGATAATTTTAAAGTTTTGTATGGACATTTTTAGTATTAAATGTTGTCATTAAAGCTTCACCGTTGTGTTTATAAGATTAAAGTAGCATAGGTAGGTGCCGGGATTTTACAGCAATTATGATTAACGTTGTATACATATCTCCCTAGCCGATTTCGGCTACGGCGACTGCAACTCGTCCGTGATATGGGTGCGATGGTTTACCATTTGATGTGCCCCAAGATGACATCATCTCATAAATTATTAAATAGCTATACATATAGGCTAGGCAGGTACTACCCACATACCTAGATGGATTTATATATACTTCATGCAGTATAATGGAATACATAAAGTTTTATCCATTACTTACATTTGAATTAGTTTTGATGCCTATGATAATTAAACTGTTATCATGCAAGTTCTTTGTAGCTTGTAACCATCCGTAGAATTTAATTTCTTTATAAAGATTTCGTTTATATTCATATGTAATTAAAATTGACGTATTTTAACGTATTCTTAATAAATTAGACCGGTTATAATGACGGACGGTCGCTTTGATGAAGCGTTTTTATTTTGACCTAACGGCCCACCTCGCACACCCTTGCCTGACGACGACTCTAGTGGAATATTACCGCTCATATTTTTTAAACATGCATATAAATTATAATTATTTTGTTGAAATAAATAATAGAAAATAATATTGGATTGGTGGCCTTGGTCCACATTAGATTGAGTGACAGACGGTTTTGCGGTATGTCGATGGATCGAAATACGAAGTTTCGGCAGGCGGATCGCGCGTTTTACTAGTGGTAGGATTCCTATGCATGAATCCGTCTAGGTAGGTATCACCCCAGGGCTAGTTATTCTGCCGTGATGTATATAATTTCGGTGATGTAATTGCTGTTAGCCTTTTTGGCTTTTACATCTTCATCGGATACTGTGCTCACGAGCCAGAGGTCCGCATGCCAGCATTGGTTTGACCCAAACATGAATACTTAAATAAACTCCTACAAAAACCTCGAAATTCGGACTGTGTCGCGTTCGCTGCGTGCTTGCGCGATTTCGAATATCTCAAATGATTTAAAGTCGTCTAATGACCGCCCGAGGGAGGCTGCGGCCTGCCGTGAAGGAATAGTGTGTAGACATTACTATGTTTCGGTCTGAAGGGCACTGAGAACTAGTGTAATCACTGAGCATATGGGACTTAAGAACTGATGTCTCAAGGTGACAGGCGCAGTGTGGTGCCACTCGTTGTTCTGGGTGACACAGCATTTGTTATGGGCAGACGTTGCACTTACCATCAGGTGAACGTTTTGCTAGTCTCGTTACTTTATCCAATAAAAAAAAACCTATCCTACCTCGATATCACCAGTCACTAAACATTCATTCTATTGGTCGCCTTTAGATCCCGAAAGAAAGGCCGCCCATAAAAGTTGCATCCGAAGTAATTTGGTAGTAGAGTTAATATTGGATGTCCGTCGTTGCTTCGAATCGATCCCAAACTTCGTACTTCGATTTTCGTAGTGTCCCTGGTGCCTTAAGACGAAGAAGAAGACTGTTTTTTGTGGCAACCTATGGGTGGGGCAGACATGTTTAACAGTACTTCGATTTTCATAGTGCCCCTGGTGCCTTAAGACGTAGAACAAGAGTGTGTTCAGTGGCAACCAATGGGTGGGGCTGACATGTTCAATACAGTACTTCGATTTTCGTACTGCCCCTGGTGCGTTAAGACGAAGAAGAAGAGTGTGTTTTGTGGCAACCTATGAGTGGGGCCGACATGTTCAACAGTACTTCGATTTTTGTAGTGCCCCTGGTGCCTTAAGACGTCGAAGAAGAGTGTGTTTTGTGGCAACCTATGAGTGGGGCCGACATGTTCAACAGTACTTCGATTTTCGTAGTGCCCCTGGTGTCGTAAGACGTCGAAGAAGAGTGTGTTTTGTGGCAACCTACGAGTGGGGCCGACATGTTCAACAGTACTTCGATTTTTGTAGTGCCCCTGGTGTCGTAAGACGTCGAAGAAGAGTGTGTTTTGTGGCAACCTATGGGCGGGGCCGACATGTTCAACAGTACTTCGATTTTCGTAGTGCCCCTGGTGTCGTAAGACGTCGAAGAAGATTGTGTTTTGTGGCAACCTATGAGTGGGGCCGACATGTTCAACAGTACTTCGATTTTCGTAGTGCCCCTGGTGCCTTAAGACTAAGAAGAAGAGTGTGTTTTGTGGCAACCTATGAGTGGGGCCGACATGTTCAACAGCACTTCGATTTTCGTAGTGCCCCTGGTGTGGTAAGACGTCGAAGAAGAGTGTGTTTTGTGGCAACCTATGAGTGGGGCCGACATGTTCAACAGTACTTCGATTTTTGTATTGCCCCTGGTGCCTTAAGACTAAGAAGAAGAGTGTGTTTTGTGGCAAACTATGAGTGGGGCCGACATGTTCAACAGTACTTCGATTTTCGTAGTGCCCCTGGTGTCGTAAGACGTCGAAGAAGAGTGTGTTTTGTGGCAACCTATGAGTGGGGCCGACATGTTCAACAGCACTTCGATTTTCGTAGTGCCCCTGGTGTGGTAAAACGTCGAAGAAGAGTGTGTTTTGTGGCAACCTATGGATGGGGCAGACATGTTTAACAGTACTTCGATTTTGGTAGTGCCCCTGGTGCCTTAAGACTAAGAAGAAGAGTGTGTTTTGTGGCAACCTATGAGTGGGGCCGACATGTTCAACAGTACTTCGATTTTCGTAGTGCCCCTGGTGTCGTAAGACGTCGAAGAAGAGTGTGTTTTGTGGCAACCTATGAGTGGGGCCGACATGTTCAATAGTAGACTTGAGATGTTCTGGAATGATGATGATGGTGATTCGATTGGTTGTAAGTGAAATATTCCATATAATAGCTTCTCAGTAGTCCGCTTAGTAGAATATCTTAGTACGAATTTTTTGCAATATTCTAATTGATTTACTTAAAGTTATTGAAATAAAAATTATTTTTAGTTAATAGTTTCAGCCGTTATGTTGCGAAAATACGTTATAATAAAGGAAAGAACATTAATTTTCTAAGATCCGAATGCAAATTTTTTAAATGGTGTGTATTACTTATTTTTTGAAGAGCACCGCCCGCCCTCAAACAATAACGTGCACAAGCAAACTACTACCGCCACCGGAAGCCGCCTACGACAGTCAACCGCCGAGCGGCTCACCGTCGTAGAGTCAATATCACTAGATAATGCCTCGTTTTGAGGTGAAACATGTGTCGTGTTCTCGACTTCAGTGGTATTGCCTAGTGACAGTGTTGTAGTGGTGGATGGATCTGGAGGCGGCTCCCAGTGGCGGTATGCTAGTGCACGCTATTGAGGGAGGGCGGGCGGTTCTCTTCAAAAACTAGGTAATACATATAATTTTAAATTTTGCATGCGGATCTTAGCCAATTAACTTTCTTTCGAATATTATAGTCTCTTCCGCAAATTTTTCACGTGGACCTGCCACGCTATAACAATTAAAAAAAATGTTTCATTACTAAATTTAACAAATAAATATCTAAATCGTTTTGTGACATATACAAATTTAACAAATGTGTATGTAAAAAGTTTTTAAAATGAGTCGCAGGTATTAAAAAACATTAACATTATTCGTTTAGCACGTTAATTAAATTTATATAACCTTAGTTTGGATAACTAAACGAGACATACTTTCGTTCGACGTCAAATTTTTTTTTTTAATTTAAACTTATTCATTATGTTGGCAAAGTTTAATAAGTTTTTTTAAATGTTTGTATCAATAAAATCTTTATTGCTTACGAAATATATACATATTTTTAAATTAAATGTAACGTTAATTAATTGTTCAGAATAAAAAAGTAGATCACAAAAAATGCACCTGTTTTTGAATCTTTAATGTCATTTTAGCAGTGACATTTGCTTGCGTAAAATGTCTAATAAAAATCCTGCTACTACACTTCGTCCTTGTGGTCTACATGATACAGTCTACAGTCTTTAATAATAAAATAAGTAAACCAGAGAAGCAAAGATAATTTACGTAATTCCGCATGCAAAATTAACGAATAGCGTAATAATACCTCGTAATGTGGTCCACGCGTGATGTTTCCTCGTTTTGAATGGTGTGTATCGCCTATTAGTAGTGATTTTAGGCATTTGGTGCCGGTTCCTATTGGCGGTATTAGTTTGTCTGTTTCCGCTTTTGTTAGGGGCCAGGCGGTGCCCTTCAAAACTAGGAACTTAATACACCCCATTTTTTTTTAATTTGGAAGCTGTCTTAGCGAACAAACCTTGTTTCCCTCTTTTGCTTTAATTGACATCCGCGAAGTGTCACCTATTTCAGTACAATAAAAGAAGTACAATAAAAGAAGTTTAGAAATGCAGAGCATGAGCCTGAGAAACTATTATCGTTGAATATCGTTCCCATACATTTTGTGATTTTTCTCATGTCCGCTCTGTTCTTCTGAATATGCCATTTCGCCGTCAACTTTCAGGTCGTATAATAGTACCATATTACTTAAGAAATGTTAATGATATCTAATTTATAAATATTAAAATTTTGTAAACCAATACCGTAAGAACTATCGTAGAATCGCGATCTCTTGTGAACTCATCCCTGCGCCACACCTGTCGCACCCTAAGCGGCACAGCCCTTGTGGTCAAACTAGCCTCGCTTCTATATTTGCAAATGTTAATAAGAGCTTATCTCTTTTCTATGTTCTGTTAATAATCTTTAACATATCTATCACAGCCTGAGGCAGAATCAGTTTTTAGGTTTTTCTATTAAAGAAAGGGCGTCAGCAATTTTTTTTATCCTATCATATGGTGCTTGTTTCTTTTTTTTATTAAATTGGAATATAAGTAGCCGGATTTATAGACTGTCCTGCTATAATATTCTGTTCCTTTATACGTGATGTCCTCCGGGCCGATTTTAGACCACGGCGACAACTACCGAATACTGTCGGAAGCTATCAACTGCGCAGGAGATATAGTGCCACAACTGTACACGCAAACACAGGGGCCCTCACTGTTCCCAACCTAACCAATGTAACGGTGCGAACTGTGCGAAAGCGATAACATCGGAGGTGAGCCAGGATGCAGTGACAGGGACACAAGGACAATCGTATCACAACCGGATCCGAAAACCAACAATTTGTGTTTTTGCACAGTTGACTTCGGCTGAGAACCCACGACCCGCGTCTTGGTAGTCAGCTACTCTAAACACTAGTCCAGTGTATGAATTGTTTTAAAAAGGTTTGAAAAAACATCCAAAAATATTCCACTTGGTTTCTTCCTGGTTCTCCCCAGTACAGAGTAAATGTTTGCGAAACATTGGAATTAAAACAAAATCCTTCAAGGAGTAATATGTAAATAATCTGTAAAGAATAGACATAATTCCACTTCATTCTAAAGTATTGCGTCATTCTAGTAATAGATGAATATGATCGGATGGTTTCTCATGACGAATCTCAAACTAAGATAATTGGCACTACGGTCCTGTCACGTTTTACTTACACGTAAGTTGTATTTACTGTAATCGGTTGAACGCCTTAATAATAATCAAATAACGGAACCGGAGGTCATTACGCTAACAATATTTAACGTTGATTGATGACCGATCCTGGTCGCATAGCACCGTATAAAAATACTAACTCTGGTAACTCTATGGTAACTCAGGTAGTTACTAGTAACCTCCTAGAGTTAGAAAATAGACCTTTTAAATAGAATTCTTGTTCAAGCTAAGGGTTTTTATTATTTTATTTATTTATTAAATATTCACCAACAGCGTACATATAGATTTTCTAAAGAATAATAAAATAATGTATGTCAACTAATAGTTTTTAAATTAAAATGAAAAAATTGAATACAAAATAAATAAAAATTAAAAATCTAAATAAAACTCCAAAAATTTAAAAAAAAAATATACAATTTAGTTTAGAAGCGTTTACCTTTCTAGAACTTTTAAAACACTCGCACAGAGATTTCTCCTTAATCGTGAGTTTTACGGATACATACAAACATTCACCCGCGAGACAATAACTTGTATTCCAGTACAAATATTTGTTACATTCGGGAGTCGAAAGAGTCGAAACCTCGACTGAGCCGTTGAAACTTCTTAATTGCTTTTAAAAAATATATAGACAGCACATTTCTTTGTATTTTGCTGGGATTCGTACACTAGATGCCCATAATGCAGGTCAGCGCGGCTAGACAAGTTGCAACAGATTACACAATAACAATTGTTGATTGCATTTTTTCTAGACCACCCAGTACGCTAGTCGGTTTAAATTTGATATTCAAATAAGATATTCAATTGCTTAAATTTGATATTCAATTCAAGATATTCGACAACGGACTTCAGTCTTTAACCACTATTCAATAATAAATTTGTCAAAGAATTTTATTATTTAATAGTACTGTTATTTATTCCTTACGTTTTATTACTTAATAGTACTTTTAACCTTACATTAAAACAGTATTCGCGCTTTTATAAGATTAACTCAATTGCTTTACGAATGACTTTAAATTTTCGGCAGTGTCCGAACAAAAAAATCTTAAACTTCATAATTTAGACAGCGTTGTACGCTTTATACCACCTTCAAAAATATTTAACGGGATTTCATAAAACGAAAAGTGTAATTTACAACCAGGTTGCATCCATAAAACTTAGGTCCATACAATTAAAAAAAAAATGTTTTCTTTAGCAGCAACCATGGTGTCAACAGACTCAAAACGTGAATCAGAAGAGGACCGCCCAAAGAAACGCGTGTCGATCCTCTCGCCGGAAGACGACAAGCTTCGAGCCAAGAAGAAGGCGATGACTGTACGCTTCCAAGACGACAATAAGACTGAGGAACGCCCTGACAAGGTCACTTCTCCGGGTGAGTGATCGATTCAATTTTTTTTATTTTGTAGTTTATTTCTAATTTCAGGGGGCCCACTACGAAAATCGAAGGACGAAGTTTCGGACGAACCTCCAACATAAACCCTACCACAAAATTACTTCGGATACAACTTACTTACTACGGATAGCCTTCTTTCGGATCCATAGGCAACCAATGGAATGAATGTTTAGTGAAGTGAAATGATATCGTGGCAGGAAACGTGCGATTCGTTAGCCGAAGCTTCGTATTTCCATTTTCGTAGTAGGCCCCCAGGTCACAGAAAAGCTTACAAATGTTTTTTTGACAATCGAATGATATACTTGTCATTTTAGATTTAGATTTAAAAATATTAAGAAAAGATAAAAAAAAACTATAGTCGTAATGTTTACAAATATTTTTTTAATTTGGACTGACCGGACAGTTCTTCGTGTTATTAGTTAAAGACAATATTTTCGTATAATCATTAAAGCATGATTTTGTGCTTTTTTGGTTTGAATAAATATTTATGAAACATAAAATGTAATGGTATCAGGTTATATATTTTTGTATCAGTGTTACATTTCGAACTGGTTCATTATAATCATTAATTTCAGCCTATCACTAGTCCACTGCTGAACATAGGTCACCATAATAGATTGCGACAAACGTTTGTAGCTCTCATTTCTAGGGGATTTTGCCATAGTTGCCACGCTTGGCAAGCGGGTTGGCAACCGCAGTTTATTTATTCAGATGTTACAGGAAGACGCTGCTGCCCATCTCCTGGTTTTTTATTTTCCCTCTTTCGACTTTTACGACATTGGCGGCTTAAGAAAATCCAATACACCTAGCTAGTTACCTAGCCTTCCGTGCTAGTGGCTTAAGAGAGTACCACCCCATCTCATCCTGTGGGTATCGTAAAAGGCGATGGAGGGAAAATAAAAACCAGCAGACGGGCAGCAGCAGGTTTCCAACCCGCATGTCAAGCGTGGAACTATGGCAAAATCCTCCTCAAAATGAAAGCTACAAACTAGTGTGGCAATCTGTGAGGAGGGCCTATGTTCAGAAGTGGTACTAGTGAGAGGCTGAAATGAATAAAGCAACTAGACAATATATTACAATAATATCATAACATTGATTCGTAAAATACGAAAATAAAACATTTAACAGTGCAATAACTGAGGGTTTTTATTTTATTTTATTGAATCAAAAGCGCTAGTTGGTTTCAACAGTTTATTATAGAGCAATGTTCGCAAGCAAGGTCGCGGTGCCGGCTAACTTTTACTAATCTAATTACCTGAATGTCAGCTCGGTCGGTATTGATTTCTTACTAAATATACGGCTTTAATTAACATAAATGATGTATGAGTTACTTTACAAAAATTGTGTCCAAAACAAAATCTCTGTTGAAAGGAGAGGTTCACTTATTTTAGATTATTGCGAATGGTCCGTTATTAATGTTTGGAATAAAGGCCCTTTTCACATGATGCTGGACTGGCGCGGCTTTTAAGACTTGCTTTATTTTGTGAAGGCGTGGATGGGCCTTTATATAATCTTTCTTCATCATCTACTTTTCTTATTGGATATAGGTTCGAGACGGGCGAAACGTTCACCTGATGGTAAGTGCAAGGTATGCTCATAAAATCTGTGCCACCCAGAATATTTCTGAATAGCACCACAATGCGCCCGTCTCCCTGAGACATCAGTTCTTAAGTCTACTTAGTGGTAAAGTTTCTTTCCTAACGAACTTGCATCTACCAAAGTTTATCGTTGACTTGTCTCGTTTTTGCACGTATTACATATCCTAATGCTGCTAAGGCGTTTGTTTGTCTTTACATTATTTCATTGAGTAGAAGTTCTCTACGTTGTTGATGTAAAATTTAATTGACGCTGCTGCTATTCAAGGGCAAAGGCCCAAGCATAGAAACAGCTTTTCGTATTTCTCTTTTTAAATATAGACGGTGCCTTTGTATTGAAAAAACTTATTTTGCTATAAAATATTAGAAAAAAAAAAGAAATAGTATAAGGATTTGTGCGTTAAGAGTTTTCTCTGTATAAATAAAATGATAGGGGTCTGCCGTTGTGCGCGCATAACGCAAAACTACCGGATAGATTTCGATCATATTATTTTTAAATTACTTATTCTTATGTAAAAAAAAGATGTTATCTTCATCCATTCTGATATTATAAATACAAAAGTAACTCTGTTTGTTACCTTTTCTCAACCATTGAAATGAACTTAACGAAATTCCGCACAGAGACAGCTTGAATCCTGGAGACGGACATAGGATACGTTTTATCCCGGAAAATAAGTTCCCATGGAATATTTAAAAACCCTATATCGTAAGTCTTTTGTTGATGCTAAAAAATAATCCCTTCGTTTGTTTCTATTTCCATAATTTTGCATAAGAACTTTTTTTCATATAAATCTTTTAGAAAAATATTTTTATAACCCAATTCGAAGAAAGTTCAAACGAATGTAACAATACAATATCAAATCGGTCGGTCTATTTCTGCCGCGTTTTATGTGCATGAGGAAAATAAAACTAAATCAACAATATTGGTTCTACTTAAAAACGAGTTTTAGAAGGGTTCCTCTTTTCACAAAACGTAGTAACTCACTTCACGGCTATTGTTCCCTTTATCTCTATTTCGTTCTCATCTCGATTCGTTTTATATTGTTTTTATGCAGTCTACAGCACACGTTGATATTTCAAACTCTGATTACCTAAAAATAATTCCTGCACGGAATAAATTATAGTAGAATTATATTATGAAATATTTTATACTGTTTTAGTTTCTAAATGTTAATTTTTTACGTAATATTTTTTTATTTCATATTTAAATTTTAAAAGAACATTAAACGCCAACTCGCATGCCCGCCAACCCGCCTCGCGCTCGGAGCAGCGTGGCGGACTATTCCCCGCTCCAAAATCCTCTCAGAAATAAGAGGAGGCCTGCGCTCAGCAGTGGGACATTTATAGGCTGTTACTATACTTTTTTTTTACGTCAGATACTAAATATTTTTAATTTTATTTAAGTATTAAGAATAAACATATGCGCTTCTTTACAGTCCATTGCAGCTTACAGGACGTAGGTCTTTGTTGAGCTTGGACGGTTCGTGTTAAGCGCCACACTTGCCAAGCAATTGGCAATCGTATTCGCAGTACCATACACCCTACTCTACTACTACCCTTGACTTTGCTACCCGTCACCGATCTCGACAATAATCGTCGAACAAAACTAGAAAGAGTTTTCTTAAGACGTAGCTATCTAAGAATCTCGTCAAGAAGATTTGTTAGATACAGTGTATAAAATAGATCATATATAGGACAAAGATGTGTGAAATCTTTGTATCATAAATACGATACGGTTAATAAATGAATGTATTTTATAAATGATGTAATATATGGCATTAAAAAAGGTCCTCAAATATTTCTTGTCGGCTCTTATCTGAGAAGGTTTTATTATTCGAACCGGTGTATTTTTTAACATTTATAAGTGTTTTAAACCAGCATAAATTGTGTAAAGACATTTTTACTTTCACTTTGATTATTTAGGTTTGGCATATTTGAGATTGTTATTCAGTCATCTGTCAGTCTGTCTCCACGTTACAGTTATCAAAATAAATTAATGAAAAATAAAAGATAAATAAAATAGGTACTCACGGCCTGCATAGAAAACCATTAATATTTAATACCCTGAAACTGAACATTACAAGGTAAAAAGCCTAACAATAGAAATAAACCCAGCCTAGCCGAATACTCGACATGTGTTTCGTCTTACAACAAAGCATTATATATCATTATATATTTTTTTTAAATTGATAAAGTGACGAGACGAGCAAAACGTTCACCTGATCGGAAGTGCAACGTCTGTCCATAACTGATGCTGTGCTACTGATAATATTTCTGTGTAGCACCACCCTGTGCCTGTCACCCTGAGACCTGCTGTGTTACTCAGAAATTTTCAGTACTCTTTACCCTAACACATCACTTTTTAAGGCTCAAATGCCTATTAAATACACTAGCTCTCAGTGTCTTTCAGACCGGAACAGCAATGTTTAATTACTATTGTGCAGCATTATTATTATTATTATGCTGCAATTGCATACCACTGCTTCACGGCAGAATAATTGGCCCTGGGGTGGTACCTACCTACCACCAGTAAAAACTTATCAAAAGTATTTACTCTGAGCCGTGTTAAGTGGTTGACCGTAGCGTGTTGTAGCCTTTATTTTGGGTGGGCGATTGCTATTTACCAAACTGGAGGATTCAGATAATTTTAACGGGCAAATTATTGTTAAATTTATAAAGCATATCCAAAAGGAATGGTTTGATTTAAATATACCTACACTACCTATTATAACTATTACAAGCTAATAATAACAAAAGGAGGTATCTCATGTATGTATTAAAATCTGGTCACAATGTAGAGTAAACATTCTGAAAGGGATCCGAATAAAGCCACACACAGTTACGTCTTTTACCCATAGAAGATGTAGGCCCATTGCGTTCCCACGAACGAATAATCTTACGACACCTCGGTAGGAAAGAGGTAGGTGCTATTCTACTCTGCCGGACACCTATCGGCTAACCCACTAGGGAGTCAATTTCGATTTGTTGTAGGGATCCGTGTCAGTAAGAAAAATATTGAGTGTGAACGACCTGAAAATGATGCTACAAGCTTCACGTCAAAATTTATAAATTCAATAATGTTGGGCCAAAAAAAGTTTAGTGACTTATTCTGTATGTATGTGAATGTATGTATTAAGTATATTTCAATGATTTAATTTTGCATTATGTCATAACATAAAATTTATTTCAAGGTCTTTAATATAGCGTACAATAGTCACATTACAAATCATTCATATTTATTGCTTTGTCATTGTTCTTGGGTTTTTTAGAGAAGTAAATATGTATTTATTTCATAGAATTATTATCATAAAAACGTTTTATATACTACCTCTATAATATTTATTGATTCTTTCGATTATAATATCAATGATAAATATCGAAACTGGTTGCTCCAAAATTCTGTATTAATGGAATTCAAAAAATTTTACCGCAAATCAAATAACAATTTTTGTAACTGTATTTTAAAAGTATGTTTTTAAAGTGAAAGCCGTGGTAGCTAAGTGGCCCGGCGCTCGCCTTGAATTTCGTAGTTCGCGAGTGACCTGAGTTCGATCCCTCCCCTGGTGCCGGCACCTCTAAAATTATTATGCAATTTTAAGTGCTGTTTCACCACGTGCTCAGCGGCTGAAGGCACACATCGTGAGGGTTTCCTCATGTCTGAGGAATAAAAAATTTTCGAGGACATGTGAAGTCCGTCAACCCACACTGTACCAGCGTGGCGGGCCCCGGCTCCAAAACCCACTTAAAAATGAGAGGAGGCCTGGCTCAGCAGTCAGACATTTATAGGCTGTTACTTTACCTTTATAAATTGATTCTTTTAATATCTTTTTTAGATTTAACGTCATTATTCGGTTGACCATAGAATATACACACAGAAGTAATGTTGTGTATCTGTACCACTGAGTAATTGACAAGTTACTGCCAGATCGTATAGTTCCGTCATCGGCTTTCTTAAAACATTATTTTTGAATACTTCAAAATGTTATTTTTATAAAAATAAAATACTGCAAATGAGTCATACTTTGTCTTAATAACCCTCAAATATGGATGTAAAAGGAAATCATTATCTGTTTTTTTTTTATAATAAAATACATAAAAGTGTCGCAGACTCAATACGAAAACCCGTATTGTGATATTCCATTACTCTTTTTAATTTTAAAAGCGGTAAACGAAACATTTTATCAGCAAATAACATCAGTTGGAAAAAAAACATTAATTAAATATTTAATTACGATTAAAGCATGACTACAAGTTGGCATGCTGATTAGAAAATCAATTACGATGGACAACTCCAGTACTTTATGAGACATTCTTCCGTGTTTCTAATTCCTATGTATTTTGGTTAAGGTTGTACCGCGACTTAGTCCGCGTGAAATTTAGAATGCATTAAATCCAGAACTATTGGAAATTTTACAATGAAACATGAACTAAAATTCTTATATTCACATTGAATAAAACTGACTTAAGAGATACTAGCTAAACCGTGCTAGAATTTAGCAGTGTTTTGATCAAGAACAGATGGCGCCACCTACCATCTTCGAATAATGTAAACAACTCCAACTGACACCTGTTGTGCATGCTATTGTCACCGGACTCATAAACGTGTGCAAAATGTCAGCCATTTCCGATTCAGGGCACTTTCTCAATACCCTCGCTATAGAGACCTTCATTAATAGTGTAAATACCAAATTTCAAAACAATCGTACCCAGGACACTCGCGTACTGAGCAATTTACAGGGAGAGCCTAACCTCAGCGATTATTATTTATTTCCAAAAATTAGAAAAATCTTGGCATAAAATTTGCGATTGCCGATGAGGTCATGAACGCTATTTGCCTATCCTGAGGAGAAAGCGGCATAAACACGTTAACTAATTGATCTGATATGTAAATGGGATCCAATATTGACAAGAAAAGAAAGGTGACTGGTGGTAGGATTTCTATGCAGGAATCCGTCTAGTTAGGGCCAGTTATTCTGCCGTGAAGCAATAGTGTGGAAACATTACTGTGTTTCGGTTTGAAGGACACTGGAGAGCTAGCGTAATCACTGGGCATATGAGACTTAAGAACTGATGTCTCAGGGTGACGAGCGCAGTGTGGCATCGCACAGAAATGTTCTGGGTGACACAGCATTTGTGGGCAGACGTTGCACTTACCATCAGTAGAATCTTTTGCTCGTTTCGACACTTAATCCAATAAAAAGCGAAAAAAAAAAATTATTAGTATAGTTTTATAGCTCTTGGCCTCTATTCCGCGAACTTATTAACCTCCCCTATCGGACATAGACTATACAATCCAGACCAGAAAAGCCATAACTTGCTTGTTACACAATAATTGTAAATACAAATATTCGGCATGGATTAAAATGCTAGGTTAGAAATTAAAAAGATTCAGTTAGTCTCTGGTCGGTCCTAACGTCAATAACTTGAGCACTACAGAAGCTATTGACGTGAAAATAGCACGGATTATAGGAAAATATCAGCTGTTTCTATCGTAATGTCTCAACAGCGAACACAGCCGTAGGCAGGAGTTTAAAATATACTACACATATAACAACTAGGAAATATTGTTAACTGAACAACTGTGTTAAACAAAGCATTAAAATCATCTAGTCCGTTATCGAAAAATTAAACAATTGTTTTAATTACCATATTATTATGTAGTTGTAACTTACAACTCGCTCATGTTGCTCAACTGTTCTTGACGGTTCAATGAACATGACATGCTTACGGAAATGTATTTTTTATTGTAAATAGTGACCAAACGCATAAAATGTTCACCGGGAAGTCAAACGTCTGGCCATAACAAATGCTATGTCACCCAGAACATTTCTGTGTGACACCACACAGCGCCGGTCACCCTGAGACATCTGTTCTTAAGTCTTATTGCCCAGTGATTACACTACCTCTCAGTGCACCTCAAACCGAAACAGTAATGTTTGCACAACACTGCTTCACGGCTACTTCACGGTCTTCGTTTACGGGGCTCCGAAATACGGGGGCAGACACTATACGTTATAAAACAGGTTGCCTATTTCACAATTATTAAAAATACAAACACACTGACGGTGCTCAGCGGTCTGTATTATCATATATGCATTATGTACAATGACTACCAAAAATCTTTATAATGTATTTCTTAGAAATAACCAAGCCATTATTACTATTTCCTTGTAATTCAAATGACTCATTTATGTCTTTGCCCGCTATGTCGCTTTGGAGATATGTCTTAATGTTTTTAGTAAAAAATAATTGAACGTTCCAAAATTATATGTAAGTTTTTGTACTCGTACACACATAATATTTGCTCTAATATAACTTAAATATTACTTGAATATTTATGGGCAGACGTTGCACTTACCGTCAGGTAAACGTTTTGCTCGTTTCGTCACACTATCCAATAAAAAAAGAATACACCAATATTTATGAGCTATTTTCAATTGAAAGCTAAGCCGGCGGAGTATAGCTCGCTAGTTTTGGTATTGTATGATAAATAGATCGAATTGAAAATATTAATAAAAATTCCTTAAAAGTTATCCACACCGTCGTTTCAGCCTATCACAAGTCCACTGCTGAACATAGGCCTCCCCCATGGCCACAAAAGTTTGTAGCTGCCATATTGGAGGGATTTTGCCAAAGTTGCCAGGGTTGGCAACCGCAGTATTTATTCAGATGTTCCAGGAAGATGCTGCTGCCCATCTGTCGACTGTCGACTTTTGTGACACCCACGGTATGGGATGGTGTGGTAGATTCTCTTAGGCCGCTACCACACAGCGGTACATACGCTATTTATAACTTCCACTAAACCTGCGAAGATAAAATGCGGACTTACCTTTTTTTAACATTGTTAATCGTTCACTGATTGATATTTATGGTTGGTCTAGGCACGGTGGGCGTTATTTATTTAGGACCTATTTATTTAGGCTCTTTAGTTACATGTATTTATATTATACAACAGATAAACAATGATTTATCATTCATCAGAATCAATTTAATGCTTAGAATAATCCAGATCATATTCATTTTATATTAAAATTTATAAACATAATAAATGGCTGACGTAATGCAGCTGTTCCTTCAATTTCAAATAGTTCCATAATTTATTTCATTAAAATGTTACTTTGAATAGAATTAAATTAAATGCGGACTTTAATCGAAGACTTATCATTGCGTGGGCGGTTTAACGTGAGCCAAATTATTAAACACTTAAAAGGGACAAAATATTATTCTGATGCCGGTGTTTTAATAAAACGCCAAATAAATGCAGACTTTAATACTTTATACCACTGTAAAATACTTAAAATGATGTTTTGAAGTGTATAAAACATGATATTTACGCATTCAAGTCGCATGTCTTAAGTGTTCATCAAATATTAAAACTATTTTCGAACAATGACCCTTTTGCGAGTGGAAGTTGACTGGATTTTTCGCCGTGTGATTTTTTGAATTTGGAACAGGAATTATGAACGACTATGCTTTATGTAATAAATGATTGTATAAAATATTTTTTATTCGTCTCTCTTGTCACTGGCGACGTGGATTAAAAAATTATGTTATTTTTTTAATGGCGTAACATAAATAAATAATTAGTGGCGATTACGGCAAATGTACCCAACTTGGGAGAGGTTTATGTCCAGTAGTGGACTATTAATAGGGTAATAAAAAAGAAGACTTCATCTTCTCGCTGACGGAGACGGAGTCCATTTCGACTTTACAATACAGCGTCACATTTGTTTCCAGTGTTTTACAGATCTTATTTCTTTCTTTTTTGTATTGTACTGTATTTTTTTTAATTGCATTTTCTGTGTGGTATTTGTATTGTGTACGTCGAATAAAGTCTATGTCTATGTCTATGTCTATCTAAATTGGTTTTTAATGCGTTTTACATTGTTGGCTGATTTACAACAAGATTTAATTTTTTTTTATAGTATTAGTTGACGAGACGAGCAAGACGTTCGCCTGGTGGTAAGTCATCACTTCTTAAGTCTCATATGCCCAGTGATTACGCTATTTCTCAATGTTCTTCAGCCCGAAACACAGTCATATTTGCACACTACTGTTTTATGGCAGAATTACTGGCCCTGGGGTGGTACTTACATACGTAGACGGATTTCTGCACAGAAATACTACCACCAGTAAATTTATTAGGTTACTCCATTTCTTCATATAATGGTATTACTTTTATCTGAAGTACCCATGCTCAAATCCTCTTTACGTTTATAACAATTCACGTGTCGGTATATGCATATATATAATCCCATGTTGAATATTAATTCGAAAAGTTAAATATTAATATATATTAATTAGATATTCAGTTCCAAAGAATTGCATAATTTATGCAGACGGCTGATATTTTACTGCATATTTTATCTTTTCTGAATTAATATATTTTTCATTTTTAGTAACACAAATGGAATAGTCACGGTTTTTTATGAATTCATCTACAAACTGCAAAAAGTCATCATTAAGCTGTAACTAAAATTCCTTATAAATTAATATGTGAACTGTTCGTTTTTTATTACCCACACATACACACAAACACATTCACAGACAGTGAGAGAGATAGATAGAGATACTTATATGCTCACATACACCGATCAAAGAGCAAGCGTGTATATACAAATAAGATCTCAATTCAACGCCACACGTAAGCGAAATCGTTATTTTACATTGTACTTACAATTTTATTGTATGGGTAACATTCACAATTGTCAGCAGAACTACAATACATCGGCAAGACTATAATTTACTGTGAGTGCCTTTCACGGCGATTTGCTCAATCATGTCTTAGTTTCCGTTCTATACAGAAAGCGCAATGCTCAATATGCATTTAGATATTATGTATTCGAACAGATATAATTTTATCAAATACTGATAATTCTTTCTGCTGTATTTTTTATTTTCATTCAATTTCGATTTATGTATAAATATAATATTTTAATTTTTATTTTGTGCCAGACATTTTATTAAGAAAATTTTAATTTCCTTGTTGATGTTTTGAATATCCCTTGCTTCATATTATCTAATTACTTTGAAAAATTGTTTATAAATATTTATGAATAATATATTTACTAATTATTATTTTTTTATTTTTTGTATCTCGTTTATTTAGGCCTACATTTTTAGAAATATTTTTAAAAGCAATAAGGCGAGCTTGATATTAAGATTTTATTTTTGCTAGTGATACTTTGCACATAAGGTACACATGTCAATTATATTACACAACTCATATTAGGGTTACCAACCTTTTTTTAGGGGCTATAACGTTTACTTACTTCAGGGTGAGACAAGTGTTTTTCTTAAAAAATAAGTATTTCAAAACTTAGTAAGTGTATTGTATATATATTATCTTGACAGTACTAGGAATCGAATATTTCGTTCTGTATATTATAGAGAATTTGTACGTTTCGTTTCTGTTTACATATAGATCGTACTTGATGGACTATTGCATTAATAACACATGTATATATGATGTGTCTGTATGTAAATGTAGGGAATTTTCATTTGGAGTGGAAGTTTGACAAATCCCTCAATATTTGTTTGTTGCATAGGTACTTCCCTTTGTCACTTTTACTTTTTTTGTATTTTTATTTACTAACGCTGTCTTGTGCGTTAACCTTTATATTTTTTTACGGTAAATAAGGAAAACCTGTCATTAGCTTTACTATTGTAATAACCCTGTTATGTATATATTTGTATTTTATTGGTTTTCTTAACAAATAAACTAAATAATATTGTAATACTTCATTATGAAGTGGCAACCCTACTTATGCACACACACGCACTCAATACAAGTACTCCGCGAGCGTTCAATAAACATAGCTCTTAATAAAGCAGTGTGAATGTTTATTTGTTTTAACTTTGCGCACATCATTGTTACTTTTACATTCCGCCTGTGCTATTATTACAATATAAATGTCTTAGTAACATGAATCATAACATTATCACAGGCCGAAACCGTTACCTACGACGATAAACGGGAAATAATTTATTTTATACTGAGAGAATCGCGAATTAGTCGTTCCAGTTATTATTGGAGATCGAGACTGGAATCACTTTAGTTACAGCGCCATCTCTCGGTACGTGTGTGGTGTAAGAAATTACCACCCCATCTCGTCGTAAAAGTCGACAGGGCGAACAGATAAAACAAGCCGACAAGGATGACTATATCTCTTATCTATCCAGTCTCAAGTTCGATCCCGCATACGAAAAGTAACATCTTAACGGCAAGCTTAGAATAAGACCCACCACAGCAACTTGTACAGTTTTACTGGTAATTGATGGAAGCAAGTCGCACCGAACAGTGGACTAGTGATGGGCGGCCATAATGATGATGAAATCCATACTTAATATTATAAATGCGAGGATAACTCTCCATTCCCTCTGTCTGTTTGTTACCCTTTCACGGCTCAACTGGATGAACCGATCTGGACGAATTTCGGCACAGAGACAGCCTGTAACCTGAAGACGTGAATATGATACTTTTTAATTCGGAAAAATGAAAGAGTTTCTACGGTTTTTTTTAAAAAAAAACCTAAATCCGCGCGTACTCGCTAGTTCTTTTATATATTCGAGTCTGTCGATTTTCTCTAATACGACAAAGTTGAAAAACGAACATACGATTTTTCTTCAAATATATAATGATAGCATTTCAACTTTCTGCTACCTAAAAGGCAACAGACTAGATAGCCTAATGTTGAAAAAAAATTAAATGTACATGTTTACATATCCTGATTCCACTAATTAATAATATTAAAGCCCTAAAAAGATATACTCCACTATCGAATTTAATTATTATAAATTCGAATAACTGTTTGATATTTGCAGTAAACATAAAGAAAATACCGTTGGCGAAAGTTATTACGTATTAATGAGAATATTTACCCACTATTATATAAATAGGTTCTCGGCGACAGGCGGCTGTTGCTTACGAAATAGTTTTCTTTAGGCAAAATCAACCGGGCAGAGTTAATAAGATATAATGAAGTTGTGATTACGCGTTTAACTCGTTTTAAATAAAGGCGATAATCACAGAAAATCCCAGTTTTAGACTCGACTAGAATTCTCTTTAAAATAAATGCGTATGCTGCTAGGGTTGCCATCCACAAATTTTGAAAAAAAAAAAACAGGATTTAAAGGACGAAAAGCAAGGACATTTCGGTTCATAAATACTACGTATTATAAGAGCAGTAATTAATAGTAATACGAACTGAAAAACCCTGTTAATGAAACTCCACTTATAGCAATTATAATTTTTATGAAAGTACCTTCAATTAAATAAAAAATTAAATTAATGAATTCTAAAACATAGGATGTTAACAGGACGTTCCAAAATCCCTGTACGCTACTTAAAAACTACACAGGACACAGCAGGACACCCCAAAAAGCAGGACAAGTCCTTGGAAAACAGGACGAGTATCTTCAATTAAATAAGAAATTAAATTATTGAATTATAAAACACAGTCTGTTAACATTACGCTAACTAAAAACTATTCAGAATACTCTTAAAACAGGACAAGTCCTGGGAAACAGGGCGGCAACTCTAACGTACGCAAACTTAACTATAATATAAATTTATGTCTTAACCTGATTTGTCATTTTATAATGTCATAAACGATTCGCGCCAAATCCAACATTCACTTTTCTCCGTATTTGTGGGAACTCTTGCGAAATGCAAGAAAATTCAGATGTTAAGGCTTAAACATGTTAATAAAATAAGATACATTCCAATCCGAAAACCAATTATTTATGTATTGCATAAATACTAGTGTAGCAACATCTATGCCTTCACATGAGAAGCTCAAGAAATATTTCATACATTCCATAACCGCGCTATGAAAGTTTTCTGAGATGTGAACTATATATATAATATCTTAATATTGCTAGTAAGAGGCCCTTACTCGCGGGCCTTTAGCTCGCGAGTCGCTTCCGACGAAGTTGTTAAAGCCGCCGGGCTAACAACATTACACACATATAAAAAAAACTAGTAGGAGGAGACGACCTCCCCAGATCAGCCCACCCGATCTGGCGGGTAGGTACCCTTTTCATTGGCAATATCATACGGCAAACTAGCTTTACTATATTTCCAACACCTAGGAATCACGGATCTATAATTAGGTGCCGCCATGCCACTTAGAAACAATTAAATTATTAGATTGCTTTCATTATGCGCATTATGTACGTTACTAGGAAATGATTAACATAACTTATTCAGTAACTAGACTAGTATTTAACGATGTTGTAATTTTCTATTCGATAATCATTAGATTTTCACTTGATTATTGTTACATAAATACGTTCTCACCCAATAATTTCTAACGTTGTATATATAATAAAAATAAAAGAAAGAATGTTAATTTTCTTAGATCCGCATACCAAATTTAAAATGGAGTGTATATTACCTATTTTTTGAAGAGCACCGCCCGCCCTCCCTCAATAGCGTGCACAAGCATACAAATACCGCGACCGGGAGCTGCCACCAGATACCCTCCACCACTACAACACTACCACTAGGCAATACACACCACTGTAGTCGAGAACACGACACGTGTTTCACCTCAAAACGAGGCATTATCAAGTGATATTGACTATACAACAGTCAGCCGCCGACAGTACTACATACTACCACTAATACACACCATTTTAAATTTTGCATGTGGATCTTAGCAAATTAACTTTCTTTTCTTTATTATAATTGATTTCCGCAACGTAATGCCAGTTTCTATTAACTATACATAATAAAAGTAAAGCCTATTAATGTCCCGCAGCTGAGCACAGGCCTCCTTGCATTCCTGAGAGGGTCTTGAAGCCGGGAAGAGTCTGCTACGCTGCTCCTATACGGGTTGGCGGACTTCACATATCCACGAAATATTTTTATTTCTTAGTCATAGGTGTTTTTGCTATGATGTTTTTCGTCACCGCTGAGCAATTTCAGAGTTGCCTGCACCGAGGATAACTCAGATCACTCGCGTACTACGAGTATTAAATTTTAAGCGAGTAACCATGGCTCTCGCTATGGACATACCAAATACGTAGGTCTTTAAAATTTATTAATGAATACTAATTAATTATTTATCGGGTAATAAAATATACAACAACCTTTTTTTTAAAAAAATAAGATGACAGATATGTATAAAAAAAACATATTACTTTAATTACTAAACAATAATCTATAAAAGTGAGTGTGTGTTTGTTTGTTTGTGTATGCATGTGTGTGTGTGTGTGTTTACGTGCAAGCACCTTTAATGTGCTATATAATTAAATTTATTTCTAACTAGCTGTATCCCGCGATTTCACCTGCTTAAAAAAGCCGACCCCGATCAATGATATACATATATACTTCCCTATTTGAATCGGATTTCGGTTTTTTAATTTTTTTGCGCGGAAACCTAATTATTTTTTAAAAATTAAATTAGCCTAAGTTAAGCATTATTATCAGCTATCTGTCGGTGAAAGTCCCATCGAAATCGGTTCAGCCGTGAGATTAGCCGGAACAGACAGACAGACAAAAATTGTAAAAATTGTTGTTTTCTCATAAGTACCGTATATACTTTCATAAGCATTTGAGTTGAAAGCTGTTATTTTGTTTTTACAAACAGACACTTCAATTTTATTTATGTTTATAGATGTATTTTTGACTAAGATAAAAAAAGGTTAAACAAAAAGAGGTTACTTACGGGGTTTCTTTCGCCTGTTTCTTCTCCGTCAGAGGAATTTCACTACGAAACGGTGGTAGATTTAAAAAAAAAATGACGTTTGACCAACGTAATTTATAGTTCTTTCGTCAAAAATATTTTCATTAAAGATTTTTATTTTATTTCTACCGCCAAATTATCGGTTTTCATTTCACGTCTTATTGTTACTGCCCCGTATCTCTGACGTTGCATCTGACTCATCTCCTATATAAACGCATAAGCCTTACATAGGTCACGGGAAGATGCAGAAAATTATAATAATACGGCACTATAATATTTCCTGCGGAAGGAAGGAGTACATCATTAGTTATGCCTAAACCTCGACGCGCCAGACTAATTGCTCTACTTATACAGACAGCGTATTTATCTTAAATTGCGCAAGTAGTGAACAAAAAAATGTAGGAACATGGTCATTACAATTAATTTTACTGTCGTGCTAGAATCACCAAACGCGCACAACTGCTATTTAGGATAAACCTCTTTTCGTATAAGTGGGATTTATATGCAGAAGTCCGCCTAGGTAGGTACCACGACAGTGCCTTTGGCACCGATCTGCAGTGTGCAGCTATTAAAGTTACGAGGCAAATGTGACTTATAAAATAAAATCTTAAGGCGATGAGCGTAGCGCAATGTCCATATGACTTTTCAACAAGAAGTCCTGAGTGGTATCCGGCACGGATCCAGAACTTAAAAAAGGTTTAGGTTACACATTAAAAAAACCTAAAGTAAAAAAAAGTAAAGTTTCAGCCTATAAATGTCCCACTGCTGAGCACAGGCCTCCTCTCATTTCTGAGAGGGTTTTAGGAGCTAGGAAGAATCCGCCACGCTGCTCCAATGCGGGTTGGCGGACTTCACATGTCTTCGAAATATTTCTATTCCTCGGACATGCAGGTTTCCTCACGATGTTTTCCTTCACCGCTAAGCACGTGGTAAATCAGCACTTAAAATTGTGGAACAATTTTAGAGGTGCTGGCACCGGGGATCGAACCCAGGTTACTCGCTTACTATGAAATTAAAGGCGAGCACCAGGCCCCTGAGCTACCACGGCTATATATTATATACTATATATACGGCTATATATTATATACACGGCTATATATATAACCTATTCGTATTAATTTTTCGTTTTGTCTTATGTGCCGAACTCATCGCTGTATGCCTATTTGTTTAAAAGTAATTTCTGTCATAGCTATTGGTCGTCGTAACCCATGAATGAAAGAACTGCTATGGCTAGTCTGAGAAATAACCTTTCCAGGGAACCCTAATTTTTGTAGTCATACAAATGTCGTTACATAATGATAAGAACTGGCGAGCAACTTCGGCGGCTGTTAGTACCATTGTCTATATGTGCAACGTATTATGTCATTACTAAGCAAGAGTTAACGAAATGAAATTCCAGAAATATATCTATCTTAACTTGGGAAAGGTCAAAGCTTTATTTACTGGTGGTAGTATTCCTAAGTAATCCGTCTAGATAGGTACCACCGCAGGGCCGCAAATAATATTGGATTGGTGGCCTTGGTCCACATTAGATTGAGTGACAGTGCACGGTTTTGCGGTATGTCGATGGTTCGAAATACGAAGTTTCGGCAGTCGGATCGCATGTTTTACTAGTGGTAGGATTCCTATGCATGAATCCGTCTAGGTAGGTACCACCCCTGGGCCAGTTATTCTGCCGTGATATATATAATTTCGGTGATGTAATTAATTGCTGTTAGCCTTTTTGGCTTTTACAGCTTCATCGGATACTGTGCTCACGAGCCAGGGGCCCGCGTGCCAGGTTTGGTTTGACCCAAACATAAATACTTAAATAAACTCCTACAAAAACCTCGAAATTCGGACTGTGTCGCGTTCGCTACGTGCTTGCGCGATTTCGAATATCTCAAATGATTTAAAGTCGTCTAATGACCGCCCGAGGGAGGCTGCGGTCTGCCGTGAAGCAGTAGTGTGCAAGCATTACTGTGTTTCGGTTTGAAGGGCACTGAGAGCTAGCGTAATCACTGGGTACTTAATGTACGTACGTACGTTTTGGGGACTTAAGAACTGATGTCGCTGGGTGTCGGCCGCAGTGTGGTGTCCAACAGACGGATATTCTGGGTGACACAGCATTTGTTGTGGGCGGACGTTGCACTTACCATCAGGTGAACGTTTTGCTCGTTTCGTCACTTTCTACAATAAAAAAAAAACGAATCTACGAACTATTTATAAACTTATTAATGAAGTGGGGTTTTAAAAATATTTATTGGACAATACATTTTCAGGCGCCGCCAACAATGATCCAAGAAACGAGTTGGAGGCAAAACAAGGAGGCATCAAGGTAGTGCAGCTGGCAGTTTTGCAAAAACCGACTAATAACGAACACGATGATTCTGATGGTAAGTGGTTTTGTCGTTTTTAGCCGACTTCAAACAAGGAGGTTCTCAATACGTCTGTTTATATTTTTTATTTGTGTTCGGGCATAACATATTTGTTTATATTTGTAAATCATTACTCTTCTAAGTTAATCTAAGCGCAGTCTTTAATGATATTTCATTTTATTTCAGAAAAATCCGGAAAGCCGGGAATGGAGGACGATGAAGAGACAGACTCCAGCGGCTCTATTTCCGATTCGGCCGCCAATGATTCTCAAGATGGCCGTCCGCATGTCTGCGATATATGTGATCTCAGGTAGTGTTTACTGCTTTAAAATATTGCACTTAATTACGCTTACAAAATCACGGCTCTCTCTCTCGGTCTTCTCCTCTCTTCTTTCCGATGGCGACTCTTTTTTTAAGCACACTAGGATTTCTTCTAAATCGTGACTGTGTTTAACAGACATAAATTTCACATCGCCAACACAGCCGGACCCGTAAACCAAAGATTTGTGTTTCTGCACAAGTGTTGGCTCCGGCTGCGATTCGAACCCCTGGACCCACGCCGTAGACGTCAGATACTCTTCATATTGTTATATAAGAAATAAGAAGAGGCATATCTCGTAAGAAAATAATCATTCCAGCGTTGGGTTACCATTTTCAACGCGTAGAAATCCACACGGAGACAAAAAACATGTCCTGACTCTTTCGCGACACTAGTTTCAGTAGTGTTTACACGATGAAATTAGTAGCATGACACTAGTTTCACCAAAAATTGCGTGGAAAATTCCCTTTAAATTCTTGAAACCAATTCATGCATTACGAAATTAGAAGTTTACTCTTGAAATTGTTGATAAAATATATAATTTTGTACTAGTGGTAGGATTCCTTTCCCCAGGGCCAGTGTGCTGTGCCCATATTAATGTGTTTCGGTTTGAAGGGCATTGGGAGCTAGTGTAATCACTGGGCATATGAGACTTCAGAACTGAGTGTCACAGAGTGACGGGCGAAATGTTCTGGGTGACACAGCACTTGCTATGGGCAGACGTTGCACTTACCATCAGGTGGACGTTTTTCTCATTTCGTCACTTGATCCGATAAAAATGTCATGAAATTGTTTTCAGTAGTGTCGTTCACTAGGTGGTAGGACTCCTATGCATGAGTCCGTCTAGGTAGGTGACCATCCCAGGGCCAGTTATTCTGCCGTGCAGCAGTAGTGTGCAAACATTACTGTGTTTCGGTTTGAAGGGCGCTGAGTGCTAGCGTAATCACGGGGCATATGAGACTTAAGAACTGATCTCTCAGAGTGATGGGCACAGTGAGGTGTCACACAGAAATATTCAGGGTGACGCAGCATTTGTTATGGGAAAACGTTGCACTTACCATCAGGTGAACGTTTTGCTCGTTTCATCACTTTATACTATTAAGAAAAAAATGTAAACCCCGCTTAACCGTCGCGTGTGGCACTTGCAGGTTCCAGCGCTCGTCGCACCTGTCGCGGCACCGGCTGACGCACACGGGCGAGCGGCCCTTCACGTGCGGCGGCTGCGGACGCTCCTTCGCGCGCTCCGACAAGCTGCGCGTGCACACTAAGATCTGCGAGCGGGTCGGTGCACAGTTTCATCAATAACGTTACAGCCGCCCCCCCAGCCGCCGTACATACATACATATATATACATACATACATACATACATACATACATACATACATACTGTTGCACCTTTTCCCATATTAAGGGTAGGCGTAGGCAACTCAAGTAGCCCACTTTTCGGCCCTCGCGCGAAACGCGACGTGACCCCACATCGCCATTTTGGTGCGTGACGAAAACATCATACTCCCCATTGCGTCTCCCCGAGCAGTAGTAACAGCATATTATGGTGTTATTCTGCACGAATAAAGGCTGTCCGTACAACACCTTAGTCGCCTCTTGCGACACCTCGGTAGGTACAGGTAGGTGCTATTCTTCTCTACCGGACACCTATCGGCTGCCACCTAGAAGTATTAAGGGCCGTAATCGTCACGCACGACAAACTGATTGTTAAACGTAATATTAGATATTGTCACATTTAGAAGCCGTGGTAGCTCAGGGGCCTGGTGCACGCCTTTAATTTCATAGAAAGCGAGTAACCTGGGTTCGATCCCCGGTGCCAGCACCTCTAAAATTGTTCTACAATTTTAAGTGCTGATTTACCACGTGCTTGGCGGCGAAGGAAAACATCGTGAGGAAACCTGCATGTCCGAGGTATAGAAATATTTCGAGGACATGTGAAGTCCGCCAACCTGCATTGGAGCAGCGCGGCGGACTATTTCCGGCTCCAAAACCCTCTCAGAAATGAGTGGAGGCCTATGCTCAGCAGTGGGACATTTATAGGCTGTTAGTTTACTTTTTTTTTACATTTACAAGTACTAGTCGCCCAATGGTCGGAATACGACCGTATTTTTTTTTAATTGAATTTAATGTATTTGTGACACATTATATATACTAATTATAATATTGGTATTACTTGACACATCAACTTCCTTCTAATAGCGGGGTCGCAATGTGCATCGAAGACTGAATTGCGTGATGCCAAAATGGTCCCACTCAGCAAAAAACTGAAGCATTCGCTCCTGCACTGATTTTCAGTGAAACCGGATTTCGGAGCAAAAAATGTAACCCGAAAGCAGAGGAGCAGCAGTGCTTCACTCGCCTCTAGTGTTATATTATTTCAGGACAATTACATGACATAGCAAAAGATTGACATAAAATAAGTTAATATACAGATATAGATTACGCGTCCTTGAAATTCCACTCACAATTCCAATTAACGAATCGACGCCGATTTTTTTTTTAATTTAAATATATTCTTTTTCATTCATTATTGTATTAAACGTTGTTATTTTCATATACCACAGGAGGACCCAACCGTTGACATGGCCAACGAGGCGACGACGATCAAGCGCGAGAACAATTCCGAAGTAATGTCCGGCATGGTGCGCACGACGCACCGCGAGTCCGGCCACCTCGTGTTCACGGCCAGCGGCGACGTGATGCTGCCGCCGCACGTGGCGCACGCCACGCACGCCGCGCACTCGGCGCCGGCCGCGCACGCGGCGCCGGCCACGCACGGCACACACGCCACGCACGCGGCGCACGCCACGCTGGCCACGCACGCGACGCACGCCCGCGACGACCTCGAGCCGCCGCGCAGAGGCCGCGGCCGCCCGAGGAAAACCCCGCTGCCCCTCACGCCCAAGATTAAGAAGCGACGTGGCCGACCGCCCAAGACTTCGCTCGGTGAGTCGCAAGTAAAATTGCAGACAACTTACTATTTATTTATTAATGGAAACAGTCATAAACAATTTTCTAGTGTCAACATAATATCCAAGTATACTGAAGATTTGTTGGACTGATGGATAGAAAACGAAAAGCACAATTTTGGTTTTGTATTGAATTTTCCAATCACTGTTCACTTTCAGGAGCACTTTCTGCATAATAAGCTGTCATATTAATTCGTGTTTTGCATATGATATTTATGTTTTAAAACATACCAACTTTATTTTAATAAAAAAAAAACTAAAGAAGTCGTCTCTATGCGACGATAACAATGCAGTGCCACACAGGATTTTGCAATACAAAGTTCTGATAAGTAACTGGTGGTATTAGGTACCGCCGCAGGGACAGTTTTATTTTATTTTTTATTTATTAGGAAAACTTACAGTTATTAATAAACATTTGTTTACATTTCACATGGAATAACATTAACCATTTACAAGTTTCCACAAATAAGGTAGTGGGTTTATATACATATATGTATGTATATACATACACATATAAACACATATATACATATACATACACGTTACGTATGTATTTAAGAAGATCGTAATACATCATTGTAACATACCAGAAGCTCAACCGCCAAGATTCGCTTCAGATTCTACAAAGACTCAATTATAGTATTTTTATTATTTTTAAATTTTGTGTCACTAACACCAGTAATCTAAATTTTCCCAGACATGGAGGGCTGTGTACTTACTAGTGGAACTGTCATGGGTCCAAGTCCCCAACATATGCCTCACCTAACCCCATCCGGTCAACAGCTGCTGCTTAAGAGGAAACGCGGGAGGCCGCCAAAGAATTACCTTATGTCGCAAGGAGGTATGCCAGTGGTCACATTACTTTTTCATATAGTTAACATACCTTATATAAAGTCAGTATTAGTTTTAAAGTCATTTACATTTCGTTATCACATTAGAAAAATTAAAAACAATTTTTAATGGTCTACTAAAGCCTGCAGTGAGCATAGGGTCAGAATGTGTGTGTGGTTCCTACGGTTTATTACGTGGTATGGTTTATATATAACTATGTGTAGGCGTTAATCTAATGTATTTCTAGATTCTAGAGCCTCTTGTTACATATGTCGGTGAAACAAAGACATTTCCTAGGTAACTATTAACAAATTCTACTAATTTCATGTTTAGTACTTTAGTATTTTTACCAGTTGCAGACGTTTAGTCTGGCAGCCTTAGGTCGGTAGAATCCAAAACGTCGTACGATCCTAAATTAGCATAAAACTGAATAGAAGAAAGATCTGAAAATAATTCGCATTTGGATAAGAGACTTGCGTTCTTTTCTTAAAATCATTTTAAGTTTCGAAGATAAATTCAGTTTTAATTTATTATTCACACTGCACAGCACTAGTATGTAAATAATTAAATTGTACTTCAAATAGTAAACATAGTAACGATAAATTCATAGTAACTTATTAAAGGTAATTTACCGTTTATTTTTTCAGAATACAAATTGTATAATCTATAAAATCGTTCTAGAAAAACCGTCTCAACTCATAAATCAAATTTTAGCACGGTTCACCGACCAAAGCACAGTTCATATGAACATGTAAGCAAAAAAATAAACCCAATTACATAGCCACGGAGTATTAAATGTCTCGTTCAGATCTCGTAAATAAGTCTTATATTTCGATACAGTACTAAGATGGAAGTGTTGCAATAATAAAGTCAATGACTCAAATTGAACGTTTTTGTCGATGATTAATGCCATTGTTAGACGTCATACGTTTTAACTCACCATTACACGTGTTTTTAATTTTTATTTCATGTTTCAGTGTGAGCGTGCGTGTGTGTCTGTATGTGTGTGCAGCTGCAATTCACTTTGCTTTAGAGCGATTGCTTTTTGTCCAGTATTTTTCGACGTCGATTCTATTTTCTATATGTTTTAGTTCATGTACTCATATAGAGCTCTGTGCAAAAATATATGAATGATAAATAAAACATATATGTAAATGTAATTGTATTGTATACAGTATTATATCTCTAAATTATTCGTTTTTTTTTTTAATTCAGTTCATTATTCAACTTTTATAACTTGAAATTATGTGTTCCGTTTTTCTTCTTCTTTTAATTTTGGTCTGTCAATAGAATTCGGCCAATTTCAAGTTAGTTTCTCTTTATCTTACAATAATTGTTATAATGGAGTATTTATCAACGTGATATGTAATTTTGAGTTGAAATGAATTTGAATTTTGACATAATGTAATTTTTTAAATAATTCTTAACTCATATTTAATGCACACAATTTGTTACTATAAAAAAATTGTTTACATTGAGTAGATTAGATTAGTTACAAATGAAATAAAAACATATAGGATAATAGATTCGACTAATTAGACCCTATTGGCATGACTTGAAGTCACTGAGTTTGTTTTGGATTCATTCAAATCGACAATAATTTTTTGTAATACTTTAATTTAAAAATTGAAGATTTTTTTAAATTAAACATTGCAACTATTTCAGAGAAAAGCAGAAGTCACTGTCACAAATCCATTACTTTCGATTGAAACTTTTCTTTACCACTTGTGTTTGTTAACTTATGTTATTAGACTGTAATATTTCATTAAATATTAACGTTTTAGTAGACTAGTACATTGGAAGCTAGAGCCGAAACTTAGAATTCAAAACAAATTTTGACTGCTAGTCATGCCAAATTGCGTGTCTTTGCTACGCTAATCAGCGAGTCTTTCCTTAGGTATGGATATGGCAATACCGATGCAGTACGGACTAGCCGCCGAAATGAACAAGTTTTGTTAGTATCCCACTATTGACACGATAGCATGGAAAACTAAATTGATTGTAACGAAAATTTGATGGGGTTATATTGTCGGTACTAATCGGTATTCGTATTTAGAATGTAATTTAACATTTCTTAGAACTCTGTTTTATCTATGGTGTTTAAATATATTTTAGCATATTCAGTTACTAAATTTTATTAATAACCTAACTTAAATGGAGATTGATATAAATGTTCAGTAGATATTAGAATTTAGTAAATATTACTGTTACGACGCCTGCGTGGCCTACTGGTCGCTGCACATGTCTGCTACGTCACTGGCCCTGGGTTCGAATCCCAGCCGGCTTCTTTTCTGGTGATATGTTTTCTATGCAGAAATTCGCCTAGGTAGATACCACCGCTGGGCCAGTTGTTCTGCCGTTAAGTGTGCAAAAATAATGGTGTTTCGGTCTGAAGGACACTGAGGGCTTGTGTAATCACTGGGCATATGAGACTTAAGAACTGATGTCTCAGAGGAACAGGCGCAGTGTGGAGCTACAAAAATGTTCTGGGTGGCACAGTATTTTTATGGGCAGATGTTACAAATACCATCAGGGAACGACATGCTCGTCTTTCACTTTCTAATATTAAAAAAAAACATTAGTGCAAAACCACAAACTGTTGAGTTTCGGGTGTTGTAATAGTCCCCGTGCCTCGGACACTGCATCCTACCCCATCCGATCGCATGAGCGTTATCTCGGACGTGGGTGGATGTGAACGAGTGAGCGCCTCTTGTGTTTATACATACACTTGTGGCACTACGGTATCTATCTCCTGAGCAATTGATAGCTTCGAGCACTATTCGGAAGTTGTCGCCGTGTTAGAAAATCGGCCAAGGGGAAGGACATCATTACTGTTACTACTGTTCATATAATTAACTTCCATTCATGAAATAAAAGAGAAAAATATTTACAGATTGTCTTTGATCAGTTGCTATTTAATATGAAGTAAATTTTTAAAAATTAATCTAATAAGTAACAATATAAAAATGCTATATTTTATTCGGATTGTAGATATTTTTGAATGTAGAGGGATGGAATGGTTTATTTTTCTAATATCCTAACATGTCCGCTTTGCTTTCTTCACTAACATATGGCTTATATTAAATCAAACCATAAATATAATGATTTATGTCTTCATTTAATATATCAAGCCATAAATAGTTTTTTATCTGTGCTGTCACATCTTATCATCTTTAATGTTATGGGACCAGTGACGTGTGCTAATTGGTACATATATTGATATGTGTTTATGTTAGACGCCATTTATTGAAAGAATGTAACATTTTGTAATTGCTAACAAAATGTCTATTTAATTTACGTCATATAACACTGCACAATATTACACAAACAACATTTTTATATAAAGAAAAAGAACGATGTTTTGTAATATAACAAATATATCTCTCGCCATTGTAATGTTCTGTCCTTGGGTCGTAAATCTGTGTTATCTTACGCATGTACGTAATTATCGATAACGACTTGTACATCCTTAACTTAATAATAAGAAAGTGACTTAGTTAACATCGGCAGGGTTTTAGAAGTAAATTTATATTGTACAAGCATGCCGTCGTTGTTATGTACTAGAAATAACATTTACATCAATTAATATCGGTAATAAATGTAAACACTCGTAGTAGGATTCCTATGCAGGAATCCGTCTAGCAGTAGTGTACAAATGTGTAAATTTACTGTTTCTGTCTGACGGGGTTCTGATAGCTAGTGTAATTACTCGACATATAAGACTTAAGCATTGGTGTCTCAAGGTGACGAGCGCAGTGTGGTGCCACACAGAAATGTTCTGGGTGACACAGCATTTGTTATGGGCAGAGGTTGCACTTTCCGTCAGGTAAACAACTTGCTTGTCTCATCACTTTTATAATAAAATGACAATCGTCGATAATAGGTGTGAACTGCATAAGTATATATTTTAAAAGCTTTTCAATAACAAACAAACATTATTACAGATGGACGACCTAACGAGAATTACAACGCTACGAACCTACCATTCGGCGACTTCTCATATCTGACTGAGATGATGTACAACCCACTGGCATATCCCTACGGCGTGACCAGCGTGGACCCAGACCGCAACGTGGACGCAGACCAGAGCATGACGACAGAGACTTCCCATGACAGGACCATAGACGTCTCGGACTCCTCGTCGGACGACGAAGACAGCTCGCGAGTGGAGCCGGAAGAGAACGTGCCGCCAGTTGCCATGGAAACACAGATTATGACCGTCGGAGACTGCCAGATTGTGAAACTGCCCCCAAATAACGAGGACAAAGACGACAAGACGGATCAAGTACAGCCGGAGACTAACGCCGTGTCCTCGTCCACTCCCAGTTCGGTCACAATCACCCCGATAACCACTGTGGGTGATTGTACTATACGACCGGTGGAGAACACATAATATGTACCTATACTTTTGATCTACCCCATTATCACGCCGTCTGAATAGGAGCAAAGTGGAAAAGTTGCGAACTTCAATAATCTCTTAATGTACCAAATAATTGGTGACTTATTAAGATAGACAGCCATCACTATATAGATGACTACTGGAAAACGAAGTTGTTTTTTTTAATTTTATTTGGAATAAGACATTTTGTATATGGTATATTACAAGTTCCAAATCATAAATAGACTTTCCACATACAAAAATATAAAAAGTCTTACTTTTATAATACTTTAATAAAAAAAAATTGAAGTTCGTACATAATGTTTGTGGGTAAGAAAGATTCGTCATTTGACTAATAAACGGGTCCTAATAAATGTTAACTGCGTTTGTCGACTCATTTTGATGTGAGTCTAATGAAGTGACGAAAAAATCATAGGTCTTCCTGGAATAGTTTCGGCGGAATGGACAAATAAGTTCATATGGGGTAGATCTTAAGGTTTACTGTGGTGGCATTTGCTTTGGAAATACTAATTGCGTCGCGTACGTAATATTTCCATTCATTCATTCGTCATTAGCCTATAAAATGGCAACTTTAGATATAAGAATCCAATGCGCTCGTTTCTCTTATGATAATGTATGTAGATGCGTGTTCCGATTATTTGCTGAGTACTGAATTGCTAAGATCATTGTATGGCAATGTTTAATTCTAAAATAAAATCAAAACTTGTATGAGGTATGGCGGCGCGTGAATCCTATGATCGTATGAAAAGTTTACACATTAATTCTCGTATAACACACGTGTTCACTTAATTTAGGAATACAATGTTTGCCTTGGTCGTTACGCGTAGGAAATGTTTTTATAAGTCTTCCCATACGAGATACGGATATCTTGTGATCCATAATTTCCTCGGGTCGCAAATGCTACCACTATAGCGTTAATTCATCGTGCGAGACAAAATATAATCATAGTTAAAGTGACTGTCTCTACTTGCATTTAAATTGGTGGTGAAAAAAAAAAATATTTTACCGGAGAAAATACAGTATCAATAATATGGCATCGACAGTGACTCTTCTAGCGAAGATATTTTACTAATTCACAAATCCGATATAAATATCATAGCCATAATAAAAAAAGATGTTTTAGGATACTTTAATGTGTGTAGATTACAAAATATAACTATATATGTATATTGTAATATGATGCCATATTTTTCTAATGTTAGAATAACATAGATACTCATTCAGACAACAGGAAACCGAACAAAGTAATTGTCACAATCTAGTAAACGATCTGCATTAAATTTTTACATAGAAATATGTAATACAACTGGCGAGTCCAATCGTGCATGTAAAATAGTTTGACAATTGTCGATTACAGAAAACGTCTGTGTCGTATCTTAAGAAAACTAACGACAGGTTTGACTTTTGTAGGAAGGTTCAGATGCGCTTTCAACTTTGCGAGAATATACAAAACACGCGTTGAATAATAATTTGTGTAGTGCATCTGTGCACTTGTTTTTTGTTTTAGGACCTGTGACGACACATAATGCAAGTACGCCTAACCGTTGAATCATGCGGTTTGATACTACTGTACAGCTCTTTTTATAATTATACTGTGTAATTTAAAACTATGATTTTTTATAACGATTTTTTAAAAAGATTTTTTTAAACGGCGTTCAATAAATTTGAATAGTAACGCAGCAGGCAACCAAACAAGTATGTCCATGCCGATTAGACGGCGGTATTAAAAAATCATGCTCATTACAAAAGTTACATATCAAAAGTCATTTTGTAACGATCCAAACGTAAATACCAAATTTTTCATGCAGATTGTTACGATTGTAGATTACTTATACATAAATATAGCATTGTAATATTTTGGAATGTTCTACATAGAGACAGCGTACATATTTACTTATTAACTTTATAAACATAATGGAGTTGTGTTCGTATAGGATTGTATACTCTTGCCTTCAGTGTTTCTATCCGTTTTGACAATTCTTTAATATATTTGTGGTGGTATAAACGAGACCACCGCGACATTTTGGTCTGGATCTGATTTTTTTAAATATGTAGTGGTTATATATAGCATCCCGCGATCGCATAAACATAAAGATATAATGAAAAATACTCAATAATGTTGAGTGATATATTCACTATAACGTAGCGCCGATGGGGCAGTATTAATCATAATTCTATAAGTTTCAGATTGGTTTCAAAGTAAGTAAATAAAGTTGTGTAGTTAAAGCACACGCTATTTCGCCTTTCCATGTCTTAATATGTATCAATCTCTGTGAATACTAGATCGTAGGACGTAGTGTCTTAGATAAAACATTTATATTCTAAATATTAAAAAAATAAACTCGGCAACACCACACGAACAAGTGATACGATGTAAGCTACTTATTTTTAGCAGAACATTATTATATGGAAACGTAATGTTATGACATATATTTCTTTAATCAATTTTGCCTGTAAAAGTAATGTTTAATGTATCTTAGTCGTACGTGTTATATGTAATACGCAATATATTGTAACCCCATGAGGTGTGACAGCTATGTAGCCAATCGATATTCGGCTGTGAGACAGCCATGATTGGACTTCTTTTTATTCCCCAAAAAATCAAACACTTTTAAGTTCCTTTGTGTTTTAACGGCGTTTGATCGTAACTCGCACGCTTAATATCGGTCGGAGAGTGTAATATTCTCGTTATAATGTCGATGTCTTGAAAGTATTAACTCGCTACCATGAAACCTCTTTTTAAAAAAAAATTATTTTTAATCTGTACAGTAGCATAGTTCCTAAAAATGTAATCGATGCAAAATTATAATCCTTGAAGTACTAGAGTAGCGAAGACGTAATTTAATTTCATTTAATAATTTAGATTTAAGTTTTATATTCGATCAATTTAAAGTAATTTTAGTGCTTCACTATTAGTGATATGTCACATCGTATAATGTAGGATTAATTTTGTTTAACTGGTATGTATTTAACGGAAGACTGCTCGGAACCGTTTAATGAAATTAATTTCGTCCCGGTTTCATGAGCGACCGGTTTAAAATAATCATTTTATATCAACTCTTAGAGCCCCGAAGAGGCAATGGATCGTCGTGAGTCTCAGATGGCAAGCTAAGCTTATAGAGAGTTAATTTTAAAACAAAGGAATCTGTATTTTTATAATAAAACTAAGCTAAGTTAATGACTACACGAGAATCAGTTACTCCCCGTATAACGTAATCTTGTATCCCACATGTAGTGTTAGAATGTGTAAACTCATAAGTTATGTTTTACAAAGGCCCTATTGGCCTCTGTGTTGTCGTTAAGCTTAAGTAAATATCATTTTGAACTCTCTTTTCACGGGTCAACATCAATATTGTTCTTGTCAACTGGCCAACAGTACAAAATTGTATTCATAGAACTAATTTAAGAATTCAATTTTGCTGTATTTTCTAATAACAAATAATCGATCGCTTTGTCACACTACTCCGATTTAAAGTAGCAGCTTTGGTTGAAATTCCCCATAATTGTTAAAAGTGATATCTTGCAGTTCATTTACAAAATCTGTCATGAACATGTGCTTATTGCCCATTTTTAATAATTAAAGCTTATCGCGATAATAATTATTGCAATCTCATAGATTGCTATAATTATTATCTGCAAATCTGGAAGACTGCTGCCCGTCTCCTAGTTTTCAATTTCCCTCTGTCGACTTTTACGACACCCACGGGATGAGATAGTGTGGTAGATTCTCTAAAGCCACAAACACTCGGCGGCTAGTTATTTATATAATTAAAATAATTAACTGTATGTAACTTTGACACGGGCGGAAACCTTACTGCTGTTGCCATAAATACATCTAAAAAAAGATCGATCCTACGCCACCTGCACCCGCTGTATTCCCGCTAAATTGAAAAAGTCGTTGCTCACATATAGTGATGTGAGTCCTTTTGCAACGTATTTGCTAGAGAACTTTTTCCCATCTGTTGTCGTTTCTACGAGCTAAGTGCCGAACCCTTCTGCTTATTGATATTTTATGCTGCATCATTTAATTCATGGATTGTCCTCATTTCGAAAGAGAAACGGTGAGCATAGCCCTCTTTAACTAACCATGTCTCCGTTTCATTGGTCGTCACTGGCATCACGCCCTAGTTAAAGAATTTTCTTCAGATTTAAATAAATAATATAAAATTGTAAAAATAACAAGGTTAATTTTAAATTCGTGTCGTTTTATTTGATTAATGAGTCAGATTCCGAACTTATAAAATACTTTTTTTTTTTTTTATTTGATTAAAGTGACGTTATGAGCAAAACGTTCACCTGATGGTAAGTGCAACGTCTGCACATAACAAATGCTGTGTCACCCAGAACAGTGTGACCACAATGCGCCCGTCACTCCGAGACATCAGTTCTTAAGTCTCATATGCCCAGTGATTACGCTAGCTCACAGTGCCCTTCAGACCGAAACACAGTAATGTTTGCACACTACTGCTTCACGGCAGAATAACTGGCCCTGTGGTGGTACCTACCTAGGCGGATTCCTGCATAGGAATCCTGCCACCAGTAGGACAACAAGTGACTTACAAGTTTTATTTTAAAAAGCATCACTAACTTTTCAGTGTTGCCTTATTCCAACCACTGCTATTGATGTTGACTCGTGAATATAAAATGATTTTAGTTTTGGCAATGAAACGAGGAATTATTTATGGAATGTTAGAGGAGTGATCGCCGATTGATTGCATTTATTTTAAGTCTTTATTTTATAAATAAAAATTTCATTGCAATGGTACAAATATAGATGTTACTTCACAGAATTAATAGTAAGCAGTCTGTACCGTATTTTATTGAAATTCTCATAGAAATTCTTCATAGTGGATGTAACTTTGTTTAATTTCTTCCCTTGTGGTAGCTGACACTGTTTAATCAATCTTGTGTTGTACCATTGTGATTCGTTCCTCCATAAACAATTGAAATCGTGAACTAAACATATATTAAGTGTAACATCTGATAAATAAATAATTGCATATATTTTGTGAACAATGTGCAGTTTCACACTAAACTGCAGTAACATCGCAAATCATTATATATAAAAATTGGCTATTTTACAAAGGCAATGTTAGTAAGACATTGATTCTATACTGCACATTGTTCCTAAATATTTCCAAATGCCTAATACTTTATATTAGTTTTAAATAACTTTGGCTATATCGAAACATTTTATTTTATGGAGATATGTTGGAGTTAGATATATTTTGTTAATCTGTCAGAACCGTTGGCTGCGAAATTATTTTTAGTTTTAATCATTTTTTTTTATATTCCTGTATTTGTGAAATGTTAATCATTTTACGTTGTGATCATGTGAGTGCAAAATTTGTTTATTATAACCAGTTTCGTTGACATTTCGTCAATATAAGGGCAGCAGAAGTAATAACGCAAGTATTTCTCTGCGTAGTCCGAGAGCAGTATTTTTTTAGGTATAATCTTTATTATTAAAACTTTTTTATTATTTTAACATTTATGAAATTCGATCGTTAGTTAATTTCTAACAATGAAATATTTAATAAAGAAATCACAAAATTATTAGCCTTTTATTTACAGAAACATTCATCATCACATTATAATAACTTTTGCTACAGGAGAAATGTTTAGAAATCAAATGCGTGGATTCACATAAAATCTAAATAAATAACACTTTAGAGAAGCAACAACTTGCAAACGTAGTAGTTTTATTTAAGAAAGCTAAAAATTATATATTTTAAAAATATAAATGTAGTACACCATACTTCATTAATTTACGTTTACTGAAATATAATGTATTATATTTATTTTCATTAAAAAAATACGTCGGTAATAAATAAAAAAAATAGTAGAAATAAACGCGATAAAATCGTTAAAATTAGTTTCATTTAAATGTGTCGTGTTTGCGTAAATATAAGTAATTTTCATTATCTCATTCTACTTGTATAATCGTTTCGCGCCTTTACTACCCATACGTGGGGCGACAGCATTAACTTATTATTACGTATTAGAGGAGATACCTCGATTATTTGTAACTCAAGTTGGAGTGCAGTTCAACAAAGAGTGTCGTATATGCTCGCACTTGTTGTTATCCATGAGAACATAAACTCTCGTTCGCCTCGCCCATGCGCGACATATTTTGTTTGAAATAGCTTCTCTAGTATGTACAGACATTCTAACTCAATGGGCGATAGTTAAATTTTAGAGCCTTGGCGTGATAAGATTCATGTATTTTACAAAATAAACGGGTTCGGCCACCAAGTCCTCTTTCCGCCACGCCCACGTCGCCAAAATGGGTTTGTGTTTTTTTTTTTCAATTTCGATGTTGGATATTATTTTATTGATGGGAGAATTATGAACGCATAGTTCTTACCAATATGCATCTGCCTCATCCCTTTGTCATTGATTACGATATCCGGCCGGTTATGGGAAATTAATCAATGTGTCACCATACAGCCGGACACCCGGATATTTTCAAGTACGTAGCGCTGTCGATTTTTACAATATGAACTATTTCTCCCAAATATTTACTATACGCGTCATGAAAACTTGTCCTAAACGTCGCGTCGTTAAAGTTAGAGACATTACTTCAAAACTTTTGACACATCTGAAAATATGTCATAAATTGTCTGTTGCCGCCATTAGTACTATATACGAGGGTGGATTGAAAAGTACTCGGCCTAACCAAGAAAATAAACACATACTAAATCAGTTATATTTTTATTTTTCTACATAATCACCATCAAGTTCAATACACTTTTGCCACCTCCCCTTCCAAGCATTTAGGACCGTTAAAAAAAATGATTCTTCCTTAGAGTCAAAATATGCGTCTACAGCTGCTTTGTACCTCGTCGTTTGTCGAAAATCTTTGACCTCCCAAGTGCTTTTTTAGGTTAGGGAACAGAAAGAAGTCTGATGGTGCCAGATCAGGTGAATACGGCGGATGCGGTAACAGTTCAAAGCCACAGTTGTGAATTCCAGCCATTGACTGTACTGACGTGTGAACACGGGCGTTATCTTGATGAAACAAGACTTTTCTTCTGAGCATTCCTCGACGTTTTTCTTTTATTTCCTCTCGTAAACGACGTAGTAAGGTGTAGTAGTAATCAGAGTTTATAGTCTGACCCCTTTCAAGATAATCAATCATAATCACACCTTTCGAGTCCCAGAATACTGAAGCCATCACCTTATTTGCCGACAAAATCGACTTAGCCTTTTTAGGGGGTGGTGAACCAGGTCTTCTCCACTGTTTTGATTGTTGTTTTGTTTCCGGTGTACAGTAATGAACCCATGTTTCGTCCATAGTAACAAAACGATTCAAAAAATCATCTGCATCGGCTTCAAATAACTCCAAACAGTCGCGTGAAATAGTCAATCGCGTCCTTTTTTGTTCAACTGAAAGCAGTCGCGGAACCCACCTCGCAGACACCTTGTGGAAACCCAACTCGTTGACAATGATGTTTTGAGTTCGTTCATAAGAGATGCCTATAATCTCGGCTATCTCTCTAATTTTTAATCTGCGGTCTCCCATTATTAAATCAAGTACTTTTTTAATATTTTCGTCAGTAGTTGACGTCGAAGGCCTTCCAGAGCGGGGTTCATCTTTCACACTCTCTCTACCACGCTTAAATTCTGCTATCCATTTTTTGACGGATGAATATGACAGAGCACAATCGCCTAATGTACTGACCATGTCATCATGGATGGCTTTTGATGATTGCCCCTTCTTATGGAGGTACTTAATGACGGCACGCTGCTCGATTTGCTCCATTCGCGGAAATTATGACCGATTACTTTGTTAATAAATTTATAAAATCACAACTAATTATCGCACACGTTTCGAACTTCACACAATGAACTAGTCTGAACTGAACTAAATAATGTGGGTAGATTTGATTTTTAGAATTGAATGGATCTGTGTTAGGCCGAGTACTTTTCAATCCACCCTCGTATAATAATGCAGTTTCGCGTGTTTGACTTTGAAAACCAAATGGCTTATCACATTCACTGGTGGTAGGAGTTTACCACCAGTGAAGCACTAATGTTTATGAGAGCTAGTGTAATCACTGGCCATATGAGACTTAAGAACTGACGTCTCTGGGGGACGTGTTGAACAATTGATATTGACGGGCGTTGCACTTACGAGGGGTGATCCAAAAGTAATGATAATCAATAATAAACACAATGAATAAAATAAATAAATAAATTTATTTCTCAACATAGTCTCCTAGCAAGTCTATACATTTAGTCCATCTCTTTTCTAATCCTAAAATTCCCTTAGAAAAAAAATCTTTATCTGACTCTCAAAAAAGTCCTCAACCGCGGCCATCACGTCGCTATCATCGTCAAATTTCTTGCCTCGGAGGTGTTCCTTGAGTCGTGGAAAGAGATAGAAGTCGCTGGGGGCTAGATCTGGTGAATAGGGGGGGTGTTCCACCAGCTCAAAGCCCGCTTCCTGAATGGCAGCCATGGCAATTGCAGCTTTGTGAACCGGTGCGTTGTCTTGATGGAACAGCACTCCAGCCCGCAGTTTGCCTCGCCTTTTCTCCTTAATAGCCTCCCGCAATCTTCTTATTTGTTCTGCATAGTAGGAGCCTGTAATAGTGGCCCCCTTTTCCAAGTAGTCCACCATGATTATTCCTTCAGCGTCCCAAAAAACAGACGCCATAACCTTCCCTGCTGAGCTTGACACTTTGAATTTCTTCGGCGTCGGTTCATCGGATCGTTTCCATGTCATCGATTGTTGTTTTGTTTCAGGATCAAAATGGTGGATCCAGGTCTCGTCCATGGTCACAAAACGTGACAAAAAATTATCCTTGTCTGCCTGGAACTTTTCGAGATTTGCTCTTGACATGTCGACTCGTTTCTTCTTTTGCTCGTCGTTTAACATTTTCGGTACCCAACGCGCGGAGACCTTTCTCATATGCAATTCGTTCGCAAGGATTCTTTGAATGCTGCCATATGAGATCCCTGTGACCTCAGCTACATGCCTGATAGTCACTCTTCGATCTTCCAATACAACTTCTTCAACTTTTTTCACATTTTCTTCAGTGAGGGACGTCGATGGGCGTCCTTCGCGGTGTTCGTCTTCCGTCGATGTTCTTCCCAACTTAAACTCCTTAGCCCAGCGTGCAACTGTGGAATAGGAGGAGAAGAGTCCCCTAATGTTTCCACCAAGTCGCTGTGTATGTCTTTGGTAGACATTTTTTTCAAGCAGAGGTATTTAATGACAGCTCTGATTTCGTGTTTTTCCATTTTGATGTTCACTCCTTGACAGTCCGTATTCAAATGAATGTAGCTCCCGGGAATCGTGGCCTATTTATATGATTTTTTTTCCCTGAACTAGTGGTTAACTGAGTAAGTGACTGAAATTTTTTTGTATTTTTGTGTGCACTAGAAATAACTGATTATCATTACTTTTGGATCACCCCTCGTACCAACAGGTGAACTTTTTGCTCGTCTCGTCCCTTTCTTCAATAAGAAAATTAGCGTAGATACTTGCAGAGTCGTGGCCACTAGGATAGAAAATCACATACCAACATGTATGAAAGACAAATGACCGGGAACATGTCTATAAATAAACAGCGGTTGCTAACCCGTCTGCCAAGCGATGCAACTATGGCGAAATCCCTCCAAAATGAGAGCTACAAACTTGTGGTTGTCTAGGGGGAGGCCTATGTTCAGCTGTGGACTTGTGATAGGCTGAAATCATTATGAAAACAATGATGATGAAAATGACTCGTTTTCTTATGTCTTGTATAGTGACTTTTCTGATGTTTTTCAATGATCTTTTGGTTGTCAACCTTTTCTATGATCTCATCACTGGGACATTTAATATAAGAAGAATAAGTTCTAAGTGTTGGTGTGAATACATGTAATTATATCCTCAGCGGGTGACACTGGACCATTACTTCTGGTTCTCACTGGGCAATGACAATACATTGGTGTCCAATTTCACCATCTTGTGTTTGTATTGGCATTGTTTGTACCACTGTTTGTATATTTGATTTTTTGTTGATGAATTTATAGCATAGGAGCGTATTAATAATACACATGTTTTACCACAATCATTACTTTATTTTATATAAATATAAATTTTATTTTTGGATTACCACACTTTAGCATTGTTAGACACATTCCTGTCAACTAATTATTATGAGACAGTATATATAATACAAACAATATATTCAATTACAATTAAGTTCCTGGCGGGGGTGGAGGTCTATTGATCCACTGAGGTTGTGGTCCAGCCATATTGTTAAAGTTTGACCCAAATATTGGGCCATTGTGACGGAAGACTGTTGGAGGATGGTTCCATACCTCCATTCTAGGATTCGAACCAAATTGGAATCTATTTCCCATAAATGGTAATGGCATAGGGGGATTAAATGGTGAAAAGCCCATTGGTGGTCGATTAAAAGGTGGTGGCGTAAAGGGTGGATGACCACCACGTTCTCCGTGGGGATGCGGTGGAGGAGTCCTCACGTCAGTATGATTTACCCACGGATTGACAAACCTCGCCGAAGGATTAGGATTGCTCCTTCTAGAGCCTGTAGAGAAGGGATTGCGTCCCCTGCTCGGACCGCTGCCGAATCGGCTACTCGATTCCGAAGGTCTTTGGTTTCTTTTATTATCTTTACGAACCGTTTGAGTCTTGGATGTTTCTCCGTCCTCCGTTTCTTCTTTGTTTTGTTTATTTTGTTCTTTCTTTGCTTTATTGGCGCGCCTTTCCTCCTCGTCGTCCGAATAATCGATGTGGCTTGGTGGAGGTTCGGTATCGTGCAGCCAAGAAGCATCAGAGCCTTTTGCTCTGAAATAAGATTATAACGAATTCAAAGAAAAATGTCATTCATATTGTCCTAAACATGAAGGGAAAGATAAATAGATAACTCGTTTATTTGGTGACTACAAATCAAAATTTACATATAAAAATTGAATTACAAGAATGATAGAGAAAACACTGCAAAGCACAGAAATACACAGTAAACAATATTAAGGAAAAAAAGATCGGGAGAACATTTTCAGTAACCCTACTGCATCAAGTACCAGAATAAAAGTATGTTGTAGTGAAAGAGGCACAAAAAAATCCGAGAAAAGAGAAATAAAATGTTATCGACACGTACAGTAACTTTATTACAAAGAAGAAAAGAACTACAAAAGACAAAAAACAAATCGCGAGCTAGCCACACTCTACAAAATAGTTAATAAATATATAAAAAATTACTATGTAAAATACTATATTATTTTAAAATTACGAGTACTTTTGATATGAAATAGGAAACCAGTAGATAGAATTCTGGACACGAAAAAAAACCCGGTCTCAATGCGTTTTTTTTTCTGGAGACCACATACCTAAAAAAATCTGGACGTCCACGTCAATTTTTTTTAAACTGTTTTTTTTATATAAGGTCAACCGGGGCAATTGCGTTATATTTTTTACACACACATTTTTAATGCCGCTTAAAGTGTTGGTTATTGAAGGATTAAAAATGCTATGGTGTAAAAGTATTTTAGGACTATCTGGATACAAGATGAATGTGTTAATTTCTTTGATATCTTTACATAAAAAGAGCAAATTGCGTTTTTTTTTTAAACGGGAATTTGAGACGCATTAACCATTTCGGGCAAATGCGTCTTTATTTAATGAACATTAAATGGGTTAGCTTCCAGAACTGATATCAATATATTGTGTTTAAGATATAGTTGTCTATTAGAATTTATAAATATTTATGAAAAATATGAAATATTCAAGTGTTAATAGATGATATAATAAACATGGGGAAAATGCGTCTACTTTTTCATAGACGCATTTATCCCTTGGAAAATTCAGAAGTGCTCAACTTTTTACATGAAAAAGCTTAATAATATTATTTATATTATAACAGCTCGTTTTTGTTGCGACGTCAGAGTTGGTACCGTAGTAAAAGTTATTCATACTCAATAGCTGAACATCCTGCGAAGATTTGGTAAAACACCTAAATTTCACCTTGTAATTTTTTTACGACATCACGTTACCAATCTAGGTAGAAGTAATAACATAGATCAAAATAAAAATTTATAGAATAGGCAGGTAAGCTTTTGATCTATATACTGATGAAAGTCTATATTTTCTAAGTATTTATATTTCAATATAACCATAGTGGAATATGCTCGTCACGTGAAATATAAATTCGAACAAAAAAACTAAACAGTAGTACTCTTTATATAATGGAAAAGAAATAGTTTTTATCAAATTAATTTGAGATATACTTAATTATATGATTATACTTAAAATTGTACCAAGAAAAAGGTTGACGATCTCTATTATCGGGGCAAATGCGTCATACAGACGCATTCACAGAAACAATGTGATTTTTAAAATGGCTCATGGTTGGGACACAATGCCCTCCATCGATATTTTATATAATAAGTTTTCATCAAATAGATTTCCCTAGATTGCTTAGGATATTATAACGCAAGTAGTTTTCCAGTAATCTCGAATAAACGCTATTGCCCCAAAGACGCCAATGCCCCGGTTGACCTTAATCATTATTAGATGATTTTTCAAAATAATTTTAATGAAATAATTAAAGTGTTTTCTTGATATGAGTCTATTTAAATTAGCATATAGGTGCAATATAATTGTGATAGAGGCATTTGCAGACCGCCGGAATCGCTTGACCTTGACATTTTTATTTTTTTTATTGTATAAAGTGACGAAACGAGCAAAACGTTCACCTGATGGTAAGTGCAACGTCCGCCCACAACGAATGCCAGTGTCACCCAGAATATTTCTGTGTGACACCACACTGCGCCCGTCACCCTGAGACATCAGTTCTTAAGTCTCAAATGTCCAGTGATTACGCTAGCTCACAGTGCCCTTCAAACCGAAACACAGTAATTCTTGCACACTACTCCTTCACGGCAGAATAACTGGCCCTGGGATGGTACCTACCTAGACGGACGTGCAGAACAGAGGACAAAATTTGGGACATGGGAGAGATATTTTTGCGTTACTTACTTTATGAGTTCACTAAGGAAGACGTAGTTAGTGTGATGGCTGCGCGGAGCTATGAACACTTCCATGCCTGGCTCGACTCCTCGCTCCTTCACATGGTCTAGAGAATTGAATCTAACGCAGTAATGTGGCTCAGTAATCTGTAACATGCAATGAACTCATATGAAAAAACTAAATGGATCAACCAAAATAAGCGATTCTGGCCCCTAAAAAGCGATGGTCGAAGCGAATGTACGCAATAATACTCTTTCATGTCGTTGTAATATTTATGGATTTAATCATTTTTGCGACTTTAAAATAAACCGCGTGGAATTTAATATATTGGTTCCTCGTCATTATTTATTTATTTTGAAGTGTTTTTGTGTCAATAAGTGTCTACCCTAAAATCTTGAGTTGGTAACCCAACATCTGGAGCACCAGACAATTCTGGGGTGAGTACAGCGCACCCGGACTTCCCTCCATTTACGGTAACGGGAGCAATTCAATTCAACCCAAAAAAAACATTGCACAAAAAATAAACACCTCATAAAGTTAAAGACATTAAAAAATATAATTAAACTTTTAACTTTTCTTAACGATTTAATTATCAAGGTTACGAGCTACGTACTAAAGTACGTACTCAAAAGTAAATATGACATAAGTAAGTAAGTATATCTGATGGCCGGCCATAATAGTCTAAAGCCCCGTTTCCACGGGATATCTAATTTTGCAGATTATTTTATAATGAAATTCGACACTATCAACGATCGATTTTGGCACGCTCAATATGAAGTATGAAGTGCCTTGGTAAAAACCAAGGCACTTCATAGAAAAATCAGATGAGATACAAATGTTAAAATTCTTGGTTAAAATTGGCTAGAAAGATGGTACGGGACAGCGCGACACTCTTTCGTAATAAGTCAGCAGCCAAAATTAATTTTTTTAAAGCTCTTTTTATAATTATTGTTCCAATTATAGTGGCATATATAATATTAAAAATAAGAAAAACAAATCAAATCCAATGAATCAAACAAAGTTTACACAGTAGCATAAATTATGACGTATTAAGAATATCTCAGTGCAATCAATAATGCCTCCAAGGTCACAGGAAACGTTTTGTCTACTCTAGCCTGCTTAGTAAATTCTTAGTTAAATATGCCATCATATATATACAAAAGTTGTAGATAAGTATATTATAATTTAATAAAATAAAAAAAGTCTTTATTAAAATATTATTCAAAAGTGAACCAAAACCAAATAGACAAAACACAATGTAAATTGAAAAATATTTACTATAGCGTTCAGAAAAAAATATAATGAACACAAATATTAAAAACATTGTATAGAACACGTATTGTTTTAGCAAACACTATTGAGTAAAATACCGAAACGTTTCAATGTCGTGCTATTTCCCAAAGACAATTCATTGGTAAAAAAACGACGTAATATGACGACCTACATCTTCGTCGTTCATCGACCTGTTAATAGGCGACTGCTGTAATCGCCACGTTTGATAGGCAGATTGGCACGTTGAACAGGCAGATTGGCACGTTTGACAGGCAGATTGGCGATCGCAATACCTGACGTTGGCGTCCGGTCATTGAATTTTTGGTCTGAGAGTTTTCAAATGGTAGTTCTGCTATCCATTGGAAGCCATGCTATTTTCCAAGCATTTCCTATAGTCGACGCCCACGTGATGAGAAAGCACACGAGTAAATGTTATGCAATAACTCTAGAAATTAATTGTTTGTTACAAACCATGGATCAGATATTTCTACGGTAGTAATGTTACTCAGGAGCCCTTAATGTAATTCAAAACATTGACATGAAATTCCCCACGATTGATAGGGATTATTGGGATCAAATTAGTTTGTTACATCATAATATCTTTTAAGGTTCTGGAGCGGCACTGATCTTTATTATATTAAACAGTTCCAAGTTATTTTTTAAATATAATTAGAAGTCTCTACTATAATACATATCGATAGAAAGTTAGTATTTATTAGTAAAGAATTATGATATTTGTATTAGTCAAGAAAAGCTAGCTAGTCAGTAGCGCATGGTGGCGATGGGCTCACCACCTATCACACCAAGTGCATTATATTGTTTTGGTGAAACGTGGATTGTGGCAGTCATCTGCTTTTGTAGTGAGTGCCCAGTCTCTGACTACCCCTTATGGGATACAGTCGTGATCTTATGTATGTGGTAGGATTCCTATGCAGGAATCCATCTAGGTAGGTATAACAGCAGGGCCAGTTATTCTACTGTGAAGGGTTCCAACAGCTAGTGTAATCACTGGGCATATGAGACTTATGAAGATGTCTCAGAGGAATAGCCGCAGTGTGGGTCCACACACAAATGTTCTGGATGACACAGCATTTGTTATGAGCAGACATTGCACTTATCATCAGATGAGCATTTTGGTCAAATCGTCCCGTTCCCTAATAAAAAAAACGCAGAACTTTGCATCGGAATATTTATTTATTTATTTAACTTCGGGTACATGATGTACATAGGCGGACTTAATGCCTGAAGCATTCTCTACCAGTCAACCTTAAGGGAGGTGCAGAGATTGGAATAGGTAGGTGCAGTAACAATAACGAGAGAAATATATACATACATATATAAATTCTAACACATACACATATTTATAAATATATACATAAATACATACACATACTTATACACATATAACATAAAAACATAGTACATAAATACATATAAATAAATAATAAAAAGTGTGGATAAACTATAACTGAGATGATTCTGCCAACTTATTATGAAGTAGTTCCCGAACTTTAAATTTGAACGACCAACGATTCTTAGCTGTTCTGATTTCGAGAGGAAGTGAGTTCCAGAGAAGGACGGATTGAACAGGAAAGGATGAATGGACGAGGGAGGAGCTATGAGAGGGACACTGAAGCAGTAAGTTATTTGAAGAGCGAAGGTTTTTATCATGCGTAGAGCAAAGATACTGAAAGTGGGAAGTCGAGTAGGAAGGGGCAGTACTCCTACTGTACTACGTAAGGATAGAATAATGGGTAGTGAGTGCACGCAGACTTCGACGCTGGCGAATGGGTAGCCACTTTAATCGAGAATGATAAGCAGACACATGATCATACTTACGAAGATTGTTAATCAATCGAATGCAGTAATTCAGAAGACGATCATATTTATTGAGTAGGTCTGCATTCAGATCGAAATAACACACATCACCATAGTCGATCAAGGGAAAAATTAAGGTTTGCACAAGCATCATTTTGGTTCCAGACGGGAGAAAATTTTTTAGTCGATACAGAGCTCGTAAGGTACCTGTTACCTTCTGGCTTACATGCGTCGCTTGGGTTCGCCAGCTCAGAGTAGTGTCAATATGTAAACCAAGGTCTTTAACTGAAGAACACAGTTCAAGAGCGGTGCCGTTAAAAACGATTGGAGGAAGCGTTACATAGTTCAATCTTTTAACCATCCGATGGCTACCTACTATTATGGCCTGACACTTAGATGGGTTGACCATAAGGCCAAACCTGTCAGACCAGCACTTGATGTACTCTAGGTCCCTGTTGATCATATCAACTGCTGTTGACACACATTCAACAGTCGCCTGTGTGTACAACTGCAAGTCATCAGCATACAGATGATACGAACACTGAAGATTCTGGGTAATGAGATTTATAAATACTGAAAATAACAAAGGAGATAGAACGCCGCCTTGAGGGACACCAGCATGTATGTCAAACCAGCTTGATGAAGACTCATCTATGTGGACCGACTGCTGACATCCCCGAAGATAAGTTGAAAACCAATCCAGTACTTTGGGAGTGATCATAGAATGGGAAAGGATAGATAGTAGGATGTCGTAACTGATGGTATTAAATGCGTTCGTAAAGTCAACCAAAGCCAACACCGTGACTTTAGTGTCCTCCATTCCCGCTCTAATATCACCAGTCTAATATTATGTGTAGCACAGCACTGCACACCGGACCACGAGACATTGGTTCTTACACTAGGTACAGTTCTTTTCAATCCCTAATACAGTCGTTTTTCCACATCACTGCTTGACTTATTAAGATGATTTATTTATAAGAATTTAATTTCAATTGTTTTGATTAAGCTTAATTACATAAAGTTCTTTCTTAAAATATTCACTCACAGGTCCAAACACGTCGAACACCTTTCCTAATGCCCTAGCACCATTCTCAAGGAAAAGTATGCTGTCCAAATCGACGGCAGGTGTCTCAGGAAAAGCACGAACTACAACTGTGTAAGAAAACATGGTTCTAAGTCATTATTATCAATACATATATTTAATAAAATTACTTCTTCCTCTGCAACCTCTTTCTTACCAAGATGTTGTAAGAGGCGACAAAGGTATTGTACGGACAGTATTCATGCAGAATAATATTCATAAGAATTTTTGGACTTTGTGACTATGTGTGTTGTCTCTACCTACCCCTTACATGGGAAAAAGGCGTGAACGTATGTATCTATGTGTTTATATATTTATTTTCTCTACTTTTCAAGCTCATCAGAGACAATTAGTCAACATGCATACATGCATGCAAGGTTAACCCATTGTTACTTTAGCTTACTAATTCTACCTTTCTTTTTTCTTTAATATACAAAACAATGCCCCACACAAGGATTCTTTCTTGATCATAGGTATTTTTCACAGACATAAATTTCCCATACAGTCAGACCCGATTGTAGATTGTAGATTGCATTGGGACAGTTTCCGCAACTCCACATTTAGGGCGTATTTTGCGTTACCAGACCCGATATATACCCAGCCGAATATTTGACTCAAGTGGGAATAAAATTTTCCCTACAAGGATAACATTGTTAGCTCCCATTTTATAGTACCAACTTATATATATATATATAGAAATGAAAGTAGACAATCAAGGACACATCCAGTCATGCTAAAATGTACCACAAATAGTCAAAAAATTAACAGACAAACTTTATTCTCAAAAATTATAAAATTCTAGGTGAATACAGTAAAAACTAAAGTTCATATGTGTCAAAGCTCTAAAGCAAAAACTACAAACTGGCATTTATAAAATTAACAATCAAGAGCAAAAGTCAAACTTCAAAAAAATCTCGAAATCAGTTTAGTGGGTTGGTAAATTTTGGCATAACTCATTACATTAATTTCCCTGTCATATTTTAAAATACTTATGATATTTAAAGAGCTGTGATATGTCAGGGGCTGGGTTATCATCATCATCATTTCAACCTATCTTAGTCCAATGTTGAACATAGACCCCCCCATTTTTTTTGCAATATCAAGTGCCAATTATGTGAGCAGCATAGCAGACTCTGTGTCCAAAAACTTTAGGAGGCCCATACTCAGCAGTGGGACATTGATAGCCTGTTTGGTTTTTCTATTTTACTTTTGTTTCTATAAAACTTTGCACAAAAGACATTAACAGTTCAAATTTATTATATTCCCCAGAAGCCTTCTATTCTCCAAAACATTGTTGTATTTGTTTTGAAGTGTATTATACATTTGCAATCTTAAAAAAACTTAAAAAATCGGTATATTTTAATACCTAATCTATCAACTATACTGGTGATAGTTCCAATCTTTATAGTCTCTTGCGATGGTAGGCAGATAGCAAGGTCTTCTATTGGTGGTAAATCATCGAGTCCCAATTCTCCATGTACTTTTATGGGCTCCACTTTTCCTGTTGTATTGCCACCATTCTCATCCCTATAACATATAAAAAAGCTGTTAATGTATTTGATGAAATATTTATTTATTTATTTAATAATTTATTGTAAGACACCTTACTCTAAGGGGTTGCAACAGTCAGACTTAATAAAACTTAGAAAGATTTTAGGCTAAGCTTTAAATAATTTTTGTTCTGTTGAAAAGGTGGCAAATGAGTGAACATATCACTTGATGGTAATTGATCCCACCACCCATGAACATCCACAATACCAGAGTACTTGATGAATCTTTGAGAAAGGAAAAAGCTCTTTTCCTGAATGTTCCAAAGTCATATTGTTCCAAAAAAGTCACAGGAGGCAGCAATTACCACAGAGGGGTTGTGAATAATACATCTTACTAAATTCACCTCCTAGTCCTTATACATAACCTGATTACCTTTGTTGGTAGTTTTGATAGACTATTTCACATTTTCAGTCAATGCAAAAAATAGTAAAGGTCCATTCTAGCTATTAACCAATAAATTACCATAGCTAAGGCTAGGTTAGGTTAGGTTAGTTCAATAATAGATTTACATAGTACATTTTATTGAAAAAAATATTTGTAGATAATAAAATCAAGTGTTACTTTCCAAAAATCCGCCAACCCGCATTGGACCAGCGTGGCGGATTCTTCCTAGCTCCATAACCCTCTCAGAAATGAGAGGAGGCCTGTGCCCTGTAGTGGGACATTTATAGGCTGAAACTTTTTTCCAAAAATCTAATATTAGGGTGATGCTCGTCAAAAAATAAGCAATAGCACAGATCAGTTTAAATAAGCTGGTATGTGGTAATACACACCATTTTAAATTTTGCAAGTGGATTTAAATGAAACTAATTTTACGGATTTTATCGCGTTTAATGTTTTTACTATTTATAACCAGACAATTTGAGTGCTTTACAGCACCCAAGTAATGAATGAAATGAAAAAAAAATACAGCAAGCAAGTGGATGTTAGAAAACTCAATATATGTTTTCATAAAGTGTATGAAACAAAAGACTTTACTTACCCACTGGAATGATCATCAGCACCTGCTACTGAGTCTATCCAATCTTCCTCATCACTGGAGTCACTTGATGAACTAGAGTCTGAATCACTATCAATATCTCTATACTCTGTGACCTCATATTCAACTACCCCACTGTCTGAATTATCTATTATCATATGTCTCGTAATCTCCACATCTCTGTCTGATGAGGTAGACAATGGACCGTGAGCACAAGCGTTTATAATATTATTTTTTAAAACCATTTCACTGAGTTCCGTGTTTTCAGAGTCTTCATTACCCGTAGGCACTTGCCATGGAGTCACAGTTTCTTCAGATTCTGAATCTGATGTGCCGTAATCCGCTACCAAACCCTGGGTCACATTTTTATTATTGCCTTCGTCGTGTTTTTCCATCGTGGTAAAATGGAGTTAAAAGCACGATAAATAAATTACGAATAAGTAATTATTTAAAATCTTCAATAAGAAAAAGTGATTTTACTTTATGTAACCATACCTAAACAAAAGAGCACATGAACTAAAACTAAAACTCGCTTCGAGAAATAAAGCTAACGTGAAAATGGAGAAAACAATCACTTTGATCCAAGAAAATGACTTGTTTACCACAGATAAAACGCATGTCATGTCCATAGATAGAAAATATAGGCCATTGATATTCAAAGTTCTTTGTACAAGGATATAGCCGAAGTTCTGCGAAGGTGTCTCAGAAATGATGTCCGCAGAAATGTCACATGATTAGATTGATGGTGTGAGGAGGATAGATTAGATGGTTATCAAGTTCCATATATGCGGACCATGGTGATAATAAGCATTATCTATTGGAAACAATGTTACAGTTATACAAAATATGGAAATAGCGGGGTTCTCTGAGCCACTTCATCTGCTATTTAGTCATTAATATAGCTACTATTTTAACCAATCTCTCTGGTAAAATAGTAACGAGTAATTATAGTAGCGATCGGAGAAAAAACCAAAATTTGGATAATTCGTAATGCTTTAAATGGACATAAATATTTAAAAAAACGTCTTTTAGTACTCGTTACTGAGCATGTATGGAGACCGGAAAAAGTGGTCCATGTCTTACAATTAACACGAAATATGAAATAATATATAAAAATTGATTGATCTTGAACAATATATTTAGTTCATTGTTAATCTATTTTTATTTAGTCCCGTTGAGAGAAAAAAAAGATTTTGACTACATAGAATTAAATACTTTCATAACTTACCACCACCACACATTTTCATAATTTTTTGCTCAATAATAATGATTATTTTTCAAGTGCCTTTTTCTTTCTTATATTTAATTTGTATGGTTCTACAGGCGTGAATATCTTATTAACAACCTATCTTATGTATTTGTTTCCAACTGGCAACATTGTACCATCACCTAACTAAATGACCATTACAAGAAGAAATTAGGTATTATTACACTACTGAAGAAAATTACAACAAATTTAGTCAATTTCTGAGGTTACATAATATTTATCTATTTTATTTATTATAATAAACTAGCAGAAATATCCGGCATTGCCCGGAATAAAATTATTTGTTTTGTCGTAAAAAATTCTTTATAAAGAAAAATATCGTTTCACAGAATACTACTTCTACTGGTGGTAGGATTCCTGTGCAGGAATCCGTCTAGGTAGGTACCACCCCAGGGCCAGTTATTCTGCCGTGAAGCAGTAGTGTGCAAACATTACTGTGTTTCGGTTTGAAGGGCACTGAGAGCTAGCGTAATCACAGGGTATATGAGACTCAAGAACTAATGACTCATGGTGATGGGCACAGTGAGTACAGGATGCCTGTCGTTTGTCCGCGTGACGGGTATTACAGATGTAGCTCCGCTTCTCACGGTTATTACCATATTCACTCTTACCAATAACTTTGATTTCGCCTAGGGGCAAATATTATACAAATAAGGGGTGGGGCAATGGTGTGTCTCAGCGACAGCCAAAATATTTGTTCAAAAAGGTTGTTCACTTCTGAAATCTTAAGGAACATTTTAGAAAAAGTTTCTTTAAAATCTGTCAAATAGATTTTAAGTTTGTTCAAAGATACATACAAAAATTATTAGATATATAAGATATGGTAGCCGTTCAGCAAAGTTCCTAAATACACTATGACGAATCTTTAACATTAAAGCGCCACTGATCGAAACTGCTGGGCCATCAACACCCCACAAACCACAAAAATCATCAGAAAGCGGGCATTAATTATTTTTCTTCATGACATACTATCATGACTAAAATGTTTGTTAATATTAGATTTAATCATACTCTTAATTATAGTCTCGAAACAGAAAAGTATATCTGATCCGGAACTATGCGGAGCAGTGCCGATGTTTATAGTCCATTCCGCGAAAATCCATTAAAGTATCGCAGAGAAACTACCGACTACTCGGCGACGGTTTTTCTTTGTCTTTATCAATACTGAGCTCCGCTGTAGGTTGGTGGGCAGATCACGTAATTTTTTTCTTGACTTTGCTTTGACTTAGAATACAAGCATTACAGTTGTAGTGGAAGGTATTTTGTGGTGGTAGGAGTTTGCTTATATGCACTTCACACATTATGTATGACTAACGTGACTTAACACATTATGTATTACTGACGTGTCCCGCTTGGAGCAGGACTGTCCCACATTTAAATTGTGTGTCCGGCTTTCACCGAAATACGTGAAAATGTCCCGCTTTGACAAAACAAAAGCGTAAGATCAACTAGTTATGACAACAGTTTAATTAATATTTACAAACTAAACCTGTTACATTGAACAATTTGCTCAACCGAAAAATAAAAAAGCCACCTCCATCAGACTACACAAGATTAGATTTATGATCATTAAAGATTTCATAAACATAAACATCTTTAATTTTTAAAAAGATTATGAGGTAAGGGCATCCCGCTCTCAGGTAAATAAACGGTGACGTTATGTGTTACTCAGTTATTTTAATTGTCCATGTGGATCTTAACAAATTAGTTTTGTTTTACCAATTGTCCAGAGTTAGTTGCTACAACACTGAATGTAGCTCTAGTAGTTAAATAATTAAAAAAAATGCTAATTGTGAGTGGTATAAAACAGGTCGCACATACGTACATACAGACACGCCTCTTTCCCATTGGGGTAGCCTGACACACATTTTTCACTTCTTCTACTTTCATTAGTGTTTTCATACAAGCTCGTCCGTTACTTTCGACGTGGCCTTTTCTAAAAAAAAAGACTGATCTGATCGTGATACGTTCACCTACGTCGACCCTTACCGGCTTGCCCATTCACACTCGCCTTGTAAATCTGTTGCGTCAATCTTCTCTCGTCCATCCTCCCTTCGTGTCCAAACTCTCTAAGCATCCCTTTCTTTATCTTTGTCACTACATCTTCTGCCACACCGCAACGTTCTCTTATCACGCTGTTCCTCAATTTGTACAAGTTAATTAAAATAAATTAATACTTAAGTAACGCAATACATTTTATTTTGAATGTGTTAAAATATTTGCATAATTTTTAGACAATTAAAATGTTTTATATACTATTCTTGAACGGGCACGGCGGGAAGCAATTTTCCTTCACAGCTGCCAAAGCCGATTCGAACACCGTTTTCGTCCAAACAGTGGCCGCGCAAAATAATGGTGTCGCCATCTTGTAAAAATTTTCTTTCCTCGCCGTTGAGCAAACGAAGAGGTTTCGTTCCTTTCCAACTTAGTTCCAACATACTACCATAGGAGTCAGAGGTCTGAAATATTCAGAAGTAAATATATAAGGAATTTTTATAAAATGAATATTCAAATTAGTAAAGCCGATAGCTGTCTGGCAGTTGTCTTTTCTACCGAGGTGTCGTAAATGCGACTAAGGTATTCTACGGACAGCCTTTATTCGTGCAAAATAATACCATAATGTCACTATAATGCTCGTAGGAACGCAATAGGAAGTAAGAATTTTTTCACTTTTTTTTTCACTTTTATTTTTCTTACTTTACTTATGAAGAAGCATCTGACGTTCATTTCATATTTCAGACCTCGGCAATTTTCGGCTCACCGTGCGGCGCCTTAAGGCTGTACTGTGAAGGTTCATAGCCTAGAAACCTTTTTTGGCCGCGGGTCAAAATCCACCAAAATGTGAGTATTCAAGAGACGTTTGGGACAGAAATATTTTCGTATTATTACATCTTAAACAAATATGTTTGTTGTGTTTAGACAGTCCGTTTATTAAAGAAGGTATCCATACTAATATCATAAATGCAACAGTAACTCTCTCGGTCCCTCTATCTGTTGTTACCTTTTCACGGCTCCACCGTGGAACTGATCTTGGAACAATTTGGGACAGAGATATCTTGCATCCTGGAGACGGACATAGGACCCTTTTTTATGCCGGAAAATCAAATAGTCCCACGGGAAATTTAAAAACCTATATATCAACGCGGACGAAGTCGCGGGCATCGCCTATGAAACTTCGTCGTCGTCGTTTCAGCCTATAAATGGTCCACTGCTGAACATAGGCCTCCCCCATAGATTGCTACAAAAGTTTATAACTCTCGTTTTGGGGGGATTTTGCCATAGTTGCCACGCTTGGCAGACGGGTTGGCAACCGCAGTTTATTTATTCAGATGTTCCAGCAAGATGCTGCTGCCCATCTCCTGGTTTTCATTTTACCCTCTGTCGACTTTTACGACACCCACGGGATGAGATGGGGTGGTAGATTCTCTTAGGCCGCTACCACACGGCAGAATGAAACTTCTTGCTACGAAAATTACCGAGTAGAGACGAATGTACGGCGCAGTCCTTGTATAATTTCGGTGATGTAATTGCTGTTAGCCTTTTTGGCTTTTACAGCTTCATCGGATACTAGTCCTTGTTTAACGCAGATGTAACGGCGGGGCACAGCTAGGTTGTCATAAAGTTACAAATATCACTAGTAAGCATACAGAACCAATCGAAGTAAAATATCATGTATAATTAGACACTTACATCGCCACTGATAGTGCCAGATCCAAGCAAGTCCCCAGGACGTAAATTACACCCGGTGATGGTTTGTTGCGCCAGCTGTTGCTTCGCGGTCCAGTATAAGAAGCTGTAGTTGGAGCGGCTTATGGTCGTCGCCACTGGAGAATTCTCAGCTGGTGACAAATTTATTGTAGTTAATGCAAAAAAATAAGTTTTAAACAATAATTATATTAATGTTCAAAGATTTTATTTGTGAGTTCAGATGAGGAGTATCTTCAGCAGTGGACTTCTAATGTTGCTAGGGACATAGTACTTGTCAAAACAAATCCAACGAGACGGATTTAGTTTGCCTAGTTGTGAATATCTTATGGCAACTTCCGGCTCCATCGTCAGACCAGCTCCGTGTTACCATATTATTGCATTGTCACTGGATATTTATTTTTAGAGGTATGTCAAAGCTAAGCTCGATCGGAAATCGGAAAGTTGGTCAGAATTGACTTACAAGATTTAAAATAAATACCAATATTTTTAACATATAAAGCCTTTAATTGCATATTAGAGCTAGTTGGGACAATTGGGAAAGTTTACTCGTACTAGTTCGTTCAACCACTACAGCAATAGACAAGAAAACACAAATTATTAATTTGCGTATTTACAAAACATTTGCTTCAACATACGGGGTAGACAGAGACAACGCCCGTAGCCCCCTCGGTAAACGAGACGTGAAGGGCTGCGAACCAGGTCGCCGCCATTTTGTCGAATCGATTTGCGATTTGATAGGCAGATAAAAACGATACAGCCCAAAACTGTCCCACTGTTGGACACAGGCCTGTACAGGCCACAAGCATGTATTAATTAACACTTAAAATTAAAGGTTTTAACGGTATCCGTTCCGGCGACTGAAAACTGATGGTCTACTGCGTAACTCTGGTTGGTTTCGCGATCGGTTTATTTCATCCCATTAACCAATGAATGAGCTTCATTATCCAAAATAAAACCGATCGCGAAACCAACCAGAGTTACACAGTAGACACCCAAGTCCGTCGTGAACATTGAAATTTTCAGGGAGCACTTAGCTATTGCGGTTGTCGAAGGTGAAACTAAATGAGGAACAATACTCACGTTTTAAGTCAACTTCGAGCTTGATATCAAAGTTGAATTTGTCATCGTGCCTTAAGTAAGGGAAAGGTGTGACATCTTGTGGGTAGTTGTCCACGATGTAGGGACGTAGAGCTTCTACAGTCACAATCCATGGAGATATAGATGTCCCTAGGTTTTTAGCTGTGAATGGTCCCAGCGGCACATACTCCCATTTCTGAATATCACGAGCTGAAATATATATATTTACTCTTGTAACAAGCCGTACTACCGTTCGTTCGCGTGGTTTAGAATTGATGTTATTCCAGAATTTTGTAAAAGACTCATACTTTCTACAATGTTCTTAGGTAATAAATAATTTTTCTATAATATTTTAACCATCACTTTTTTTTATTAAATTACGTACTTAGCTATATTATATGGTTACTATAAATAATATGTCCATCATGTCAGTACCTTTAGTCGTTTTTAGGTATAAGCTCAGCGTCCGACGGATGTAGAATTTATTTCTACAGCTGAAAAAGTGTAAATTCTGAAATTGCAGGCAGACACTGTTAAGTTTTATTTATTCGTGTATGATGTAGATAATGCTAATAGAGAATAGAAGATTTTTAGTTTTAGTTATTTACTAAAACTAAAAATCTTAATTATTTACGATTTATTGGCAACTGCAAACGAATTCTGCCAGTTGATTAATATTTCATTACTTTTTTTCGGTTTTTGACAACAAATTTTGAAGGTATTATGAATTGACCTGTTACACAATTTCCAGAGATCATATAATCATAAAAACAAATATAATAGAATTATCTTTCTCTCTCTGCTGGTCTGGACACATTAAAAACTAAAGTATACAGATAATAGATATTACAGATAGTAAACAACAAGCTATTTATTGTTAGTTTCACCTTAATATCTAACGATTCTGGATTTACATGAATTCTAAATCCACACAGCCCAAGCTGCAGGCGCAGCTTGTGATTTTTGTGAATTATAATGTCTTTATTCTTCTTGACATGGGACTTACCACTCCAGTCATTCATTAGTACGAAACCGAAGATCCTGTCTTCGGCCTCTTTGGCTGTGACCCTCTCTCCAACTTTAGTCGGTGGTCCTCCGACAAAGCAGGCCATTTCCAACTCAAAATCCATCAAACGACAAGGACCGAAGTGTGGGTCAGCACCTGAAGATATATGCCTATTAAATACATTGGCTCTCAATGTCCTTCAGATCGAAACGTAGTGATGTTGGCACACTGCTGCTTAACGGCAAAATAACTGGCCCTGTGGTGGTACTAACTTAGACGGATTCTTGCATATGAATCCTACCATCGGTACAAATTCATAGAATATTGTGTTAGAGTGTTGTAATCTTGTTAGATAGTGTTTGATATCAGAAGTGTGATGCAGTATTTTTAGGTTTAGTTAACTGAATTTCAAATAAAAATATTTAAGACAGATTTCTGCCTACCGTCCACTGGCAAAGTCTGTCCATAAGGTCTGGTGATGGGCGTGCCCGAAATGACGATGGAACTGCAGCGACCATGGTAGCCTATCGGTATGTGTTTCCTGAAATATTAAATAGTAACAATAAATCAGTGCCGTGATAGTGTGGAGCAAGAGAATTTATTTCGTTTTGTGGGCGTTAACCGAGAGAAAAACCAGAAAAAGCCTGTGAATTCTGACAAATAACAGAATAACCATTTGAATAAGTTATGCTCGCTTTAATATATCTGCTTCAGTCAGAGAATGAATGAAATATAAAGGGAGCGCCCGGCCCCTGAGCTTACCTCGGCTTTTAAAAATGTATTACCAACCGTAAAGATATATTCTTACCAATTGGGCGGGAGGGCGTTCTCTTTGCCCCGGAACATGATCCCGACGTTAGTGGCGTGATGTAATGAAGAGTAGAAATCAGAGTAATCGCCTATATCGACCGGAATCTGCATCTTTGATTCACTCTGTTTGATTAATGCTCTGTGAAAATAATCTAACTTTTACAATTTAAATATTACATTAGTACTAAAAATATACGTACGAGTAGCATCTGAAAACCACTAAGGTTTATGGCGATACTATTTTAAATATACATCGACTTTGTGAAATTAATATGTATCACTTTTATGGACATGATTTTACAAATTATAAGTAACAAGCTTTAGAAATCCCGTGGTAATTGATTTTTAGGGATAAAAAGTATTCTATGTCTGTTTCTAGAATGCAAGCTTTCCGTGTACTAAATTTCGTCAAGATCGGTTTAGCCGTTGAACAGTGCAAAGGCAACAAACAGACACAGAGAGTTACTTTCGCATTTATGATATTAGTATGGATAGCATGGATTGTAAGAGTAATAATATTAAATAACAAGTATGTTTGTATATACCTAATCGGGTCATAACTCCTGTCACAAAGACTTCATTGAATAAATTGTTCGACTTTAGTTGTTTGTATAAAATATATATATGAAAATAAAAATAGCTAAATGTAGCTTAAAGTTTTATTAAATTATCCGAAATGCCCTCCTTGATTTTGAATACAGGCCCTCAACCTCCGAAGCCAGTCGTCGACCGCACCACGCTCAATATTCATGTCTATATCAGCCACTGCTTTAATTAGGTATGCTATGATAGACTCCAAATTGTGGTGAGGATTAGCGCAGGCTTTCTCTTGCAAATGTTGCCATATTTTATGATCCTACGGGTTTAAGTCTGGGCACACGTCGTGCCTGATAAAGTCGATTCCATGGGTGATAAGACAGTTTTGCGTACTTTCTGCCCGATGAGCTGGTTCTGGCTGGCTCTGTTTTCGAACATTGTTTAAGAAAGAGGTTCTGCAACGTTTGCAAGAACGGTATTGTAAGGCCTCAATACGAGACTCCGAGCCAAACCATAAATGATGAAGAATAATGCCCGCGCTTGATGCCCGGGATACGCCTACTCGCTTCTTCAAAATTTGAAATAGAGATAAATGAGAGATAAATTTAACAAAGAATAAAAATCACAGGTGGCGCGTGACCGCAGTGGCGCGTCGCAATAACCTCGACTCTTTCTTTTGCGTCCACACATTTTTTTTTAAATGGAACAAAATCAATTTCTTTTTTATTTTAAGACGAGCTGGCCCGGCAGACGTTGTCGTGGTACGGTATGTGAAGCGATGAGTTTGATACCTGAATTACATTTCGGTGTGAAACTTTACAGCCACACAATCACAGCGCCACTTACCAGGACGGATTTTTAATTCTTTTTCTTTTTTTTTTGGTCTACGGCAAGTGTACCAAATAGACTTGCCGTCGACCACGCACAATGATAACTATCACAACGAAGGTTCAAGGAAACGATTTTGTGGTCGACAATACTTGGATTGTTCCGTATTCTCCACTTACAAAATAATAAAATTCCTCGATAATGCACACAACGCCATCTATTGGCATTACCATATAGTTTGTGACTGACATGTCAATGTATATAGATGGCGCAAAAGTTCTTTCTTCAAAATCAGTTTATACATTTCTGGTCTGTATTCTAAATTTAAATTTAATCAGGATGTAACAGAACTTATGACTCGACTAGTTATGTAGATTCTCATATATAAGAATATGCTTGTTTCTGTGAGCATACGTGTATTTTGTGCATGTATAAATATAGTGTATCAACGCATTATTTATGAAATACAATTTTAATTTGCATGTTATTTAATAAAAGGTGTCCGGCAGAGTTAGCCGATAGGTGTCCGGTCGACTAGAACTGCACCTACCTCTTTCCTACTGAGATGTCGTAAGAGAAGACTAAGGTATTGTACAGACAGCCTTTATTCGTGCAGAATAATACCATAATATGCAATGCTGTCACTATACTGCTCGTGGGAACGCAATGGAGATTAAGAATTTTGTCAGAATGACTTGTATCAAAATGCCGGCTACGTGGTTCGCCACCCGTGTGTGGGTGTGGTCTCTGCCTACCCCTTATATGTCAAAACGCGTGACTGTATGTATATTTACTTACAAATGAGCTGTCAAGTTATGAATGTATGAGAATGTTTTGTACCTTTCTCTGAGCTCAGAATCATTTTGTAGTGTTGCATTAGAAATGTCTAGAAGGCTTTGTATCGTACTTCTTGCTTCAATCCAATGTGCTCTTGTTAATCCCATAAATGCATTCAGCTTCTCCTCCTAAAATTTTAGAGCAAGCTTTTTTTAATTATTTATTTTAAAATATAACGATGTCCCCCACTTGGACGTTCTTCATTTTGACTTTATGTCGCATTGCCAAGATATTTAATTGTTTTTTACACACGCTTGTGCAACGCAAACGCAAGTGCAGGCAAGCCAAATATCGACATCCACTCGATAGCGAGTGCTCTGGTAATTCTTGAGCCTCCAAATATTCACCACGTTTGGAGGCTCATGACTTACTAAGAGAAGACTGACGTTGAAGCCGGCCAGATCGTCTGTAGCGCGGTCTCACGCGTGTGGAAGCAGGCTTTGATCCGTGGACAAAAACTGACACTGTCCGTTTGGCGGCAAACGCATGCGAGCTCAAAGGCTTATTCCACTATCCTAAGTCTTCTAAATGGTTCAGTTACTTAATTCAGGAGGGTGTGATCGCATTTAGCAAGTTCCATCCTAAAAAGTAATTTATTTAAAAGTATGGTCACTAACGTTCCAATCATTCAGCATCCTAATTAGGAAACGATTTAGGAAGATGTGAATTTAAGCGGGATTTACATTACGAAACCCATTTATTGCATGTTGAAATTAATTTCATGTCACTACTTACGATACGCGTGATAGTAGTTTCAAATTATATTTAGTGTCGCGAAATCTTCAGTGTTGCTGAGATCGTGGCCTCATCAACATCAAAACTTTATATTGTAATGTACAATATTGTCGTACTCGTACATATGCCAATGTAAAAAATAAGAAGAGGATATTTCGTAAGAAAATAATCTATTTCAGCGTTGGTTTGCCAATTTCAAAGCGTAAAGATCTACACGGCGACAAAAATCATGTCCGCACGCTTTCGCGACACTAGTTCCACGTCGCGTTTACATTACACGATGAAATTGATTCACGCATGACACTAGTTTCACCGAAAAATCGCGCAGAGCACGTAACTAATTTAGTTTCATGAAATCAATGGAAGATGTTTTACGAAATTACAGGTTTACACGTGAAATTCTTGATGAAATTAATATCGGGAAATTAATTTCATGCCACAAATTTCGTAACGTAAATCCAGCTTTCTGCAAGTTTTGATATATTTCAAGTCCCGGTTAATAGGTAGTAGGATTACATGTTCTTTTTGTAAAATTTGCTGGTTATAATGTAATATAATATACTTAATAATAAAATAAATGGCATAGCTACGGGAAGACCAATTTTCTGGTGTCACACTCGCACTCGACACGTCCGATTTTTTTTTCTGGTAAAGAGGGTTGTCCAGACAAGAAAAGGTTGGGAACTTATGTCCTAGAATATCTTTAAGTTCCCGCGTCGTAAAAGAAGAATGGAGGAGTCAGGGTCAGTCATTGAACTTTCTTGCATGTCCTTCAGACGTTCTACCTTTTATTTGTCTATGCTTATCTTAGCCGCCATTACGATAAACACGCATGATCTCCCGCTGTGAATATTTTAGTTAAATTGTTTTGCGTATTAATTTCTTAAACATAAAGAATTAGTGTCGTAACGCTTAATGGGTTATATTTTATTATTAGATAAAGTGACAAGACGATCTAAACGTTCACCTGATGGTAAGTACGACAGCTGCCCATAACAAATACTGTGTCTCCCAGAACATTTCTGTGTGACACTGATACCACACTGCACCCGTCACCTTGATACATCAGTTATTAAGTCTCATAGGCCCGGTGATTACACAGGCCACTGGGCCTTGCGAAATTAATAAAAAAAATAGATCCTACTGCCGCCGATGTTTTAAAAGTGACGATGTCCGCCTTACCTATAATTATTTTGTAGAATAAAAATAATTGGCTGTATTTAGCTAAGACTATAAGCAGGAGAATATCAGCAGGAATCCGACTATATTACATAATATAGTTTGCCAGAAACAGATACATATAAAGAACCTAATTTTGACATTAAGTTTGGTCGTGTGGTGGGGGACATGAAGGAATTCTTTGCCCTATTCCGTGAAATGCCAAAAATTGTTAAAGGCTCCGACAAATTACGGAATAACCCTCTCAAATATGCGAGGCCTTAAATACCTATGTAAATTCTCCAAACGTGGGAAAGGCCTATGAGCAGTGAACTAATTTCAGATATACTCATAATCATTTCAGCTTATTTTTGTCCACAGTTGAACATAAGGCTCCTCCTGCATCCATCGACTTCCCGCAATACCGTACAGGTCGTCGCTCTATCTAGTGGGGGCGCCCTACACTGCGCTTGCCGGTACGAGGTTGCCACTCGATAACCTTTCTTCCCCAACGGTTAGATATACTCAATATGATTTTTTCTATATGGAGCCTGCTATGCGAAATAAAACGAGGCCACGTGATGAAACATCTTTTATTCAAAAAATATTTAAACTTTGGTATCATTGATACAATTGGAGATTTTTGTCTTGGAGTAAAATTAACTTCAATACATATGCAAAAAGCATGTGGTAAAGGTATCCTAAATAAAACAATAACACGAAATAATAAATAATTATTCAATCTATTTCCAATGGGTATTAAAAGTTAAAGGTCACATCGTAGTCAAAGGAACGTAAACAAGAAATTAGCATAGTAGTTACTTACCTTAAAAACATGTTGTTGGTTTTTCAATAAAGGACCATTAAATAAACGAGAAACTACGTTCAAATCTAGGATCCATTCACCGATCGCAACTCCGATGTGTTTTTCTACCTGGAAAAAGAAAAATAAACCTTTTGTTTTTACTTCTACTGTTATAGCATCTTTCACGAACTGATAAAAAATTTATAATGATGTCAGACGAAAATTCAGTAGTCTACGCAGTAAGAAACGATCGAACAGGCTACATAGGTTGTTTATAATATCAGTACTACTTTATTAGTCAAATATATATTAACGTAAAAAGCATTTACAATAATATGTTAATACACAGACAGACACATCTGTTTCATTTAATTGTTGGTGTATTGATACTAACACAGCGAAGCGATTGAGCGTGTTGTGTGTCCCATTTATAAAGTAAACTTCTCCAAAAAAATACGAGTACTGGCTGAAACTGACAATGTTGTGGATGTCTTCAAAAAAACATTGTATAAAACCGTGTACGTCCGCGTGCTAATCTAAATCGGGTTAAGCCGTTTCATATAAAGAGTCAGTCAATGGATACTACTGCAGCTGAAAAACCTCAAATAAAAAAAAAATGTTTTAGATGATATTGTTTGTTAATATATCGCAATACTTTAAAACTGTTATGTACTGTAAAACATTTATGTTGGCACTACGTAACACATGTCTAACGTTTGTTAAACTTATATTACATAAGGTCAATGTTGGGAAGACCGTCTACAAGAAAAGTCTATCTAGAAGCTGTAACTTCCATTTTTGAATAGCTATTACATCAAACAACTCAATCTTTAAAGCAGTCTTGTGATGCTAGATCGAACTGACAGCCATAGGTGTCGATTACAGAAAATTTTTGAGTGAGCATTGCCTGCCATTTTTTTTATCCTTTTGATCAATGATATTATTAAAAAAGTAGACACATTACTAGCGTTTCGAAAGTGTTAATAAAAAAAAGGCGACCATCGTCGCCTTTTCTATTGTTGCTGTCTTCTGGGAATATTAAGTATCTATGTATTTAACTTACATTTTCAGTGAAATTTTCTAAAATTTTTTAGTTACGTGTTTAATACAAACATTGCCAATGACATTTCTATTGTAAAAATAGTTTTTTTTTAATTGTATAAGTGACGAAACGAGCACCACGTTCACCTGATGGTAAGTGCAACGTCCGCCCACAACAAATGCTGTGTCACCCAGAATATTTCTGTGTGGCACCACACTGCGCCCGTCACCTTGAGACATCAGTTCTTAAGTCTCAAATGCCCAGTGATTACGCTAGCTCACAGTGCCCTTCAAACCGAAACACAGTAATGCTTGCACACTACTGCTTCACGGCAGAATAACTGGCCCTGGGGTGGTACCTACCTAGACTGATTCCTGCATAGGAATCCTACTACCAGTAAAGTTTATATCACTTTAAGTAGTAGTAGTTGGAAAAGCATGCGTTGTCTTGCCGGATCGCCGGATATTGTCAACCTTTTCCTGCCGGTACTAGTACACTTTTTGTTTTAAATACAATGGAAAAAAACTTAATAAAATTCAATTTTTTTGTTGTTCAAATTTTTACAGTCTGTTTAGGGAAACATATGCTGATGTTACCTTAAAAATGAGAAAATTTGAGATGATTTTAGATTGCAACATTATTGATAAGTACTTACATGAATCAACGCAATTTTTACAGAAGCTTTTTTCGTATGATTTGTCTTACAAATTATGGTTTTATTACAATTAGATGGACTTGCCTCAAACTGCACGGATAGTCAGTCTACACGCGTTGTCTTTAAAATAACTACTTACCTATGTTTTAAAAGACAATAACTGAAGTTAGTAATCCAATTTATATTTTCATCATTTCCAACCATAACAGTTACTCTAGAATGTATATATCCATTCATTAGGTTTATTCGAATTTAAATTTTATCAAAGTATGCCGGACTTAACCACATTGACGTTATTATATTTACTTACCCTAAATTTTTCGCAAAATACTCGAAAATGTATCTTCCACCTCCAAATTATATTTTAATGCCGGTATATTTTTTGTTATAGTATTTACTATAACATTCTGCAACACCAGTACCTATTTATCTAATAATTAGCAATAAAATGTTATTGTCACTTGTCCGGTAAAGTTAATAATTAAGCAAGTTTATATATTAATATTAACTACCATAACTTTAAAAGTACCTATATGTATATGTCAACTCTATATTTGCATTTTGCATGTGTCGTGCTCGTGTCATAAAAATAAAAACATTCACTTACATTCTTTGGCGAAGTAAACACCCCGTATGGAAGATTTTCGATAGGAAAATCAGTATTTGGAGAATATTCTATAAATGATTTCATTTTGATCTGCCTTCTCCTACTGTTTTTCACTAAATTTGTTATTTTCGTTTAGACAAACTTGTTAGAAATGTAGTTATGTAAATATATTAAAGGAACGAGTTATAATGCCGGCCGGTGCGCCGCGACTGGATTCCTACCCAATCAAGGTCTTGAATGTAGCGCGTTATCTGTGAATTGTAATTTTTCTGCTTGTGGCTGTCAAATATATACAGTATAATATATTAGACGTAAACTACAAAAACGAATATTATGATCAATTACAAATCGTAGTTGTACAAATATTATAATGTGTATATTTTATCTGTGACAACAAATTTTTCAGACTTCAAAATTTTATATTTCGATTAAAGTAGTGCCTTTAGTAACTTGTTGATTTTTTCATTTCGATTGATATTTAGAAAAAATTTTGATTGTTGATATTAATAAAAATCTTTCCCGCATGTTGTTATTACCCTTTCGTTACATATATCGTAAAAAGTAATACGTAAAACATAATAAAACACATATTGCAATAATCGTTTTAATTAAAATGAATACAAAGGTTCAGTATTTACAAATCGAAGTCGACATTACTGAGCAGCGGGGCGAGTTGGACGCGGCGACGCGTCCCGCGAGCGTAGCCTTTGCTCTGGACAAGGCGGTCGTGCGATTCCTTGACTGCCTGGAAACATGCTAGAGTTAGTGTATTGCGGAACCGTGACGCCTTGTCCAATCGGCTGTTCAGGTTTTACAGGAACAATATTATGATATTGTTATCGCGTTACTCTGTTACTTTCCCTAACGTTATCTATGGCTGGGACTTGTTTTTTGATTTGAGATAAGCACCTCTGATTTAGAAGGAAAGTAGGCTAGAGTACCGTTCATCCACATAGTTATTTAACGTAGATAAAAAGAAAGTTACAGCCTAGAAATGTCCCACTCCTGAGCCCCAGGCCTCCTCTCATTTCTGAAGGAGTTTTGGAGCCGGGATTAGTCCGCTACGCTGCTCCAATGCGGGTCGGCGGACTTCACATGTCCACGAAATATTTCTATTCCTCGGACATGTCTCACGATGTTTTCCTTCGCCGCTAAGCACGTGGTAAATCAGCATTTAAAATTGCAGACCAATTTTAGACACCGATGATCGAAACCAGGTCACTCGCGTACTATAAAATTAAGGGCGATCGTTCGGCCTCTGAGCTACCACGGAAATGTAATAGATTATTTTAGCGAACGTCTAACTTACGCTTAGATAGAGGGAGATATTTTAGATTAAAAAGAAAAGATCATGACAATCATCATGGCTCGGTTGGCGCAGTGGCTAAGCGCTTAACTTCTGCGCCGCGGGTCGCGGGTTCGATTCCCGCACGGGACAAATATTTGTATGACCTATAGATAGTTGTTCCGGGTCTGGGTGTTTGTGCATGTGGAATTTATGTATGTAAAACGCACCCACGACACAGGAGAAATCCTACTGTGGGGCATCGTTTTTTTAAAAAGGAAGAAAAAAAGAACTAAGCAGTGTAGGTACGGATGCTAAAGCCTAATATCTTATTTAGACTGCTAGTTCTACTAGCCATTAATAACATTATTTTAAAAATAGGAAAAATCAAGTTATGCTTCTTTAGGTGCATTCTCTAGGAACATTTTAGATGTTCAGGCGTTTTAGATACAACTTAAACCAATGTGGTTCAAGATAACGACTATAGAGAAAGATAAACACAATTTAAGTTCCTAATTTGAAGATGTGTAAAACATCTGACTTGACGGGATGCGTTTTCATAAAAACCTAATACAAATTCTTAGGCGAACCATTAATATGTGTAATACAGGGCCGCGGGCCACAGAGAGGCCAACGTATTTAAATTGGCCCGCCAAGAGTAGTCGTCCAGTGATATGTGATTTTGCTTTGCAATTTTTAGGCAGGTTTGGTACAACGTGTGTCTGTAAAAAAGTGTCCTTAACTCTTTTTTTTTTTTTTTTAAAAACGAAACTCCATATAAGGATTTCTCCCGTATCGTGGATGCGCTTTACAGACATATACACGCACAGCACAATCAGACCCGAAAACCAACAATTTGTGTTTCCGTATAATGTTGGATCCGGCTGGGATTAGAACCCAGGACCCGCGCCGTAGAAGTCAGGTACTCTAACCACTAGACTAACCCATACTAATATCCAAAATCCATAATAATGTTATAAATTCGAAAGTAACTTTCCTGTCCCCTGGTCTGCTGGTTACCTTTTCACGGCTCAACCACTGAACCGATCTTGACGAAATTTTGTACAGAGATAGCTTGCATCCCAGAGACGGTAAAAAGAACTTTTATCGCGTAAAATAAAAGAATTCCCATGGAATATTTAAAAGAAAAACACGAGAACGAAGTCGCGGGCATCAGCTAGTGTGTTATGAGCAAATATCTTATCTCTCTTACTGCGAAAGACATTTCACTTGATTTTGCTGTCGTCCTCCAATTTAAAACCGACCACCCGAGTTCTATAACTCTGTTATCTAGAGTAAACGTCACATCGTCGTCTGACCGATTGAAAGGTAAAAAAGGGTCATGTGTTTTTTCAAATTCATGTTTTTATTTTAATTTTGATAATAATGTCTTATTGGAGTACGGGTGTGTCCTCTGCCTACTCCTAATATGGGAAAAAGCTGTGACTGTATTTATGTATGTATGGAATACGATTTCCAGACTCAGATAAACTGTGACTGTGAAAACCAGCATCAGCGGCCTTGTCTTCTTTCAGAGGTTAAAAACAACATTGTTAAATAGTGAACACTTGGCCCCTTTTGCTTGTTTGTGATATTCTAAAATGTCATTGTTACCTCGTATTTAAAATAAAGAAAGTAGCCGATGGTCGGCGTTTTTCTGCGAGATTGAATCCATAACGATGATATCCGCTGCAGAACTAGAATAACTGACATAGCCCTAATTGGGAAGTCAATGGATGCAAGTGGCTCAGGACCGTGTTTTGTGGGAATCTATGGGAACGAGACTTTGTCTGCTGAATGCTAAATAAAAAGATAGCGACCGAATCGGTTTCGACCAACCATTCGTCAGTGCAAATTGACATTACTATGAGTAATCGTACAGCCGTGTAGTGGTAGTCTACAACCCAATTTCATGACAGGAAAATCACATAACCCCAGAGACAAACGGGATAATCATCATCATCATCATCATCATTTCAGCCAACAACTAGTCCACTACTGAACACGGGAGACTAAACATCTCAATTATGAAAGACCTCTCAGACGTCTAAGACGTCTAAAGTGCGAAAAAGAAATTATGGTAGACGATTTTCGATTGATCAATTCAAAATAAGGTCCAGACAATTTTCCGAAAATTTTAATGGAATTGCCGTGATTGTGACAAAAGTGTATGTGTAGTGTATGTATGTGTAGCCAGAACGTATCTAAAAAGGCACGTCTGGCTGTACGTAGGGGAGTTCTGGTCCCCACACTTATGTATGGTAGTGAATGCTGGGTCTGGCAGAAGAAGCATGAAAGTAGGATTAACGCTGTGGACATGAGAAGTTTGAGAAGTATAGCTGGAGTAACTCTGATTGACAAAGTGAGAAACAGCGTGATAAGGGAACGTTGCGGTGTGGTTGAAGATGTAGTGAAAAATATAGAGAAAGGCATGCTTAGATGGTTTGGACACGTAGAGAGGATGAATGAAAGGAGATTGACGAAACAGATTTATGAGGCAAGTGTGAATGGAAAAGCCGGTAAGGGTCGACCTAGGCGTACGTATCACAATCAGATCGGTGAACTTTTGAGGAAAGGTCACGTTAAAAGTACCCGCAACCGACGAGCGTGTGTGAAAACGCTAATGAAAGTAGAAGAAGCTAAAGATGTGTGTCAGGATCGTAGCAAGTGGAAAGATGTGGTCTCTGCCTACCCCTATGGGAAAGAGGCGTGACTGTATGTATGTATGTATGTGACAAAAGAAAATAGTATTGGTTTAAAAAATGTAAGTCTATAATGTCTTATGTTTGGCATATGCTTAAAACATGTTTAAATATTGTCTCATGTAAAGCTGTAGATTTTGTATATAAAATAATATAAAAAAAATAAACTTTCATACTGCCAGTCGGCAGAAAGGAGAAAACCGTGGAAAATTGTTATTTTCTACAAAATGGAGCCTTCATTCCAAACCTTTGAGCACGGGTAACTCTTCTGTCTATCGTTTTCCGAGACATCCATGACAGAGGCGACAAAATTGGATCGGAACATGCTTTTTAATGCAAATGTGAAATTCTAATTATGGAAGTTTTTCATTGTTGGGCACGCGGTCCAGCTTTAATCTTAGCATTATTATAGTCTAAATATAGATGCTAATCAACCCTCCCTGTGTGGTAGCGGCTTAAGAGAATCTACCACACCATCTCATCCCATGGGTGTCGTCAAACACGACAGAGCGAAAATCAAAACTAGAAGATGGGCAGCAGCATCTTCCTGGAACAAATAAACTGCGGTTGCCAACCCGCCTGCCAAGCGTGGCAACTATGGCAAAATTCCCCCAAAATGAGAGCTACAAACTTTTGTAGCAATCTATGGGGGAGACCTATGTCAGCAGTGGACTAGTAATAGGCTGAGATGACGATGATGATGAACCCTCTGAAAGGCAGAAAAGAGAAAATGAGGGACTGAAATGTACGACTATCTGACGGTCTGTCTGAACGCCATTTGTACCTTGCGGGAATTTTAACTGCAAATTGCATTACATAATCCTAGTAGATCTAAACTAAAAAGAAACTAAGTAGTCTACTTTGAAAAATTCTATTAAACACAAGTTCAAAATCATACTATTTTACTGGATTACTTTTACTTTTGCTTAAATTACTTTTGCTGGAATTTTGATTATGAGTGTGAAAAATTACTATCAATGCTGTGATGTGCCTTTTTGCGGGAATACTACTATCAAGACGCCCACAAAGTTGTTTATTCAAGTGTCCGGAAAAACCGATACTTATCCGAAATAAGTGTGTTGAAACTTGCTCAATTTAAATGTAAGATTACAGAAGATATGTATCAGCGAAATCAAATTATTTTTTTTGTGAAGATCATTTCGATGTAAAACTAACCAACCATTGCAATACCTTTTCTTCTAGACTTTATTTCTAGTTACGTAACTCAACTAAAACTTAACCTTTTTTTAGGTTATGTTGTTATTAGAGTAAATATTTATTGAACGATGACGTATGGGATAATAAGAACCAGGAGTTGGGCAGCAGCATTTTCCTGTAATATCTGAATAAATAAACTGCGGTTGCCCACCCGCCTGCCAAGCGTGGCGATTCCCCCCGCACAAGCTATTGGGGAGGCCTATGTACAGCATGGGACTTTTTGTGTGGGCTTGTGGGCTGAAATGATGATAATGATGGACGACGACGTCACTTTTTCTGATAAGCGTTTTCAATCTCGTGGCTCACATATAAAAAAAATCTGAAGGGAAAATAAAATTAATTAATTATATCTCTTTCCATATTTGTATTGTTTTAGGCTTTTTATCAATAGACCAAAATTGATACTCACTTAAAGTAAACGAATTAATATGATATATTCACATTTAATAATATAAGTAGAAATATCGTCCACTCTTTTTTTATTCACCAGAAATATTTTATAATGTATATTTAATATAATATACATATGAAATAACTAAATAACGTAAATTAATTTGATTGTCATTTAACGTTACATTGCGAAAATTCATTATTGCAAAGTTCTAAATACAAAATTGACATTTATTTGACAACATCAAATTAATAAAAAACAACATTCAAAGCACTAAAAAACTTTTGTTCATTCATTGATTGATTATGAGAGAAACTGGCTGCAAGTTTACGTTTATTGGTTGAACTCGGCATAATAAACACTAATCCTGCAGAACTGGACATGCCGGAAAAGGGTTTAAAAGAAAAAAGTAGATTTTGTAAAGATATATTGATAAATTATATATTACAGAATGGACGGATTGGCCACAAATTCAGTGTCAATGGTGCCAACTTGCATTTTGTTAACTTTATTTCCCCAGCTACGGCGAAGGTAAAACTAATGTAAGTAAGAATTTTTGTAATATAAGTTCATAATCTACTTATTGAGTATAAATGTTTTTCTCTGGGCAATGTGGATAATAAGACAGGTGGCTTTAAGTAACATCCTTCTGAGAGAAGCTTGCTGCTCATATGCGTGCAATGGAAAACAATTATAGGGCATCTGGCCATAGACAACTTTTAATATGTGATCTATAATATTTCTTCATAAAGTTATTTATACTGTAGGATAGTATTATAACTTTCATCACAGACACATAAATTACTTATTATTAACTAAAACGATACCATGACTTTCTTTCTTGAAACATTTATATTATAACTAGATTAGGGAAACTACAAAATAGACGAAATGAAGATATGTTAGATACATAACAAAACAAACATTACGAATATAAGTTTTCAAAATTACATAATTTTACTACATAAATACATGATAAGAATACAAATAAAATATAAATGCTTACACAATTCCTTTAGGGTTATTCGATAAGATGATTTTAATAAACTAACTATAAGAGGCTAAGAAATGTGGATGGTTTCATGTGACGCTTTGAGACTGTTTAGCGTTACACAAACAAGTGCTTTATAAACTAAAAATAAATTTATCAAGGCGAGATTACGCGCTCTTGAATAACACTTTTTACTTTCGATCATCTAATCTCATAAGCTAAAATAATTTCGAAAAGGAATATAATTCACTGTACAAAAAAAAAAAGCTGAAGTAATTGTACATAAAATTAAATCGCCTAATCGAATACCCTCCCCTCCCCTAGTAAGACCAATTCAAGTCTACACTAGCTATTACTACTGTTGTAAAAGTATCTTATCTACACAGTGTGGCATCAATCTGCTGGAGTGATGGCAGAGTCAGCTTTAGTTTCCTCCTGTACGCCGGGTCGGATGCAAGAGGATTTCGCTCCAGATAAATCGTAGCTAGCTTCTCGTTCTGTTGCAGATATTCCACCGAGGACCACTCAGTTATTTGGTTGTCATTTAACTGTAATGAAAATTACATCATTTTACTACTATAGATCCGGCTCGAAGGACCAATGTAGACCACGGTGGTTCAGTGTAGTAATGATAAATAAGTAAGTGGACTATATAAAAAGTTTTATAACTTAGGCGGCAATAGCCCAATAGTGTAGGGTACGGACTGCTAAACATGAAGTCGCAGGATCGAGCCCGCTATTCGACTATTGTTGTGAACCATCTCCTAGCACAAGTTTTCAAGCTTAGTTGGTGTCAATCTTAGTAATATTAATAGCATTGCTAATATTCTTTCAAAAAAAAAAATATCTTGTGAAATATGATATTGTTGTGTATTAGAGGTATAATTATTTTATTGAAATTTGAGAAAAAGAACAATTGACGCTATAACAATTTTTTCTAATTTTACTAATTTTTATGGGCGAGCCGGTAAGGGTCGATGAAGGCGATATATATTTTCGGTGATGTAATTGCTGTTAGCCTTCTCAGCTTTTACAGCTTCATCGGATACTGTGCTCGGGGGCCTGGGGCCCGCGTGCCAGGTTTGTTTTGACCCAAACATAAATAAATAAATAAAAACTCCTACAAAAACCTCGAAATTCGGACTGTGTCGCGTTCGCTGCGTGGTTTCGCGATTTCGAAAATCGTATATTTTAAGTTATCTAATGACCGTCCGAGGGAGGCTGCGGGCGTCCATTCGGACTGTCGACTTGTGTGTCGGTAACTCAGGGCGGTGAGAACCGCCCTGGAACACGGGTGAATCGTGTGTACGCGGTGTGATTATTGACTATTGCGCCAATTACCATTAGATTATTTGTGTAACACACTTACTCAATTTTGTGATATTATGTAATTTTTGCCTTCTGTTACCACTGACATTAATTTTGACGTTATTTTTGGTACCTATCATAGTAATATATATATATTTACCAAAATCTTGTTAAATCAGTTTTAGACCTTGTTATTAGCGAAGATTCCAATATATGATGTTGATGATGTCTGGTCGATTTTCGAAAACGCAACAACTTCTGAATATGGTAGCAAGATATCAACTGCACAGGAGATATAGTGTAACAAGTACATTCGCAAACACAAAGTCACTTACTCAGGTTACCTGCGTCCAGTGTAACGCAAATTGGATAGGTACATTACGATGCAGTGTTTGTGACATGGTGGTAATCACAACACATCCAGACCCAATAACCAACAATTAGTGTTTTTCCATAAAAATTAGCTCTGGCTCATTGATATTGTGATAAATGGATCATCATATGGTCACACAACACCAGGCATAAGTAAATTTTCTGTGGCAACATTGTTTAATGCCAATTCATTGGTGGATCTTATTGTTTATTATGTGATTGGCTCTTAACATTTGGCGCTAAACCGAGGTTACGCAGAGGAGAGCACCAAGAGCTTGCCAAGCATGGCAACTATGGCCAAATTCCCCCCCAAATTGAATACTACAAACTTTTGTGGCAATATTTGGGGAGGCTTATGTTCAGCAGTGGACTAGTAATGAGCTGAAAGGATGAGGAGGATGAATATATGTTAGTGGCTATGTTCTTGTTTGAATTCAATCTTCAATAATATAAGTCATGTTAAATAATGAATTGTTTCGGTAATAATTGTAAATTAAAAAGTATCTAATTGCTGAATAAATAATGTGTAAATGCTTATTGACTCCTTTATTTCCTTCCTGCTCACACAGTTTATAACTATATACAAAAAAAACCTAAATGAACAGTCATCACTCAAAATCGTCCTTAAAAAAGATCATACTATGCGCTCATTTTCATTAGCATCACTTTGCATCAAATTAGCAACTAATTCAAAAACGTCGAGGGACGATAATTGATTTCATTTAAAAAGCTAAGTTGTGTTATTTTTGTATATCAGTGCTCTGGCTTTTGTATATCAGTATTTTGTCAAGTAAGCTAATAGAAATTACCAAAACGTAGGTATAAACCTAAATTTCCGTAGTAACATCCATTCAGTTCTATATTATTAATGTGAAATAAATAAAACAATACACACCCATAATTCCTCCAAATGACTCATATGTCTTACATTATCTATAACTGAGATTCTGTTAATAGCTAAATCCAATGTCTGAAGTTTGACTAGACCATCCATATTCTCCATGACTGTTATACCATTCTCAGATATGTAGAGCTGCTCCAAATTGTTCAACTGTTCAAGATTCTCAATCTTTGTTAATCGGTTGTTCTGCAAGACTAATATCTCAAGATTTTCGAGATCTTCTAAGTTCTGGATTTTAGTAATCTTGTTCTTACCCAAGTAAAGCTGCTTCAGAGACTTCAAGCCTTCAAGATTTTTAATTTCCTGTAAAATTGTCCACACAAGTTATGGTTGGGTAATATGATTCATACATAAAACAAAAATTGTGTAAATTCAACAAATGACTATTTAGATTGATTAACTTTTAAGCTTTAAGATTAATATGAAAAAGTAACAAAATAACTTTTGAATGAATCACTTTTGGTTAAGGCCACAATTTGTTAATTTAAAAATGACTCATCCGACTGGCATGTGTTGAGTCATTGAGTGACTAATTTTTCTGATCAGGGTATAATCTCATAAAATTGGAAAGTATGATTAATGAATCAGATATAAATAAATTATAAGTGAAGTAAAGGAGAGAAACAAATAGAGGAAAAATAGATCCGATTGCAAAATAATAATTGTATTACCTACTTTTTAATGAGCATTGTCATCCCATACAATAGTGTTAACAAGAACACTGATGCCACTGCAACACTACTACTAGACAATGCACAATGACAATTATTAAGTCAAGCATTATCAAGTGACATAGTCTCTATGATCGACACTTAGTGGTGGTATAAGATTGCTTCTACACCCTGTTGTGACTTCACAGGTACTCTTCAAAAACTAGGCAATACATACCACTTTTAATGTTGTATATGTTGTATATGGATCACATAACTTTGTGTCTCCTTTATTAAAATGGATTTGTGCATAGTGACACCTAAATGTGGTAAATATAACTAAGGTAATTTAAAAATTCTACCCACTCGTATGCGATTATCTCCTAGCTCTAGTAATTCCAGTTTTGGCAGGTTAATATTTTTGATTTCAGTGATTTTGTTAGAGCTTAAAAATAACTTCTTTAGATTTTGTAGGTTCTCTAATCCTGTGATTTCTTTAATCCTATTGAAAGACAGATCCAGGATTCTGCAAGAGCAAAAAATAAAATTAATTATCATCATCATCATTTCAGGCTATCACTAGTCAACTGCTAATTTTCCCTCTATCGACTTTTACGACACCCATGGGACATAGTAGATTCTCTTACAGTTGCCACCACACGGCTAGGGTATTATCATGAAAAAATGTAAGTATATAACATTACTTTTGTATAATATAACATGACTTTTTCCAAAAATTAATACAGTTGTATCATGGTGTATGAAACAAACTCATCACTAACAATCTAGGACGTCCATGCTAAACATTAGTGTGTCTGACTGTGATGCAAGTACTTAATCTGCAACTGCAATACTTAAGAAGTACTAAATGAAGGAGTATGACCCACCAATTAAATTGCTGGCTTTTACATACAATTTACTGGTTGTAAGAGTTCTATGCAGTAACTGTCTAGGACAGCACCATAATAGCTCTAGTTATTTTACACATAACATTAATACAAATACATATAACATTAATGACAAATACAAATCTCTTATTTTGATGCTTTAACTAGCTGAAGCTTGTCACTATGTCCATGTGGATTAAGGTGTTTTAAAAATGCTGTGGGAACCCATTGATTTTACAGAATAAATAGTCCAGTCTCCAGGATGCAGGAAATCTCTAAGTCGAATTTCGTCAAGCTCGGTTCGATGGTTGAACTATGAAAATGTAAATAACAGACAGAGGAAACCAGAGAGTTACTTTGCATTTATAAATTTTCTCATAGTGATGTTGATGCATAAGTATGCAGTCCAGCTGGTGGTATGTGGTTACTGTGACATGGTATATGTATAGTTACCACCAGTTGGAAACCAATATTCATCCTCAATCACTAATCAAGAAGGCATTGTCTCATTACTAGAAATTGGGTCTCGGGTTCTGTACATTCAACATTTTAAAACTTTATAACTAAATGTACATGATAAGAATACATATAAGTAAATAAAGTTAGAAATTCAAAAATTAATTTTAAAAAATCAATATTTTATCAAACAAAAACTTACTCCAAATTCACAAGTTTATTCAAATTCTCTATGACAACAATTTGATTATCATATAATTCAAGTTCCATTAATGTAGACAAAGTGTCTAGACCTTCAATTTTCTTTATTAGGTTCCAACGTAAATATAATCTGAAAAGCAAGAAATTTGTTTGAAACAGTCTCTCAAAATTCTCAATTACTATATCATAATGAATAGGTTAAACTTATTAATTATCTTTGATTGTATTTTACTTGCAAATTTATGAGATACAGTTGAATCTATTAGACAGTAAAATAAATGCCTATAAATGTCCCACTGCTTGGCACAGGCCTAATTTTTTGAGAGCACTTTGGAATTGGAATCATTCTGCCATGCTGCTCTAATCCTGTTTATTTTTATTACTCAAACTTTTACCTTCACTGCTGAACACGAGGTGTATCAGAACTTTTTGTATTATTTTTTAATATGTCAATAAAATTTCCTAATGAGCATTGAAAAAGTTATCACAAGTGCAACATTACTAGTGTAATTGCAAATTTGAAATTAAAACATAAATACCGTTCCAAATTCTTCAAAGGCTCTAGATTCTCAATCTTTCCTATTCTACCATGGTTCAAGTCGAGTTCTTCAGTATTTTCATTAACGATAATTATCTCTTGAGTATCCGTTTCCGCTGCTGGTGGTGGACTTGCCGGTGGCGGAGAGGTTTCACGGTCCGTCTCCTGTACTGTCTGCTTGTCCTGTACTTCATTTCGAATGTCATCAGCTTCGTTATTAACCATTGGTACATCTTGATTTTCTAAATTTTATGATAAAATAAGAAAATTCAAACTAACTTAAAGTCATGTTACTAATAAGGTTAACAGATGAACTTACCTGCCATTATTAACTATTTAGTGACTGAATACACGTAAATTATAAAGTATATATTATGAAATAATTTTTACATGGAAACAGATTTGAGAATCGTAACAATTTAATGACAAACTTATTAAATCATAATACTAAAGTCACACAAGATTGGTTGAGTGTTGATATATCGATAACCGATAATCGATTTTTCATTTTATGTCATCAAAGCCTTATTACGACATTTGGCGCCAACTCGAAAGTGGCGGTAGTGTGTATATTGAGTTTTGATGTTTAATATTAACTGTTTATTATGTAGCAAGTGCTCGTGAAAGTGTACAGTAATTGGAAGCTTCAATTCAAGACCAAAATTATACTTTCTGTTTCGTCTCCATCAATCCAGCAAATCTTCATCTTCATCACCATTCATCAGTCCAACAAATCGTCATTAACAGTCAACTATCATTTTACTGTTAATTGAAACGAAGTCCTTAATACAATTAAATTATTACTCGACATTGGCAAAAGTGGCTGAAGCTCGATTTGGTAGCCGATTGCCAGGATCAAAAAAGAAGACGAAGAAGCTATATTATATTATACAACATCATAATTTTGTAACTGCAGTTAATAGAAGATTAATATATATATACATACACTCAGCGTCACAAAAATCGCACCTCTCTGAGTTTGCGCGAAAAATGGCTGTAATGGCTAGAAACGAATTATATTTATATAAATATTGGTATGTTTGAAATGGGTATTTGAATGGCTTTACATTATTAATAAAAAAATCATAAAATCATTAAAACATTTATCATTATAGAGCGTCAAAAATAAACACTGTCAAATGCTCGTTAGTAAGGACGCTAGTTACACCACCTAAAAAGGGTATAAAAGGGTCGATCTGGATGAAATATGGGCCAGTCGTAATTTAGACTTTGCAGTGAACACACGTGAACAAGTAACCCAAGTAAGAACAAGTAAAGATGGACACCAGCTCTGAAGAAGCCGCTCAAGTGATTGCCCTATTGCAGTCGGGGATGCGGCAGTGTGACGTTGCTCGACAGTTGAACCTGTCCCGTTTTTCAGTTCGACGGGTGTTCCAACGTTTTCAGCAGACTGGTGGTTATGTTAGAAAACCGGGATCTGGAAGAAAACGACACACAACAATGATTTGTAGTATTTAAATAATTATTTTCGGATGTGCGATTTTTTTGACGCCGAGTGTATATATATATATATATAATACATATGTAATCTTGACACTGTTATAACTTTAAGCTATATGTCATAGAAAAATGTATTTTATAAATAATTTCTTATTTGTAAAATTTGTTTTAATAATAATTATTTTAATAATTATATTAAAATTGTATCTTATGAAACAGTATTGGTTTTCACATAAAGTAAAATGGAGTCCTAACCGAGCCAAGACTGGCGCCTTTGGGCACCATCAAGTCAGTTACTCTTGCGCACAGGATGACTCCCTTGCACTGGTCATCCATAAATAAAGGGATAAGCGCCCTCAGTGCTATGCCACCTTTTAATCTGGCAAAGCTGTAAAAGCCTTCGGGTTAACAGTAACCAATCATCAAAGAAAAAAACTGGACACTTCCAAAAAATAATTATAACCAAAGCCAAAGCCATAATTTCACGTAACTTATTGTTAATTGTGACGTTTAGCCTTAGTGATAAAATCTATCTATGGCTAAATAATTCCTCAGTAACTTTTAACTTTAGTTAACGTTTACTGGTGGTAGGATGCAGGAATCCGTCTAGGTAGGTACCACCCCAGGGCCAGTTATTCTGCCGTGAAGCAGTAGCGAAATCTTCAGTGTTGCTGAGATCATGGCCTCGTCAACATCAAAACTTTATATTGTAATGTACAATATTGTCGTACTCGTACATATGCCAATGTTAAAATATAAGAAAAGGATATTTCGTAAGAAAATAATCTATTTCAGCGTTGGTTTGCCACTTTCAAAGCGTAAAGATCTATACGGCGTCAAAAATCATGTCAGCACGCTGTCGCGACAAATGCGACGTGGAACTAGTCCACGTCGCATTTTCTCCTGTTTCGTGTTTGTGTTTTACAAACATAAATTCAGATCAGATCCACAACACAACCAGACCCGAAAATCAACATATTGGGGGTTGGGACAGTAAAGGACTGAATTTTAAGTGTTGATATGAGTTTCCCATTGCGAGACATCGCATTGTTAAGACTAATCTTTGTGTGCACTAATACTGTCTCGTAGGATTACATGTTCTATAATTTGTAAAATTTGCTGGTTATGAGCGAATTTGCGCAAAGATATAAATATTCTTTCAGTCACGCTTTTCTTTTTATTTTAATTGAGCCAACAGGTATGGCATAGCTACGGGAAGACTATTTTTTTGGTTTCTGGATAGTACTGGAGCCTCAATCGCACTCGACACGTCCAACGCCGTCGCATTTAACTAAAAAATAATTCAGTTACTAAATACAGTGTGGTGTGGTCAAAAGCTAAATTTGCTTACTTTTCCTAAATCCTAATTAGGATTTCTTGCTGTAATAAGCGCTTTATGCAAGCCAAACCATTTGGCAAGCTTCGACAAGCGTTCACAAGCTCTAGCGCGTGAAGGCAGCATAGGACATACATAATATACTGAGTTGTATTTTAGATTCTTTATCAAATGCAGGTGCTGAATAATCATTATATTTATAAGGGGAACTCGTAGAACTCACTTCTAACGAAAAACTCAAAGTAAAATAAAAAAATGGATGCTAGGAGTTTCGGTTTTATTCAATAATCAATACCGAGTTCTCTACCCGTGGATTGTGAGCAATAATCATCGCATAATCGCATTTCCTTCGTTCTATATGGCTGAGCGTGGATACGTATAAAGTGTATTATCTATGATAAATACAGTGCGATAGCCAATTTACTGGAAATAAAGAGGAACAGACTACACATCACTGAACGTGACGTTCTGTGATTGATATTAAGAAATTGTTAAAACTCGACCAGCTTCAACCGTTTCATTAATCATTTTTGTTATTTTTTGGTAGGCGTTTAGTTAATTTACACCTTATAGTTTTTAATACAATACAAAATAAACAGGTAAATTAAGTATTATCGATAAGAGGGCGTTGGAATTTTTTTTTCTGGTAAAGAGGGTTGTCCAGACAAGAAAAGGTTGGGAATTTATGCCGTAGAATATCTTTAAGTTCCCGCGTCGTAAAAGAAGAATGGAGGAGTCAGGGTCAGTCATTGAACTTTCTTGCATGTCCTTCAGACGTTCTACCTTTTATTTGTCTATGCTTATCTTAGCCGCCATTACGATAAACACGCATGATCTCCCGCTGTGAATATTTTAGTTAAATTGTTTTGCATATTATTTTCTTAAACTTAAAGAATTAGTGCCGTAACGCTTAATGGGTTATATTTTATTATTAGATAAAGTGACAAGACGATCTAAACGTTCACCTGACGGTAAGTACGACATCTGCCCATAACAAATACTGTGTCTCCCAGAACATTTCTGTGTGACACTGATACCACACTGCGCCCGTCACCCTGAGACATCAGTTATTAAGTCTCATATGCCCGGTTACACAGGCCCTATTGCCGCCTTACCAATAATTATTTTGTAGAATAAAAATAATTGACTGTATTTAGCTAAGACTATAAGCAGGCGAATATCAGCAGGAATCCGACTATATCACATAATATAGTTTGCCAGAAAAAGATACATCTATAGAACCTAATTTTGACATTAAGTTTGGTCGTGTGGTGGAATGGATGAAGGAATTCTTTCCCCTATTCCGTAAAATGCCAGAAAATGTTATAGGCTCCGACACATTGCGGAATAACCCTCTCAAATACGCGAGGCCTTAAATACCTATTTAAATTCTCCAAACGTGGGAAAGGCCTATAAGCAGTGAACTAATTTTAGATATACTCATCATCATTTCAGCCTATTTTTGTCCACAGTTGAACATTAGGCTTCTCCCATAGATTGCCACGAAACACGGTCCTGAGCCACCTGCATCCATCGACTTCCCACAATACCGTGCAGGTCGTCGCTCTATCTAGTGGGGGGCGCCCTACACTGCGCTTGCCGGTACTGGGCTGCCACTCGAGAACCTTTCTTCCCCAACGGTTAGGTATACTCAATATGATTTTTTATATATGGAGCCTGTTATGCGAAATAAGGCCACGCGATGAAACGTCTTTTATTCAAAAAATATTTAAACTTCGGTATCTTTTTGTCTTCGAGTAAAATTAACTTCAATACATATGCAATAAGCATATGGTAAATAAAACAATAACACATAAAATAATAAATAATTAATCATTCTCTCAGTTAAAGGTCACATCGTCGTCAAAGGAACGTAAACAAAAAATTAGCATAGTGGTTACTTACCTTAAAAACATGTAGTTGGTCTTTCATTAGAGGACCATAAAATAAACGAGAAACTACGTTCAAATCTAGGATCCATTCACCGATCGCAACTCCGATGTGTTTTTCTACCTGGAAAAAGAAAAATAAACCTTTTGTTTTTACTTCTACTGTTATAGCATCTTTCACGAACTGATAAAAAATTTAAAATAATGTCAGACGAAAATTTAGTAGTCTACGCAGTAAGAAACGTTCGAACAGGCAAATTCATAGGTTGTTTATAATATAAGTACTGCTTTATTAGTCAAATATATATTAACGTAAAAAGCATTTACAATAATATGTTAAACCACAGACAGACACATCTGTTTCATTTAATTGTTGGTGTATTGATACTAACACAGCGAAGCGATTGACCTTGTTGTGTGTCCCATTTTTAAAGTAAACTTCTCCAAAAATACGAGTACTGGCTGAAACTGACAATGTTGTGGATGTCTTTATAAAAACATTGTATACAACCGTGTACGTCCGCGTGCTAATCTAAATCGGGTTAAGCCGTTTCATTTAAAGAGTCAGTCAATGGATACTACTGCAGCTGAAAAACCTCAAATAAAAAAAAATGTTTTTAAGATGATATTTTTTGTTAATATATCGCAATACTGTAAAACTGTTATGTTCTGTAAAACATTTATGTTGGCACTTCGTAACACATGTCTAACGTTTGTTAAACTTATATTACAAAAGGTCAATGTTGGGAAGACCGTCTACAAGAAAAGTCTATCTAAAAGCTGTAACTTCCATTTTTGAATAGCTATTACACCAAACAACTCAATCTATAAAGCAGTATTGTGATGCTAGATCGAACTGACAGCCATAGGTGTCGATTACAGAAAATTTTTGAGAGAGCATTGCCTGCTATTTTTTTATCCTTTTGAACAATTATATTATTAAAAAAGTAGACACATTACTAGCGATTCGAAAGTGTAATTATAAAAGGCGACAATCGTCGCCTTTTCAACGGCAAGGAAAGATACAACCATAATCTGTTTACAACGAGAGTGAAGGATAGCGCGTGTTAATGTAAATATTTTACCGCTGCGTTCTGAACGCTTTCTTTTGTTGTCTTCTGGGAATATGACATATCTAAGTATTTAACTTACATTTTCAACATTGCCAATGATATTTCTATTGTAAAAATCGTTTAAATCACTTTAAGTAGTAGTAGTTGGAAAAACCGTCTGGCATGCGTTGTCTTGCCGGATCGCCGGATATTGTCAACCTTCTCCTGCCGGTACTAGTATACTTTTTGTTTTAAATACAATGAAAAAAACTTAAAAAATCAATTTTTTTAAATGTTTACAGTCTGTTTAGGGAAAAATATGCCGATGTTACCTTAAAAATGAGAAAATTTCAGATGATTTTGGATTGCAACATTATTGGTAAGTACATGAATCAACGCAATTTTGAACGCTATGTACAGAATGTTTTAAAAGACAATAACTGAAGTTAGTGATCCAATTTATATTTTCATCATTTCCAACCATAACAGTTATTCTAGAATGTATATATCCATTCATTAGGTTTATTCGAATTTAAATTTTATCTAAGTATGCCGGACTTACCACCACCACACATAGTAACCACATTGACGTTATTATATTTACTTACTCTTAATTTTTTCATTCGCAAAAGACTCGAAAATGTTTCTTCCACCTCTAAATTATATTTTAATGCCAGTATATTTTTTGTTATAGTATTTACTATACCATTCTGCAACACCAGTACCTATTTATCTAATAATTAGCAATAAAATGTTATTGTCACTTGTCCGGTAAAGTTAATAATTACGCAAGTTTATATATTAATATTAGCTACCTTAACGTTAAGTAGGTACCTATATGTATATGTCAACTGTTTTGCATGCATATTTTGCATATTTTGCATGTGTCGTGGTCGTGTTATAAAAATAAAAACATTCACTTACATTCTTTGGCGAAGTAAACACGCCGTATGGAAGATTTTCGATAGGAAAATCAGTATTTGGAGAATATTCTAAAAATGATTTCATTTTGATCTGCCTTCGCCTACTGTTTTTCACTAAATGTGTTATTTTACGTTTAGATTAACTTGTTAGAAATTTTGTTATGTAAATATACGAGTAGTAAACGAACGAATCAGTCGCGGCCGGTGCGCCGCGACTGGATTCCTACCCAATCAAGGTCTTGAATGTAGCGCGTTATCTGTGAATTGTAAACTACAAAAACGAATATTATGATCAATTACAAATCGTAGCTGTACAAATATTATCATGTGTATATTTTATCTGTGACAACAAATTTTTCAGACTTCAAAATTTTATATGTCGATTGATAGTGCCTTTATTAACTTGTTGATTTTTTCATTTCGATTGATATTTAGAAAAAAATTTGATTGTTGATATTAATAAAAATCTTCCTCGCATGTTGTTATTACCCTTTCGTTACATATATCGTAAAAAGTAATACGTAAAACATAATAAAACACATATTGCAATAATCGTTTTAATTAAAATGAATACAAAGGTTCAGTATTTACAAATCGAAGTCGACATTACTGAGCAGCGGTGCGAGTTGGACGCGTCGCCGCGTCCAACTCGCACCTTCTACGCTCGCGGTAGCCTTTGCTCTGGACAAGGCGGTCGTGCGATTCCTTGACTGCCTGGAAACATGCTAGAGTTAGTGTATTGCGGAACCGTGACGCCTTGTCCAATCGGCTGTTCAGGTTTTACAGGAACAATATTATGATATTGTTATCGCGATACCCTGTTACTTTCCCTAACGTTATCTTTGGCTGGGACTTGTTTTTTAATTTGAGCTAAGCACCGTTGATTCAGTATGAAAGTAGGCTAGAGTACCGTTCATCCACATAGTTATTTAACGTAGATAAAAAAAAGTTACAGTCTAGAAATATCCCACTCCTGAGCCGGGATTAGTCCGCCACGTTACTCCAATGCGGGTCGGCGGACTTCACATGTCTTCGAAATATTTCTATTCCTCGGACATGCCTCACGATGTTTTCCTTTGCCGCTAAGCACGTGGTAAATCAGCACTTAAAATTGCAGAACAATTTTAGACACCGATGATCGAAACCAGGTCACTCGCGTACTATAAAATTAAGGGCGATCGTCCGGCCCCTGAGCTACCACGGAAATGTAATAGCTTATTTAAGCGAACGTCTAACTTACGCTTAGATAGAGGCAGATATTTTATATTAAAAAGAAAATATCATGACAACTAAGCAGTGTAGGTACGGATGCTAAAGCTAATATCTTATTTAGACTGCTACTTCTACTAGCCATTAATAATTGATTAATAACATTATTTTAAAAATATGAAAAATCAAGTTATGCTTCTTTAAGTGCATTCTCTAGGAACATTTTAGATGTTCAGGCGTTTTAGAACTTAAACCAATGTGGTTCAAGATAACTACTATAGAGACAGACAAACACAATTTACGTTCCTAATTTGAAGATGTGTGAAACATCTGACTTGACGGCATGCGTTTTGATAAAAACCTAATTCAAATTATTAGGCGAACCATTAATATGTGTAATACAGGGCCGCGGGCCACAGAGAGGACAACGCATTTAAATTGGCCCGCCAAGAGTAGTCGTCCAGTGATATGTGATTTTGCTTTGCAATTTTTAAGCAGGTTTGGTGTGTGTGCAACGTGTGTCTGTAAAAAAGTGTCCTTAACTCTTTTTTTTCTTTTTAAAAACAAAACTCCGTAGTAGGATTTCTGCTGTATCGTGGATGCGCTTTATAGACATACATTTCACATGCACAACACAATCAAACCCTAAAACCAAAAATTAGTGTTTCAAAATCCATAATAATATTATAAATGCGAAAGTAACTTTCTCTGTCCCCTGGTCTGCTTGTTACCTTTTCACGGCTCAACTGATGGAACCGATGTTGACGAAATTTCGTACAGAGATAGCTTGCATCCTAGAGACGGTAAAAGGAACTTTTATCGCGAAAATTAAAGAGTTCCCATGGAATATTTAAAAGAAAAACACGTGGACGAAGTCTCGGGCATCAGCTAGTGTGTTAAATATCATAACTCTCTAACTATGAAACATATTTCACTTGATTTTGTTGTCGACCGATTTAAAACCGACCATTATAAATACATAGTCACGCCTCTACGCTACGATCCTGACACACATCTTAAGCTTCCTCTACTTTCATTAGTGTTTTAATACAAGCTTGTCGGTTTCGGGTACTTTTGACGTGGCCTTTCCTTAAAACTATTTCGATCTGATCGTAATACGTTCGCCTACGTCGACCCTTACCGGCTTGCCCATTCACACTTGCCTCATAAATCTGTTTCGTCAATCTTCTTTCATCCTTCCTCTCTATGTGTCCAAACCTAAGCATCCCTTTCTCTATCTTTGTCACTACATTTTCTACCACACCGCAACGTTCTCTTATCACGTTGTTTCTCAGTTTGTCCATCAAAGTCACTCCAGCTATACTTCTCAAACTGTTCATTTCAACAGCATTAATCTTATTTTCATGCTTATTCTGCCAGACCCAACATTCACTACCGTACATAAATGTGGGCACCAGTACTCTTGCATGTATTTATTTCCTGCCAACGCTCTTCGTTCAATATCATAGTCGTACTTTCCGTCCCTCGAAAATTTTGAACCCAAATATACAAACTCTTTCACTTGTTCCACTCTTTCTCCTTCAATCAGAACTTTGCAATCCGACATACTTTCTTCTCTTTCAAAAACCATTACTTTTGTCTTATCTACATTAATTTTCATTCCTTTGCTTTGTAGAGCATCATTCATAATATTAACCATCGCCTGCAACTCCTCCTCCGATGATGCTAATATAACCGGATCATCGGCGTATAGGAGACATTTGACGGTCAGATCATTCATTCTTAATCCAAACGCACTCTCTTTAAGATCTTTCAAGCAACTGTCTATAAATAGGTTAAACAGCCACGGTGAAGCCACACATCCCTGTATAACACCTTTTTCGATGTTAAACCAGTCTGTGTACGCCCCGTTTACCCTAACACAAGCACTGGAATCATTGTCCAGTGATTTTAGTGCTTGTATCAAGCTGCCGTTCACCGCATATTTAGACAATGTCGACCACAGTTCATTCCTCACCACTCTGTCATAAGCCTTTTCCAAGTCTACAAATGCGCAATAGACCTTTTGACTTTGAGCTAAGACTTTTTCGGCTATGCTTCGTAAGGAAAAGACCTGATTCATGCATCCATTCATTATAAATAACTGCCTGAAATACCTCTGCAAAAGTCGGTTTAAAGCTAGATTTTATAAATGAAGCTAATTCGATTATTTAAGCTGTCACATGGTTATATTTTTTTACTAGCTTTGCCCTGCGGTTTCATCCGCGTAAAATAAGCTCTCAACGTGCGGCTCCTTAAAACCGTAGCATAGAGCTCTATAACTCTGTTATCTAGAGTAAACGTCACATCATCGTCTGACCGATTGAAAGGTAAAAAAGGGTCATGTGTTTTTTCAAATTCATGTTTTTATTATAATTTTGATAATAATAGAAATAATGTCTTATTGGAGTACGGGTGTGTCCTCTGCCTACTCCTAATATGGGAAAAAGCTGTGACTGTATTTATGTATGTATGGAATACGATTTCCAGACTCAGATAAACAGTGACTGTGAAAATCAGCATCAGCGGCCTTGTCTTCTTTCAGAGGTTAAAAACAACATTGTTAAATAGTGAACACTTGGCCCCTTTTGCTTGTTTGTGATATTCTAAAATGTCATTGTTACCTCGTATTTAAAATAAAGAAAGTAGCCGATGCTCGGCGTTTTTCTGCGAGATTGAATCCAAAACGATGATATTCGCTGCAGAACTAGAATCACTGACATAGCCCTAATTGGGAAGTCAATGGATGCAAGTGGCTCAGGACCGTGTTTTGTGGGAATCTATGGGAACGAGACTTTGTCTGCTGAATGCTAAATAAAAAGATAGCGACCGAATTGGTTTCGACCATTCATTCGACAGTGCAAATTGACATTACTATGAGTAATAAATATCATCACCATCATCATTTCAGCACACAACGAGGCTGTATAAACTTTGACTCAGTTTTGGTAAAGTAAAAAACGAATTTCTTTTAAGATCTAGCTATAATTACTGACGTCTGAAATATTGTATATATGGGTATTTCCCTAATATAATAGCACAAAGACAACATGATTAGTTTAAAAAATAAGCTAATATTAATGTTTTTTTTATTAGAGATAGCCATATTTGATGCTAACCTTAAAAAATGGCCGGATTTGAAACCAAGCTTTTTCGAAGATAGCTATATTTTATACTAATCTAGGAACAACAATGGCGATGAGATCTGAGGCTGCCAAAAACAAAATAATATTTTTTGTATATTTTATTACTTTTAATTAAGAGTTTGACTAATGAATAACAGTTACAATTAAAGGAACACTCTCATAGGTTTTTGATATGTACGTAACAATAGAATCACAATTTGACTAAATATAGTTTACTCCCTTTTGTTCCACTAAATCTTATAAAATCTCTAGAAAATTACACAATAAGTATGTTAATAATCAATAATAATATATAAACTATCAACAGTACAATATGCTTCTATAATATTACAGAAAGCCTGCTTCTGTTATATTATAGAAGCTAGAAAAACTTTAGGAAATACTAGGTACTATCAGTTGTTTACTTTAGAAAAAGATATGCTAACGTATTTATAATCAACGATATTAAAAACAACAAGTCTTTTAAAACAAATGTCTAAACTAAAAAAAATCAATGTAGAAAACTTTGAATTTCTACAGTCGTAATTAAATTTTTATTTTCTAAATTCTTAAATCACTAGCTTCATCGAGTGCCTCTTCAAAATAAATTTCTTCTACACTAGGCGAAGCCGTTACTAGCCGTTACTTACTACTTCTTGTACAATTAACAACTCTTTATAAAACGACAAAGAAGGTACTTCACGCCAATCAGTTCCAAAATGCTTCCCAAGTAATTTATTTATATCAGTTAGTTTATCTTTCTTAATCGCTACATTTGTAGCTACAGTCTGCGGATTGATCATACTCATATTTTTTTATTCCGACAAACATTTACTGGAGTTGCCAAATCACTTTTGTAAAAAGGTTCGCCACGAATCAGGACATTATCCAATTTCTTCGTTCGCTTTAAAATAAATCGTTTGCTTTCTTTAAATGCCATTGGCCAAGTTGTTGTTGGTTTAACAATATTTTTGAAAGCTTGCCTCCAGTCATTGATTGGACAGTCAACTCCTAATTTTACTAATGTTGAAGTTTCACAAATAATATTCTTAATTTCATTAGGGTCTAGCAATACGTCGTGTTTTCTTATTTTCTTTTCAAATATACCAAACTGTCTAGTCTAATCAGCCGGCATGAACGAATGCCCGGTTACCGGAAATACGAGTTCGATACTTTTGATGGAATTATTCAAAAGAAGTCATTTTGAGCAAGCTCCAATTAAAATACAATTTTTGTTTTGGCCTCCGCAGCCATCTGCCACAAGACGTATATTTTTTATACCAGTCATATCAGTATTGGAGATGCGGTGGTAGACCGAAGAGGCAACTAAATTCGAGTCCTTGCTGTACTCGTTTTCCGTACAGTAATAAGCAAAAATTCTGGTTTTTGATAGCGGAAGTAGCGATGAGCCCTCAACCATCGTTAAATTATAAAAATATAGCTGTCGACTGTAATATGTCATTTGGTCGGGAAGCTTCGGAAGGGGTAAATTCTTTTGGCAGTCAAAAGATATCAGTTTTGTATCCTCGGGTACTTCCCTTAACTTCTTAAAGAAGGCTTTGGATCTAAATGAATGAACTCTTTTGTCGGTCATCAAAGAATTAGTAGTAAAAGTAAGTATCAAATCAATACGAATCAAATCCAATATTGTAATTACAGTTAAATATTCTTCGGAAATAAGACTTTTTGACTTCAGGATGGTAATATTCACTGTTTCTATACAATATATCATACAATTTCCTTATATTTAGGTCAGAGCTTAAGTAGTTTCTTTCAGCTGTCTTGGTTCGCCTACAGTAATGCGTCTCAACACATTTTAAATTTTGAATAAATTTATGAATAGACTCTAATGATGATATGGATAGAAACTAAACGACGACCTCAATCGCATAGTCGACTGGTCTGCTAGGAATACGCTGGTTCTGAATCCTTCCAAATCCAAATTTATGGTACTTGGCACAAAGGTACAAATTACAAAAATTCTCGCATGCAAACCACAAATTAAAATAGGTAGTAGTCCTATCGAACGGGTTACTGAAGCGCGCAATCTGGGTTTAAAAATGGATGCCGAACTGCACTTTGAGAGCCATGTGATTTAGTACGTAATTGTTTTATAGGTTTTCTAAGTTTATAAGTTTTCTATCGAATCCGCGACTACTTAAGCACTAACCTCCGCATAAAACTCTGTGACGCTTTGGTCCTGTCTCTGCTTAACTACGCCGATACCATCTACGGCCCACGAATATTAGCAAGGACAGATTGTTTAATCCAACGTGTCCAAAATGCTTGCGCGCGCTATTGTTTTAATGTACCACCTCGTACACACATTACTCCATTTTTAAACGACGCTAACTTACTTAAAATGGCCCCGTCGTAGAGAACTCAATCTGGCGACATTGCTTTTTAGCGTTATTAAAAATGAGCGACCTAAATACCTATACGAAAAACTACAATGGCTGGCTGCTGATCGCATGAGAACTTCGAAAAATGATATTCTTCGAGTTCACTTGCACAGTTCTGCCTCGTTCCGTGGGAGTTATAGGTATGTTGCCACGCGGTGCTGGAATAATATTCCACTACCATTGCGGATTTTAAGGAACACTAATACATTCAAACTTAAATATAAAGAATATCTACTAAGATATCAAAAACATAACGCAATACCTTTTGCTAAACGCAACTTACCTACCTACACGTGCTCTTAATATTTTCCATATTTTCTGAATGTGTCGGGCAAAACATTCATTATATTTCATCAGATATGTTTTATTGATATTTATCGTTTTTATTACCAGTCATATTTGTCCTATATGTCATATTTTTTATTATTCTGTTCACATAGTTGTATTTCTTACACATAGACACGTACGACGTACGTGCGTTTGCTCATTTCTTACGTAGTGGCTCCATTGAAAACCAGCGCTGCGGTCTTTCCGCAGCATTCTTTGCTGAGTGGAGTCAATTTCGACTTCACAATACAACGTCACTTTTGTTTCCAGTGTTTTACAGATCTTGTTTGTTTCTTTTTAATAGTGTACTGGAATATATATATATATATATATATATATATATATATTTAATTGCATTTTCTGTGTGGTTTCTGTATTGTGTACGTCGAATAAAGTCTATGTCTATGTCTATCTTTGTGATTTCCACTGCGTCTTTCGTCAATAATTATATCTCCTGCGTAATGTAATCTGTTCATTACATAGTAAACTCGGTGTTTTGTAATACCATAAATAGATAGAATTATTTTTTTGCATATTATTCAATTGCAAATTATTCATTATTCTTTTATTGTTTGTTATCACAGCATATTTTATTGCCGTATGTTTCCTACCCTTGTAACTTGCACTTTTACATGTATATTTTTACAGTACAAGAGTTCAAAATTATTGAATCTTGGGCGTTTGTTTTTTGTAACTATAAACTTTGGTATGTAAAGCCATTAAATCGGCCATGGTTATCGAATTACACTGCAAAGATTTTGTGGAATGTTCACATACTCTTTCGGGTATATTTTTTGCTGAATAACTGAACAAGAAAAAACATCAGAATCAAAAATAATCATTATTGTAATTAAAATAATAATGCTTAACACTTTTCTTCCTTGATTTGATAATTTGTTCTTCCACAATGAAAATTAACAAACAAAAAAAGCAATGAGCAATAAGGCAATACACGACAATAAAATGGCCAACCCTAATTGAGTACTTCTTATTTCTCTTAGCTATATTTCTCATCCAGTTTTCCGGATTGCTCTGTTATTTCCGCACATACCGATTATGTACTGGCGTCAAGGGAGCGTTCATATTATAAATTTACGTAAAATTATGTTGTTTTGGTTACTTTAAAACATAAAAATCACTTAAAAACTGACTGCGGAAATCGGTACGATCGCATGAATTCGCCACTGAATCAACGGCCAAATGCACATCTGTGATTGGCTGAGAGATTTATATAGCCAGTGTTGGCGACGTCCGCATACGCGTCATCATCAACACCAGACTTCGCACTGCGCTTGCGCATGCTTCACAGAACTACTATGTCCAACACTCCGCGACCCCGCGCGGAGGTTTAAGAAAACACTTTCTTTTCTACTCGACAGCGAACGGTACACATAATACCGCAATAATTTTACAACTATGTACAAGAGATAAATTAAAATATTCTACATACAGTCCACTATTACGTTTTACTAATAGGAAGATTAATTCCTGAACAAAATGGTCCTTCGAGCCGGATCATTTTGTTCGGGAATTAATCTTCCTATTAGTAAAACGTAATAGTGGACTGTATGTAGAATATTTTAATTTATCTCTTGTACAGACAGCTTTGAAAATATAATTCCAAAGATAGCCGTATTTGATTTTATACCGAAAATTTGGATATGATTTAAAAGGTGAAATAGCCGCTTTTGATAAATAACGAAAGCTGAATCGTATTTGATTCAGCATTTTCAATCTTGCCATATAAATAACTAAGTTTTGCCAAAAAATGCAGATAGCCACCTTTAATTTTGTACGACTCATGTTTTATGTTTGGCATATGCTTAAAACTTGTTTAAATATTATCTCATGTAAAGCTGTAGATTTTGTGTATAAAATAATATAAAAAAATGAACTTTCATTTTGGAAATTCTAATTATGGAAGTTTTCATTGTTGGGCACGCGGTCCAGCTTTAATTTTAGCATTATTATAGTCTAAATATACATACTAATCAGCGGCTTAAGAGAATTTACCACCCCATCTCATCCCGTGGGTGTCGTAAAAGTCGACAGAGGGAAAATCAAAACCAGAAGATGGGCAGCAGCATCTTCCTGGAACATCAGAATAAATAAACTGCTGCACTTTTTCTGATAGGCGTTTTCAATCATAAGTGGCCCACGGCCACATATAAAAAAAATCTGAAGGGAAAATTAAATAAATTAATTATGTTTTTCCATATTTGAATTGTTTTAGGCTTTTTATCAATAGACCAATAGTATTAAATAATTAACTATAATTTTTTGGCATACTGTCAACTCGCGAATTGCAAAATATCTGATATGTTAATGATTTAAAAGAAAAGGAACTCCATTAATTTTTATTGGGTACTAATGTTTTATACTAATAATTACAAATTTCTACATTTGATATCTTAAACAGATGTATAATAGGTCCCTCGAAGATTAGTAGGCATTAAAGCCCTTTTTAAATTTTCAATACGTAGCGCAATTTCTTAACAAGATTCTTTATTCGGAATATAGTATTTTTTCGATAAATTGATTGATACTCAATTAAAGTAAACGAATTAATATGATAAATTCACATTTAATAATATAAGTAGAAATATCGTCCACTCTTTCTTTATTCACCAGAAATATTTTATAATGTATATTTAACTAGTTGACACCCGCGACTTCGTCTGCGTGGAAAAAGGTATTTGAAATATCTCGTGGAAACTATTTCATTTTCCGGGACAAAAAGTATCCTATGTCCGTTCTCAGTAAATTTCGTCAAGATCGGTTCAGCGGTTGAACCCTGAAAAGGTAACAAACAGACAGAGGGACAGAGTGAGTTACTTTCGCATTTATATATTAGTATGGATATATACATATGAAATATCTAAATAACGTAAATTAATTTGATTGTCATTTAACTTTACATTGCGAAAATTCATTATCGCAAAGTTCTAAATACAAAATTGACATTTATTTGACAACATCAAATAAATAAAAAAACAACATTCAAAGCACTAAAAAACTTTTGTTCATTCATTTGTGAATATAAATATAGCTAGAAACTGGCTGCAAGTTTACGTTTATTGGTTGAACTCTGCATAATAAATACTAATCATGCAGAACTGGACGTGTCTGAAAAGGGTTTAAAAGAAAAAGGTAGATTTTTTAAAGATATATTGATAAATTATATATTACAGAATGGCCACAAATTCAGTGTCAATGGTGCCAACTTGCATTTTGTTAACTTTATTTCCCCAGATACGGCAAAGCTAAAACTAATGTAAGTTTGAATTTTTGTATTATAAGTTCATTATCTACTTATAGAGTATAAATGTTTATCTCTGGGCAATATGGATAATAAGACAGGTGACTTTAAGTAACATCCTTCTGAGAGATGCTTGCTGCTGAAATGCGTACAATGGAAAACAATTATAGGGCATCTGGCTATAGACAACTTTTAATATGTGATCTATAATATTTCTTCATAAAGTTATTTTTACTGTAGGATAGTATTATAACTTTCATCACAGACACATAATTTACTTATTATTAACTAAAACGATACCATGACTTTCTTTTTTGAAACATTTATATTATAACTGGATAAGGAAACTACAAAATAGACGAAATGAAGATATGTTAGATACATAACAAAACAAACATTACGAATATAAGTTTTCAATATTACATAATTTTACTACATAAATACATGATACGAATACAAATAAAATATAAATGCTTACACAATTCCTTTAGGGTTATTCGATAAGATGATTTTAATAAACTAACTATAATAGGCTAAGAAATGTGGATGGTTTCATGTAATGCTTTGACACTGTTTAGCGTTACACAAACAAGTGCTTTATAAACTAAAAATAAATTTATCAAGGCGAGATTACTCGCTCTTAATATAAGCTAAAATTATTTCGAAAAGGAATTTCATTCACTGTACAAAAAAAAATGCTGAAGTAATTGAACATAAAATTAAATCCCCCAATTGAATACCCTCCCCTCCCCTAGTAAGTTGTCGCACATTGTGAAATCAATCTGATGGAGTGATGGCACAGTCAGCTTTAGTTTCCTCCTGTACGCTGAGTCAGATGCAAGGGGATTTCGCTTCAGACAAATCGAAACTAGCTTCTCGTTCTGTTGCAGATATTCCACCGAGGACCACTCAGTTATTTGGTTGTCATTTAACTGTAATGAAAATTACATCATTTTACTACTATAGATCCGGCTCGAAGGACCAATGTAGACCCCGGTGGTTCAGTGTTAGTAATGATAAATAAGTAAGTGGACTATATAAAAAGTTTTATAACTTAGGCGGCAATAGCCCAATAGTGTAGGGTACGGACTGCTAAACATGAAGTAGCAGGATCGAGCCCGCTATTCGACTATTGTTGTGAACCATCTCCTAGCACAAGTTTTCAAGCTTAGTTGGTGTCAATCTTAGTAATGTTAATAGCATTGCTAATATTCTTTCAAAAAAAATAAAAATATCTTGTGAAATATGATATTGTTGTGTATTGAAAAAATTGAAATTTGAGAAAATTATTAATAATTATTTTACCTTTGACGCTATAACAATTTTTTCTAATTTTACCAATTACCATTAGATTATTTGTGTAACACACTTACTCAATTTTGTGATATTATGTAATTTTTGCCTTCTGTTACCACTGACATTAATTTTGACGTTATTTTTGGTACCTCATTATGCATGATATTGCAATATTTACCAAAATCTTGTTAAATCAGCTTTAGACCTTGTTATTAGCGAAGATTCCAATATATGATGTTGATGATGTCTGGTCGATTTTTGCAAACGCAACAACTTCTGAATATGGTAGCAAGATATCATCTGCACAGGAGATATAGTGTAACAAGTGCATTCGCAAACACAAAGTCATTTACTCAAGTTATCTGCGTCCAGTGTAACGCAAATTGGATAGGTACATTACGATGCGGTGTTTGTGACATGGCGGTAATCACAACACATCCAAACCCAATAACCAACAATTAGTGTTTTTCCATAAAAATTTGCTCTGGCTCATTGATATTGTGATAAATGGATCATCATATGGTCTCACAAGTATAGTCACACCAGGCATAAGTAAAAGTTCTGTGGCAACATTGTTCAACGCAAATTCATTGGTGGATCTGATTGTTTATTATGTGATTGGCTCTTAACATTTGGCGCTAAACCGAGGTTACGCAGAGGAGAGCACAGCTGCTATAAGTTATATAGTTAATTACATAGTTCTTACATAGTGCATAGTGCAAGTAAAAGTAAAAGTAAAAAGTCGAAGTAAGAATCGACAGATGGATAATAAAAATCAGGAGATGGGCAGCAGCATCTTCCTGGAATATCTAAATAAATAAATTGCGGTTGCCAACCCGCCTGCCAAGCGTGGCAACTATGGCAAAATTCCCCCAAATTGAAAACTACAAACTTTTGTGGCAATATTTGGGGAGGCTTATGTTCAGCAGTGGACTAGTAATGGGCTGAAAGGATGAGGAGGATGAATATATGTTAGTGGCTATGTTCTTGTTTGAATTCAATCTTCAATAATATAAGTCATGTTAAATAATGAATTGTTTCGGTAATAATTGTAAATTAAAAAGTATCTAATTGCTGAATAAATAATGTGTAAATGCTTATTGACTCCTTTATTTCCTTCCTGCTCACACAGTTTATAACTATATACAAAAAAAACCTAAATGAACAGTCATCACTCAAAATCGTCCTTAAAAAAAGATCATACTATGCGCTCATTTTCATTAGCATCACTTTGCATCAAATTAGCAACTAATTCAAATACGTCGTAGGACGATAATTGATTTCATTTAAAAAGCTAAGTTGTGTTATTTTTGTATATCAGTGCTCTGGCTTTTGTATATCAGTATTTTGTCAAGTAAGCTAATAGAAATTACCAAAACGTAGGTATAAACCTAAATTTCCGTAGTAACATCCATTCAGTTCTATATTATTAATGTGAAATAAATAAAACAATACACACCCATAATTCCTCCAAATGACTCATATGTCTTACATTATCTATAACTGAGATTCTGTTCTTAGCTAAATCTAATGTCTGAAGTTTGACTTGACCATCCATATTCTCCATAACAGTTATACCATTCTCAGATATGTGGAGCTCCTCCCAATTTTTCAACTGTTCAAGATTCTCAATCTTTGTTAATCGGTTGTTCTGCAGCTCTAATATCTCAAGATTTTTGAGATCTTCTAAGTTCTGGATTTTAGTAATTTTGTTCTTACTCAAGTAAAGCTGCTTCAGAGTCTTCAAGCCTTCAAGATTTTTAATTTCCTGTAAAATATGTCAATATAAATAATCTATGGCAAGTGTCCACACAAGTTATGGTTGGGTAATATGATTCATACATAAAAAAAAATTGTGTAAATTCAACAAATAACTATTTAGATTGATTAACTTTTAAGCTTTAAGATTAATATGAAAAAGTAACATAATAACTTTTGAATGAATCACTTTTGGTTAAGGCCACAATTTGTTAATTTCAAAAATGACTCATCCAACTGGCATGTGTTGAGTCATTGAGTGACTAATTTTTCTTATCTGAGTATAATCTCATAAAATTGGAAAGTATGAATTATGAATCAGATATAAATAAATTATAAGTGAGGTAAAGGAAAAGAGGAAAAAGAGATCTGCAAGCAAAATAATAAAGGTATTACCTACTTTTTAATGAGCATTGTCATCCCATACAATAGTGTTCACAAGAAAACTGATGCCACTGCAACAATACTACTAGACAATGCACAATGACACAATTATTAAGTCAAGCATTATCAAGTGATATAGCCTCTATGATAGACACTTAGTGGTGGTATACTGTGGCTTCTACACCCTGTTGTGACTTCACAGCTAAAAGTAAAGTAAAACTCTTCAAAAACTAGGCAATACATACTTTTAATGTTGTATATGGATCACATAACTTTGTGTCTCCTTTATTAAAATGGATTTGTGCATAGCGACACTTAAATGTAGTTAATATAACTAAGGTAATTTAAAAATTCAACCCACTTGTATGCCATTATCTGCTATCTCTAGTAATTCTAGTTTTGGCAGGTTAATATTTTTGATTTCGGTGATTTTGTTAGAGCATAAAGATAACTTCTTTAGATTTTGTAGGTTCTCTAACCCCGTGATTTCATTAATCCTATTGTAAGACAGATCCAGAATTCTGCAAGAGTAAAAAACAAATTAATTATCATCATCATCATTTCAGCCTATCACTAGTCATCTGCTAATTTTCCGTCTGGCGACTTTTAGGACACCCATGTTAAGTTGTAGATTCTCTTACGTCGCCACCACACGGCTAGGGTAATATCATGAAAAAATGTAAGTATATACTTTTGTATAATATAACATGACTTTTTCCAAAAATTAATACAGTTGTATCATGGTGTATGAAATAAACTCATCATCAACAATCTGGGACGTCCATGCTAAAACTTTAGTGTATCTGACTATGATGCAAGTACTTAATCTGCAACTGCAATACCTAAGAAGTACTAAGAGAAGGAGTATGACCCACCAATTAAATTGCTGGCTTTTACATACATTTTACTGGTTGTAAGAGTTCTATGCAGTAACTGTCTAGGACAGCACGATAATAGTTCTAGTTATTTTACACATAACATTAATACACATCATCATCATCATCATCATTACAGCCTATTACAGTGCCCTGTTGAACATAGGCCTCCCCCATAGATTGCCACAAAACACGGTCCTGAGCCACCTGCATCCATCGACTTCCCGCAAAACCGTGCAGGTCGTCGCTCCATCTAGTGGGACCTTTCTTCCCCAACGGTTGTCGGTTCTACGAGCTATATGGCCGGCCCATTGCCACTTCAGCTTGCTAATCCTTAGGGCTACGTCGGTTATTCTAGTTCTGCTGCGGATAACATCGTTGCGGATTTTATCTCGCAGAGAAACTCCGAGCATAGCCCTTTCCATAGCTCGCTGCGCGACTCTGAGCTTCCTCATGCGGCCTGCAGTGAAGGACCACGTTTCGGTTCCGTAAGTCATCACTGGCAACACGCACTGGTTGTATACTTTTGTTTACAGGCATTGAGGTATATCGACGAGAAGATGTGACGCAATTTCCCGAACGCTGCCCAGCCGAGTTGGATCCGTCGATTGACCTCTTGGTCGAAGTTGGACCTACCTAGTCGGACAATCTGTCCTAGGTATAAATATTCGTCGACAAGTTCGATCGTAGTGTTCCCAATAACAACCGGTACAGGTGTGATATGGACGTTAGACATGGGAGACACTATTGAGGTCATTGAGCATAGCGCTGAGGTCCTCCACCGATTCTGCCATTATGACTATGTCGTCGGCAAATCGAAGGTGAGTGATGTATTCGCTATTGACGTTGATACCGTAACCTTTCCAGTTCTTGAAGACATCTTCCAATGCAGCGGTGAAGAGTTTCGGGGATATAACATCACCCTGTCTTACACCTTTCTGCAATTGGATCGGTTTTTTACTCTGGTTCTGTACTAGGATAGCCATCGTAGCATTGGTATACAAGCACTGCAGCACATCGATATACCGACAGTCAATTCGGCACCGCTGAAGCGACCGTAGCACCGCTCAAATTTCGACGGAATCAAAGGCTTTCTCATAGTACACATACGTCAGACATAGCGGGAGATTGTACTCATCGGTCTTTTGTACAATCTGGCGAAGGGTATGTATGTGGTCTATGGTACTAAAGCCTTTTCGGAATCCGGCCTGTTCGGGAGGCTGGAAGTCGTCAAGTCTGCTTGCGAGACGATTCGTAATGACTCGCGAAAACAGCACGTAGACGCGGCTCAGAAGCGATATCGGTCTATAGTTCTTCAAGAGGGCATTATCGCCCTTCTTGAAGAACAGGACAACCACGCTCCTGCTCCACGCTTCTGCTCCACGCTTCTGCTCCACGCTTCCGGCGTAGCGCCGCCGTGGATGACGGAATTAAATAGCTTCTGAAGGACTAAAAGTACCGGTTTTCCACCCGCTTTCAGAAGCTCCGCTGTAATTCCGTCCTCGCCCGGCGCTTTGCCATTCTTGAGTCGTGGTAGCTCAGGGGCCTGGTGCTCGCCTTTAATTTCATAGTAAGCGAGTAACCTGGGTTCGATCCCCGGTGCCAGCACCTCTAAAATAGTTCTTTAATTTTAAGTGCTGATTTACCACCCGCATTGGAGCAGCGTGGCGGATTCTTCCTAGCTCTAAAACCCTCTCAGAAATGAGAGGAGGCCTGTGCTCAGCAGTGGGACATTTATAGGCTGAAACTTTACTTTTTTTACTTTACTCCATGAGATTGAGAGTGTGGTCGGAGAGTTTCTGGATCTTTTTTGTGCGGTGGGTCTTGCAAAACTTTGCCCCCACCGCATGGACAGTTTCCACGAGCCTCTCGTTCATATCGTCCACTATAACGCAATCTTCCAGGCACTGAAAACGATTTTGCAGTTCGAGCTGGAAGCTTTCGGGGTTTTGGATAAGGGCACGAGATGGACGGAGCGTGGACTTCACCAGGCGCGACCTCTCCAGCTTCACGTTCAGGTTCAATGTGCCTCTTACCATTCAGTGATCACTACCGGTTTTCACCCTAGCGATCACAGAGACATCATTGAACAGCTGTCGTTCGGTCGTCATGATGAAGTCGATCTCATTTTTGGTGGAACCATCCGGGCTCATCCAGGTCCACTTTCTGTGGGGCCGCTTTTGGAAGAAGGAGTTCATCTTAAAGAGTCCCACCTTCTCCATGTAGTCGGCCAGCTGTTGACCCCTCTGGTTCCGTTGCCCTATTCCAAATTGCCCCACTACCAGCTCATCGTCTTTTTTTCATGCCCAGCTTTGCGTTAAAGTCTCCCATCAACACCGTGTAGTGAGTTTTGGAGGAATGTATGGCTCTTGAAATATCTTCATACATTTCCTCCACCTCATCATCAGGATGTGTAGAGGTCGGTGCGTGTACCTGTATGACCTTCAGCGAATACCGTTTGGTTATTCTGAGTATAAGGTACGCAACCCTAGTCGACACACTCCCGATCTTGACAACGTTGTTAATGAGAGACCTGTGGACGAAAAATCCGACACCTCCTTGGGACAGATGGTCGCCCTCCCGGTGGTAGAGCAAGTTACCGGATTCAAGGATTACCGTGTCCTCCCCCTGTCTTCGGACTTCAGATAATCCTATAATATCCCAGCGTAACTTGCGCACCTCTTCTTCCAGCTCCAAGATCTTCTCGTCGGTCCTCAGCGTGAGTGCGTTAAATGTTGCCAGGTCCAGTCGTCGGTGGTGGTAACAAGATCTCCTCCTCCGGAGATTCTTCGCACCCCCTGCCCCGCCATTACCATGACCGCTACCGTAGCCAGGACTAGCGGGGCCGCCGGAGATTAGGGGCCGTGTTTTGTACCTCTAATTTTGGGGGGATTTGCCATAGTTACCACGCATGGCAGGCGGGTTGGCAACCGCAGTTTGTTTATTTTGATGTTCCAGGATGATGCTGCTGCCCATCTCCTGGTTTTCATAACCCTCTGTCGACTTTTACGACACCCACGGGACGAGACAGGGTGGTAGATTCTCTTATAACTGCTACCACACGGCGATTAATACATACATACATACATACATCACGACTGTATCCCATAAGGGGTAGTCAGAGACTGGGCACTCACTGCTAAAAACAGATGACTGCCACAATCCATGTTTCACCAAAACAATATAATGCACTTGGTGTGATAGGTGGTGAGCCCGTCGCCACCATGCGGTGTTGGGTGTACAGTGCAGTTTTATTCCTTACTCGCCTTTTACGAGATCCATTGGATGAGATGGAGTGGTAGTATTCTTTTATCGAGCCGCCTCATTATTAAGATAATATAAAGAGCCGAACATTAATGTCATATACAAATCTCTTATTTTGATTCTTTAACTAGCTTGTCACTATGTCCATGTGGGTTAAGGTGTTTTAATAATTCTGTGGGAACTCATTGATTTTACAGAATAAATAGTCCAGTCTCCAGGATGCAGGCTATCTCTATGTCGAATTTAGTCAAGCTCGGTTTAATGGTTGAACTATGAAAATATAAAAAACAGACAGAGGAAACCAGACAGTTACTTTGCATTTATAATATTAGTATGGATTATATCATAGTGATGGTGATGCATAAGTATGCAGTCCAGCTGGTGGTATGTGGTTACTGTGACATGGTATATGTATAGTTACCACCAGTTGGAAACCAATATTCATCCTCAATCACGAATCAAGAAGGCATTGCCTCATTACTAGAAATTGGGTCTCCGGTTCTGTACTCAAAATCAACCAAAATTACCCATTACTATATCATAATGGATAGGTTAGACTTATTCATTATCTTTGATTGTATTTTACTTGCAAATTTATGAGATACAGTTGAATCTATTAAACAGTAAAATAAATGCCTATAAATGTTCCAATGCTTGACACAAGCCTAATTTTTTGAGAGCACTTTGGAATTGGAAATATTCTGCCATGCTGCTCCAATCCTGTTTATTTTTTTTACTCACACTTTTACCTTCACTGCTGAACACGAGGTGTATCAGAACTTTTTGTATTATTTTTTAATATGTCAATAAAAGTTCCTAATGAGAATTGAAAAAGTTATCACAGGTGCAACATTACTAGTGTAATTGCAAATTTGAAATTAAAACATAAATACCGTTCCAAATCCTTCAAAGGCTCTAGATTCTCAATCTTTCCTATTTTACCATGGTTCAAGTCGAGTTCTTCAGTATTTTCATTAACGATAATTATTTCTTGAGTATCCGTTTCCGCTGCTGGTGGTGGAACTGCCGGTGGCGGAGAGGTTTCACGGTCCGTCTCTTGTACTGTCTGCTTGTCCTGTACTTCATTTGGAATGTCATCGGTTTCGTTATTAACCATTGGTACATCTTGATTTTCTAAATTTTATGATAAAATAAGAAAATTCAAACTAACTTAAAGTCATGTTACTAATAAGGTTAACAGATAAACTTACCTGCCATTATTAACTATTTAGTGACTGAATACACGTAAATTATAAAGTATATATTGTGAAATTATTTTTACATGGAAACAGATTTAGGAATCGTAACAATTTGTTATTGACAAACCTAAATGAAATGTATTGATTTAGAGTCTGTGTTGCCAGATGGATAAGACAATAATACGGTGCACGGTGGGTCAAAATTAAAAGAAATAAATCTACAAACATGCAGTCTAAACATGAACAATTTGTCTGGGCAAACAAAATTCTGAGTACGCTAAGTTCATCATCATCATCGTTTCAGCTTAACACTAGCCCACTGCTGAACATATGCCTCCCCCATAGATTGCCACAAAAGCTTGTACCTCTCGTTTTTGTGGTTTTTGCCACAGTTGCCACGCTTGGCATCCATGTTAAGTTCAAAGTTAGACACTCAGAATATCTAAGTTATTTTTCGTATACTTATAGCAACTTAGACTGTGACGCTATTTTGCTTACTTATTATTCGTGCTATCGTAACCAATGACAACCATCAAAATGACATAAAAATTATTTTCTAATACGTTAAATAAAATTTTAAATTGTTCATCTAAGGGAGATCAAAATAACAATAAAATATTTTATTAATTTTAGATCTTGTTATCGTAGTTAAAAAAAAAACGTTCAACTTACTGACGTAAACATAGACAAATATGGCTCATAGCCAGTATGCATGTTTTGGTAGTAAAGCGCTGTATCCTGTACTCAGTAGACTTGTTATTCCATTGATATATTTAGGTCAATTTTCGGTGTCATATTGGCAGTATTGAATACCATTGGTTAGAGTGTTCGACGAAGTCACGACAATGGTCTTTTTCTGAATTTTTGAACGGGATACCAGTTTCGGTTTAGGTTCGAAAATACGGTAACTTTCATACACCGTAATTTATGACTACTGTAGGTGGCAGATTTAAAAACAAAAAGTAAAATTACGGCAATACTACCGTAATTACGGTGCATATGGATATGGCAACGCTGCTTAGAGTATATATAATAGCTTGCTTATACTAACTCTAAGTACATATCTAACATAATATTTTACTGTTACATAAGATTGGTAGAGTTTTGATATATCGATAACCGATAATCGATTTTTCAGTTGCTAAAATGAAAAGTGAACAGTATTTTAGTGAAAGTGAAAATACTGTTCACTTTTCATTTTATGTCATCAAAGCCTTATTACGACATTTGGCGCCAACTTGAAAGTGGCGGTAGTGTATTTATTGAGTTTTGATGTTTAATATTAATAGTTCATTATGCAGCAAAGTGCTCAGTGAAAGTGTACAGTAATTGGAAAATTCAATTCAAGACCAAAGTTATACTTTCCGTTTTGTCTCCATCAATCCAGCCAATCTTCTTTTTCATTACCATTCATCAGTCCAACAAATCGTCATTAAAAGTCAACTATCATTTTACTGTTAATTGAAACGAAGTCCATAATACAATTAAATTATTGGCAACAGTGGCTCGATTTGGTAGCCGATTGCGAGGATCAAAAAAGAAGACGAAAAAGCGATATGATACAACAACATAAATTTGTATATACACTCGGCGTCAAAAAAATCGCACATCCGAAAAAAATAATTTAAATACTATTTTAACACAACAGGCCAATGGCAATGTTGTGGTTTGAGGGTATCATTTGCTTTCAGGAATTTTAATTGAATTTTACTTTTATAACGAGACGAAAGAGAAATTAAAGAAAAAGACAGGGTATGTACAAATATGCAAATTAATAATTTTAAAAAAAACTTAATAAATACAAAAAAGTTCTTAAAACCTAGTGTTACCCCCCCTTGCCTTGAAAACGACTTCCATGCGATCTTTCATGGACCTTACAACGATCGCAACAGCCTCTTGGGGTATGTGTTCCCACTCTTCAAGTACCGCATCTTGGAGCTCTTGAAGAGTGACTGGAGCTGGATCTCGAGCTCGCACACGCCGTTTTAGGTCATCCCAGAGATGTTCTATTGGGTCAAGGTCTGGACTTCGTGCTGGCCAATGCATAACAGGGATATCGACCTCCTGTAAATAATCCCGTACAATAGCCGCGGTGTGGCAACGAGCATTATCATGCATTAACATGAATCCATCACCGACATAACCAGCATACGGGACCACATGTTCCCCCAGGATTTCAGTAATGTACCGACCAGCATTTAATGACCCTTGCCCACGGCCACCCCGAGTCCGGGAAACGCACAAAAGTTCCGTTTTCCCTGTCGACGGAAATGCCGCCCCAAAACATACACGAGCCCACCCCCGTATTCGACGGATTCTTCGAAGCAGGGTTGTGTGAACCTCTCCCCCTGTCTTCTAGTAGACCCTTCTACGTCTGTACATTGCAGAAGAGACAGACCCTCGTCTCATCAGAGAAGAGTACGGTCCGCCACTGTTCTAGAGTCCACTCGCAATGATTGCGAGCAAACTCTAGGCGATCTCTGCGATGCTGTGCAGTAAGTTTTGGACCTTTAGCAGGTCTATGGGCTGTTAAACTCTTTTCGTGTAACCTTCTTCTTATCGTAGAAACACTCACAGATGTTCTCCGAGTTGATCGAAGCTGTTGTTGCAACTCAACAGCATTTGTAAAACGGTTTCGTAAAGATGTCGTAACGATGAAACGGTCATCTCTTTCTGATGTGCACCGTTTTCTTCCAGATCCCGGTTTTCTAACATAACCACCAGTCTGCTGAAAACAGTTGGAACACCCGTCGAACTGAAAAACGGGACAGGATTCAACTGTCGAGCAACGTCACACTGCCGCATCCCCGACTGCAATAGGGCAATCACTTGAGCGGCTTCTTCAGAGCTGGTGTCCATCTTTACTTGTTCTTACTTGGGTTAGTTGTTCACGTGTGTTCACCTGCAAAGTCTAAATTACGACTGGCCCATATTTCATCCAGATCGACCCTTTTATACCCTTTTTAGGTGGTGTAACTAGCGTCCTTACTAACGAGCATTTGACAGTGTTTATTTTTGACGCTCTATAATGATAAATGTTTTAATGATTTCATGATTTTTTATTAATAATGTAAAGCTATTCAAATACCCATTTCAAACATACCAATATTTATATAAATATAATTCGATTCTAGCCATTACAGCCATTTTTCGCGCAAACTCAGAGAGGTGCGATTTTTGTGACGCTGAGTGTATATGATACATATATAACCTTGATCCTGTAATAACTATAAGCTATATGTTATTGAAAAATGTATATTATAAAACACTTTATTACTTACTCTTGCTAAGGGCTAAGCGCCCTCGGCGCTATGCCACCTTATAATTCCGGCAAAGCTGTGAAAGCCTTCGGGTTAACAGTGACCATTCATCAAAAAAAAAAAAACTGGACACAATAATTATAACCAAAGCCAAAGGCATAATTTCACGTAACTTATTGTTAATTGTGACGTTTAGCCTTAGTGATAAAATCCATCTACGGCTAAATAATTCCTCAGTAACTTTTAACTTTAGTTAACGTTTACTGGAGGTAGGATTCCTATGCAGGAATCTATCTAGGTAGGTACCACCCCACCCCCCGAATGGGTTCTCGCCTTGTCGTGGCGGGGGGGCTTAGTAACTGTGGCTTGGTCACCCACGGTGAAGCTAAGAGGAACTCGGTCGGCATGTTGCCTCAGGCTGACTCGAGGTGGTCGCTCCGAGTGGGCTGCGCAGGCCCGCTCTGGATGCGAAAGGGTGGACTGCTGAGGGGAGCGGTACGCTCCGCAGCCGAGGTGGAGTCGTGGGGGAAGAGGAGTGTAGGTGTTGCGTTGCCTCTCTCCCTGTCCTCCGCGACTCTGGCGGGGCCGTATCGCAGATGCTGTGTTGGTGGACTGCTGGGGGGAGGAGTGAGTCGGTACTGCTCACCCTACCGCACCGTAGTTGCAGCGGCGGTGGGGCCGCGGGGGAAGAGGAGTGTTGGTGTGTCGTTGCCTCTCTCCCCATCCTCCGCGGCCGTAACGTGGTTGGCGACGGAGCCACAGACCAGATCCGTCGCAGGGGCTGGGAAGACTAGTGCTTCCTGAGTGCAAGTTTCCTGGCCCCTTGGCCTCAGCGTGGCGGACTCGGAGGGGGGGGGGGGGGGTCCGTTGCGCACAGCAAAGGGAGGCCGTGTTGGAAGGCGCGTCGCGTGTTCCGGCCCGCCTTACTAGGAAGGAGACAGGAGAGGATTGTCCTCTCCCGAGAAGAGGGCTGCCGACCATAGGCGGCTGGCGCCGGTGGGGTCGCGGATGTGTGCGTGAGCGTTCCCGTGGCTCTGCCAATATGCGGCGATGGCGGAACACCATGGGGTTTTAGTCGGTGCAAGTCCGACATAACCCGTCCTTCCCCCTGTGAAGGCGGGTATGCGTTAGGCAATTACCCATGTAAAAAAAAAAGGTACTACCCCAGGGCCAGTTAATTCTGCCGTGAAGCAGTAGTGTGCAAACATTACTGTATTTCGGTCTGAAGGGCACTGTGAGCTAGCGTAATCACTGGGCATTTGAGACTTATGAACTTATGTCTCAGGATGACGGGCACAGTGTGGTGCTACACAGAAATATTCTGAGTAACACAGCATCTGTTGGGCAAACGTTGCACTTACCATCACGTTTTGCTAGGCTCGCACTTTATCAAATTAAAAAAAAAAGTAAAAATTTCTTCACTGTGTTATTTACATGGTGGCGATGAACGATTATTAGCAAGACTTACGAAGCTGATCGATTACAAAATTTATCGATCATCTAATCGAAAATCCGACAGTCCAGGTTTCGACGTTCTAATCCTCTCACATTGTATTCGTTTTGACTCCGCCAAAATTTGAAATTGATGTGCCAATAACAAATCTCACAGTGTAATTAAAATGTTATTATGTATAAACTATAAACGTGCCAGTTTCCTAGATCTAGTATGGAGCAAGACAAACGCCTTAATGAGGAAAAAGTAAAGAAATTCGATATTAAGATAAAATCTAAACCGAAAGATGGAGTTATATTACAACTTCACCACACTGTTCGGGATTCACATGGAGAGTGTCGACGAATTCGTTTTTCGACTGCTGTTTTCGATGATGCTCAGGAGAAACTTGCTTGTGCCGATGTTGCAGGAAATTTGTTTATACTGGATTTTTGCGACTTAAAATTTTGGAAATTAGTCAATCATGGCCTCTGTACTGCCCTACATTTTATCCCAAACAAAATAGATAGTTTAATTATCGCTAGTGGAGAGACATGCGACCTGCAATTTTATAGACACTGAAACTGGTAGTCAATCACTTACACTCAGTGGGCATACAAGCCATGTGAAACATATATCATTCTCTAAAAGTAAAATAAATAATCTACTTACCGCAAGTCAAGCAGAAGCAATTTTATGGGAACTAACAAATTACACTAAATTTTTTACCCTAAGTACATATTTAGGTGCTCAAATTCAGCAGATAATGTTCACACCTGCAAGTGACTATCTAGTGGCATGTTTTCAAAATGATACAATACAAATATGGAGACATGACACAATGAAATCAGTTAAACAGATCATACCTAGTGAATTAAAACACATAAAGAATGTAGCATTCACTACGAATGGTCGAGCAATGGCAATGGCAGGTCTTGTACCCACTTTGATTTTATTTTGCATGGATACTTGGAAAGCCGTGAAGTCTATAGATCTGACAAAGTTTAATATCAGAAGTGTTCATCAAGTAGCCTTTATCCCACAAATGTTTGATGGCGGGGCTAATAAAATACTTGCAATATTAACAAGTGATTGTATTGTACATTTGCTAGATTTAGAGGCTCTTAAAATCATACACAGTATATTCCCTGAATCATCAAGTATTAAGAAGTTTGTTGTAAGCCCTACTGGTAAGTATTTTCTCTGCATTTTGCAGCATGGTGAAGTTAATATTTATAATACGTCTTTAGTTTTGGATATGGCTAAGAATGTAGTAATGGATCTTTCAAATAAGGAACTACCTAGCTCCTCTGCTAATATCTACAGACATTGTTCCCAACAATATTCTCTAAATAAATCAGAAGTTGAACAGAAGATGCTGTTCATGTATGGACAGTACAAGATTGAGAAGAATCCTGATGCAATATGGAGAATATCCTGACAAATTTCGTTCCATAATATGGAGATCGCTTTTAAATACTCCTAGGAAATAAAGTTGCATATTCAGCTTTAGTTGATAAGGGCATTCATCCAGCCTACAAAGACATTGAGAAACTTTTTACTATACACAGTTCAGTAACACTTAAAAACTTGAAAAGATTACTCTCCTGCCTTGCACATTGGTGCCCTCTATTCGGCGTTATGAAATTCCTACCAAGTTTTGTTTTCCCTTTTGTAAAAGTATTACAGAAGGATCCCCTTCTTTTATTTGAATGTGTTGCTACAATATTGATCAATTACTGCCAGTTGTGGTTTGAATATGCTCCATTCCCACCAATAAGTATTCTGGCCATGATTGAGAATGTTCTTGCAGAACATGATCAGCAGATTCTTGATCATTTCTGCCAGCTAGGGGTCAACAGTCAAACATATGCACTGAAAATTTTAGAAACTGCCTTCAGTGAAATTCTTACTTGTTCCGAGTGGTTAATTCTTTGGGACCACATACTCAGTAATGAGCCTGCTTTTATTCTAATGACTGTTGTTTCGTATAATATTGTGCAAAAAAACGCTATCAGAAGATTGAAAAGCCATGGCCAGCTTGAAATTTTTTTTCACTTACAAAATCCTATTGACAAGAAAGCATTTCTTAAGAAAGCTTATTTATTATTAAATGAAACTAATGAAGATATACACCCAAGAAGATTCTTTAATACCTTTGTTTCATTAGAGAAAGGTATTTGCTATCAGCAGTTTACTGGTTATCCAAAAGCAACAATATGTTTGAAATTAGCTAAAAAGGAGAGAAAGAAAGCAACGAGTACAGATAGATATACTTTGAAGGAATTGACAAAGAAAAGTCAAGAGAAGATAATAAATGAAAAATTAAAAACTGATTCTGATGAATGTGATGACCATAACAAAGAATATTGTGTACGAGATAAGTACTTCAAAAAGCATAGACGAAAAAGTTATGTTCACTTACCAAACAAAGGAGACTGTAAAAATAATGTAAGGGAAGAACTGATAAATAGTATTTTATTCCCTCAAGAACTGCGACTGCAGCAAAGTAAAGAAGCAGCTGATTCAAGGTGCAGTAGACGGCTTAAAGAAACCCTAAGAGTAAGGGTTAAAAAGAAATCTCCAGAGAAGATGCACACATTAGAGAAAGAAGTGGAGAAATTGATGAAAAGTACAAATTCAGACTTATCTGACTAGAAATTACTAATTTACAGTAGGAAAAATTTATTGAATATTAACAACTAGGAAAAATATATTTGATAGTGTATATTATATTAAAAATAAAAAATAATGCCATTCGATATTTCACAATTTTTATTTCAGCTTCAGTTTTGACAGTTTAAATAATATACGACATTATTTAGTTGTAATATAGTAATATCTGCAAAGTTAGGTGACTTGTCTATTCCTTTTTAGCAGATGGTCTTGGTATAGTTGATTTCACGTGACTGAATTTTTTTCTTGAAGCACTTAGGTTGGGACTCGGTTCAAGATTAACTTTTGGCACGCGGACAGGCGTCGCTATTTTTGGTTTAAACAATGCTGAAATGAAATTTTATAAATCACAATATGTACCTAGGCAATTATATAGTATAAACCCCCGTAAACCACATCCTTATATTATCCTTATTCATTCTTTCCTGATTCATAGGATTCTAATTGGATTTTACGCTGCATCCTGAGAATGGATTCGATAAATTACCTACATCTGGCAAAATTGAGATAACACTACAGTCAAATGCCGCGGTAGGTCAGGGGACCTGGCGCCTTAAATTTCATAGTATAGAACTGACCTGGGTTCATCCCCGACGATCCGTGATCCGGTAACTCAATATTTAATTAAAATTTAATCGCTGATTTGCCACATGCTCGGCAATTAAGGAAAAGTTACCGTGAGGAAACCCCATAAGTCTGAGAAATAACGAATATTTGTATATCTAATGTTTCCTGCACTGGAGCAGCGTACAACTATACCCTCTTAAAAAAATGATGCCTGTGCTTAGCAATTGAACATTTACAGTCATGTTTTGTAATTCAAAGATGTTTATTTCCCTTTTCGAAAGCCATTATTTTTTCCGACATTTTCATAAATTGACTAATTGCTGTTAAATTCTTTCTTTTTTTCTGGCATAGTCCTTTAATGTAATGGGCGGGAAAATCGCAGGCCTTGCAATATTTTGGAATACTTACTATTTAATTTGCTACTCTTGGTTTCGTGCGAAACTTTTTCCATTTTTGAAACACTGGGACTATCCTTCTTGAATTTGAAAATATTTGGCGAAATTCGGCGTAGTTTGGACATCTTTCCGTCTTTTGAAGTGGGCTTATTAGTAACTAAATTGGAAGTAGAAGCGCTGTCGGTACGCTTTAGTCTAGATTTGGAGAAATCGTCAATACCACTTCCCAAGGCTGAAAGATTCGGACTTGAAGCAAACTGCGCTTTGGACGATTCAGCACCCTGTAACACAGTCGTTTTGTAGTTTGAAAATAAAGTTGATTCTAACAATGCCATTAGCATTAGCGCAAACAAAGGGACAACTAACTAGCTAATATTATGAAGCTAAAGAGTTTGTTTGGTTGAACGCGCTAATCTCGGGAACTACTAGTTCGGATTGAAAAATGTATTTAATATTGGATAGCCCATTTATCGAGGAAGGCTATAGGCTATATAACTTAACGCTACGACCCTTAGAGTGATTTCTTTTAAATTAAACGGCGAGTGAAATCGTAGGGCACAGCTAGTTCGATATAAAGCTAATTCGCTAATTGATAAAATCGACAAGATCTGAGGCAGGCAGGTGAATTGTTCATGTTGACGTATAAAGGACACGAGACAATAAGAATACTAATTCGTAATAGTACTGCGCCGTTTTCAGATAACAATTTTCAATACAGGTAATAGAATCAGGCATTACTTTGCGAGATTTAATTTTAATATTTTTCTATTTTTTTCATTGGATAGAGTGACGAAACGAGCAAAACGTTCAACTGATTTAAAGTGCAACGTCTACCCATAACAAAAGCTATAATAAAGGAAAGAAAGTAAATTTGCGGTGCTAACATCCGCATCCAGAATTTAAAATACTGCCTAGTTTTTGAAAATCATCGAGCGCAAGCAAATATCACCACTGCAGTCTAGAACACAACAAATTTTTATCTCAAAATAAGGCATTAACGTCTCTACGACAGGCAGCGGCCGAGAACTCTATAGGTAACGAGCCAGTTCCCGGTGGCGGTATTAGTTTGCTTGTGCACGCTATTGTGGAAGAGAGGGCGGTGCTCTTCAAAAAGTAGGTAATATACATACATAAGGTCACGACTGTATCCCATAAGGGGTAGTCAGAGACTGGGCACTCACTGCAAAAACAGATGACTGCCACAATCCACGTTTCACCAAAACAATATAATGCACTTGGTGTGATAGGTGGTGAGCCCATCGCCACCATGCGCTGTTGGGTGCACAGTGCAGTTTAATTCCTTACTCGCCTTTTACGAAATCCATTGGATGAGATGGAGTGGTAGTATTCTTTTTACGAGCCGCCACCACACGGCTTAGGTAATAATAGTAGGTAATATGGTGTCTATGTATATTTAAAATTTTGCAAACGGATTTTATCCATTTTTTTTAAATATAATTAGTTTTCAATGCGTTTGTTGCCCTCGTTATGGCTACATAAAACTTAGCTTTATGATTTACACGGATCAAAATGGGTAAAACCGCTAACACAGCCATCATATGTCATAAAAATAATTTATCCTATTGTTAATTTAAATAATAATGGAGAACCTTCAGTACAGATATCTTCGAGACATCTAAAACAAGTGAAGATATAGAAGAATCATGTTTTCCGTCCTCGTTTATTTCTTTAATGATAGAGGCTAATTTATTTTTAAGTTCCTCCGCAGCTTTCTCAGCGCATATTAAATTTTCCAAAATTTTGGTTTCTGGTCCTTGGATGGGGCTGAAAACATTACAAGCATATAGTCTTATTGTTACTTACGTAAAATTTTAATCTTAAATTTAATTTAACTTGTACGTTTCGCCTATAAGAAGAATGGTGCTTTATGAGCAAAAGTTCTTTTATGAAATACGATGCTATATTACTCGTGCTTGCGTTCGTTCGACCTACACAAACATATGTCTCTATACAAAAACTAGAAAAAGTTCTTCTTTGTTAGAGTACTTATTTAAATACATACACACTGTCAAGCCCTTTTCCCAAATAAGGGGTAGGCAGAGGTCACACGTAAGACCACTTTTCGCCCCGCGGGAAAACGAGACGTGACGGTGGCGAACCACGTCGCTGCCATTTTTGTACGAGTTAAAAAAATCTTACACCCCATTGCGTACCACCCAAAAACAGTATATATATGGTGTGTATAACAGTATGTATATGGTGTGATTCTGCACGAACAAAGGCTGTCTGTGCTAAACCTAAGTCTCCTCTTACGACACCTCGGTAGGAAAGAGGTAGGTGCTATTCTACTCAGGCGGACACTGGCATTATTAATTTATTCATGTGTACTTATTTAGTTTTTCTTCAATGGGAAATTAGTTTACCTGGATGTCTTATTACGTCGTCTTATGCTATCGGGAGTCGACGACAGCGTGTACGTGCTCTGCCTCTGACACATAAGCTGAAACATTAGTTTTTCCGGAAAAAAAAATCGAGGATAATGGTAATAATTAGTTCACGAAGATTGTAGATTTACATGAATGTATATAAGCAACCATTAAATATTATTTTTATTAATGCATGTTTATTTATTACTATTTTAATCAAATCACTGTTAACTACCAATGACTAGCTCTAGCCGTGGTAGCTCAGAGGCTAGGCGCACGCTTTAAATTTCATAGTACGCGAGTGACCTGGGTGCGATTTCCGTTACCGGCACCACTAAAATTGTTAATTGCAATTTGAAGTGTCGATATGTCACATGCTCGGCGGTGAACGAAAACATCGCAAGGAATTCTGCATGTCTCAGAAATAATAAACATTTGGAAGACATGTGAAGTCCGTCAACCCGCATTGGAGCAGCGTGGCGGATTCCTCCCAGCTCCAAAAACCCTATCGGGGGGTAAATAAATGGGAGGAGGCCTGTGCTCAGTTACTATTATTAATATTTTAATCAAATTTCTGTTAACTACTAATGGCTAGCATGCGCTATTTTTTAAACCAACTTTAAAAAAGGCGAAGGTTCCTTATTCATCTGCATATAATTTTTTATGTTTGTTCGGACATAAATTCTTTGCTTATGAAGCGACTTTAATGATTATTTTTATTACAAAGGGGATATTGTAATGGGTGGTTCCATATAATTTTGGTCAAGTTCTGATGATGGGATCCATGAGAAAATCATGAAACTCTGGAGCTGATGCGTTGAAGTAGATTTTTTGTTGATCGATTTAATTTTCATATATTAAAAAAAAAACGAAGCCTCACACTAGGTTTTCTCCTGAATCCGTGGGTGCGTTAATTTCACATGCACAACACAACCAAGCCCGAAAACCAACAATTGTGCTTTGCACAAATGTTGGCTCCCTCTGGGATTCGAACCCAGGCCCCTGCGGCGTAGAAGTCAGGTACACTAACCACTAGGCCACGCGGTCGTCGACTAAATTTATTTAAATGCATATACAGCAAGATTCCCTTAATTACGTTAGTAATCTTAACAGTATTCTGCATCCCTGAGAGGCCTGCTATCACAAAACGGCAGTGATAGAACAATAATACTTACTTTTTTGTTATCCTGATCGTTAGCGTCCACTGCAGACTTGTCATGATTAAGATGTTTCTGCAAAAGCCCAGGTGCCGGGAGATTCTGATCGGTAGCTTCTTTAGTTGTCAAAGTATCGAGAGAACGATATCGAGTTGGTGTTCCAGATGGTAATTGAAAGAGACTGAAAAATACTCGTAGCAACATTTTATTACCCTAGAAACGGATTTCGGGGACGTACACCTAAGGTTCGGTCAGATAGCGGGCGGGGCGGGACGGCGACGCGACGCTGACGGGACGGCGACGCGATGTGGATGTCACACTGGCGGCGTGGCGGTCGCGTCAGCGTCCTGTCGGCCGTCCCGTCGCATTGAGCGTGATTTTTCGAGCATTTTTCTATTGCTCTTTCCTATTGACTCCCAAATTGTCGATTTTAGACCAGCATTTTTATATTGCACACTGCTTTACAAAAAAAAGGTGGCCTCGAACAATTCAATGAGCTTTTCCACTTTTTCGTTGTCAATTTTTGTAATTACATACAAAGCTGATGTCCCGTCGGGCGCGACGTGCACCGTCCCGCTCTCTGTTGGACTACTAAAATGAATACTCATAGAACACAACGCGGCGCGTCGCGCCCTAGTTGTATTCCCGCCGGGCGCGACGGCGACGCTGACGCGGCGCGCTGAGCGCGATGGTGGGGTGTGTCATCTACTACATAAATTAGTACATTACAATTACAACTGCTCACTTCGCGTCAGCGTTCGCGTCGCAAGTCCGCAGCCCCGTCCGCTGTCTGACTGAACCATTAATCTGAGCTCAGGTAGCAAGCTGATTACAAGTATTTCATATATACACAAACGTGAGTGATAAGAGGTGGATACTTGTGGTTTTAAGGTCGCATAGAGGTTACCTATTAAAGTTCAGGGTTAATTAAATATTCTTAGTTCCTCTTATACATATAATATACGACTTCCTTTATACTTAGATCTATACGATCCATGAAATATTGAATATAGAGTGACAGAACATCAACAACCATTTCAAAATACTCAAAACAACCAAAAATGTGTTACACTCAGAAATATTGTAAGTGATTCGAACCCAATTTTTAGTATTGGCTTATAGGATACCGTAACAATATATTGGTAAATAAAGCTTTTAATGTAAGTTTTGGTTGCTTATTTAGATTTGTAGGCTAACGTTAAAAATATATTAATAAGTGCGCAGCGAGTAGTAGAGCATGATTTTAAAACCCTATTCCAGTTTTTATTCCAATTGTAATTATTGTAATTTTATATCCTTTCTTCGGTTTTCGTATTTAAAAAAATATTTTGTATGCATATCTTGCGCACTAATATCGATGCTCTCACTTTAAAGGTTTGTAGAAATTGAGTTTAAAATGATATGAGGCCTGTATATACAATAAAGCTAATAAGTCGTGTTTTGGTATTAAAGAACTTCATTGCCAAATGAAATTTAATTCGGAATTGAATATTTTTTATATTCTTACCGTTTTTCTGGAGTCTTCAGTTCGATCATGCTTGCCGATTTGTTTGCCAGCGATTCGCGATCCTTAGGCTTATCCATGTCGGATTCATTGTTCTCTTTTATGCAACGTACAATATCCAGAAGTTCCTTCGTTAGACGTTCGCGGTAAGCCTTAGGCAGAGAACCGAGAAGTGCACTGCCACATTCCTATACAGGAAAATTTTCAGCTAAACAAGTTTATTCTAATATTGCACAAGGATATGATTATTGGATGGAAAATTCTGAATAATTCATAAGGTTTAAATTTCTCTGCATATCAGTGTGTGGTGGCACCTACCACGGCACACTCCGATCAAGCGGAGGCAATGTATGAGGATATCTCAAAAGCCATACATTCCTCCAATACTCACTACACGGTGTTGATGGGAGACTAACGCAAAGCTGGGCATGAAAAAAGACGATGAGCTGGTAGTGGGGCAATTTAGAATAGGGCAGCGGAACCAAAGGGGCCAACGGCTGGCCATATTTATGGAAAAGGAGGGACTCTTTATGATGAACTCCTTCTTCCAAAAGCTTAAAGAGCCAGGACGGTTCCAAAAAAAATGGACGATATGAACGAGAGGCTCGTGGAAACTATCCTGGCGGTGGGGGTAGGATTCCTATGCATCCAGAAATACGTGTAGGTAGGTACCACCCCAGGGCCAGTTATTCTGCCATGAAACAGTAGTGTGCGGTTTCGGTTTTAAGGGCACTGTGAGCTAGTGTAATCACTTTGCATATGAGATTTAAGAACTAATGTCTCAGGGTGATGGGCGCAGTGTGGTGTCACAAAGGAATGTTCCGGGTGACACAGCATTTGCTATGGGCAGACACTGCACTTCCCATTAGGTGAACGTTTTGTTCGTTTCATCACTTATTCCAATAAAAAAAAAACACTCGCCGCAAAAAGAAGATCCAAAAGCTCTACGACCACACTCTCAGCCTCATGGACGCTAGGCGTGAAATGAAGCTACAGTCCTCAACTGACGCGTCAGCATTTCGGCAACTGAACAGACAGATCTTCCAATGTATGCGGCGAGACTTACGCAACTTCAATACAGCTAATATTGAACAAGCTATAGAGCGAAACCAAGGCTACAAGGTCTTTGCCAGAGATTTATCTGCCGGGAAGAACTGACTAACTTGAGGACCGAGAGCGGTAGCGTCCGCTGGACTAGAGATTTTGACAGCTCTACACATCATGATTTCTTATATTTACGCGAACACTACACATTTAAATGAAACTAATTTTACGGATTTTATCGCGTTTATTTTGTTATTTATAACCCGACGTTTCGAGTGCTTTACAGCACCCATGGTCACGGGGGGACTGAGGTGACAGATGTCCTGATGTCATAGTTAACCCGGAGTACCTTCAGCTTTTAATTATTATTGGTGGTCCGATCTACGCAGAAAGAGCCCATACCAACAGGTATTTAAACGGTGAATCTCACCACCATCCTTCACAGTTAGCTACCGTGGGCAAATCTTTGTTTCAGAGAGCACAAGGGATCTGTGACAGTAAACACCTGGCCGCCGAGCTTCAGCATGTCAAGCAAGTTTTGCAAGACAACAAGCTTCGGGTTCCGCGCCTTCGTTGCAGTGACCGAGTGAAACCGGCCACAGTCGAGCGTGTACCTGCAGTCCTACCATATGTCAGAGGAGTCACGGACAAGATTGGCTATATCTTGAAGCGGGCTTCCATAAAAACATTTTTCAAGCCGCCGAAGAAGATAAGTCAATTTTTACCATCTGTCAAGTGTAACATCCCTCTACAAGATGCAGGAGTATACAAGCTGGATTGTGAATGTGGTCTCTCTTATATAGGGCAAACAAAAAGATCAGTAAAACCCGCGTAAAAGAACATATAGCTGATGTGAAGCATCGCCGCCCCAGGAAGTCTGCAGTCTGTGACCATGTTCTGGATCATCCCAACCATTACATCAGATTTGATAAACCACAAATCCTCGCAAAAGAACACCGATTCCTACCAAGGATGATTCGCGAGGCTATTGAAATTAAAAAACATCCTAATTTTAATAGAGAAGATGGTTGGGTATTACCACCTGCTTGGGATCCTATAATTAATAAAATTAAGTCAAAAACCAAGTATACCACTGCAAGACTTCAAGACACAGTTAGCTCTTTCTGCTCTACACATCGTCGTGAAGCGATATCAGAAGCGTGGTTGTCCCGTTCTTCATGAAGGGCGATAATGCCCTCTTGAAGAACTATAGACCGATATTGCTTCTGAGCCGCATCTATGTGCAGTTTTCGAGAGTCATTACAAATCGTGTCGCAGACAGCGACGAACAGACTTGACAACTTTCAGAGGCCCGAACAAGCCGGATTCCGAAAGGCTTTAGCACCATAGACCACATACAAACACTTCGCCAGATTGTACAAAAGACCGATGATTAAAATCTCCCGCTATGTCTGGCGTATGTGAACTATGAAAAAGCCTTTGATTCCGAAATTTGGGCGGTGCGGTGCCGAATGGACTGTCGGTAGATCGAAGTGCCGCAGTGTTATACCTAGGACAGATTATCCGATAAGAAAGGTCCAACTTCAACCGAGAGGTCGATCGACGAATCCCACTCGGCTGGGCAGTGTTCGGGAAACTTGCATCTCATCTTTTCGTCGAGTATACCTCAATGTCACAAAACCAAGGTTAACAACTAGTGCGTGTTTCCAATTATGACATACGGAACAGAGACGTGATCCTTCCCTGCAGGCCGCTTGAGCCAGCTCAGAGTAGCTATGAAAAGGGCTATGCTCTGAGTTTCCCTGCGTGATGAAATCCGTAACGATGATATCCGTAGCAAAAACTAAAGTAACCGACATAGCCCTAAGAATTAGAAAGCTGAAGTGGCAATGGGCCGGCCATATAGCTAGTAGAACCGATAACCGTTGTTGTAGAATAAAGTGTCTCGAGTGGCGACCTTGTGCCGGCAAACGCAGTGTAGGGCGCCTCCAACTAGATGGAGCGACGACCTGCACGGTTTTGCAGGCAAGGTCCTGCAAAACCGTGCAGGTCTATGTTTAACAGTGGTGGTAAAATAGGCTAATATATTGATGATGATGATGAGATGTATTTTCGGAGTGTCGTTTTTTAATCAAAATCTGAAGCGCAATAATATTATAAACATTATTATTACAATAAGTGCCATTAACGGGGTCATCGAAACATAAAAACAAAAATTACCTTATCAAGTTGTTTCCCGCCAGATATTCCAGACACTTGCCAAAAGCCACTATTCTGTTGCTGACTGGTTGCCGGACAGGAACAGGAAACGTTATGGCTCTCCAAGATAACGTGAAGGCCTGACGCCTGAATAAAAATTTATATATATAAATTTTGTAGTAAAAGTATCACTTGATTTATATTTATCAATGAAATTTAACAATAAAAAGAAATAGCTACATGTAATTAAAAGAACAAATTTCGGCATAAGCTTGTAAATTATATAATCTTACTGGTGATGGTTATATAATACCGTGTGGTGGCGACTTAAGAGAATATGCCACCGCATCTCATCCCGTTGGTGTCGTAATAGTAGACAGAATGAAAATTAAACAGGAGATGGGCAGCAGCATCTTCTTGGAACATCTGAATAAATAAACTGCGATTGCCAACCCGCCTACCAAGCGTGGCAACTATGGCAAAATCCCTTCAATATGGGAGAGGCTGAAACGACGGGCGAGGATTTGGTAAAACAGTGCGCTGATCGCTGCGATGGTGTAGTAATGTAACTGAAAGGAATAGAAATGGGTAAATACAAATTTGATTCTAATGAATCCTATGAAGTAGTACTAATTCTTAGGTTTCTTCTAACTAGAGGATGTAGTAATGGAGGCTCAAATTTGTCTAAGTAATTTTTTACAAAAAACGAAGAAATGAAACATTGAGCTATGTTTCACATTGTAGTCTAACAAAAAGCATGGGCCACAGACTAAAAATAGGTTTCGGTCTTATAGTTCACGTTGTTCAATTGTTTTCTAAATTATAAGTTTTAAATTTTACCTGGCAGTTAATGACAACAGTTCTAATACCTCCTCCGTCTTGACTAACATTCCCATCACTCGTTTCTAAAGATTTAACAGAAAATCCCAAACATTGCAGCAGCGCGCACAGCTCAACTACGTCCGTGTATGGATCCTAAACATGAAATTAGTTATTAACCTTCGTAAAAAGCATCTGACTTGGAGTAAGTGTGGATAAATTTATTACAAACGGCTTATACAAAGTATTATAAAATTCAACATATTTATTAGATATAATCATGATAGGCTAGAAATATTGAAACTGCGATACCCATAAATATAACAGGCGTTAAGTTAAAGATAACGTTGCAGATCTGATACTAATAATGCAATTTCTTAATACTAAAGAATTAATATTTTTAGGTACCGTATACTGCCGCAATATTGAATGAATTTTGAAGAGTTTGACCTATACCGTAAAGTTTACGAAACAGTGGTCCATTCTAATGCTTGCGAAATAATGTTCAAATCAGCATCTCGCAATGTATGTCTACTTTACTATACATTCTATGTTTTAACAACTTTTATAAGCAGACAATGATAGAACCACTTAAACATATTTTGCCTGTTTTTCCTAAAATAGACTGAAACATCTCATTTCAATTCGATTTCCAAATTAAAATGTACCAAGACTTCCACTTCATTGTTATTTATTTATCTTAATCATCGAGTTATTTTCCCGAGGCAAAGTTGGGATAGAATTTTATTAAGTTTTCATACAGGCATTCGATAGAGCTCAGGGTTGTCACGCGAAACAAGACCATTTTTACAGTAATTTATTAAAACGTAATAAATTACTAACGTAATTATAAATGAATTAAAACTTGTTTAATTTTTTTTCAAATTGCTGTAATTATCCGTCACAAAAAAAATAACTTACTCGTCACCAATTTTTAAATATTGGGGTTTTACGTGCTCTCAAAATACCTATTTCACATACATCGGAGTGAAAATCATTACTCTCCTTTGTTTTGCTATTTACGCAAACGTCACAACCCTACACTAGGACCCGTGTCATTAGTTACATATCTTAACTTTACCTATGTGTATTTCTTTAATTTTACGCGAATTTTGCATACAAATGTTATAAAGAAATATGTAGCTTATGAATGTGCTAGAAACAATAATATAATAATGAAATTGTTCAAGTTACAACAAAAGTTTTGAACAAAAAAACATTGGTCACGCCAGATATTGTTTGTCAACGAATTAGGTAAATTCTGTAACGTCTCACAAAAAAGCCACTGGCTTCGTAAATTCTCAGATAAAAAGTATTTGTATGTACTATATTTTGATTTGCCAAATTCAAAACGTTTATGATTTAATAGGATTTTTCTGTTCTAAGCAAAGTTGTGCGTGAATGGTACAGTTGAGACCGTAACAGTAATAGTATACTTAAACAAAAACTTCTCGTAGTAAATAATATTAACATAAGGAATTGTTATACATATTTATAAATAGTGTTAAATCAATCATTTTAAATCAAACATAACTTACTAATATAAATTAACGCTTACCGTTTCAGTCATTAATGTTCAAAAACAATTTTAACCTTGATTTTAGAAGTTACACTTTTGTCAACACTTCTATATTGTAATCTAGTTACTGCACTGAATTTTGTTTTAATTATAGAAATAGTGTTGTAAATATATTTCTTTGATAGTTACTTCCATTAAAGCTCCTCGTCCAACCTTTGTTCAATATACCGCCGTAATTTCAATTCGGTCTAAGTATACTTATATGCAAATACCCGCAAACGGTAATGAATCACTCCAATGTATACCTGTATAATTGCAACATTACTTAATCTTGTTTGGAGAGCTATAACATGTAATTTTTTTTTTGTTGTATTATATAATATTTAGTAAAGTATATTTTGGTATTAAGTAGTAATCGTAAAACAGCGTTAAGTAGTATAAAAGTCTGCAATATTTTAGTAATCTCATCTAAAAATTTAAGGTGTAAATAATGTAAGCAATTCAAGCTGTCTTGTCTTACTTTGCCTCCAATCAATCTTATGGCCGAAATCGAAGACTGATACCCAGATGGAATAGTTTTGTTTTTTTTTTTAATTTTGCCAAATATGTCGGCTCAATAATTCATAAAGATAAGTTTTAAAGAAAAACGTTTATTCACTGTAGCAGCACACTCTAAAGTAAACATCCATACTAATATTATAAATGCGATCTGTCTTTCTATCTGTTTGTTACCTTTTCAAGGGTAAACGGCTGAACCGATCTTGACGAAATTTGGTACGAAATTTGCATCCTGGAGATGGACATAGGATACTTTTATCACGGAAAATCAAAAAGTTCCTACGGGATATTTATAAATAATTCTATAATAACTCGGACAGGCGCGGCCGCGGGGCTCAGGTAAATTAATTAATACTAATTAATACTTATATAATAATATAATAATAAAACCATATACATAAACACAAGACAGTTACCGAACTGTTAGAACTGGAAGCTGGTATTCCTCCTTTCCTGTGAAGTTGGATGGAAAGCACTATCTTTGGTACTACCGTCTCGACTATGCTTACGTTACGTCTGTTTTTGACGTTTCGGTCGGCAGTCCGAATGGAGGCCCGCAGCCTCCCTCGGACGGTCATTAGACGACTTAAAATCGTATTGAGATATTCTAAATCGCGCAAGCACGCAGCGAACGCGATACAGTCCGAATTTCGAGGTTTTTGTAGGAGTTTATTTATTTATGTTTGGGTCAAACCAAACCTGGCACGCGGGCCCCTGGCCCGTGAGCAAAGGATCCGATGAAGCTGTAAAAGCCAAAAAAGGCTAACAGCAATTACATCACCGAAATTATATATTTTGACGTTTTTGATAAAATGCAATTAGTTATTTACTCTCTTAGATTTTCGCTTGGATTATCTCCATGCGTATATCATTTGTTCTGTTATAATGATACCATCATCGTCATTGTAGTCCGTCATAAATCCGCTACTGACTTCCCAAGGGTTATGAATTGATTAAAAATACATAGTAAAGAATTTAATGTATTTCTGCTTTAACTTCGCTTTATCTATTAATAAGACTTTTTTGGTCAACCTAAACATAGGAACCTCTAGCGTGTCGCCTCGACCTATTCTACAAGATACAGTATTTTTTTTATAATTAGATTCATGTGTTTCCGTACGTAAATAATATTTTCAAAAATAAACAACGAAGTGACAAAATTCCTTTATCGAATAATTCCCGTAGCAATTCGCAAGGTCCCAAGTTAGAACATCATCCGACTCTAGTATATATATGCGTCTATACAATATCCTCATATCTGAAAAGCTTCCTTACATGTCATCTTTAACCATTTAATATAAATGGCCACATTTGTTTTAGTATCGTAAAAATAAATGTTAACCACTTTATAATATGTGGAAACATTTAGAGATAGATGGGAAAACATAGTATATCAGTTCGTAACGAAAAATTATCAATGAAAAAACATAGAATAGTTAATTTTTTTATTATAATATTAGTAGACATCCACTTTAAATAATTTTTTAACGTTAAAATGATCACGATCTTTAACAATGTTTCGGAAGATGATAAGTATAACCTCAAAATATTGTCTCAAAAATGGACATGAATCATTCTAATTGAAATTAATTGTAGGTCATATAGCGCGGCGTGGCCGAGAACTTCGCGTAGGATTTGATGACTTTGTTGACAGCTTCCAAGAAGTCTTTCTCCGTAGCAACCTTACGTCGCGCGCGGATAGCAAACATACCAGCCTCCGTGCAAACAGATCTGTGCCAAAAATAAAATAACATTTATCTATTTATACTATTTTTCAAAGTATTCTACCCTTAATACTGCATCAAAATTAATATTTGATAGGATATTTTGAAGATTTTTTTTCTTCTAATGACGAAAAATATGTAAATGTCTTAAAATTAATGGTTTCGTTAAAAAAATGATTATAAAGAATTAATTAATTTGTATGTAAAAGCGCCATCTGTTGACAATCCGTTCAACTAATTGTCGGTTGGAGTTGTTTAAATTCTTTAAATAAGGTAGATGGCGTAATCTGTTCTTGATCAAGGACAAGTGCGTGGATGCGGAACATCTGGCAGCCTTGAAGCCGTACCTGATCTCCGCGCCGGTGGAGTTGGGGCAGAGTCGCGCCAGCAGGTCGAAGCGGATGTCCCGCTCGACGCTCATGGAGCGCGCGTGGATGCGGAAGATGTGCGCGCGTCCCTCCAGGTCCGGCAGCCCGAACTCCACCTTGCGGTCCAGGCGCCCGGGCCGCATCAGCGCCGGGTCCAGAGTGTCCGGACGGTTCGTCGCCATCAGCACCTGCCACAGAGAGATCATTCATTATAAACAGCTATCTTAACCGTGTGGTGGCGGCATAAGAGAATCTACCACCCGGTCTCATCCCGTGGGTATCGTAAGAGTCGACAGAGGGAAAATTAAAACCAGGAGATGGGCAGCAGTATCTTCCTGGAACATCTGAATAAATAAACTGCGGTTGCCGACCCGTCTGCCAAGCGTGGCAACTATGTCAAAATCACCCCAATGGTTCAGGACCCCCAGGCCTATGTTCAGGAGTGGTCTAGTGATAGGCTGAAATGATGATGATAATAGATAAAGTAAATTACTGAACCTCCTCCAATGACTGTCATAAAGCGCGTCCCTAGTGCTATCTGCATCGACATCGACGTCCTGAGGAATCAGACTCTTCCCTCGTCCTACATTACGTTTAGTGCTAAAGACTGCCACTCATAAACATTTTTTCTCAAACCATTGTCAATGTATTTGGTCCATTATAATTATAGCCTGCCGACACGAATCAATTTTTGTAGTCTGTAACTACAAGCTTTTGATTTTGTACTTACCTTAATGTTACCACGTGGATCGAAACCGTCCAACTGGTTGATCAGCTCCAACATAGTTCGCTGCACCTCGTTATCACCACCAGCGCCGTCGTCGAACCTAAAAAAAAATTACAGATAAAATAACTTTATTTTTTAATTACTTCTTCTGTTTGTTGTCGCTTAACTGTCTCAGCGAATGAAGTCATTTAATTAAACCATTATTACACTAGTTAATTATATTACAAATATTCAATGGAAGCGCGGCGGCTCCATGACTCCCCACGTTAATAAAATTTTATTTTTTAGTACCTTCTTACACCCAGACCAGAAGTAGAGGCAGTGTTCTAAAATGCAGAAGGACTAGAGATTTTGGAAAACAACTTGTAACAATTTTTATTCCACTGTCTAGTACTGTCTAGATTCAAATTCTAATCTCATTAAACCGACCGCGTGGCCCAGTCGTCACAACATTTCTGTGTGGCAGTACACTGTCCCCATCACCCTGAGACATCAGTTCTTAAAGTCTCATATGCCTAGAGACGCTATCTCTCACTGCCCTTCAAACTGCTTCACGGCAGAATAACTGGAAATATAAATATATATTTTTTAGTTTTACCTGGCACCTCCGATAGCGTCGATTTCGTCGAAGAAGATAAGACAGGCCTTTTTGCTGCGTGCCATCTCGAACAGTTCGCGTACCATTCGAGCGCCTTCGCCTACGTATTTTTGAACCAACTCGGAACCTTTGGGGCAAATAAATAACATATGTTTTAAATGATAGAAAATAAAATATAGCGATTATGGTATCATGCCAGTAACTGGCTATTGGCCATATGGAATTGGTGGTGGGATTCCCTTACCGGAATCAGGTTAGGTAGCTACTACCCGCAGTGAAAGTTATTCTGCCATCAAGCCATGGTGTATAAATATCACTGTTATTCGGTTTGAAGTGCACTGTAGCTTGTAATAGCTTGCAGGCGTGGTACTTACCATACGGTGAACGACATTCGTCTAGTCTCAAACTTCCAATAAAAAAAATTAGGTGGGTACCACCCCAGGACCAGTTATTCTGCCGTGAGACAGTAGTGTGCAAACATTACTGTGTTTCGGTCTGAAGGGCACTGTGAGCTAGTGTAATCACTGGGCATATGAGACTTAAGAACTGATGTCTCACGGTGATGAGCGCAATGTAGTGTCACACAGAAATGTTCTAGGTGACACAGCATTTGCTATGGACAGACGTTGCACTTACCATCAGGTTATTAAAACCTGACTAACCGTGCTGGGTAGGTGTATAAAAAATTTATACACCTACCCAGCACGGTTTATTTGTCCACTAGCAACCTGACCTCGATTCGCTCGTTACTTGGCTTAATTTTTTTTTAAGTTAAATTATTATAGTTATTATTATGTATGCTTTCTTATTAAATTTAGTTTGTCCTGCAATGTGTAGCTTTACCGCCAATCTTCAAGCGACAAAGATGTTCATAGCAGTGATGTTTGCTCTAGGAGACTTGTATCAGAAAACCGTCGACACTCTGAGACGGCTTTCTTTCTTTAATCTCCGATACATTTGATTATTTAAATTACAGTTACTGGCAAGGTAAATCTAATGGGAATAGTAGGACTACGGAATTTAGCATAAATTCCGTTTTTACCAAGATCCCGTCACCTTTTCCCATATAAGGGGTAAGCAGAGGCAACACAAGTGGCCGACCTTTGCCCCCGCGGTAAACGAGACGTGACGGATGGCTAACCACGTCGAACGAAGTCAAAAAAAATCTAACTCCCTGTTGTGTTGTCACGAGCAGTAGTGACAGCATTGCATATTATTGTCTTATTACATAGATACGTATAGTCATGCCTTTTTCCAATATAAGGGGTAGTCAAAGGCCACTCACGTGACCCACTTTTCGTCCTCGCGGGAAACGAGACGTGACGGGTGGCGAACCACGCCGCCATTTTGGTAAGGGTCAAAAAATTATTACACCCCATTGCGTTCCCACGAGCAGCACAGCGACAGCTTTGCATAATCAGGTGTTATTCTGCACGAATAAAGGGTGTCCGTACAATACCTTAGTCGCCTCTTACGACATCTTGTAAGGACCAGAGTAGGTAGGTTATTCTACTCTGCCGGACACCCCTCGGCTTCCGTTTATACTTAGGAATTACGTTGAATCCTGATGAATGCTTCGTTTTCAGGAACTGGTACTCTTCGACACACACCATACGAGATACGGCAGCGTCATGAGCTACTTTACGGTGTTTCTGTCAGTGTGGGATCATTCCTTCGCTGTCTTATCTTTGACACTTTATTAGATCAGCCCGAACAGAACTGAACAGAACTGCGAAAACTTCTCAGAAAGGGTATATTTTAACATACCAATGACCCTAATGAAACAGGCGTCAGTCCGATTGGCGACGGCCCGGGCGCAGAGAGTCTTCCCCGTGCCGGGCGGACCGAATAACAAGCACTCCTTTCGGCGGCTCGATTCCCAATTTCACAAACTTTTCTGGCTATATAAAAAAAGTAACTTTAGATATCATCATCAGTCACCAAGCGGTCCACTGCTGGACAAACAAGGCTTTGCAGATTGGCGATTACTCACACACGACAAGAGCCTTGAACCTTAGACGTTACAGTCGGGATTATTACAAATTAGATGATTATTTTGCAATCTTTCGGGGACCATAAGCTTTTCCTTACTTTTCTCTTTTTACCAATCATCACGAGACAAGATAAATCCTCCTGAGCCACTACCAACAATTTTAAGTATGACAAAAATAAATAGCAATTGCTTTCTTTCAAAAAAGGGTTTTATTGGTTATTATACATTTGGTTACTTTATCTTTCTTTCCTAGACTAAAGGACTTTGCAGGAAAAACATAAAAAAATGTTCTTAAGAAATTAACATTATATAGAAGATGTGGACATGATCAAAATCGAAATTATCATCATAACGGTATACTTTTAAACTTATTGTACACTAGCTTAGCCTCGCAGTTTCGCTTCTTGGTAACATTCTCTTGACACTGTGTGGCACCTTCAAGTTGTAGCATGAAATTTCATAGCATATAATCTTACTTAATAAATGGGCTATCTAATGCAATAATAATATTTCAAATCCGATCATTATTTCCTGAGATTAGCCACAAACAAAAATCTAAACTGTTCTTTCCTCCTCCACCTTTATTATGTACAGGTATAAGGTAAAAGGGACCGTGTTTTGTGGCAATCTTTGGGGGAGGCCTATGTTCAACAGTGGACTATTATGAATTCTATAAACCACTGATTAAGAGGTATACTTAAACTGCCATGAACTAAAATAATAATGAACAAAATGCATAACCTAATTTCTACAGTTTAACAGATTTTATGCCGGAACCCTAAATATTTTTGAATTAAAAAGTAGCTTAGATTTCTCCTTCCTTAGATCTCTCTCTCTATCTCTCTCTTCTCTCTTTTAAATTGAACTAAGTTGTTTAACAATATGTCCAGAAGCTGCTCGTTAAACCTGAGGCATCAACAGAATAACAGCGCTGTAGCAACTCTGCCATAGCATTATGCTGAGTTGACAGCCTTTTCGTTGCTACAACCCAACGTACGTCTGTAAATGTAATACGTTGTATTTTATTGTTTACTTATTTTTTTGAATTGTAATGTATGTTGTGTTGTAGTATTGCATAAGAAATTTTTCTTTGTTTCTTTCTTTCTTTCATAGATTTGAAAAGTACTTTACCTGACAATTACGGTCCCGTCAAAATCGAACAGCCGTTCCGGAGATTAGCCCGGATAAACAAACAGACAGGACAGACAAAAATTTCAAAAACGCTTGTTTGAGTTTTGATATCCTGCAAATTACTCAATGAGACAAAGAAAAAGACTTTATTGCGAAATCACCGTTCCAATTTTATTTATTTGTATAGATAACAAATGCAACCAAAAATATAATTTCAACTTACATGCAATAATGGCGTTTCCACCACTTCTCTCAGTTTTTCTATTTGTTCTTTACAACCACCCACATCACTGTAGGTGACATCTGGTTTTTCCTCAACCTGCATCATGGTGACTGTGGGGTCGATCTTGGGCGGTAGTGGAATGTGGATTTGGTATTTATTGCGATCGACTCTGAGGACAGAAATTTTATATGTTACTTCTACAAAAAAAATACAGATATTATAGCGTTTAATTTACTTTTGAGTATCCAAAGTTTCAAGCTATTTGCTTAACCTTCAACTATTGACATTCCATCTCACAGACCGAGCCAAGGTTTTATTTTGATTTTTTGACCCCTTCCGCACCTTTATAGGTCTTACCGCTTCAGTACCTTCAGTTGTAGTTGCGTGGACGACCCAGTGCTGATAGAAGCGGACCGACGCATGTTTAGTGAGTATTATTCATTTGAAACATGTTAGCAGTTAGTAAGAACTCATGCCTATATTAGTGTTACAAATGCAAATGATGGTTTTATTATATTTTTAACTTAAAATGGTATTATATCCAATTTAGACAGCTCATTTGCTTTGGGAACTAAATGTACTAATCAAAATGGTTCAATGTTTAAACACGGTTCCATAAATTGCAAGACTTCTCTGCTTTGTCCACACAAACTAAAAAGAAAGTTTTCTGATCCATGCTTGACTTGTAGTAAAGCTGCATATCTTCGATGTCCAAACAATTAAGCAATGGTTGCCAATGGATGAAACTAAACTTGGACTTCTCCCATAGACTGCACATCCATGTCAGAGTTTTAGCAAAACAATGTCCATAGTTCAAGGTTAAGAATCCATTACACCTCTATATCTATTTGATATAGGTTAGAATACATATCTCTGGAACTTCTCCAGAGGCTTTAATTTTTTGTATTGCTGAGTTGCAATTGGGGAAGGCTTTTGGTACTGTCAATCTATCACACTTCATGTCTGAGGAATAAAAATATTCCGAGAACGAGAGAAGAGAAGCAGTGGTGGTTTTGAAAACTGGTATACTGTGAGAGTATAATCCTACTATTGTATGACTAACTGATTTATATGATACATTCCATTGGCTGCAAAGGGAAAGTATTGTTTTGTCTTGTCTGTTAAAGACTAGAATTTATAGTAGAAGCCAATGCTACTGTTTTTAAATCAAAATAAATGGTTTCTTTTCAGCTTTTTAACAATGTTCTTTATTTTCTTTGCATCACAATTTTTCAGTAAATTTACAAGAATATATAACTTCATACTCTTGATCCATAATCAGTGAATATTCCAAATTCTAGTTGGTGAAAAGAATAACAATGTTGTTCAATTTAATAATAATAATCTCAGTGTTAAAACTTAAGATACCAAGTAAAAATAATTGAACACTGCAATTTTGGGAAGTTTAGAAATTTGTAAAACTTAAAAACTACTCCTTACAATATACAGGTTTTGTTTCATAAGTATTTTAATTAAAAATCAACATGGCTTTATAATCTGAGCATTATGTGATCCAATGTGTCTTAGATGTGATAGAATATAGTGTTTACAGCTACAATTTGTAGAATATAATATACCACATCAATTCTGACTGACTGATTGAGAAATCTGATGTGCTAAGCAATAGGCTTCTGTGCTTCTGGTCACTAATTCAAATCCTGCCCGGAACTTCCAGGCCTGAGTGTTTGGGTAGGAGCAATTTATATCTGTTAAATGGCCCACAATACAGGATCAATTCTGAGTGTCTGTCAATAGTTCAAAACCTAAGCAAAACCTGATAGAATACGGATTGTGATCTTGAAAAGTGAAAAAGCTGAAAATGAACAAAATATTTGGCAAATATGAATCTAGTCTGGGTAGAAGATCTTCTTCTGAAAATCTTTCTTCTGAAGAATCTTTAATTCAACTCTTTGATTTTTGGTTACAATAACAGTTTGTTGATACACATTCACATATATAAAAAAAGCTATACTAAAGCAATTAAAACATCTGATTAAATAAACTGCCACTGTCAACCAACCATCCAAGCTTGGCAACTATGGCAAAATCCCCCCAAAACGAGAGCTACAAACTTTTTTGGCAATCTATGGGGGAGGCACAAGTTCAGCAATGGACTTGTGGTAGGCTGAAATGATGATGATGATGAAATCAATTCAATTACAAAATGACTTACCCAACTCTCATGCCCTCTTCAATATCAGTTGGTGCTACAGAATCTGCAAGATCCACAACGAATTTGGCAAACTGCTTCACATTTATTATATATTTTGGGTCATTAGAATCTGCATTGATAATTTTTGTACATCTTGCCACCTTATGAACCATGGAAAATTAAGATATTGATATTAATTAAATTAGTTGTAAAGGTTAGTGAACATGGTATCTATTGGTTTAGTGTCATAACCCTTTTAAAAAGGAAAGTAGCAATGTACTGGATGCTGCCAGCAACCACTATTCAAAAGCATCAGCGTCATGAATATTTTTACATTTTGTTAAAATTTAAATGCTATAATTCTATATTTTAAATAGTGAACATGATTTTTAGAGATAGAGCAACTGGAAACTTGTAAAAGTGGTGATATTCAAAAACAAAAAAACCAGTCCCATATGACAACTATGGTAAACAAAAGGTGGTCATTTTACACCATCAAGAAGTAAATTAAGGTTTAATTAATGGAATGTAGCAAGGTAACTTAAAAACAATACAAGGAAATCAAAAATCACCGCAACAATATAATAAGGGATTCATAATCAGACACTGTCATAATGTACAATGTATAAAAATGTTGCTTACCTGTAGTGGTTGTTCATTTTGTAATGTTTGTTTGTCTGCAGCCAGGTCCCACAATGCTGGAGGAGCCAATCCTGTATCGGATTCTTTTATACCTGTGAGTTCATTAACCCTCTTCATTACTGTTTGAATGCCATCTTCAACTTCTTTGATTATCTTAGTGTATTGCCCTTGTCCCTGCCGTTGAAAAATTAAACGTTCAATTTAATTCGTCATATTTTGTAAAATGAAACTATTTGTTGTTCTACGGTATTTATTTATTGTCTACATTTTCTGTTTATAAGATGGTAGAAAGTGCCAGTCATTGCCTGAAAAAATAATATTTAGTTTAAGCTACTAAACAATTTGTACATTTAATACTCACATATGATTTTAGAAGTGCGATATCTCCCTCATCAAGAGCTGGAAATAAAAAGGTTGTTCGTTAAATAGAAAAATACAATTTCACATCGAGGTATAAGGTACTGTAAACAAATTTCATACATTTTATTTCCTTTTCTGGTTCTTCTTTGTCATCTTTAACTTTTCTCATATCATCTCCTAAATGGTCAGGCATTTTAAGAGATGCTTCTCTACAAAAATCAATCAAATATTAAATAATTATAAAATCAGTGTCGAATAAGTTGGAAGGGACAGATATAATAAATTACAAATATGTCAGGTAGACTTGTGTAGCTCGTGAACGACCTAGTTCGAACGAGCGCTTTTTAGACGAACTATGCGGACTAGTTCGTTGACTTTGTCGCTCTTAGTTTATTCTACGTGTTTTACTTTTCTGGCGGCCGCTCCATTACGGTGTACCTCCAGTGACCCTGCTAGCCGAGCTGATAGAATTGTTTTACTCTTTTACGAGATCTCTTGCAAAAATAATGTAAACACTATCTCTAGACATCTTAGATTATCTCATAATGAAATATACATTTTACACATTTACTTTATGCTTAAAGTCTTCACTCTTGTCGTTATTAATTATTAATTTAATTTAATTTAGTTCACTATACCACAAATAAAAATTTAAAAAATGAACTATTTTTCTAGTATTTTTTAATTCAAGAATATCTAAATGACAAACGTAACATAAATAAAATATGACTTTAATATGACTTAAATATTTCAAGTATAAAATATTGTGAGTTAGATAAAGACCATTGTTACGTAATATATAAATTATTAATTATTTAGACTTTAGATTACATGATCACTTCAGCCTATAACTAGTCCACTGCTGAACATAGGCCTCCCCCATAGTTTGCCTCAAAAAACTCTCATTTTGGGGGGATTTTGCCATAGTTGCCACGCTTGGCAGGCGGGTTGGCAACCGCAGTTTGTTTATTCAGATTTTCCAAGAAGAAGCTGCTGCCCACCTCTTGGTTTTATTTTCCCTCTGTCGACTTTTACGACACCCACGGGATGAGATGGGAGATAGATTCTCTTAAGCACACGGAAGTTAGTTAATATTAGAAATAAATATTCCTCAATGTAATTAGTATTTAAAATCATTATAGCTTTAAAATATGTTATGAAACGATGTAACATAAATACATTTTGTGTCAATTGCGAGCGTTATTTATATCATTCAAATAATAAGAAAATACGCTAACCGCGCTAGAACTAGGCACAACATCAAATAATATTATTTGGTATAGTGCCGTTGATTACACGGTAGTGGTGTGCTTTAGCAATTAATATGCACGAAATGACATAAAAGCTCTTAGTTCAAACATAGAATAATAATTCGGAATATAGCAAACTAGCTGATGCCAACGACTTAGTCCGCGTGGATAGGCGGTTTTTTTAAATATCCCGCGGGAACTCTTTAATTCTCCGGGATAAAAAGTATTATAAGTCCGTCTCCAGAGTGCAAGCTATCTCTGAGCCAAATTTCGTCAAGATCGGTTCAGCGGTTGAGCTGAAAACGTAACACTGACGGAGGAAAAGAGAGATTTACTTTTTCGGATGTTTGGGTTTAGTTTTTCGGAATTACTAAAATTTTAGCGTTTGTAAAGTATACTTACGTATTTTTCTACGTTTAGGAAACATTTTCTTGTATAATTAATGTTATATTATAATTAGCTTATGCTAATTAAGTGCGATTGTAATTATGTTATAATAAGTATGCTGTTATTATAGGAATTTTAAGATCGCGGTGTAAGTCTACATTCCGCATATATCTGAGTACTGAATATAAATTTAAAGTTTACACGTACTATAAAAGAAGCAGCCTTTTATAGTACCTACGTGTAAAGTTGTGCACGGCATGCATGCGCCGTAGAAGCTAAGATGCGCCTGCGCAGCGCAGTAGGGAATTATACAACGCATCTTCCCCGTGGAATTTACAAAACGCGCATGCGCCATACGAACTGTAATAATAACTTAATTTTAAAGTAGGACGTAAATATAATTTTTTAATGTGTGTAAAAAGGACTTGGCGGTTAGAAATTACGTGTGCAAACTTTCAATTGATTTGATTAGCTTATTATAATTAACAAGTGCAGTATCCTCAACTAATTGTTATACCATTTTCTTTAATAAAAATAGGCAGGCTTGTGAATAAATTATTCTAACAGCAAGCAACAGTTTTATTTAAAAGTCAAGAAGATCAAAGAGTCTGCTACACTGTCATTAATGTTACTGTCAAAAAATCTTTTGACAATAATTCTGAAAGTATATAGCATATATTAGTGCCTTTTTGGAAATATTAATACAAAACAGTTTTCATCGCATTTTAGATTTTAAGTCAGTGTTATTTAGGCAATTTTTTAAGCCAGATAAATTACCCTTATTATTTTTTAAAAAAGCGTCTTTACAGACCGGATGGCGCTTCTTTTCAAATTCAATTTTTTTACCCGTAACGCCATCTTAATTTGAATCGTTTTCATGGACACTTTTATTATATGGAGTCGTCATTCCTACACTCTTCTCCTACCCTTCATAATCAGGATTCAGCGGATCATGTTACAATTATTGATAAACTGAACTTAAAGGGAAATCATCAGATCATTCCAGGCACTGTGATCACCGTGGGCACCGTAGCCACAATTGTTTCTTATTTAACTTCTTATATATGCAATTAATGTATACAGGCGGACTAAATGCCTAAGGCATTCTCTTACATGCAACCTACGGGTGATGCATAACGTGATCGTACGTTTTAATCTGACTGTCTCTTTTCCGGTACTCCGTCTCTGTGTTCCCGAGAAAAGCTTCGGGACGCAAAATTGTCCCGTTTTGCAAGCAGCCCTAAATGAAATATTTTATTGAACATCGAAAAATGTCCCAAAATATTTAAAAAACCCTTCTTTTGAAAAAATAAATTTTTTGTTTGATTATTCTGATCGTAAAGAATCAAGTAAAGAAGTAAGTTCCTAGTATTGGACTGCTAAGAGGAATAAAAGATTAGCATAGTGTAATTTATTGAATTACTAATTAAATAGTTTTATAAAAGAAATTTGTTCTGGCATAACATCGATATCCATTATCTACTAAAACTGAAAAAAAAATTGAAAATCATGACAAACAAAATATTTTGCCGTTTAGTGGATGCGTTCAGGTGATATTTTTTTATAGAAAAAATGCAACATGTCATTCCATACAAAATTTAAATTAAAATAAGTTGATACTAGTGATGAGTGAAGATAATTTAATTTTATATTTTCGTTTTTGAATAAATAATTTTTGAACGCATTGCTAAATTTCGAAGTAAGAGCCACCTATGGACTATTTTCAGTACTAAAATTTTGTATTCGTAGTACTGAATGGAGGATCACATTTTATCGTGTTTTTAATGATTAATTGCTTCTGAAATCTAGAATATCCACGATTAGGTGAGACAAAAAATATATACACATTTTTTATACTTTCGGTGGTAAGCCCTAAAAGCTTAATGCGAATTATGTCCCTCATCATGACCCAGAATGTAAGTAATGTCAAAGCCCGGTTTTACTTGCAATTAGAATTGCATTGCGTACAATTCTAATATAAGTAGTAATTAATTAAGACTTAAATATTATTTTAGAAAACGTACAAAAGACAATTATTTTGTTTGTGTGTACACAAAGTACCGAGACCGCAACGCGGTGTCGCCCGGTCTTCGTTACATTTCTTTTGAGAATGTCTAAAAGAATGCTTGGAATTATCTCAGTGTTATCTGTTTTGTTATCGTTTCATCTCGAATATCTTATTTTTCATAAGATGATTTACGATGTCCAATTTGCCTACACATAATTATTATGTTTTGTATTTTGAGAAAGGTTGGTATATATATCTCTTTGTTACATTTCTGAAAATCATTTAGGTACCGTTTAGCGGTATAGGTAAATTTTTAGATGTAATTTGAATTTTTGATTGTAATTTAAAATATTGTAATCAATATACTTATGTTACATCATTTTCATAGTTTATTTGTTAATAGACAAGTGTTACAATACAAAGCTGATAACCATATTTTTATAACCTTTCTGTCTATAAATTTGATAAAGTGTTAAAGGTTCCAGTTGATATCTAACAGTTAACTGAGAAGGTCAGTAAATAGTAAATAATTTGAATCATATGTGCATAATTTAGAAGTTGTAGGTGAATAATTAAATAATATATATTGTAAAGTGAAAGTGTATATGGTAATTATCTAATAAAATATTTTTAGGCAAATTAATTAGAATTTAACTTAGGACTAATTAAGCTCTAACAATATTTATTTTAAGTATATATTTATATGGACACAATAAATAAATAATAAAATTGTATATTATTAAAAACTGTCAATTTTAACTTTAGAATAAACTACATAAGATGTAAATGTGGTCTACTATTTTAGAATAAATATAACACAACAATATTGGCTTAACTTTGACCAACCTATCCTAAATGTTTGTCCAATATCTGATCCAAATTCTGTTCTGCATTTAAACATGTATACATATGCTTCATGTGGGATGCTTTCTATAAATAACCACACACTCAGTTTCTTGTGTGCACAACACTACTTGACATTATCTTCCTTATATTTTTAATATGCCATTCACTTCGAATAATATTTATTATATTTCTATACGCAAGAGTAAATATTTAATTAAGAAGCTATAGGATTGTGTTATTGTTCTTTGAGGTGATGACTTGTGTGACAGTGAAAATGACAATTTCTACAAGTTTAGTGCATCTCTTGGGTTATCCATTGTTGTGTTGTAATGTACATTTTTAAAGATATTTTTAGTAAGGTATGCCTGCCTATATTTAAGTATTAAGGTTAATTAAAAAAAAGGTTTTATTATTTAGAAATTAACCAAACCAATTAAAATAAAAATAATCTATGATCTATTTTATATGCTTAAATATTTAATATTTTACTTTATTTTTCTGTATTAAATTATAATAATTTTAGCTCCTAAGTTATAAATTCAATTTATAATGTTATCATAGTTTATGTGAATTTAATATTGTATATTATTAAACAATATTGTTAAGTATAAGATCTAGTAAAATACTTTAACTTTAGAATATATATTTTCATTTATTTAATGTAAAGAATAACTTCTTATTAATGTAAAGGTATAATTGGTATCATTTAGTAAGTATAGTATTGTATATTTTTTTTATGATGTGTCTATTCTAAGTTTGTAGCTCTCATTTTGGGGGGGGATTTGCCATAGTTGCCACGCTTGGCAGGCGGGTTGGCAACCGCAGTTTATTTTTTTTCAGATGTTCCAGAATGATGCTGCTGCCCATCTTTTGGTTTTCATTTGATCATCATCATCAATCATCCTCACCACTGTAGAAATAGTAACAAATACTAATGTGGTTATCACACTATCATTTTGTTTTAGTTGATGTTCCATGTCATTCATAAAATAGACACATAAAAATAAATATATATCCTTTACTTTCAAAATTAAACCAATTATACCTTAAGAAGTTATTCTGTACATTAAATAAATGAAAATATATATTCTAAAGTTAAAATTGAAAGTAGTTAACAGCATATATGTACACTCAAACATTGCCTTATTGCAACATGATGACCATTCAACAAGTATGTAGTACTGAATCATTTGTTATAGGTAAATGTGCCGATCCTTTTTTTTATAATTTGAGAAATCCGAAAATGATTTTTAAAATTATAAATGCGAAAGTAACTCTGTCCCTCTGTCTGTTAGTTGCATTTACACTGTTTAACCGCTGAACCGATCTGACGAAATTAGACACAGACATACCCTAAATCCTGTAGACGGACACAGAATACTTTTATCCCGGAAAATCAAACAGTTCTCATGGGATATTTAAAAAATCTTTATCCACGCGGACGAAGTCGCGAGCATCAGCTAGTATAACACATTTTGACTGTTCTAGTCTAGTCTTGACAAGAATAAAAACTTTCAGTCACTTAGTTTTTAAATCCATACTAATATTAGAAATGCTGAAGTAACTCTCTCTGTCTGTTTCTTAATTGTTGACAAAAATTATCACACACAATGCTTGCATCCTGGACACAACTTAGCATACTTTTTAACTTGGAAAATTAAAGGATTCCTTTGTGATTTTTAAAATTATAATTCATGCAGACAAAGTTGCAGGCATCAGCTAGTACTTAGTATGTCTAAATGATTGCTTTTGTAATAGAATATTTCAGAGTTTTTTTTAAGTGACATTGTAAATTTTAAGTGTAATGACACTTCGAAATTGTTGATAGATTTCGAAGAATATTTTGTAACATAGGACCCATTGTTCTCTCTTACATTGTTTAAATATCGTTGTGTATTTATGACACACATAATAAACATTTAGGATAATAGTTCTGACATAGTGTGGGAACAGGCTAAAGCAAATAAAATATTGTGCCATTAAAAGGTTTTAGGTTTTATGATGTTTATGCAAATAACTCTAGATTTGCAGATTTCATCGCCTTTTTTTATTAATATACCTGATGTTTGGAGCGCTTTACAGCACCCATGGTCATAGCCTCTCAGTCAGCACTAGAAATGACCATGGGTGTTGTGTTTATGATTGTACAGTGTCTTAATAATTTTACCACATTTTTACTAACTTGCTTTTGTGTATGTCTGTTTGGTTCAAATTTAATAATTGATCTTAAATCAATTTCCCGAAGAGCTAGAGACTTGAGCCTTTAAACTTAGCTTAGAACTGGATGACAGTTCATTATTAAATCGCTTTTTTGTCTGTCTGACTGTTTGTTTGTCTGTTGGGTACAAAGTTTGCAATTGATTATAAACTAACTTTCACATTATTTTCCTTATTAAAAACTTCTTTAATATGTTTTTAATGTGTTACTTGTTTATTATAGTGCTGCTGGCGAGTTGGCGAGATGCACACAGCCAGCACTGAGGGACAGTACCGCGGTACCAACGGCTCTACTCATGGCAGAGATAAAGTTGCCATATTGGACGCCGGCTCGCAATATGGAAAGGTTGGTATACACTATGCTCACAGATTGGTAGAATAGTCCCTTCAGCGCAATAGTTATTTTTTTCAAGACAGAATGACTAGAATAGACCTCCTTAGGTCTATTCGATTCGTTCTATTCAAAAAACTGAGAACCTAAATGTAGCCTCATTTAGTTTCTAAATTTAGCTTCATTTAGGTTCTCAGTAGATCTGAATAATATTTTAAATTGGTTCCATGGAAAAGTTTTTGAGTTTTTATAGCCGGGAAGTATCCATTTCCTGTGTGGGTCGGCGGAATTCACTTGTATTCGAAACTGTTTATCTGTCAGACCTTCAGGTTTCCTCACGATGAGTTCCTTAACCGCTCAGCATGTGATGAATTACGACTTGAAATTGCAATGGATTTTAGATGTACAGTCACATGCAATCACATGTATACCATTTCAAAGACATTTGAACCTTATCACTAAGTCATAATGCATTGCACGTTACTGTACACCGGTACCTGTGAACAGCCCTTAGTTTGTTTCGGCTCTATAACATTCTGAACTAACTCTCGCCCCATGAGGTTTTTAAGTGTAAACGAGAGGTCCGATATAAAATAATTATTGTCCTGGAACTGGAAGTTACAAGCAGACTGTTTTACAATAAGCCATTATTCCATTCGTATTTCAATTTTGTTTGTTTTTGCCTTCGCTGTTTCCCTAATTGATTATATTCTTATTTTTTATTGATACCATGAAGATTTCTTATATTAACGCGAATACTACACATTAAAAAAAACTATTTTTTACTGATTTAATCGCGTTTAATTTTGTACTATTTTTAAACGTCGGGTTATAAATTAACAATTATAAATTAATTACAAAATTAAACGCCATTGTTACGAGTACCATGAATTTTAATAATACGTTAGTAAGTTCTATTGTGGACTGTATCTTTCTCTGTCTTCTCTCTCTTGTATAAAAAAAAAGAAAAAAAAAAGGTTGATTCGCTGCTGCCGACCGGTTCACACTACTGTCCTTATCAACTTGACTAAAGTAAAACGGGTATAATATCTTTCTGACCATTCACAGGTGATAGACCGTAGGGTACGCGAGCTATGCGTTGAGTCGGACATACTACCCCTGGATACACCGGCGTACCATCTGAAGGAGGCGGGCTACCGTGCCATCATCATTTCGGGCGGGCCCAATTCCGTATATGCTGAAGACGCGCCGAGATATGACGCTGATATATTCAAGATTGGACTGCCGGTTCTAGGTTTGTATGGGGTTTTTCACGATCACATGTGTATTGGTAACGAATCTCAGCTGAAACCAGTATTCAAGCAACCCACAAATATTTTCACTGTTTTGTTCTGTATTGTGACAATTTCCGTGTATCTTTTTTTTACGTGGAGAAATCCTGCATGGATACCCGACTGGCCAGGGGGGCAGTCGGGTTATGTCGGACTCTTACCGACTAAAACCCCACAGTGGCCTCCATCAGCGCTTTAAGAGGGGTCACGGGATCTCCGTTCGGAACGCAACCGTGGCCCCTCTAACGCATCGCTATATATATAGCCCGACCCGGGGACAGTACTCTGCCCCCAGCACTCTCTCGGTGCTATCACGATGACTCGAGACCACATCGAGTCATCGTCCTCCCCGGGGTCGCTTTACTGGGCATTTGGGTCCCCTGCCCGGGCCTGCCGGGCAATCGCCCGCGATCCCGAAGGCCCTGTTTGTGGTAGGGGAACACCGTTAGTTATAGGTATATTTCCGTGTATCTAACCTAACCCGAACCTTCTTCCGAAAGTATCACTTTGTTCATTTCACTACATTCTCTGGCAGAATAAAATACCCACCTACCTCTTACATACCGAAATGTTATCGTCGACTAAGACCCGATTTCACCGATCGCTTTGGCGCTAAACCAAGTTTAATAAAACCACGTTTTACTTAACTGAGTTCAAATGTATCATTTGATTTCGGTTTTCGTTTAACCTATTTCACCGGCTCCATTTTGATCGGGTTTAGAAAAACGAAGTTTACGTGAAATATTGTCACAGTCTAAAACAAAAACTCGATGTATTTCGTATTTTGCGACATCAAACAGCCTGTTGCATTAAGCAAACAATAAACAATACGAATTAAAAATATTTTTGGTGTTTACATAGTTGTGCAATTGACAACGACAGCTCTCTAAACGCGTTTAAAGAGATGAACATCGAAAATTGGGCGTTCAGAAAATTAATCGTGTTTAGCTTTAACTGCCTTCATTTGATGTTGGTGAAATGCAAACTGTAGCATTGAACTCAGTTAAACGCCTAAACTTCTTTTAGCTTGAACTTATCGGGTTTATTTTCAACGGTGAAATCCGCTCTAAGATATTGTCCGGACATTCTATATTCGTGCAGAATACCACATTATATGCGACGCTGTCACTTATACTGCTCGTGGGAACGCAATGGGAAGTAAGAGTTTTTTGACTCTTACCAAAATTGCGTCGATATAGTTCGTTCCAAAGTGGTCGATTTCTACTCCAAGAGTTTTTTTTAAATAGGATTAGTATTTCCTGAGATTAGCTCAAACAAACAAACAAATTCTTCAACTTTGTTATAGTAGTGAGATACGAATTAGAGGTCATGGTCATAACTGGGGGTCCACTGTGTAACTCTGGTTGGTTTCGTGATCGGTTTCATTTGATCCCATTAACCAATGAATGAGCTTCATACGGGGAAATGAAACCGATCACGAAACCTACCAGAGTTACATAATGGACCTGGACTGGAACAATTCGTATCCCTTAACTTAATTCTGTATGCATCTAGATAATGACGTTTAGAATTCATTCAGGTATATGCTACGGCATGCAAATGCTGAATAAAGAATTCGGCGGTTCAGTTCTGCGGAAGGAGGCCCGCGAGGACGGACAGTACGAGGTTGAAGTCGAAACTACGTGTCCGCTGTTTAAGTAAGATTTAAAAAATTTCTTTATCTCAATAACAATTTGTGTTGACGATTTAGCTTGCGTTGACTTTAGAGATGAAGACATTGTATTAAATAATTCGTAAGAGCGAGAGGTGCTCTATATCTAACTTAGACTATGTTTTATCGTGTCTTTCATCGGTACCGAAGTCATGATCATTTTTTAGAAAATCATGTCATCTATGGCAACATTTAATATGTCTATGTCTGTGTAGGTGTATTTTTAAAAAAAGTCCATTATTCCACGCTAACAAAGTCCCGGGTACAGCTAGTAATCAATACAATGTCCCTGATCGGTGTGGCTTACTGGTTAGAGTACCTGACTGCAACGCGCAGGTCCTGGGTTCGAATCCCAGCTAGAGTCAATGTTTGTGCAAAAATTGTTGGTGTTCGGGTCTCGTCGAACACAACAGTGACATACACACGACACTCCCCGTGTCGCTGACACTGCATCTTAGCCTACCTCTGATGTTCGGACGAGTGAGTGCCTCTGTGCTTGCCCGTACACTTGTGGCACTATATCTCCTGCGCAGTTGATTGCTTCCGACAGTATTCGGAAGTTGTCGCCGAGGTTGAAAATCGGCGAGTAGGACATCATCATCATAGTTGATGTGATAATGCTAACGCCTAGTGATGTCCTCACCCTGCAGTCGGCTGGAGAAGCTGCAGCCCGTGCTGCTGACGCACGGCGACAGTGTGCAGAAGGTCGGCGAGAGGTTCCGCGTGGCGGCGCACTCCTCCAACCACCTCATCGCCGCCATCTACAACGAGCAGATGCGCCTCTACGGAGTGCAGTTCCATCCGGAGGTGAGTACACAGCGGCGTACAAACAACTGCAGTTGTCTTTTGGTGGAAACTGGAATAAATGGCGGCGGTGTTTTTATTGAGTTTTGTAATTTCAGCGTATATTTTGAATTTTGATGTTTAATATTGATAGGTTATTATGCAGCAAGTGCTCGTGAAAGCGTACGGTGATTTGAAAATTCATTTCAAGGCCGAAATTATACCTTTTGTTTTTGTCTCCATCAATCCAGCAAATCTTCAGTAAATGTCAACTGTCATTATGCTGTCAATCGGAATGAAGTCTTTCTTATAATTGAATTATTACTCGACATTTGCCAAAAATGACCCGATCTTGCATTTTCGCGTGAATATGAGAAATCATCGACTAACGCCATGTCTATTTTAGGTGGACCTAACGCCCAAGGGCAAGCAGATGCTGTCGAACTTCTTGTTCGACATCGCCGGTCTGACGCGTACGTTCACGCTACGCTCGCGTCGCGAAGCCTGCGTGCAGTACATACGCGACACCGTCGGGGATAATAAAGTGCTGGTAAGTAAGAGCTGGGGATGACGCTGCTGCCCATCTTCCATCCAGGAAGATGCTTCGTTTTAATTTTCCCCCTTGTCGACCTTTACGACATCCACGGGATAAAGTGGGGTGGTATCCTCTTAAGCCGCTACCACATTTGATATTTATTATCTATTCACCGGTTCCTATATTCACAAAAAGATACGTTTTCATTGGGATCAACGAATATTATCAACGAATAGTAAGACAAAGTTAGTAGCGGGGAATTGTTGTGAAACGCTGCGTAACGCACTAATACACTACGAGTTACCGACTGTTATCAATTACTGCAAGGTGAATATAGGAACCGGGCTTAAGTCAAGCACTACCAAATATAACACCACTTGTGTCTATGCCAGGTACTTGTGAGCGGTGGCGTAGACTCTACAGTTTGTGCAGCTTTACTGAGGACAGCCCTCCGCGAGGACCAAGTCATTGCATTGCATATCGATAACGGTAAGGGAAGGCATTTTTATATTCTAATAACATACAGGTTGGTACAATATAACGATAGTAATTGTAACCACATACCTGGGTATCGCGTTAGTATTTCGTACACCAACAATTATCAAATTATTTAATTTAATAAAAATTATTTTTCAGCTACCTGATGCCGGAGACTCGTTCCCGTGGGCATAGGTTGTTTAAATATCCCGTGGGAACTATTTCATTTTCCGGGATAAATTATTCTATGTCCGTCCCCGGGATGCAAGCTCTCTCTTTGTCGAATTTCGTCAAGTAGGTACCACCCCAGGTGTCCAGTTATTCTGCCGTGAAGCAGTAGTGTGCCAACATTACTGTGTTTCGGTTTGAAGGGCACTGTGAAGCTAGCGTAATCACTGGGCATATGAGATTTAAGAACTGATGTCTCAGGGTGACGGGCGCAGTGTGGTGTCACACAGTAATTTTCTGGGTGACATAGCATTTGTTATGGGCAGACGTTGCACTTACCATCAGGTGAACGTTTTACTCTTTCCGTCACTTTTATGAAATAATAAAAAAAAATATTTCCTATTTTAACTTTGATTGTATACCTATTTTAATAATTTTAAACTATTTTATTGCCTTGTAATAATCGTGTTTAAATTTTTTGTCGTAATTTTTATAATAATTTTGTCGTAAAAGTCTCCATCCGGTATGCAAAGGAATTACATTACAAGAAAGGGCAAGACGCAATACTTACAGAATATATATCTATTTCTAAAGGTGGTGGCGGTGTGAGGGTAAAATTACTCCATCTTGCTACAGGTTATCGGTAAAAGGCGACTATAGTTTGGCCACCATAAGCTCGGCCATCTCTATAGCCTAAGGACGCAGGGTGTCGCAATACAATCATCATCATCATTTTTGCCCATCATAAGTCCACTCCCATGCCCAAAAGTCCAAAGCCGTGGTAGCTCAGGGGCCTGGTGCTCGCCTTTAATGTCATAGTACTCCAGTAAACTGGGTTCGATCCCCGGTGCCAGCACCTCTATAAAAGCGCTGATTTACCACGTGCTTAGCGGTGAAGGAAAACATCGTGAGGAAACCTGCGTCTCCGAGGGATAGAAATATTTCGAGGACATGTCAAGTCCGCCAACCCCTCCCAAACCCTCTCAGAAATGAGAGGAGGCCTGTGCTCTGCTGTGGGACATATATAGGCTGTTACTTTACTTTTTTTTTACAAGTCCACTGCTGAACATAAACCTTTCCCATAGTTTGCCACCAAACGCGGTCCTGAGCCATCTGCATTAACGGACTTCCCACAAAATCGTACCAATGTCGATAACAATATGTACACGTCATTAACTATTAAAATAATTTCATTGTTGTATACAGGCTTCATGCGTAAGAACGAGAGTGCAAAGGTGGAGAGATCTCTGCGTGAACTAGGCGTGCGTCTACACGTCGTCAATGCAGCTCACCAGGTATAAACGTTTGTTTATTATTTTTTTTTATTTAAGGAAAGACTAGTGGATTCATCATCATCATCATCATCATCATTTCAGCCTATCACTAGTCCACTGCTGAACGTAGGCCCCCCCCATAGATTGTCACAAAAGTTTGCAGCTCTCATTTCGGGGCAGTTTTGCCTTAGTTTATTTATTCAGATATTTCAGTAAGATGCCGCTCTCAGTAATCAATTAGTTTTAGTTAAGCTTACATAATGTTTGTTATCGAAATGGTTTATTTCATTAATTTACTTTACGAATTTAAAAGCAATTTACATATGTTCCAAATTAGTCTAGATATCCTCTTACAACAATCTATACGACACAACGTTGGCACTTTTGGCGACAACACGAAAACAGGCGGTTGTGTTATTTAATTTTAAAATTTCTGTGTATATTTTGAGTTTTGATGTTTAATTTTGATATTTTATTATGCAGCAAGTGCTCGTGAAAATGTACAGTGATTGGAAGATTCAATTCAAGACCAAAATTGTACTTTTTCGTCTCCATCAGTCCAGTAAATCTTCAGTAAAAGTCAACTAACATTTTACTGCCGATCGAAACGAAATCTTTGTTATAATTAAATTATTACTCGAAATTGACAAAAATGGCTCGATTTCGTAGCTAATTGCCAGTATCAAAAAAAGAAGTAGTCAAAGTTGTTATCTTTTTCTTGTTTCGCATTAGTACACTACAGATAACTAGGAGACAACTTTTCAAAACGTTTTTTTACTGTAATTAATTTTGAATAAATTGTTAAAAATGTGTGTTTGAGAAAAAATTACGAATGGACCTGGAAGGTCCAGGGGGAAGAGGAATTAGTCAGAGCAACATTGTCGAATTCCTCTTATCCCTAGGCTTCAGATTAACAGAATAATCATTCAGATCTTCAACATTCACGTCCATCACGCCCATCACGTGAGATGGTAAAATAATGCAAGGCTCAAATAAAAAAGAAAACGTAATTAATTTTCTATAATAATAATCACATGTTTAGAATGAAGACAACATAAATTTTACAGAGATGAGCGCATACTAAAAAATGCCTATTATGCTTCATATGCTTATTAACACCTTAAAACCCAACATAAAATTTTGTATATTTTCTGTATTCTTTTATCGAGCCGTAATATATCAAAACATAAAATTGATTTATTTAAAGCCGCGGTGTTGCAATTCATCCCGTGTCGTAGGAATCGACTAAGGGAAAGTGCCAGGAAAATTTTATGGCTTTGAGGTGGTGAACAACCACATGAGAAATGCCGTCGCAGACTGGTAACGGGCAGCAGCGATGGGCTCACCACCTATCACACCAAGTGCGTTATATTGTTTTGGTGAAACGTGGATTGTGGCAGTCATCTGTTTTTGCAGTGAGTGCCCAGTCTCTGACTACCCCTTATGGGATGCAGTCGTGATCTTATGTATGTATGTATATTTTCTGTAAGACCTTATCTGATGTAGCTGACCTTTTTTTCACCAACAATTTGTATTTTTACTAACAGATCGTCGCTGTAACACTTGATTACAGCGAGGATTGCAAACGCGACACTCCCAATTTCGAGTATTTTGTAGGAGTTTATTTAAGTATTTATGTTTGAGTCAAACCAAACCTGGCCCGTGAGCACAGTATCCGATGCAGCTGTAAAAGCCAAAAAGGTTAACAGCAATTACATCACCGAAAAAATATATAAAGCGGGGATATGTTTCCAATAATACGAATTGTTGGTTTTCGGGTCCGGTTGTGCACAACACATGTAAAATCTATGTCTCTAAAAAGCACTTACGATACAAGTTCGAGACATCTTCTTTTTTAATTCTTAAATGCGAAGGGACCGTAGCGAGCGGAGCTTATTTATATTCATAATTTCCTAATGGTCTAGTGGTAAGCGTACCTTCACGTCACTTAATTCAATCTTTTTAATAATTTTTTTTAGGAAAATATTAATTTCAAGACATTTACTTATTTCTTGTCATTAGAGGTAGAAATAATCTCCGAAATGCCGAATTTAACATTAATTTTGATACAGTATTAAGGGAGATTAGCCGATAGGTACAGAGTACAGAGTAGAATGGGTACTACCTCTTTCCTACCGAGGTGTCATAAGAGGTTACTAAGGTATTGTACGGACAGCCTTTATTCGTGCAGAATAACGCCATAATGTGCAATGCTGTCACTGTACTGCTCATGGAAACGCGATTGGAAGTAAGATTTGACTCGTACAAAAAGGACGGCGACGTGGTTCGCCACCTGTCACGTCTCTATTCGAAAAGTGGGGTAACTGTATGGCCTCTGCCTACCGCTTATGTGGGAAAAAGGCGCGACTGTATGCATGTACGTATATAAAGATATTGCGTGTGTGCCCATCAGTTCCGGCAGGGCAGCACGACGGTGCGCGAGGCGGGAGGGGCGGGAGGGGCGGCCGGAGGGAGAGTGCGCCACACGCCGCTGCTGTGCCACGCCACGTCGCCGGAGGACAAGCGCAAGATCATCGGGGACGTCTTCATCCGTATCGCCGAGCAAGCTGTGAGGGATCTAGATCTGCAGTCAGTATACTCCTTTTTAAATTTCGGTTCAGTGCTCGCCGTGGTAGCTCAGGGGCTAGGCGCTCGCTTTAAATTTCATAGTACGCGAGTGACCTGGGTTCGATTCCCGGTGCCGGCACCACAAAAATTGTTAATTGCAATTTAAAGTGCTGATTTACCACGTGCTCGGCGGTGAAGGAAAACATCGTGAGGAAACCTGCATGTCTGAGAAATAAAAAATATTTCTAAGACATGTGAAGTCCGCCAACCCGCATTGGAGCAGCGTGGCGGATTCTTCCTAGCTCCAAAACCCTCTCAGAAATGAAAGGAGGTCTGTGCTCAGCAGTGTGACATTCATAGGCTAAAACTTTACTTTTTTTTAATGAACATTACATATGTCGCCCAATTCATAGTGGTCTTCAAGAATCATAACATGTATATTTAACTTTGATTGTTATCTTACAGGGAGGATCAAGTGCTACTTGGACAGGGAACACTCAGACCGGATTTGATCGAATCGGCGTCGGCACTCTGTTCCGGCAACGCGGCTACGATCAAGACTCATCACAACGACACTGAATTAGTGCGTGTGCTGCGTCAGCGCGGTCGCGTTGTCGAACCGTTGCGCGACTTCCATAAGGACGAGGTAACTAAGAGTACGATGTTAGCAAGGGCGTCGCCAAGGGGGAGCTGGTAGGAGCAGCTGCCCCCTCCCCCCTTAAGACTTGATTTTTTTTCAAAACGTTCACCTGATGGTAAGTGCACTCCGCGTCCGCCCGTAACAAATGCTGTATCACCCAGAACAGTGTGACACCACAATGCGCCCGTCACCCTGAGACATCAGTTCTTAAGTCTCATATGCCCAGTGATTACGCTGGCTCACAGTGCCCTTCAAACCGAAACACAGTAATGTTTGCACACTACTGCTTCACGGCAGAATAACTGGACCTGGGGTGGTACCTACGAGGGGTGATCCAAAAGTAATGATAATCAATAATAAACACAATGAATAAAATAAATAAATAAATTTATTTCTCAACATAGTCTTCTAGCAAGTCTATACATTTAGTCCATCTCTTTTCTAATCCTAAAATTCCCTTAGAAAAAAATCTTTATCTTGACTCTCAAAAAAGTCCTCAACCGCGGCCATCACGTCGCTATCATCGTCAAATTTCTTGCCTCGGAGGTGTTCCTTGAGTCGTGGAAAGAGATAGAAGTCGCTGGGGGCTAGATCTGGTGAATAGGGGGGGTGTTCCACCAGCTCAAAGCCCGCTTCCTGAATGGCAGCCATGGCAATTGCAGCTTTGTGAACCGGTGCGTTGTCTTGATGGAACAGCACTCCAGCCCGCAGTTTGCCTCGCCTTTTCTCCTTAATAGCCTCCCGCAATCTTCTTATTTGTTCTGCATAGTAGGAGCCTGTAATAGTGGCCCCCTTTTCCAAGTAGTCCACCATGATTATTCCTTCAGCGTCCCAAAAAACAGACGCCATAACCTTCCCTGCTGAGCTTGACACTTTGAATTTCTTCGGCGTCGGTTCATCGGATCGTTTCCATGTCATCGATTGTTGTTTTGTTTCAGGATCAAAATGGTGGATCCAGGTCTCGTCCATGGTCACAAAACGTGACAAAAAATTATCCTTGTCTGCCTGGAACTTTTCGAGATTTGCTCTTGACATGTCGACTCGTTTCTTCTTTTGCTCGTCGTTTAACATTTTCGGTACCCAACGCGCGGAGACCTTTTCATATGCAATTCGTTCGCAAGGATTCTTTGAATGCTGCCATATGAGATCCCTGTGACCTCAGCTACATGCCTGATAGTACCTCTTCGATCTTCCAATACAACTTCTTCAACTTTTTTCACATTTTCTTCAGTGAGGGACGTCGATGGGCGTCCTTCGCGGTGTGTTCGTCTTCCGTCGATGTTCTTCCCACTTAAACTCCTTAGCCCAGCGTGCAACTGTGGAATATGAGGAGAAGAAGGTCCCCTAATGTTTCCACCAAGTCTCGCTGTGTATGTCTTTGGTAGACATTTTTTTCAGCAGAGGTATTAATGACGCTCTGATTTCGTGTTTTTCCATTTTGATGTTCACTCCTTGACAGTCCGTATTCAAATGATGTAGCTCCCGGGAATCGTGGCCTATTTATATGATTTTTTTTCCCTGAACTAGTGGTTAACTGAGTAAGTGACTGAAATTTTTTTGTATTTTTGTGTGCACTAGAAATAACTGATTATCATTACTTTTGGATCACCCCTCGTACCTAGACAGATTTCTGCATATGAATCATACCACCAGTTTGAGTTGTGATCATATTGATAGTTTATTATGCAGCATGTGCTCGTGCAAGTGTACAGTGATAAGGAAAGCAATTCAAGACCAAAAGTGTACTTTTCTTTTTGTATGTATCAGTCTAGCAAATCTACAGTGAAAGTCACCTATAATTTTATTGTCAATCTATAACAAAGACTTCGACATTGGCAAAAATGGCTGAAAATGAAATTTTCTGGGTGGCACAGCATTTGTTATGGGCAGACGTTGCACTTACCATCAGGTGAACGTTTTGCTCCTTCCATCACAACATCCAATAAAAAAAAAATTATAACTCGTCAAAACTCAAAATATACATAGAAATTACAAAATTCAATAAAAACACTACCGCCCCTAGCGTCATTATTGGGCATATTAGACTTAAGGACTGATGTCTCAGGGTGACAGGTCGCAGTGTGCCCAGAACATTTCTGTGTGACACAACATTTGTTACGGGCAGACGTTGCACTGACCATTAGATGAACGTTTTGCTCGTTTCGTCACGTTATCCGATACAAAAAAAACTTTGAGCTGGCGCCAAAAGTCAACCAAACTGTTATTGTTGTTAGTTACTTACATTGTTAAATACAGGCATGTTAGTTTACTGGGAAAAAAATAAAAATAAATACAAACATTTTTGTGTGTGTGCGTGTGCGTGTGCAGGTGCGCGCGCTGGGCACAGAGCTGGGGCTGGCGGCGGCGCTGGTGGAGCGCCACCCGTTCCCCGGGCCCGGCCTGGCCGTGCGGGTGCTGTGCCAGGACGAGCCCTACGCCGAGCGGGACTTCGCCGAGACGCAGGTGCGCCGCTATTCTATCACTCATTCACCCTGTCATTCCTTCCGTGCCGTGTGGTAGCGGCCTAAGAGAATCTACCACCCCATCTCATCCCGTGGGTGTCGTAAAAGTCGACAGAGGGAAAATGAAAACCAGGAGATGGGCAGCAGCATCTTGCTCGAACATCTAAATAAATAAACTGCGGTTGCCAACCCGTCTGCCAAGCGTGGCAACTATGGCAAAATCCCCCCCAAAACGAGAGCTACAAACTTTTGTGGGCAATCTATGGGGGAGGCCTATGTTCAGCAGTGGATTATTGATAGGCTGGAACGACGAATGATGACCCTGTCATTCTTTCACCTACCCATTAATTCACTCGGTCATTCCTCATCCATTCTTTCATTCAATTTCATCCATTTACTTACTAAAACTAATGCCACGAGCCAGTTTTAGGGGGAGGGGCACCAGGGTATTTTAGGAGGGAAAAGTATTTAGGGGCTTTTTAGGAGTTCAAAAATTTATAAAATGTAATCCATCTCAGCCTACCGTTAGTGCACTGCTGAACATAGGTCTCCCCCATAGATTGCAACTAAAGCTTGTAGCTATCATTTTGGCGCGATTGTGCCATAGTTGCCACGCTTGGCAGGCGGGTTGGCAACCGCAGTTTATTTATTCAGATGTTCCAGGAAGATGCTGCTGCCCATCTACCATCCAGGAAGATGCTTCGTTTTAATTTTCCCTCTGTCAACCTTTACGACATCCACGGGTTAAGGTGGGGTGGTAGATCCAAATGTAATGTTACAGGTTTATAGAACGTATGATTTCAAAAAAGACAAAGGTCGAGGAAGATTGTAATGAAAGAAGCTGTTTATCTGTTAAACGCATTCACGATACAGAAACCCTAGTACGAGCAACGTGTTTATAATAAATATTAAAAAATACATTCAGACATATAAAAAAACTATTGATTTTTTTATTTTATAAAAGAGCTATTGTCCGATGAATAAAATGAGAAATGGCAAAAACATATTCAGTACTGCAAAGATGTGGCAATGCAACTGTCAAAGTGAACGACACTTTTCTGTTGAGATTTGAATACATAATTAAACTATTTCCATTTCTTTATTTTCTCGATGACAGTTCTAATTCGATAGTTGTAGTGTTGTGACCAAATAAGTGATGATATCGATCGCATATATTGTAGCTCATCGAGTGACAGTGACGATTCATTCAGATTTTGATTAAAATAAATAAATAAAGATTACCTGTCGTTATAATTATTTCGTTTCATTGTCGAGTACCTATACCTACTTATTTTACAACAGCTTCGAAAATTTTAAAGAAGTTGGCATTATCAATCAAGAATTAATACTGTGTAACATCTTTTAATGAAATATAATATTAGTTAATAAATTTGTACAAAAGTATCCGGCAGTAGTTTAGTTTCTTACATTTTGTAAAAAAATATCGGGTCTGTTATCCGTGTTACGTTTATCGATATAGCTCCATCCCTATCAGTTTCTTCGACTCTGGTCATATTTTTATAAAATAATGCAAACATAATGTAAAAAAGACGCTCGTTCAAGTTTTCACAGGAGCTGTCATCGAAAAAAAAAAGAAATATACTATCCAAATTTTCGACTTTTGCTGTGGATTTTTCAAAAAGTTTCTTGTATACAAACAAAATAAAAATGAGCCGAATCGGTCGAGCTGTTCTCAAGTGATGGTCTATCGTTTATGCGGCAGTAGATATTAATTTGTTTTTCCTGTATATGAACGTGGTTCAACGTTCCGGCAGGTGATAGTGAAGATAATGGTGGAGTACGCGTCCATGTGCGTGAAGTCACACGCACTGCTGGGCCGCGTCGCAAACGCGAGCACGCCCACGGAGCAGGCTGAGCTCAAGCGCATCTCGTCTAAGTCGCCCGTCGCCGCAACCTTGCTGCCGTTGCGCTCTGTTGGAGTGCAAGGTACTGTCACACCTTACTAATATGTCAGCAGTCAATATCCAAAAAGTTGAGTTAATAGAATCAGGCGTTTATTGCGGAAATCCATTATAATGAAGGGAACAAAATTAATTTGCTAAGATCGGCATGAAAATTTTGAAATGGTACTAACCATTTTAAATTTTTTATCTAGTTTGAAGAGCACCGCCCGCCCTCTTACAATGGCGTGCATAAACAAAGTATAAGAGAATACAATAGAATATTTTTTATTCAATATAGACACACATAACACACATAATACTCATTGAACGTCATTTTTTGAGCTACACTGGGTACGGCAAAGAAATAGCCTCTGTCCTGGGAAGAACCAGTTTAGAAACCCAAAGCGGGATTCTTTTTTCCAGTAATAAATAAATTAGCGTATTATAAGATGTGCTAGCATCAAATCATTTACTGGGGTTTTTTTTTTAATATAATGTGAACAAGCAAACGTCCCTATGTAATGAATCTGCTATAACAAATGCTAGTACCAGAATTCCCGTGCCCACACTCGAGAAATCATTTAAGTGTCCATTCGTGCCTCAAACGAACAGTAATTTGCACACTTGCTTCACGGAGAATCACTGCCCTGGGTAATACCACCTAGGAATTCCTGCATAGGATCTTCCACAGTTAACCATCCTGCTTCCTTAAAATTATAATAACCGTTCTTAAGGTCTTTTTTTTTATAAATAGTGTGAATTTTTTGATTGAAAGACTGCGCATTTTCTGGGATTTTGTTATAAAAACGTATACATTGCCGCCATGAAAGTGTTACTGACTCAGTGAAGTCGAGTAACTGGCATTATTAATTTGTTCTTGTTCCTGTTATTTACATTATGAACATCACTTTTTTTATTAAAGTGATTAATATTCTTATGTACATACATAACGTTTTCATATACAAAATAAACTAATACCGCCATCTGGATCCGCCACCAGGTTTTTTTTTATTGGATAAAGTGACGCGTAGTGCAAAACGTATACCTGATAATAAGTGCAACGTCTGTCCATAACAAGGTCTGTGTCGTCCTAGAACAATTCCGTGTGGCACCACACTGCGCCCGTCACCCTGAGACATCAGTTCTTAAGCCTCATACGTCCAGTGATTACGCTAGCGTGCCCTTCAGACCGAAACACAGTGATGTTTGTACACCATTGCTTCATGGCATAACAACCGGCCCTGAGGTGGTACCTACCTAGACCAGTACATTTTATATTAAATTAAATATTATTTTCAGGTGATTCCCGGACATACAGCTATGTGGTGGCGTTATCCACAGAACGCTACCCTCCGGACTGGAAGGATATGCAGTACCTAGCAAAAATCATACCGCGTGTGTGCCACAATGTTAATAGGTATTGAATCTCTATATTCAACTTTAAACCGACTTCTCGTTTATTTTAACCGACTTTAAAATAGCAGGCGATCATATGTTCGTCTGTATGATTTATTTTTATGTATATTCACCGAAATTTTCTAAACTATAACTTAAAAAAATCTCGTATTAATTTCAATAATACTGTACAACATATTGTTGTCACTATGGCAGAGTAAGAGAGTCCTGTGCGGTTAAACGCCAAAAGGAAATGATGTAGTTGTTGTTTAACAGTGGAATAACAATCTCAAATATGCCAACATACGTACATACGTAACACCACGACTGTATCCCATAAAGGGTAGACAGAGATTGGGCACTCACTGCAAAAACAGATGATTGCCTCAATCCACGTTTCACCAAAACAGTATAATGCAGTTGGTGTGATAGGTGGTGAGCCCATCGCCACCATGCGCTGTTGGGTGCACAGTGCAGTTTAATTCCCTTACTCGCCTTACATATATACACCTATATAATATAGTTGATCGTGGGTACTTACAAAAAAAAAAATTAAAACAAGGTAATGAAATTAGAAGAAGCGAAAGATGTGTGTTAGGATCTTAGTAAGTCTCTGCCTACTCCAACGGGAAAGCGGCGTGACTGTATGTATGTATGAAATACTTCAATGAAAATACTCATTATATTAGCGCGTTGAAGCATACAAACTCCACTCTACTACTAAGATAAGATAAAGACGACGATAAAAAAAGAATTTGGAATTTTTCGAAACCTCCTATTAAAAACCGATTTCACCGTTCGCTTTAGAAACCAAGTTTAATAAAACCATGTTTTACTTAACTGAGTTCTAATGTATAATTTGATCTCGGTTTTCGTCTAACCGATTTCACTAGCTCCATTTTGATAGCGTTTAGGAAAACGAAGTTATATGAAATTTCGTCACAATCTAAAACAAAAACAATGTATTTCGTATTTTGCGACATCAAACAGCCTGTTTTTATATATAGGTCACATAGGTATGCAAACAATAAACAAAACGAAATAAAAATAATTTTTGGGTTTACACTAGTTATGCAATTGACAATAACTGCTCTATAAACGTCTTTATAGAGTAAAACGTCAAAAATTCGGCGTTCTGAATTTTAATCGCTTTTAGCTTTAACTGCGTTCATTTGGCGTTGATGAAATGCAAACTGTACCATTAAACTCAGATAAACGCTTAATCATCGCCTTGACCAGATCGCGTTTATTTTCTTCGGTGAAATCCGCATTTAGGTATTAAGAGAAATACTTATTTGCCATGATCTAAAATAACAACGACCATTATGCAAAATAAAGCCGCATTTGACACGTCCATCCGTATAGGAAATAATTTCTACAGTTTTTCAGATTTTACTCACGAAACCTGAATATTTCCGAAATAAAAAAATATCTTTGAGTACTCTATGATAATTCCTCTATATACCAAAGGAAAGTCCCGTCTAAATAAATAGATTGATTGATTGATAGGGAGGATTTTAGCATAGTTGCACGGCTTGGCAGGCGGGTTGGCAACCGCAATTTATTTATGCAGATGTTCCAGGAAGATGCTGCTGGCCATTTCCATCTTTTCATTTTCCTTCTGCCGACTTTTACGACACCCACGGGATGAGATGGGGTGGTAGATTCTCTTAAGCCCCCACCATACGAGATTAAGAAAATGTCTTTATTGCAATATCACAGACAGGCATTTCAATTTTATTTATTTGTATAAATGGATAAGATGGATAAGATGGCCAGCAGCGCCAAGCTTTCCAAGTGTGATATAATTCATTTTTAATGAATTTTAAATGTTTATAGGGTTTGCTATGCTTTCGGAGGCATAATCAAGGAGCAAGTGACAGACATCACCCCGACGTTCCTCACACAACACGTTATTTCAACTCTGCGTCAGGCTGATGATCTCGCAACTCAGGTAAATAAACTTGCAATCCGATTTTATAATTATTAATAGCAAACTGTACCCATAATTTAATTATGTAATTAAACTAAGTTCTAGGACTACTGTTTTGTCTATATTTTGAAGTAAATAACAAATAAATATTTCTGTTCAATATCGGAGAGCAAAGAAAGGACGCCGTCCATAAGCATAGACGGCATTCTGATACAGCTCTCCCATAGCAACTTTTACTGCTAGATAAAGAATGCCTGTTTTATTGAGACTAGGGATGACGCCACTCATAGCAGTAACATTTTCAGGTATTACTTAAAAAAAATAAGAGTAAATAATTATGAATGTCAATTTCTAACATCTGCTTGTTATTATGTGTGACATATGATTTGTGTACAAATGTGTTTAGAATACAAAGTTTATCATCATCATCATTTCAGCCTATCACTAGTCCACTGCTGAACATAGGCCTCCCCCATAGATTGCCACAAAAGTTTGTAGCTCTCAGTTTTGGGGGGGATTTGCCATAGTTGCCACGCTTGGCAGACGGGTTAGGCAAACCGCAGTTTACTTATTTCAGATGTTCCATGAAGATGCTGCTGCCCATCTCCTGGTTTAAATTCTCCCTCTGTCGACTTTTACGACACCCACAGGATGAGACGGGGTGGTAGATTCTCTTAAGCCGCCACCACACGGCTCATCACATTTCATCCCTTGGTAATCCGGGTAATCCGGCTCCTGCGCCCCCTGTAATTCTTAATGCCAATTATATGTTTATGAAAATGTGACGTTGATGCATGATTGAACAGGATGCAACTTTGTGTTATCTATTGTGTTGTTCTATTTACAAACTTGCATACCATAGAGGATCAATTTTATACATTGTCACCTTCTTTATCATTAGTCTGATAACATAGACAAAATTTCCTCTCAAAAATATTCCAGACTACATGGGGTAGGGTGCTTTGAGCAGAAAAATTTGATAATCCGACGCCGCTTTGCAAAACAATTGTTGGATTACCGCGGTTCTATTGTGTTTATAACTAAAAAAATGTATGTAGAATATACAAATGTACTCTGAATGTTGAAGTACCTCGGAGGCTTAACAAAAGCGTTTGGCTTCATCATTTCTTGTACGCATGTGATGGCAGATGACATCTTCAAGACAAGAGTCATCATACGAGGTACTATTTAGGAAATATTCAATGCCAACACTAATAATGATAAGATATAAAATAATATAAGATTGATCATCGATCAAATGCTATTATGCTATATATGTGATAATAAATTGACTGTAATAACCTTGTCTGCCAAATATATATCTATATACCTTAATCGAAGTCACACTATTCGCGAGACTCGGATACTGTATTTATTTGAAATTTCTAATTGTAAGACGAATGCCGGAGGGCGTGCGCCCTATTAATCGAATCATGAAACTATTCAACACACACTTTTCAGACACTGACTTGTTCGCATGCTCTCCCGCATCGTTCCGATAAAACATATGTGAACTGTTTCATCTTAATTTCAACTCCATTTAAATGTGTATTTCTTTATTATTGTAATATTTCTTTATCAACAGAATCGTAACTTCGTGTAACCGTATATCACACGTTGGCCCATATGCAAGTTAAATAATTTTTAGCAATCTGTGGTTACGATTCAATAACCATTTGTATCGATATAATATTTATTGAATTTAATTATGTAGTGTAATTGTTTGTAGTCCCTAATAAATGAAAAAAAAAAGAGTGAATAGGCGCTATATTATGGTCTCGTCACCTCTCTACAATAAGCTGAGATAGAGGACAAATGTTGGCTAATAGTAAGTTAAAAAATACTCATTTGAGGGTGTTTTATGTTCAGTAGAGGACTTGTACTAGGGGGCAACACTATATCAATGTGTACAGCTGATTGATTTATAAAGTACATTTTTGATTTCTTATATCTACGCGAATAGTACACATTCAAATAAAACTAATTTTTACGGATTGTATCGCGTTTAATTTTGAACTATTTCTGCGACGTTTCGAGTGCTTTGCGCCCATGGTCACTGGACGACAGAGGTGACAGGCGTCCAGTTAATGTCTATGTTCTGTTAATGATGTCATAGTTAATTTCAAACACAATGTTACTAAATTTCGATCTGCGGGGCTATTACGTATCCAAAGTGAAGATCACTTTTAAAAGTGTTGAACGAATATCTGTCATATAACTGTTTTCATACTGGTTATGGTTAACGAAAATGACAATTATTTTTCATATGACGTCTTTTTGGTTAATCATAATTCAGTATGCAGACACTTATATACCAGATATTCGTTCAACACTTTTATAAGTGATCATCACTTTGGATACGCAATAGCCCTGCTGGACACTAAAAGAGATTTATAATTTGAGAGGTCTTCAAGTGTTGATGACAAGGTGTGCGCGGTGTAGGTGCTGGTGTCGAGCGGGTACTCGGGCCGCATCGCTCAGATGCCGGTGGTGCTGATCCCGGTGCACTTCGAGCGCGACGCGGCGCTGCGGGCGCCGTCCTGCCAGCGCTCGCTGGTGCTGCGCCCCTTCCTCACCAGCGACTTCATGACGGGGCTGGCCGCGCTGCCCGGCTCCGACGCCATGCCGCAGGACGTGAGACCCGCTTCACTCCTTTGTGTTACATTCCTCCGAAACTAAGCACTCGCGATGCAGGAGTACTCCTACTTTTTTTTTATTGGATAGGACGACGAAACGAGAGTCTCATATGCCCAGTGATTACACTAGCTCACGGTGCCCTTCAGACCGAAACACAGTAATGTTTGCACACTACTGCTTCACGGCAGAATAACTGGCCCTGGGGTGGTACCTACCTAGACGGATTCCTGCATAGGAATCCTACCACCAGTAAATACTTTTATTAGTCTTTTAAAATATAATTGAAAAGGTGATGTCATCACAGAAGATTATGATGAAATGCTTCAGTGTCGGAAAAAAGATTTCCAGTTCTTGTAAATCGTCTCAAGTATGTTGTGGTATTATATAGGATTTTCTTGTAATTTGCTCTGTGATATTGACTTGATATAAATTTTATTTGTTATGTCAGATTTTCGCCCAAGATGAAAACTTCCGAATAATGCGTAGATATCAGCTAAAAAAAAAGACGTGGTCTCTGCCTATCCCTATGGGAAAGAGGCGTGACTCGATGTATGTATGTATCAGCTAAAAAATTAATGTAAGCAGCCTATAAATATCTCTCTTAGATCTGAGGTTTTAGAGTCGTGAACCAAGATGCTCCTGTGCGGGTTGGCACATGTCGTCGAACTATTGTTCCTCAGACACGCAGGTTTCCTCGCGAAGTATTTCTTCAATATCATCATGGTAATCGCGTACTTTGAAGTTTAAGATTAGTCGTCCCTATGTGACGTTTAATCTTTAAACGAAAGTTGGAAAATGTTAAGCTGCTTCAATTGTTTTTTTAAATTTGGCTCTCCCAATTACTGGAAAACATTAATGTACATTTCATAATTTTAAAAAAAAATTCGCTCTGTTCATAGGTTGTTGACAGGATGCGTAAGGAGCTGATGAGTGTCCCTGGAATATCGCGTGTACTTTACGATCTGACGCCCAAGCCACCGGCCACCACCGAGTGGGAATGATCACCTCCAACACCTGTATTTTATATATTTTTTTACTGAACGAACGCACTCTAAGGCAGTGGTCCCATTCTGATTTAAGTACACTGAAAGACAATTTTATTTGTAATGGTAATGAATTGCCATCATGCACTTATTATTCTGTAATCTTAATGATAAATAAAATGGTAAAGGCGTTTTTTTTCTTAGATCGTAAATTGTTTTGAATTATTACTATTTATAGGGTAAATGTAATACTATGAATATAATATGTTATTGTAATTGTCACTTGCAAAATTTTATTTAGCAACATTATATAATTTCGCTAATAGATTAGATTTTGTGTGTAAATTGTAGATCATCGAAATGCAGCTCTAATTGCTTTGTAGTAGAAGCTTTTGTGTTATTTTTCATTTTGTTCCTGCTTAAATGGGAAGACTGTTATAATGATAAAAATAGGATCACTGCCTCATAATGAATTTGTAAATACATTGGTGTAATGTGACACATGGTACTTGTGTTGCATGTTATTGTTAGCTCCACTGATCAGTTTTGTAACAATATAGTAATTTATTGTAAAAGGCTGTGTAAAAATTATAAAGAGCCCGTGATTATTCCGCACCTCGAGTTATAACAATTCTTGTAAGAAATCGAAGACACATTGTGTTTTATGGAATGGTTCAGTGTTATTGACTGGAAGTTTCATAATAAAATTATATTATGCTTTATTTTCATTATGTTTTTTATTTATCCTTTTCTGTCAATAATTAAAATCACAATTTAAATACTTAATTAACAGACATTCAGACATGCACATTTAAAATTCATAAAAGAGTTATTTAACTGTCAGGTACTAATAAATTAATATTTTTCCCTGTATTTACTTGTCCGCCAATGAAAGTTTCTTCTTCCCCTCTGATTGATAATCCTTCACAGAGTGCCACTTTCTTCTCTCTCATCATTGGTGCTTTTTCCCATCGAGATCCATTACAATTGCTACATGAACGTAGTGGCAGTAACTCTAAGGAAACTGTTCTGTTATTACAGTCAGCACACTTGAAGAACCTTTTGAAAGTGTCCAAAACTTTGAGAGGATGTCTCTCATCTTTACACAGTTGTGAAGCAGAGAATGCTGTGTATTTGCATTTGATACATCTAACTGCTTTACATGCTAATTTGAATGTGCTCAACATTTTTTCTTCCATTGCTTCCTTCTTCTCAAGTTTGTTGAAGTATTTTTCTTGTTCATCATCTTCATGCTGTTGAATAAGGTTCTCATGTGCTGATGTCGCTTCAAGTATCTTTTTAAACCTTTCCGACATAGTTGCTTTAAAATTTTTATTTCCTTCATTTGGTTTTGACTTTTTAGAAACATTTTCATCACATTCAGATGTATTTAGTTTCTCCAAGGCTCTCTTCTTTCCCGCTTCAGTGCCTTTAATGTTATTGGGATCTATTTTTGTTATTCCTCCACTTCTCTGAATTAATTTTATTGCATTTAATTTAATTTTTTCTGCCGATTTCTGTCTATATGAAACACTTAGGTCTATAGTTCCATTTCCTTGTAATCCAAAGCCCTTACCAAGTTTTGGTGAGTTAGCAACTTTCTCAGCTAAGCTTGGACTTAAAATAGAGTTAGAATTTTGACTAGAATGTGTTAAATTGTTCAATCTTATGGAATCTGTTATTCTTTGTGCTGTTGGGCTGTGCAATATTGCAGAATTACCTTTTAAAGGCCCTGCACCATATGGTGCTTTGTTGCTCATCAAATTGTCACTCTCTGTTTTGTAGTAGTCAGTTAGAGACATTAGTCTATTTTGGTCTCTATCCTTGACCTTTTTATGATTGCTTGCTGGCAAAGCAGAATAAGCTTTGCCACCATATATAACAGTATTTTTGCCCAAAACTTTGTTCTGGAGATTTACAAGCCCTTTCCCCATGGTTGAAGATTGTAGCTCTTGACGTCTTGAGAATTTCTGATATTCTTGTTTTATATGATACACACAATGTTCACACTTGCTTAAGTTAACAAAAGCGGTACAAGGTTCACCATTTTTCTTTTTACTTTTACATATTCCCATATCTTTGGAGTGACCAAGAATCATTATTTGGTTAGGACTTGTAACACTCAAACATGCTTGGTCACTGCTGTTCTGAGATCTGTCTAGAACATTGGGATTCAAAATAGCTACAACGGAGCCCTCATTTGTTTTCCAAAATTCATGATAAGCTTTTTGAAACAGAAACATTGAAATTGTTTTCATGTCATCTTTAAGATCACTAAGTGTCCAAATTATAAATTGACTGCCCTTTTGAGATTTCTTCGAAGAACTTTTTCTAACTATAACTCCAGCTATGACCCAATCTTTTGACAAATCTTCATTTTCTACATACCTTTTAACTCTAAGCATATTCACAGCTTCACGACCCTGCATTCTGTCTAACAGTGCAGAACTGGACACAAGAGGTTTAGTAATACGAATTCCGAAAACAGGATCGGTATAAATATCTGAACAGGATTTACCATTAGTCTCGGGAGCACCAAAAATATATTTTGTTTTTTGTTCAGAAGTATCTGTAGGCTTTTTGTAGAACGAACTATTAGCAGCAACTTTTAAATCTATGTTAGCTTGACGTAATCTGATTTCAAAGTTTAACCTACTATCTTTTTCTTCTTCTTCTTTATTATCGAGGATTTTTTTTACTCCTGCGCCATAATCGGTGTATTTTCTTTCTGTGTAATTTCTTTTTTCCTCGTCATCTGAGGAGTCTGTGTCACCATTGTGGATAACTGATGTTTTTAAAGTTAAATTATCTTCAGCCTTATTTTCAGTACTACACTCTGTTTGGAAAATGTTTACTTCTTTAATGCTCTGTTTAATATTTTCGTTTCTTTCAATGTTTTCGTCCGAATTAGCACAAAGCAATTCTTCCAGTTGTGATAATTCGTCGTAGTCTTCCATTTTGTATAATGATTATATGAATAATATTCGCGGTATGTACTGAAATTATATATTACTGTTTAACATTGGTGTATATATATTTTTTATTATTTTAAATTATATTTAGCGATTGGCGCGAAATTCTTTGAAAGTAAAAGAATGTCATGAAATGTCAATGTCAATTTGTTAAATGTCAAATATCATTGCCTTATTTTTTTTTAATTTCGGCATCGCGTGGTTTGCTCATATGCCACTGACAAACTATTTAGTTAGTAATTCAAATTATTGATCACTCGCATATATGCATTTACACTGACAATTCCTGATCCTTAACATTAGACTTTAAAAAGATGATCCTTTCACTTTATTTCCCCATTTCTTGACCTGCACGCTTTGTGCGTCAGCCATATATCCACGTATACAATCTTCGAATCTTTGTTAAAATTTTGATTTCGATCAACAGTAAAATGATAGATGACTTTTACTGAAGATTTGCTGGACTGATGGCGACAAAACGTAAAGCACAATATTGGTCTTGAATTGAATTTTCCAATGACTGTACACTTTCAGGAGCACTTGCTGCTTAATAAACTATCAATATTATACATCAAAACTCCAAATATACACAGAAATTACAAAATTAAATAATAACACTACAGCCCATTTTCGAGTTGGCGGCTAAAATTTATTGTGTCATTGACTACTAGACTTTTAGCAAAATTTTATTCAACGAATGATGCTCGATGTTGATTCTGCAAATGTTTTCAAATCGATAGACGTTAATAGTATTCTATTAAAATTATTGGAGCGGACTAGCGGCTATAGCAATTAATTAAAACTTAAATAATACTTGAAAACATTGTGTTTACTTGTATATGAGAAAATATAATACACAATGACACCGCACATCAAAAGTAAAAAACATAATACAAATTCAAATGCAGTGCATCATAGACAAGTATACTTGGACAGCAACACGACCTTCCAACACCTTCTCCTGATGTTCACTCATGTTGCCGAGACTCGTTTCTATACATGCATTAATCTTGCACAGTGTCTTTTAAAACGTTATTTTTGACAATGGTTTTGTCATTACGTCAGCTAACTGAATTTCTGTGGGACAGTAGCTAATATTTATTAATCCATGCACGAAGTGTTCATGTATAAAATGGTACCGCACGTCTATGTGCTTCGACCTTTTGTTGAAGGATCCAGACTTCACAAGTTGAATCGAACTTTGATTATCAACATGCAAATTTATTTTTATGTCCAAACCGGTTATTTCTTGTACTAGAGATTTGGGATATAATGCCTCTTTGCAACAGTCTGCTGCGGCTATGTACTCGGCTTCAGTCGACGATAGCGCTACTATAGGCTGCCTCTTGGATGCCCATGATATTGGTTCATCGGCTATCATTAGCACGGGACCAGAAGTGCTTCTTCGCGTCAATGGGTCTCCAGCATAATCCGAGTCGCTGTAAGCATCGATGTCCTCTATCGGTTTGTTTCGTTTGAACAAAATGATTTTCTCTTTGGTTCCCACTAAATATTTGAATATTTTCTTGACTTTTGTGACGTCTTCTCTAGTGGGGTTTTCGACCTTCCTGCCGAACTAGATTGACCGCTTGTGCGATATCTGGTCTGGTTCTAGTAGACAGAGACTTCCCACTGCTTCCCTACAAGGATATTCCTTCTCCTGGGCAGTTTCCTGTAACGACTTTAAATCGCTACTATCGGAAGTGTCACACGGTTTGGCATTTTTCATGTTGTGTTTTTTCAGTACGTCATTTATGTAGGATCTCTTGGATTTTCATTCTTTTTCATTTCAAATTTGGTTTCAAGTTTCTTCAAAATAACTTCGATCTTTTTCTTGTCTTTTCCTATGACTGGTCCATCATCAACGAATAGTCCGATTATTATTGACTTATCTTCGTTTATGAAAACGTGTCATGCCTTATTCAATTTTTGAAATTTTTTATCGTACAAAATTACGACGCGGTTTGTTATTATAAAATTAATAAAATGCCCGCGGAGTTAGAATACGATTATGCTCCGGCTGCGGCAGCCATGGATACATTCTTACAAGATGACATAGAATTTTTGCGAGAGTGGACTCAAAAATTAGATAAATCGAAATACGTGCCAAAATATTTAACTAATAAACAGCTCCTATTATTTTAGAAGGCATGTTATGGGCAAGGCATGTTATTTAGATAAAACTAAGACTTGAAAGTCGTGTCGTATGATATGAAGCCCAGTGTCGAAGCTTTAGAGTTCTCTTATCTACCCGAGAAGTCTTGTGAAGGCTATGACATTATCTACCACAAACTGCATTACACCGAGCCTTCAAAGTACTATTTCGAGTCTGGTGTCAAGCTGCTTTTCATAACTGTGGATGCCTGTTTGAACAAAAGGGGCCCACAACCCGGTTACATATTCCTCTTCGATATGCGTGGCGTGAAGTTAGGTCATCTAACACAAGTCGGCTTGTTATCACTCCGTAATTTTTTCCAGTACGTTCAGGAAGCGATGCCAGTGCGGATGAAGGCGTTGTGCTCTGGTTTTGTTTTGTGGATAGTTTGGTTATTCATTTGATTTCGATCAAATCAAATCAAATCGTTTTATCTAGTGGTGAAACGTCTGCCCATAACAAATACAGTGTCACCATGAATAGTTCTGTTTGGCACCGCATTGCGCTCGTTACCCTGAGACTTCAGTTCTTAAGTCCCATATGCCCAGTAAATATACTAGCTAACAGTGTCGTTCAGATCGAAACAGTAATATTTACACACTGCTGTTTCACGACAGAATAACGGGCGTGGATGACGGTGGCTCAGTACCTAGTTTAATGGCAATCTATGTAGGCCTTCTTTCAGTGGTAGACTTGCCATGGCTGTAAAGATAATGATTTATCTTATGCATCTATGTCTACGTCGTAGGAAATCTGTAACATAATGATCTGTAATAAATTTGTATCAGCAAGTTTATTCTGGGATGTGTTTATTTATACACCATACAAACATACATACAAACACCGAATAGCTCTTTCCATGGCTCGCTAAGAGATTCTGAACTTCCTCATGCTGCCCACAGTGAAGGAATACGTCTCGGTTCCGTAAGTAATCACTGGCAACACTCACTGGTCAAAGACTTCTGATTTGAGACATTGAGGTATACTCGATGAGAAGATGTGACGCAGTTTCCCGAACGCTGCCTAGCCGAATTGGATTCGTCGATTGACCTCTTGATCGAAGTTGGACCTACCTCATTGGACAATCTGTCCTAGGTATACATATTCCTTACAACAACCGGTATAGCACACCTATACCTACATGGACATTAGACATGATGCTATTAATTTTGAACCCGTAATGCTTTTATATATATATTTTCGGTGATGTAATTGCTGTTAGCCGTCTCGGCTTTTACAGCTTCATCGGATACTGTGCTCGCGGGCCAGGGGCCCGTGTGCCAGGTTTGGTTTGACCCAAACATAAATAAATAAATAAATAAAAACTCCTACAAAACCCTCGAAGTTCGGACTGTGTCGCGTTCGCTGCGTGCTTTCGCGATTTCGAAAATCTTAAACATTTTAAGTCGTCTACTGACCGTCCGAAGGAGGCTGCGCGCGTCCATTCGGACTGTCGACTTGTGTGTCGGTAACTCTGGGCGGTGAGAACCGCCCTGGAACACGGGTGAATCTTGTGTACGCGATGTGATTATTGACAATTGCGCGCCGCTCTCTACGGCGGTCGCGCGTCGTGGTGCGTGTTATATTAAAGCTATTGACTGTGTGTACAGTGTGGCTTGGATCGTGACTGACAGTATCGTGGTCAGGAAGAGCTGAGACGTCCGTGTCGTCTAGCACGTTTCGCGGGCGACGTTTGCGTTCGGTCGCGTTTCTGTTTGGTCGGTAATTTGCTGCTTTAACCACCAGCGGGTTTGAATGAACCGCGGCTTTTTCGAAAAACCGCCGTGATAATTCTCTGAAGTGTTCAGAGATTAAAGGCATTTCACAGTCGCTGTGAAGATCTACATTGCGTTGATATCAACCGGCTCCGGTGGCAGTTCGCAAGAATCGATTTTGAACGCTCTGTAACTTCTTTAATTGATTGCCCGTCGCGTGAGCGAAAGCGACGCAAGCATAGTCCATTACGGGCCTTATGCAAGTCTTATAGAGGCGAAGTTTGTGTCTTAAGCACATTTTGCTTGAGGAGCAAGTTAATGGGTATAGACGGCTTGAGATAAAAGCCGCTCTATTGCGTATGTTTTTAATGTGTGCAGCGAACGACATCGCTGCGTCTAAAGTGACCCCGAGGTATTTGACGCTCTTTTCCCAGGGAATAGGGCGTCCGAACAGGGTGATCGTGCCTAGCTGATTGTTGCCGATTGGGTGACATCGTCTAGCGGGCTTTGAAATGCTTTTAATGATGTCCTCCTAGCCGACCACGGCGACAATTTCCGAACATTGTCGGATGTTATCAGCTGCGCAGGAGATATCATCGTGTTAACTGCACGCGCAAACACAGATGCACTTACCCGTCTCAATTTACCCGCGCCCGATGTAACGCTTATGCGATGAGATCGAAGGTCGGCTAAGATGCAGTGAGAAACACGGGGACAATCAACACACCCAGACCCGAAATCCAACAATTTGTGTTTTTGCACAAATGATGTCTCCAGCTGGGATTCGAACCCAGGACTCGCGGCGTGGTAGTCAAGTTCTCTAACAACTAGGTCACGCGGTCGTCACCATAAATAATACCAGCTTAAAGTAACAGTATGTTTGCTATTATATTTCGTAAGATCTAAATTTGCGAAGAATAACTTAAAGTTGTTTACGTACAAAAAAAAATGTTTGGAAAAAAATCACTAAAATTAATCAAGGGCTATGTGTTTCTTAATGAATGAAGCATTTTAGAGTAAAATCTCATTCGGCCTTCGCTGGCGTTGCCTTTACGAGCAACGACTAGATTCTCATTGGGGAAGAGATTAAAAAAAGTAAAAGTAAAGTAACAGCCTATAATGACCCACTGTTGAGCACAGGCCTCCTCTCATTTCTGAGAGGGTTTTGGAGCCGTGAATAGTCCGCCACGCTGCTCCAATGCGGGTTGGCGGACTTCACATGTCCTCGAAATATTTCTATTCCTCGGATATGCAGGTTTTCTCACAATGTTTTCCTCCACCGTTGAGCACTTATAATTGTAGAATAACTTTAATTGTACTATGAAATCAAAGCCGAGGACCCGGTCATGGTCCCGGTCATGGTGCGCTGAGAAATGAATATCTGCATATCATTTGCCGAGGGAGGTTGTCATCAATACTTTTCACGTGAGATGATAAAGATGATTGGTAATCTTTAGATGTGTCTATTTCATGACTGCAGTGCTCAATGATCAGCGTGCCAAGTTCGGCAAGTTCGGATCCTAGCTGATGTTAATATTGGTATAGGTATTGCGGCTCCCCCGTGTCTCTAACATCGAATATATAAAGATGTAGATAGTGACGTTTGCGCAAATAATTAAAGATTTGTAATTCTGCTTACTCTAATATATATTGGGCAGATCATGGAACCGGTTAATAAGCTGAAAAGGTCGCCTAACACTGTCATCCAAATCGTCCGATAGAACATCGTTTTTCTAATAATTATCTATAACAAATGAATAAAATTAAAGTGTCTTTTTATAATAAGAAAATAACAGCTTTTTACTTAATGCTTATGAAAACATATGCGGTACTTTTATGAAAAAACATTTTGTCTGTTTCACAATGTTTTTGTTTGTCTGTTTGTTCCGGCTAGTCTCCGAAACGGCTAGACCGATTTTGACGGGACTTCACTGTCAGGTAGCTGATATTATAGTAGGTAACTTAGGTTATTTTAATTTTCGAAAACTGATTAGGGTTCCGCGCCAAAAAAACTAAAACCCCAAAATCCGATTCATATGGGGAAGTATATTCTCCTAAACGGCTGGACCGACTTTGACAGGACTTTCACTGTCAGGTAGCGGATATTATAGTGAGTAACTTTATTTTAATTTTACTTCATGTTAACTCTATTTTAATTTTCGAAAAATAATTGAGTTCTGCGCAAAAAAAAACCCAAAATCCGATTCATGTAGGGAAGTATATATTAATATTGGGGTATGTTTCTTTACGCGGGTGAAACCGCGGGGTCATCTAGTTTAATATAAAAACCGACTTCAACGCAGCTGCTCCAGAGTTAATGATTTTGTCATAGATCCTCATTCATTACATCATTACAACTTGACCCGAAGGATATGGGATCATCCTTATCATATCCCCTTTCTAATAAAATATTGGTTTTTAAATTGAAATTATATTAAATAAAAACATGCATAAAATGTGTTTTTTTATTGAATTAAGTGAAGAAATGAGCAAAACGTTTACATGATGGTAAGTGCAACATTTGCCCATTACAAATGCTGTGTCACCCAGAAATTTCTGTGTGACACTACACTGCACCCAGCACCCTGAGACATCAGTTCTTAAGGTATAGGATAATCTACCGAGGTGTCGTCAGAGGCGACTAAGATATTGGTTCGGACAGTCTTTATTCGTGCAGAATTACACCATAATATGTCTGTATACTGCTCGTGGGAGAGTCAGTTTTTTTGATTCGTACCATAATGACGGCGACGTGGTTCGCCATCCGTTACGTCTCGTTTTTTTGATTTCTTGGAGGTGTTCTGCTAAGTCCATAAATTATAGCCCTTTAAGTTCTTTAAATCTGTAAGTTACTGGTGGTAGGAGTCATATGCAGGAATCCGTCTAGGTCGGTACCACACAAGGGAGAGTTATTTTGCCATAAAGCAGAAGTTTGCAAACATTACTGTGTTTAGGTCTGAAGGGCACTGAGAGCTACTGTAATCACTATGATCAGTTCTTATGTCTCATAAGTAATCACATATGAGACTTAAGAACTCAGTCACAGTTACAGGGTGACGGACGCAGTGTGGTGCCAGACATAAATATTCTGGGTGACACAGCATCATGTCATGGCGGACGTTGCACTTACTGACGGGTGAACGTTTTGCTGGCCACAACACTTTATCCAAAAAAAAAAGTGCTAAGCGGAAAAAACAAGGACGGGGTATATTGTAAAGTGTTGATGTAAAATTCGTACTATTCTAAAATTTGTAGTAACATTCAAATATTATATTTGTCCATAGAAATTGATTTTTTTCAGTTTTGTACGGTTCTTTCCTGTTGTTTAAATTTAAAATTTATTTTGGAAGCACAGTTGGTTTATTTAGTAACAATTTAGTAACGTTGCCTCGTTAACGTAAATGCGGCATGATTTTTCGACGTCGCGTTGCGTAGTGTTGTTAATTGGAATAATTATGGGTTGCGGGTTCAATTTCCGCACAGAACAAATATTTATATGACCCAGATACTTGTTCCGGCTTGAAGTGTCTGTGCATGGGCAATTTATGTCTTTATGTGTATCCACGACACACGAGAAATCACTAATTATGGTGCCCTGCAAACAGAAACACAGTGCACATGCTTGATAACAGAATAACTGACACTCCGTTGGTACCTACCTAGTGCGGATCTTAGCTAGGAGTCCTACTTTGTCTTGTCATCATTTACAAATATGTTATTAAATTCATAAGCAAGGTAAAAAAGGTTATTATTATATTATGACCTTATATAAGTATTCACTTTTACTTTGATTTATAATATTCGTTTTTGTATATCCATGGGTCCAACTTTTTTAATTTAGGTGTGAAACTTATTATTGTATACATCCATATGTCCATGTGGAGAATGCAAATGCATTCTGTGTAGTAATTACCAGGTGTCATAGCGATCAATGTGTTGATTTGTGTGTCTCGGGCTCGATTTTAAATCGAAATCAATTGTAGTGCTACACACTAATTCTGTGTGTGTCCTGAAAGTTCTGATGTTTCTAACTATATCTGTACCACCTTCATTTTCTTTTGAAAGAAAAAGTATCAACTGTTTTTCGTAATTTACAATAGAGTTATAAACCCTAAGGTCAAGTTTCTAGCCTTTTCCGAATATGATATAATATCGAGCAAATTTTGCTATGGTTAAAAATCATCGTAAAGAACAGATCATCGACCACGCTTTGTATCCCTAATTGTTTTCAGTCGCGGCATATTTTCTCCGTAAACAGTTCCGTTTTTTCACCTCTCGGGGAAATGCGAGTTAATTTAACGTTAAGTGATTGTGCCGTGGCGCGCTTGCGCAGTGTGGTAACAGACGCGACGCGCGCTCCCGCGCTTTTTCTAACGCTACTATAGTGTCTTTTTAACCTTTGAAATAATATAATTTGAGCAAGCGGAAGGCATTAAACAAAATTATTACAAAAAATATCTTCAATTTTCATTGTTAACTTTTATAAAGAAAGTTTAGCGAATGAAAGAATTGTCCTATCGTGTCCGATATGAAATTGTAACACCGATAATACGGGAAATTGCTTGATAAATTACGACAAAATTCTTTGTTAACGAATTATCGCGGTGTAACCGAGATGACGTTGATGGATTTCCTTTGAGATTCATCGAGCGTCTCATACGTATAGTGAAATAGTTAGGCTTATGCCGACGTACAGACTGGTGGACAGACCTAAAGGCGTGTGTCGATTTCTACGTGGTCTAAAGATGTGTTTTCTTAACGTTTTGAGACTGCATGTCGCACAGAACCAGCGACAGAAGCGTCTGTACAAACAGTATATGGAACAACTTGCTGGTGCGTACGTAGAGCGTTGCACCGATTTCAATGGAATGCATTGGGACCCCAGGCATAACTACAGGCTGCCGACACCTGAATGGCGTTATTCATTTTCCCGCGATGAACCCTGGTATGACACCGAAGGCTCTAGATCGTGCTGTGATTCGGAGTGTTCAGATAGTGGCCGGTGCTCGTCTCCATGCTGTTCGGAAGTCATCTTCAACGGTGGTCAACACTTCAGCGGGAAAAGCTACAATCAGCATGTTTGTCGACGTCTTGCCGTTTGTTATCCAGGCAACTTTGGGTGAGTTTAATACATAATGCCATCAACCAAATAATGTTATTCAAACTAATTTTAATAGCAACGTTATCTGTTACTACTTATTAAAATAGAAAACTCATGATACGAGAGAAGATCTAGCGTGTGGTTCATTTTTATATAAAGAAATTATTAGGAAAATTTTCGTGCAAAGAAATGACACTTTTTTTTTCGACGTAAGAAATATAAATTTCGTTTGTCAAACGTAATTTTTTTACAATATACCACCTTTTGGGAATGAGGTTCCTCTGACGGAGAAGACACAGGTGAAAGAAACTCAAAAACTTTATTTAATCTTACCTTTCACAATTTACAAAGAATAGTTTCATAGACAATCGAGGCACGATCCACGGCAAAATTTCAAACAGATTTGATATTAATCCATATATAAGTGTATTGCAAATTCGAGCAGACCAGCCTCCACTGTCAGCAGCAGCAAGTATGACGCATTGGAAAAAGTAAACATTTGATAATTTACAATTAACAACATTAGTAGAGGGCAGTCCACTTCTGGGCATTAACCTCTGCCAGCCGCCCTGCGCAGATCGTCGCTACATGAAGCCACACGGCGTATGGTTTAACTTCTAGACGCGTCTATTACGACGGTGGTTGCAATTCCATTATCATCAACGCAGATCTTGATAATGGAGCACTTGCAACTTTGGCTGGCGTAATTGGAAGGGTAAGTGAATGACTGCCTCCCGGCACATTTCTTTATTACGAATAACGACCCTTTTCATTTCCCTATGAATGAATTTGTACTTGTGGAGTTAGTCGTGTCGTTATTGTCTACGTTTCGGATTTATCCAGAAATTATGTTTTTGAAGTGAAACCTCTTCTTTGGGTGTGAAAATGATGGAAAATAGATACTTGTCCAGAGAGAGAGAGAGAGAGAGAGAGAGACAGAGACACACACAGCGAGAGAGAGAGAGAGAGAGAGAGAGAGAGAGAGAGAGAGAGAGAGAGAGAGAGAGAGAGAGAGAGAGAGAAATATGCTGTTTACGTGTATTGATAAATTAATAATATATGTATAAGAATAATAATTTATGTGTAAGAATACTATAAAAATATAAAGTAATATTAGCAATGTTAACATTACTAATATTCCTGTTTACCACTCCAATCCTGCGGCGTCATGTTTCGCAGTGCATACCCTAAACCATTAAGCAATTGGCGCTTCAATTTCTTCTTTATATAAAAAGTTTTAATAATTATTTACCTAATAAATATAAGAAGTTTCGCTTCTATGACGCGTTCTATGCTACACGCGCTCTTTTTTATTAGCAATTTAAGTTTGTTACTGTCTTACATTTTTTTGGTGAGTTAGTACAGTCTACATTTTTGAGTTGTAAACAAATTCTTATGTAACATGAAACTGGTGTCCATTAAATAAACTATCGCATAGGTTTGTTTTGCTTGCGTAACTGTACAAATTATTATAATTATATTACATAATATATTCTTTATTGCCACTGTTTAAAATATGACTAGGAAGTTCCGTCTGTGAATATGATACATAGGTTCTCAAGTCTCATATGCTCTGTACTCTCTGCACACTAGCTTCAGTGTCCTTCAAAGTCCTGAAGCTAGTGTGCTAGTGTGTGTGAACACTAGCTTCAGGACAGGTGGTGTGTAGACAAGGGCTAAAATTAAAGAATGTTTTTTTTCGGTTTATTTTACCAAAAAATGGTCTTACACGGTTACCTAACACCTCCAACAAACGTTTTAAGATCACCTTTAAGAAGGATAAGATATTTAATAGTTTAATCTGGTTTGAGCTTAAATAATTTAATTACATTAATATTTTTTTAAAAAGTTATTACAGTTTCTTATTATCTATTTGATTCGTCAACATTTTCTCGTCGGTATGTAATTTGATGAAGAAATGTATTATTGCCATTTCTGTAATACTAAACATGTTCTGTAAAACGAACGTAAGCTGTCGATTTCTCGAATAAAATAAAATAAAAAAATATATTATCTCTACTAAATATTTCCTTGAAGCTAGGGTATTAACAGAACATAATATGAGATTTAAGAACCGCTACTTCATGCTGACAAGCGCAGGACAGCGTTCAGGAAACTACGTCGAGACGTGGTCCTTCACTGAAGGCCGCATGAGTACGAATGCTTAAAGATATGGAAAGCGCTACGCTCGCTATTTCCCTGCGAGATTAATTCCAGCCGAAGACTTACGTAGCCCAAGACCAAAATTGTAGTTTCGTTTTGTCTCCATCAATCGAAATTAACTCTTTTTTCTTATTAAATTATTACTGATATTGGCAAAAATTGCTCGATTTGGTAGCTAATTTAAAAAGAAGAAGAAGAAGAAGTCTAGTCAACACGCATTGGATGTAGGATTCCTATGCAGGAATCCGTCTAGACAGGTACCACCCCAGGGCCAGTTATTCTGCCGTGAAGCAGTAATGTGCAAACATTACTGTGTTTCGGTTTGAAGGGCACTGTGAGCTAGCGTAATCACTGGGCTTATGAGACTTAAGAACTTATGTCTCAGGGTGATGGGCACAGTGTGGTGTCACACAGAAATTTTCTGGGTGACACAGCATTTGTTATGGGCAGACGTTGCACTTACCATCAGGTGAACGTTTTGCTCGTTTCATCTCTTTATCCCAAAAAAAGGCAGCGTTGCGGATTTCTTTAGGTACCAAAACAACAGGCGGTTTCTGCTCAGAAGTGAAACGTTTCAAAGATGTTACTTTAATACTTATTTCAAAGAATAAATTTTTTCTACGACCATCATGAGATCAACGACTCCGCGTTTTACTTACATCGCATTCGTTGACATCTTAATGTATAATCATATAATTTCGACTAATTCACTTTTTATATTATCTTTTTCGTTTTTATGACAACATACTTTTATTTTTTATACGTAACATCAGGCCAGATTACTCTACTTGTTGTGTAATCTGTGGACTCGTTCTATTAAACTTTCACAATTTTTCGTCAAATTATCTAAAATAGCGTCAACGAGTCACAGCGTTAAGACAATTAATGGCGGGAAATTTCAAACGTGAACGAATAGGGGGATTCTTTCGTTTCTGATCGTAATATTATAAAATCTTCTATGAAATAGATGTCGTCTTGAGCCCAGAATTCAAGTTCCTGAATCCAGTTGAATCTACATGGTATTTAAGAAATTCATAAAATATTTTTTCGGGCTCGATTTTAACGTGTTTCTGACACTGCACTTTTTCCATTCGTTTAAGTCAGTTTATCAAACACGGGGCGAGTGAGTACGTTTTTCGCGAATATTTATGGCTATAATATATTCTGTACAGTTGATCACTTCTGACCCGAACTGATCTGACCCGAAATATGAGGCCGTGATACGACCATGACACCTTATTTTTTTTTAAATACAAGCAGCGTATAGTCTATAATAGCGATCCCTCTCTGACAAGCAATTTCTATCATCGTATAAATAGTAGTAATTATATTATTATTGTTAAAAAAATAATTTAATCATACAATTTAATAAATTTTACATAAAAAAGCCCGCTGGGTTTTTTGCAGGCTCTTTCCGGGCATTTTTGTTACGAAATGGTTTTACCATTAGTTAAAATAAGGATATTGAATTAATGTTATTTTCAACTGATTAATATACAATAACAGAATAAAAAATTCAAAAAAGACAGCGTGCCTTCTACAGGTGAACAAATAATGTGGAACGCTTCAGTTCACAATCGTGATTTGTCTTTGAAATATTTTGCTTTTTCTTATTACAATTCTAAAATAACTTTCGATATAACTATGTACCTAATTTCCGAAATACGGAGAAAATCGAGAAATACCTTCTAAGAGGTCACTAGGGCCAGAAGGTTGTCCGTGCGGAACGTTGCGTAATCATGATTTATCAACAGCAGCAAAACGACTGGCGCCTAAAAGAAAAAAAATCAATACAATCAAAATTATCATCATCATCGTCATCATCATTTCAGCCTATCATTAGTCCACTGCTAAACATAGGCCTCCCACATAGATCGCCACCAAAACTTGTAGGACTCTATTTCGCCATAGTTGCCACGCTTGACTAGCGGGTTGGCAACCGCAGTTTATTTATTCAGATGTTCCACGAAGATGCTGCTGCCTATCTCCTGTTTTTTGTTTTCCCTCTGTCGACTTTTACGGCAAACCTACCAACCCAACTCGTAGTAGGTTTTCTTAAGCCCCCACGGTTACCACACGGTAGGTAACAAAATAATGCTCGTGTGTATTTTGAGGCCCACGCTAGTTAGCCAAGGAGATAGCAGAGATACATACATACATACATAAGATCTCGACTGCATCCCATAAGGGGTAGTCAGAGACTGGACACTCACTGCAAAAACAGATGATTGCCACAATCCACGTTTCACCAAAACAATATAATGCACTTGGTGTGATAGGTGGTGAGCCCATCGCCACCATGCGCTGTTGGGTGCACAGTGCAGTTTAATTCCTTACTCGCTTTTTACGAGATCTATTGGATGAGATGGAGTGGTAGTATTCTTTAAACGATCCGCCACTATACGGCAAAACTATTTAAATACAACAATATAATAGTACTACCTGTTACTTAGCTATTAGTTACAAATTAAGTTTAAAATAATTATTTAGAAAAAATCGAAATGTGTATAGAGTCAATATGTGCGAGTACAGTAAAATAAGTACAGTAAACGGCACCTGCCTGGTGCTCGACTCCGGCCTCGTCAGCTGCCAGTGCCTACCCGGCTTCACCGGTCAGTAACTCTCTACTGTCCATTTACTGTACTCGCACATATTGACTTTAGCGGAGATAAATGGTGTGTATAGGGCTTCAGGAAAAGTTCTGAAGAATTGAGATACAGAGATTTTGATTACGCTCTCTGTCCACATGTTTCAATTAATGATCCCACCTTCAACTAAAAATGTAGACATGTTTTAGTCATAGTTACTGTGTCAATACTGAATAATGTAAAATACATAACCTGTTGCAAGAAGCATCTATTATTTATGCATTCAAATAGAAAAATTGGCCCATATGTAAAAAAATTCCAAGCATTTTATTTTTTATCATATGTAGGTTGACTCTACTATATGAAGTCTTCTCGTCCTTAATTAATAGTAATAGAATCTCAAAATTTAAATGTTCATTTTATAATAAGAACAAGTGTGTTTCATTATATATTTTTTTAATTAGATATACACTCAGCGTCACAAAAATCGCACCTCTCTGAGTTTGCGCGAAAAATGGCTGTAATGGCTAGAAACGAATTATATTTATATAAATATTGGTATGTTTGAAATGGGTATTTGAATAGCTTTACATTATTAATAAAAAAATCATGAAATCATTAAAACATTTATCATTATAGAGCGTCAAAAATAAACACTGTCAAATGCTCGTTAGTAAGGACGCTAGTTACACCACCTAAAAAGGGTATAAAAGGGTCGATCTGGATGAAATATGGGCCAGTCGTAATTTAGACTGCAGTGAACACACGTGAACAAGTGATTGCCCTATTGCAGTCGGGGATGCGGCAGTGTGACGTTGCTCGACAGTTGAACCTGTCCCGTTTTTCAGTTCGACGGGTGTTCCAACGTTTTCAGCAGACTGGTGGTTATGTTAGAAAACCTGGATGTGGAAGAAAACGGTGCACATCAGAAAGACATGACCGTTTCATCGTTACGACATCTTTACGAAACCGTTTTACAAATGCTGTTGAGTTGCAACAACAGCTTCGATCAACTCGGAGAACATCTGTGAGTGTTTCTACGATAAGAAGAAGGTTACACGAAAAGAGTTTAACGCCCCTAGACCTGCTAAAGGTCCAAAACTTACTGCACAGCATCGCAGAGATCGCCTAGAGTTTGCTCGCAATCATTGCGAGTGGACTCTAGAACAGTGGCGGACCGTACTCTTCTCTGATGAGACGAGGGTCTGTCTCTTCTGCAATGACAGACGTAGAAGGGTCTACAGAAGACAGGGGGAGAGGTTCACACAACCCTGCTTCGAAGAATCCGTCGAATACGGGGGTGGCTCGTGTATGTTTTGGGGCGGCATTTCCATCGACGGGAAAACTGAACTTTTGTGCGTTTCCCGGACTCGGGGTGGCCGTGGGCAAGGGTCATTAAATGCTGGTCGGTACATTACTGAAATCCTGGAGGAACATGTGGTCCCGTATGCTGGTTATGTCGGTGCCATCACCGTATATATAACATGAATCCATATTCATGTTAATGCATGATAATGCTAGTTGCCACACCGCGGCTATTGTACGGGATTATTTACAGGAGGTCGATATCCCTGTTATGCATTGGCCAGCACGAAGTCCAGACCTTAACCCAATAGGACATCTCTGGGATGACCTAAAACGGCGCGTGCGAGCTCGAGATCCAGCTCCAGCCACTCTTCAAGAGCTCCAAGATGCGGTACTTGAAGAGTGGGAACAAATACCCCAAGAGGCTGTTGCGATCCTTGTAAGGTCCATGAAAGATCGCATGGAAGCTGTTATCAAGGCAAGGGGGGTAACACTAGGTTTTAAGAACTTTTTTTGGATTTATTAAGTTTTTTTTTAAATTATTAATTTGCAAATTTGTACATACCCTGTCTTTTTCTTTAATTTCTCTTTCGTCTCTTTATAAAAGTAAAATTCAATTAAAATTCCTGAAAGCTAATGAAATTACCTTTCGAATGATACCCTCAAACCACAACATTGCCATTGGCCTGTTGTGTTAAAATAGTATTTAATTATAAGAAATTTTTTTCGGATGTGCGATTTTTTTGACGTCGAGTGTAGTAACGAAACTAGCAAAACGTTCACCTACGGTAAGTGCAACGTCCGCCAATAACAAATGCTGTGTCACCCAGAACATTTCTGTGTAACAACAAACTGCGCCCGTCAACTTGAGACATCAGTTCTTAAGTTTCATATGCCCAGTGATTTCGCTAGCTCCCAGTGCCCTTCAAACCGAAACACAGTAATGTTTGCACACTACTGCTTCACGGCAGAATAACTTCCCTACCGATCTGTTTTTAAATTCCTGTATTAAAGTAAAATTTATTTGATTTTATGATCGACGTTTCAGTCTGCTGCGGAAAATGAATCTCTTGGCTACTACTGGAAGGAAAACCTATATTAAATTAATACTGTTTGTCATCAGCTACTTCACTTGTGGTAGGATTCCTATATTGGAATCCGTCCCGGAACTCGCAGTTATTCTGCCGTCAAGCGTTACTGTTTTTTTTTATTGCACAAAGTGAACCACAGTAATATTTGCATACTACTGCTTCACGGCAGACAAACTGGCCATGGGGTGGTACCTACCTAGACGGACAAATGGTCAAATGGGGTTGTAACTTAAAACTAAAACAACAGGTGTTTTGCTGGTGGTAGGATTCTACGCAGGAATCCGTCTCGGTACGTAACACACCAGCGCTAATTATTCTGCTGTGAAGCAGTAGTGTGCAAACGTTAGTGTATTTTGGTTTGAATGGCACTGTAAGTAATTACTGGGCATATGACACTTAAGAACTGATGTCCCAGGATGACTAGCGAATAGTGGTGGCACACAAAAATAGTTTGGGTGACACAGCATATGTTATGGGCAGACGTTGCACTTACCGTCGAGCAATTGCTCGTCCTGTCACTTTCTGCCATAATAAAAAACTTACATCGCATCAGTCCTTTCCCTCAAGTTAGGAGGATTTGTAGGTATAAGACGCTACTGCCCATCGCTGGTGTAATATTTGAGACGGTTGATCTGCTGTCTGTCTGAGGCCATGAGATTTTTCTGACACATTCTTTAGTCCTTAACGACTCCCACGGGAAGAGCTCCATCCATCACTTAGAACATTTTCTTACGCCACCACACGGCAATGAATTATTACTAATAGAAAATTTTATTACAATCAATAAATCTCTTCTGTAATTATGAATCTAGAATTCTCTATTCTTCTGCTGCCTCTAACGATAGTCTGGGTAATAGATTCGTTTCCTATTCATTTCAATCAATTTGCATTAGAATAATTATACTTAATATTACAAGCCGTGTGGTGGCGGCTCGTTAAGAGAATACTACCACTCCATCTCATCCACTGGATCTCGTAAAAGGCGAGTAAGGAATGAAACTGCACTATGCACCCATCAGCGCATGGTGGCGATGGGCTCACCACCTATCACACCAAGTGCATTATATTGTTTTGGTGAAACGTAGATTGTGGCAGTCATCTGTTTTTGCAGTGAGTGCCCAGTCTCTGACAACCCCTTATGGGATACAGTCCTGATCTTATGTATGTATGTATGTAATATTATAAAACTGAAGAGTTTGTTTAGTTAAACGCGCTAATCTCAGGAACTACTGGTTCGAATTAAAAAATTATTTTAGTGTTGTATAGCCCATTTATTGAGGAAGGCTATACGCCATATCACATCACGCTATGAAACTCAGAGCGATTTCTTTTAAATTAAACGACGGGTGAAACCGGGGGGCACAGCTACTGTATAATAAAGGTAAAATAAGATCGATTGCGGTTACAGTTATGTGTTTATATAAAAAGTAAAAACTAAAGTTTCAGCCTATAAATGTCCGACTGCTGAGCACAGGCCTCCTCTCATTTCTGAGAGGGTTTTGGAACTAGGAAGAATCCGCCACGCTGCTCCAATGCGGGTTGGCGGACTTCACATGTCTTCGAAATATTTATTATTCCTCAGACATGCTGGTTTCCTCACGATGTTTTCCTTCACCGCAGAGCACGTGGTAAATCGACACTTAAAATTTTAATTAACATTTTTAGTGGTGCCGGCACCGGGAATCGAACCCAGGTCACACGCGTACTATGAAATTTAAATCGAGCGCCTAGCCCCTGAGTGTCATATAAACAAAAACCTTTGTTTAGCTCTCATCAGCAGAAGAATTTCAATGGCTTTCTTTATCACGCCTCAGATTTTCTTGCCTGATTTATTATGCACGCGTTACCACATTTACGCTCCAATAGCCACGGACGAACGTGAGTGTTTCTTGTCCAGGGTTATTATCCTCTTTCCCTCTTCTACGGTGTTTGCTAACAATATCTCAGCTGTAATATGCTAGGCTATTATTATCATGGATTGGTGACCCAGTATCACTACGAGTATGTGTAAATTAGTTTCATACAGTAACTGATGAGTGCTCATTGACAGGTTTGAAATTAATTGGTGTTAGTTAGTAATGAACATGCAATGCTGTCATTATATTGCTCGTGGAAATGCAATGGAATTTTTTCTTTTAGTCGTACCAAAATGGCGGCGACGTGGTTCGCCATCCGTCACGTCTCGTTTCCCTCAGGGGCAAAAACTTGGCTGCGTGGGTAGCCTCTGCCTACCAGTCTGTATGTATGTATTTAGTAATGAAATATATAATGCTGTAAGCGTGAGCCGTGTGATGGCGGCTTAAGAGAATCTACGACCCTATTTTATCATGCGGGTGTCGTAAAAGTCGACAGGGGGAAAATTAAAACCAGAAGCATCTTCTTGGAACATCTGAACAAATCAACTGCGGTTGCCAACCCGCCTGCCAAGCGTGGCAACTATGGTAAAATTCCCCCAAAATGAGAGCTATGTTCAGCAGTGGATTAGTGATAGGCTGAAACGAAGCGCGAGCTTGTGTGTATGAACATTTTTAACCCTAGGTGTGTAAGATAAAGTTTTTAATGGTGTTAGTGTTCGACGAGCGGACCCGTCCCGGCTTTGCACGGAAGTTGTTGCTATGTTAAAGTTTATATAGAGAAAAACAGCATTAGTCCGTTTACATATTTGAGGGTAAATTATCGTAAAATTCGTTCTTTGTGTGCGTCTATGTCGGGAATGGAATATGTAAGGTCTTGTAGCAGCCTAGTAAATCACTTTTATATATATGTAGATTTAAAGATAATTCTTTCCTTCACTATCGTTAATTTATCCATTTCATTTTATATAGGGTTCTAAAGCAATTCTTAAGCTTTGAATCATTAATCATCGTTTCCACAAAATAGAGAAAAAGTGTTATTTTTTTATAAATAAAAAATAATTGAAAACTTCTTAAAGTTATCTTAAAAGATGTTTATCAATTTATTACTTCATGTTTGATTATTATTTGATTTAATATGCACGTCATTATTTCTATACTCTGCTTTTTTTAACGTTCCGCTAATTGTGCCGGTGTGTATATTATTACATAAGCCAATACGAAATTAAAATTTACGTTAAGTAAACATTAAATTAATGTATTCATATCAATCATATTCAACATTGTTATCTTTATTTATTTATTTATTTTATTTAAGACTATCAACAGTTGATACAATCATACAAGTACTGGTATATATTCAGTTCCACCAATTAATTAAATTTTGAACATGAAAAAACTACAATAGAGCTAAAACAATACAGATACAATAAAGTAAACATTAAAAGTTAAATATTCAGGAAAAAAAGCAATGAAATAAATTTGACTTAAATTATATTAAAGTTCATTGCATTTAAATTTTGCTTAACATTAGAATTCTATTTCATTGTATATGTGTAACATCAATACAGTTAAATTAAATTAAAGAGAGAACATAATAATCACTACAATACTTCCTACAGTAAAATATCAAGAATTGTTTACAACAATAGAAATTCTAAATAATGTTTTCAACATGTTCGTATTACAGAGATAAAATCAACCACAAAAAGGAAAATACAACAGGCTAGACGGCTGATCGAAATACTGTTAGTCCACGGCCTATTTTAGTTTTAAATTACTTGTAAAATTAAGTTAAAATAAAAAGGACGGAATACCAATAAAATACACATACGTAACTTACGTGTTTTTTATTGTTTGCGACGAGACGCGCAAAACGTTCAACTGATGGTAAGTGCAATGTCTGCCCATAAATGCTGCGTCACCCAGTACATTTCTGTACTGGGCCCGTCACCCAGACACATCAGTTTAGTTTCATATGGTCAGTGATTACTCGACGAGAGACGAGTGGAGAACGTGTAAAACTAGTAAAGCTACGAACTCCCGCAGAAGGCAGTTTCTTATACAACGTTTGTTACATATTATCCGACGTGATCCATCAAGAATAGACGAATGAAACGATTAACAAAACTTTACGTAATATTGAATAAATCTTTTTACCGATTTTATCGCGTTTAATTTTTAACCGTAATCCTGTTTGGAGCGCTTTACAGCATAGCAGCCATGGTCACGGGAGGACTGAGGTGTTCGACCTTAATTCTTTTCCACAATTTTAGTTTTATTCAATAATTATTCATACGCACATACACACGTATAATCACTCCTTTTTTCCATACAAGAGGTAGGCTGAGACCACATTCGAAGCCCACTTTGCGCCGCCGCGGGAAATGAGGAACACGTAGCCGCCATTTTGGTAAGAGCCAAAGAATGTTTACTCCCCGTTGCGTTCCCACGAGGAGTGTAGTGACAGCATTGCATATTATGGTATTATTCTGCACGAATAAAGGCTGTCCGTACAATACCTTAGTCGCCTCTTACCACACCTCGGTAGGAAAGAGGTTGCTGCTATTCTACTCTGCCGGACACCTATCGGCATTTTCGCGAATATAATTATTTTCGATAATTAAATTCGCGAAAATATAAGAAATTATTATGTTCTATGTAAAAGTCAAGTAGTTTTATTTCAAGAAAATTCATAGAATTTAATAAATATTCGCCATTGCACATTGTTGCATCCAATTAAGTAAATTATTAGTGCTTAGAATTTTTTTTTTGTTGCAACTATGTTGACGTACGGCTGACACGAGTAATGCATAAAAATTAGTCAAAGTGTTAAACGATCGACTTACTAAATTGAACACAACCTACCTAAGTGGCTAGCGTACCTAGTGGGTACCCATGACCTGATAGAGTTTCAGACAAATTATAAGACATACCTCATCAACTTCGGAAATCAGAAACATCGGAATCAAGTGGCTGTTTCGGTCACTTATAAAAACCTATTGGTTATGGGGAAAACATCAAATAAAATAACTTGCTTTAACTGAACCTAGGTTAATCGTATAAACAAGTAGGTACATAAGTAAATTATCTATAAATTTCATGCCCGAAGGTTTTTTGACACTAAGATATAATTTCGAAGCCAACAACACCTACACCTTGAAATCGATGGTTGATTTCGAAAACAACAACACTGGTCGTTGTTCCGGTAACCGGCATCGCAAAGCTAATAAACTAGTGGAATGGTGAAGTTTTAAGGCATAAAAATAAAAAAAAAGATCGACTTTTTTATTTCATTTATGTTTAGGGATTATGGCCAAAATGCTTCAGCTGAAGCTGTGCTTAAAATCAAGATTAAATTGATTTTAATAGTGACGTTAACTTATAATTCCTGCTTCTAAGACGTATGATGAAAATATTATTTATTGTAGAAAAAGGCCGATTTACACTAAGAACGCGATGATGACCATTTCTGAATACTGTCGGAAGCTATCAACTGCACACTAGATATAGTAGCATGCGATCGATATAACGTTCATGCTATGAAATAGGAGGTAGGCTAAGCAGTGTCAGAGACACGGAAAAATCACAACACAACCAGACCGGAAAACCAACAATTTGTGTTTCGCACATAATTTGGCTCTGGCTGAACATAAATCTATGTACTGTGTCTACTGGTGGTAGGATTGCTATGCAGAAATCCGTCTAGGTAGGTATTACCGCAGGACCAGTTGTTCTGCCGTGAAGCAGTACAGTGCGAGCATTACTGTGTTTCGGTCTGAAGGCCACTGAGCGCTATTGTAATTATTAGGCATATAAGACTTCAGAACTGATGTCTCAGGAGAATGGGCGCAGTGTGGTACCGTACAAAACTGCTCTGGGTGCCACAGCATTTGTTACGGGTAGACGTTGTACTCACCAAAAAAAAAGTCTGAAGAAAAAAAAGAAAAAAAGAAAAAATAATTTCGAGGATATGTGAAGTCCGGCATTGGAGTAGCATGGAGGACTCTTCGCGGCTAATATCTTTAGAAATTATAAGTGGACTGTGCTCAGCAGTGGGAAATTTAGAGGTACAGTCTGTAAATTTCCCACTGCTGAGACTTCCTTTACTTTTTTCTAAATGTTCGAACACGCACTCGTCGTAGCCACTTTTACCAAAAATGAGAGACAGTGTGCCCAATGTAACATTGGATTTCCGACATCCGTAATATTGCGTGCTCCGTTGCATTTGTAGCTATTTATTTATTTAAGTTACTTCTCGAACTCGGTAGTTATCCGGGAAATTACTCCTCAGAGTGATAGTTACGCCGTTGGATAACTCGCTATCTAAGACTGCGTTAATTGAAAAAACATACAGCAGCTGTGGACAAACTGCAGCTTTACTATCATTTTATACTTTATTACCGACAGGGGAAGTAAACATTTATCATTTTTGACAGCGAAAGTTTGACAGTAATGGAGCCGCGTGGGTGGCATCATTGTTGGGGAATAAAACTTATTACGACACTTTCTATTGCTCCTGTTTATCTCGATAAACAATGTTTTATTAGTGACGTTCATTTGCATCGGAACTCATGATCATTTAATACGTCTTTAACAATTTTTTATGTTCTTATGTACCTACAAAACATTTTCATGTACATATTTAAAGGCCAAGGTTAAGATATTAATTTCTTTAAATATATGTCTTTAGAGTCGAGATTATAAATAGCTCTACCGGCCCTTTTTTGCAAAACAAAAAATATCTCGCATTTCCCTATAGTAGCAACACCATAAGACATTATGCTATGGAAATAACTAAAAAAAACTAGCTGTTTCAACATTAGTTGAGTTTTTAATTTTTTTAAAACATAAGTTGCAGAACTACGTCTACTTACTAGTTTAGATATATAAGAGTTATACCAAGAAAAAACAATCGTATCGATACTGCTGACCTGGAACAACTCGTACTATTTTTTTTTAAAACGATGCTCCACAGTAGGATTTTTGGTTTTGAGCAAATGTTGGCTCCGGCTGGGATTAGAACCAAGGACCCGCGGCGAAGAAGTCATGTACTCTGACTTATAGGCCACGCGGTCGTATTGATTACTATTTTCTGCTTCCTATTGCTCAATTAAGAAGTCAGAATTTTAAGTGCCGAATTTCTTATACCGTAATTATGTAGTTTCCTGACGAGTGTTGTCATGATGAACGCAATCGAAGGCTTTAGAAAAATCACAGAAAGCACCCAAGGCATTCTGCGAATTCTCTCAGGCATTAAATATTTTCTTAATTAGTTCAACATCCGCATCGGTTGTAGAACGAACCTCTTCTTAAATCAAATTGTGAATAATCAAGAATCAATTTATGTAAATTAGAGTGTTTTAACATTTGATTAATAACTGATTTCAACGGACACACCCCATGGGACTGAGGTTCTATTACAATCAATAGTTGTAAAAATATTTAACGTGTCACTTAAATCTAACATTTACTGGTGGTAGGATTCCTATGCAGGAATCCGTCTAGGTAGGTACCACCCCAAGGCCAGTTATTCTGCCGTGAAGCAGTAGTTTGCAAACATTACTGTGTTTCGGTTTGAAGGGCACTGTAAGCTAGCGTACTCTACTATACACTACTCAGGGTAAATATGAAGGGGGCAGTTTGGTTTCATACAGAAATTTTCTGGGTGATACAGCATTTGTTATGGGCACACGTTGCACTTACCATCAGGTGAACGTTTTGCTCGATTCAGCACTTTATCCTTTACTTACTTTATTAGAAAAAAATTTGAAATTTAAAATCTTTACACAAGAACTTGCACTTTGTTTGAGTAATGTCTCGGCGTCAGGAGGACTTTTCAAAATCTGTAGCAACATACTGATCAGATGCTACTCGTATCAGCATGTTGTTAATATTTAATTCGTAATCTGTGTTGCGGTCTTGACTTTCCCTGTTAATGTTACTACAAGTAATTTTTATTTTATCAGATGCTTTCTTTATTTAATGCTTAAGTGTAATGATTTGGCTGCGGAGCATACTTATTTGAATAACTTAGCATATTTTATAACATATGATATATGTGTCTTACTATGGTTACATATCTTTGCATTGTAAAGTTGTCTACTTCTTCGGATTCCTACTGTCGCCGAGTCATTAAAGTTTTGCGGTTTTTCAAGGAAATTGTCTTATCCTGTCCATTAAATATCCATTAAATTCCTTGTTAAAAAGATTAAATAATACTTCCTATAACAAGTCAGTATTATTATTATAAGGAAGTAATGGAAGTTTCTCATCGGCATTATATCTAAACTTCTCCAAGCGATTTTAATTGTCACAAACATACAATACATTTTTTTTCTTTTGTAATTGTATAGTAATGATACAATTTAAATATTGATTAAATAAGATTATTATTTAAATAAACAATTTATATACAAATTTATATAGCAAAACGTTCACCTGATGGTAAGTGCAATGTCTGCCCATAACAAATGCTGTGTCACCCAGAACATTTCTGATGATACCACACTACGGCCGTCACCCTGCGACATCAGTTCTTAAGTCTCGTATGCCCAGTGTTTACACTAACTCACAGTGCCCTTTAGATTCTTACATCTCGTATGCCCAGTGACTACACTAACTCATAGTGCCCTTCAGACCGAAACACAGTAAATTTTGCACACTACTGCTTCACGGTAGAATAACTGGTCCTGGGGTGGTACCTACCTAGACGGATTCCTGCGTAGGAATCCTTCCACCAGTACGGGTACGTGTTGGTTCTAAAACAGATTTTCAGAGAAGCGTCTAGGAGATTGATATTAAAGTCTCCGCATATGACAACAGGTTTGTTCAGTTCAGTGTTCAGTGAAACTTCTTCCACATTTTTTTATAAAACTATCATACAACATGGGGGTATGTAAACGGTGGTATCTAGGAGGTGCTCAAGTTTAAAGCATTTTCTGTAAACGGCGGTAACTTGGAGGTGCTCAAGCTAACGCAGTCCATTTCTATAGTTCTCTTAGCAGATAGATTAAGAAAATTTTTAAGTTCTTTAAATAGCAATCATTTATTTACTAGTAGTAAAGAGCCACCATGTAAAGCTTTTTCCCTATTAAAGGAACTAACCAGCTGGTGGTTACTAAAATTAAACAATAAATTGTAATCTTTTTTCCTATGTTCAGTTACACAGAAAATATTAATAGGATTGCTATTTGAAAACAATCCAATTTCTATTTTTTTTTATTTCATAGAAGTGACGGAACGAGCAAAACGTTTACCTGATGGTAAGCGAAACGTCTGCCCATAACAAATGCTGTGTCACACAGAACAGCGTGGCACCACAATGAGCCCCTCACCCTGAGACATCAGTTCTTAAGTCTCATATGCCTAGTGATTACGCTAGCTCTCAGTGCCCTTCAAACCGAAACATAGTAATGTTTGCACACTACTGCTTCACGGTAGAATAACTGGTCCTGGGGTGGTACCTACCTAGACGGATTCTTGCGTAGGAATCCTACCACCAGTAAAAACGCCTTGAATATTTCGATGAGTATAGTCATTAGTGAGTATCTCAACACAATTATATATACCCTAGTTGTGTCCCCTGATTTCACCTGTGTAAAATAAGCCGAACACAAGACTGTACTACGGGGTGGTATCTCGCTGACTTGAGCGTTCATAAATCGACCTTTCTCGGTCATTTTCGGTTCTCAGTTTGCGGCTCCTTAAAGCCGTAGCATGACGTTTTATAGCCGAGAAGCTCCTCAGTAAAAGAAATATATACAGTATTGACATTTTGCGAAGTGGTACAATATTTTATATATGACTTTCATAATTTACAAATCACAATTATTGCTAGAGATTTCCTCTACTGTCTGTTTTACAGACATAAAATCCACATACACAAACACCCTGACCCGGAACAACTATCGGAACAATAATGGAACCCGTGACCCGTAGCACATAAGTAAATAGCAACTGCGCCAGCCGAGTCATGAAGTGATATAGGGGCTCTACAGCCACGACAGAAGAAACTTGAATGAACAATATGAATGATGTGAATGAATAATACATACACACATAGTCACGCCCATTCCCCATTGGAGTAGGCAAAGACCACATCATTCCGTTTGCTACGATCCTGATAGACATCTTTCGCTTCTTCTACTTTAAATAGCGTTTTCATACAAGCTCGTCGGTTTGAAAAAAAAAAGTTTCACCTTATACATATTAAAGAACTATATCTATTCATATTTGTCGAAATTGATTTGTAACGCAATAAATTATAGAAACACTTGAACGAAGATAACTGTTGCCCCAGGGCTTCCACTCTAAATCCGGCTAATCTATACAAAAATTTAAAATTGGAGTGTCTGTCTGTGATTTCGCAAAAAAACATTTTTTATTAATCATTGTAATTTGCAGGATACCAAAACTCATAGACGCGTTTTTTTTTTTAAAAATTGTCTGTCTGTTTGTTTGTCCGGCCTAGTTTCCGAAACGGCTGAATCGATTTTGACGGGACTTTCGTTTGCAGACTTTTCAGAGAGCAATCTAAGCTATTATTTATATATAATTTTCCGGGTTAAAAATTATCCTATGTCCGTCTCTTGGAGAGGTTGAGCCGAGAGGTTGATTCCACGCGGACGAAGTTGCGGGCATCAGCTAGTATAAATCACAAGATAGGAATCTCTTACGCCGCTTCAACACGGCACATTTATGGCCATTATGTAAGTTTTTATTATGTTTGTTGACATTTTAACTTGTATTTGTAGATTTAAATTTGTCAAATAACTGCCCATTAATTAGTTCATATGTTAATGTGATACTGACTTGACACATTGATCTTTTATTTCTTTAATTATGCAATACGGATATTAGAATTAATTATAATAAATATGCAGGATATGTTATAATCATCTGCATTAAATTAAAGTTTAATTGAAAGTTTTATAGCAATAAAGGGAAGGATCCGCTCTAAGAAAAAGGTAAGACTTTGTCTCCTCGATCAAATGGTCTTTCAGTGCGGGTTGGTCGATTTAACATATGGAGGAATCCGTCTAGGTAGGCACCACCCCAGGGCCAGTTATTCTGCCGTAAAGCAGTAGTGTGCAAGCATTACTGTGTTTCGGTTTGAAGGGCACTGTAGTACCCTGTACTGGGCTAGCGTAATCACTGGGCATTTGAGACTTAAGAAGTGATGTCTCAGGGTGACGGGCGCAGTGTGGTGTGTGTGGTGAACACAGAAATATTCTGGTTGACACAGCATTTGTTGTGGGCGGACGTTGCACTTGCCATCAGGTGAACGTTTTGCTCGTTTCGTCACTTTATACAATAAAAAAAAAGGTCGAAATTATATTTGAACCGCTGACATGCAGGTTTCCTCGTGATGTTCCATGGTGACGTGGTAAATTAACACAAACATCTCTTGCAATTGTTGACACAGCTGAGGTAATTTTCAACCTACTTACAAAAAGGAAGAGGTTCCTCAATTCGTCTGTATATATTTTTTAATGTATGTTCGGGCATATTTTCTTTGTGAAACGTTTTAAATGGTTCCCTTTTTATTAGAAAGGGGGCACCGTAAAGGTGTTTATATAAAAATTCGGTTTAGTTCTGATGATGGTATTCATGAGAAAATCTATATAAACATTTATATACCTACCGTCAATAAAAAAAATCGCTTAAGCATCTATGGAGCCGCTGCCTGGAAGTTGGATTTTGTTGATTACATAATTATCTCCATTTCGTTCGTCGAGTTTCTTCAACATACTTATGTGGCTTTATCACGATCTTTTCCACAATCCACCAATCCTTATCAGTTGTGATTTTATAGCTGATATTTCGTCTTAGATGGCCCACCATCTAACTTCTTCTTTTATTTTACTATTTCTGGTAAAGTATCGTTCTCTCTTTTTAGCACTTCTTCAATTTTATTCTTCTCTGTCAACTGATCTTTACTGTCATTCTCCACCACCTTATCTCGAATGTCCCGAATAATTCTTTATCTTTTAGTGTTTATGTAATATCGTTTGTGTATATTTCCATTAAAAATATATATACTCGTACAAATATTGTTTCGTTATGTACTTTAGAGTATATATGTGGAAAGTAGGTATAGAAGGATTTGCCATAATTCCTCTTTGAGGCAAATGCCAACCTTTCACTAGATAATAGATAGGTCGGCAGAGCTTCCGTCCAGCAGTAAAAAAATATATTTTTGTGCTGACATCCGGAGGGAAAACGATTAATGACATGTTTAATACATATCTATACTAGAGTTGTCACCGTGTACATCTCATATGGTAATCTACAGGATACCAAAAATGAAACACGCGTTTTTAAAATTTTTATTAGTCTGCCTAGTTACTCAGTCTTTTTTTTATTTGTCGGGGTTAATCTCCAAAATGACTGAAACGATTTTGACAGCCCTTTTATTGGCAGGTAGAAGACTTTTCAGAGAGTAATCTAAGCTACTTTTTTATTTGGGAAATATTTAAAATGCTGCACTAAAATCTGAAAAACTGTAAAAATTAGGAGCTATGCTGGAGAGTTTGTTTATTTGAATAGGCTGAATCTGAGGAAATATCAATTCGAATTAAAAAAATATTTTATTGAAGATGTGGACTTTCCTGTTAAGGTTTTATACTTTTTTTTAAGGAACGATGAACACAGTAGTATTTGTCCTGTTCTGTGGGTTCGTTTTACAGACATACATTTCACATGCACAACATACCCGACCCGAAAACCAACAACTTTTGTTTTGCATAATGTTGGTTACGGCTGGGATTCGAATCCAGGACCCGCGGCGTAGAAGTCAGGCTAACCACTAGCCACGCGGTCTGAGAACAGAACGTTACCGAGAAAGTCTGAATTGTTAACGCTCAGCTAATGAGGTACTGTGCCGTACGAGCCAAACATGTGGCCGGTTGATTTGTACGCGAGTGGAACAGCGGGGCAGAGCTGGTCTTCGATGTTACTTATTGTGAATTTCGAGAGCTGGCCGAGCGACTGAGTTAATATATGACTTGTACGAATTATTCTCAAATAGCATCGCGAGGCCAAGTCGGGTTGCTATTTTACCATTAAATGTCAATATTTACGCTGTTATATATTTTTTATGAGATTTTTTACCGCGGATAGAAATTACCCACCTGACCAATACAGATTATACCAAGAAGTGACTGGACCGTGACGTTGCTGTTTGTTTCTTTTGTAAAAGAAAAGTCGGCCGATATTAAGGATGTCGACGAGCCGTGGTAGCTCAGGGGCTAGGCGCTCGCTTTTAATTTCATAGTACGCGAGTGACCTGGGTTCGATTCCCGGTGCCGGCACCACTAAAATTGTTAATTGCAATTTTAAGTGCTGATTTACCACGTGCTCTGCGGTGAAGGAAAACATCGTGAGGAAACCTGCATGTCTGAGAAATTAAAAATATTTCGAAGACATGTGAAGTCCGCCAACCCGCATTGGAGCAGCGTGGCGGATTCTTCCTAGCTCCATAACCCTCTCAGAAATGAGAGGAGGCCTGTGCTCAGTAGTGGGACATTTATAGGCTGAAACTTTTACTAAGGATGTCTGTGTTTTTGATTTTCTTAGGACAGTCTTAGTTCATATAAGCGTTTATGATTGTACAATATCCTATTTTTGGAAGTGGAAACTTCTTTAGAATCGTTTTGCTTTGAACCTTGATGAAACAAAAACGAGACACTAAAGAGAGACAAACATATACATCTATGTGATTTCGCCTTCGACAGAATGAGATAGAATACATTAATCAGTGTTTTCTATTATACATATTTATATTTTCGAATTCGTTGATTTGGTACTCACTTCGTAAATTTTGCTTTAATTAGCTCGACATCTAGATCAAAAACAGTAATTGATGCTGTATTCCAAATATATAATGATCAAATCCAAACCAAAGCACTTATTTCATACTTTAGTTACCATAACCCACTCGTGTCATTTTTTGAAATTGAAAACTTGGAGCCTGTATAATATAATATATGTAGAATAAAATATAAAATAATTTTTAACCTTGGTAACAATATTATAATAACCCTTCAACTATCCTACTCCTGATACTCTGCATTCGTCTCATTCTACCGTGTGTGAACTGCACACGCGTTTTATTTTATTAACACGCAGGAGTTTTAAATATACCGTCGGACTCAGACAATAATGTAGATTAGGCGAGTATATTACTTGGTCCTTTGTTGAATGATAATAAGTGCAACGTTTGCCCATAACAAATACGTGTCATCCAGAACATTTCTGTGTGGCACCACATGGCGCTCGTCAATCGTTGTCTGCAAAATAACTGGCACTGCGATTGTACAAACAACTAAAACTAGACGGATTTCTGCATAGGAATCTTACCACAAGTCTTGTTGTAATGCCCACGTTGCTCTCCTTACCATCAAATACTATACTATACTGGTTTACTCAGAATTGACCTTTACGCTGTCCATTGTTGGACCTAGTAACTTCGAAGTTGTAAGTATTTTCGGTTATTGCAGATTTATTGGCGATAGCAATACCGAACGCTTGACATTTTAGACAGTGGATCCCGTTACTGGTTTGGGTCATCTGTGGGATGAATAAGATTTTTCTTGGATTTCATTTTTTGGACTTGCACACAAATACAACACAAACAACTCAGAAGTAACTTTCTGGAACATATCAATATTTTTTTTTTGATAAAAGTGCCGGAACGAGCAAAACGTTCACCGGATGGTAAGTGCAACGTCTGCCCGTAAAAAATGCTGTGTCACCCAGAACAGTGTGACACCACAATGCGCCCGTCACCCTGAGACATCAGTTCTTAAGTCTCATATGCCCAGTGATTACGCTAGCTCTCAGTGCCCTTCAAACCGAAACACAGTAATGTTTGCACACTACTGTATAAATTATATGTACTGTATAATTATATACTATAAATTAGTCCTGAATCGTTTTACTTAAATGGTAGTTAATATAATCCGAACACTAGTGCTGACCGGAATCGATTTGGAACAATTATACAATTTTTTAAATAAAGTAATTGATTATCTGTGGTAGACTATTGCGGATATATATTGTAAGAATTCGAAGTACAGAATTGGATACTAAATTAACAATGATACGACCTTATTTTATTGTAAGCAATAGCGATTATACAACATTACGTTGTACCTGTCTTTTTGCTATAATGTCAGTGGCACCAACAGCGCTGCGACAATCCTGCTGTAGCATCGTTTTGAGTTGAAAGTCAAAGAAACAATGATAAAAAAATACATACAGAAACGCCTTTTTCCCATAAAAGAGGTAGGCAGAGACCACGCGTAGCCCACTTTTCGCATCCATTGGAATCGAGACATGCCGGGTGGCAAACCACATTGCCGAATACAATACATAAACAATAAAAGTATACATATAAGTATGAAGTGACTTTGATGGACAGTGATAAGGGAACGGAGGGGTGTGGTAGAAGGTGTAGTGATAAAGATAGAGAAAGGGATGCTTAGATGGTTTGGAGACGTAAACAGTATAGCTAAAGGAAGATTGATGTAACCGATTTATAGGGCGAGTATGGACGGGCACGCCGGTAAGGGTTGACTTATACGAACGTATCACGAACAGATCGAAGACTTTAGGCGACTTCAGATTTAACGCGAGCGCCCGGCCCCTGAGCAACCACAGCTCAAAAACTGTGTTTATCGCAGCGGTTACGTTTTTTATACTAAGGCAATTGCGTTATCGTTAACCATAATGCTCTTGTAAATAGCAACAAAATATACACACATATTCACTAAAAAATAAATACAAATATCAATATTGACTTATCATACACATACATACATATGATGGTAGCAAGCAAACTATCTACCACCGAAGCTCATCCCTTAGGTCTCCTAAAAGTTGAATAAGGGGACTTCCGTCATAAATATCGCAGGCCAGAATTATCTAGAGAGGTGACGGGCAAGTAGCTGTTAAGGTGAGATGTTTCTGCTATGTGATAGTGCGATTGCCAGTCCGCCTGTCAGGCGTGGCCTACAGCGACTCCTCTAATCTTGACAGGTCAATGTCCAGCAGGGGACTCTCAAAAGGCTGTCCACAAATGCATTTAATATAACATTAACAAAAGTTATCTGCCGTGAAGCAGTAGTGTGCCATCATTACTGTGTTTCGGTTTGGAGGGCACTGTGAGCTAGTGTAATCACTGGGCATATGAGACTTAAGAACTTATGTCTCAGGGTGATGGGCGCAGTGTGGTGTCACACAAAAATGTTCTGGGCGACGCCGTATTTGTGAACGTTTTGCTCGTTTCATCGCTTCATTCCAAAATAAAAAAATATATAAAAAGTAATCATTTAGTGTTCCTTTTTATGAAAACTTATAATTATTTGAGGTCGGTCAGGTTTCCACAGCTTTTTTCTGCGAATCAATGCTGTATGACTGCGTTCGTTATTGATTTTAACCAGAAAATCGATTTCTGACAAGCCTCGTTACGGTAAAAAGCGAATGTTTTTTATTTCTACATTTCTTTAAAACGCTATTTAAGTCTATTGTCACAAACAGTTTTTCTTTTGTGTAGATCTTTGGCATTACTAAATAACACAAATTAATATAGCGTAGTTATCGCCGTATGGTGGTGGTGGAAGATCATATATCTCACATTTCTTCTCGTGGGTCATTTTTCCTAAAAACAGTGTGCCACACATTAGTTTTTACAAGCTTTTACTTAACTCGCTTTCTTTGTGTCTTTCTGGTTCAAATCTTGTTAGTCAATTTCGACCTATTTTCCGATTTACGATTACGTACATACAAACACATAGTCACGCCTTTTTCCCATAAGAGGTCGGCAGTGGCCACTCACGTAGCCCACTTTTTGGCCTTCCGGGAATCGTGACGTGATTAGTGACAGCATTGTATATTATGGTGTTATCTGCACGAAAAAAGGCTGTCCGTGCACTACCTTAGTCGCTTTTCAAAAAGTCTTTTTTCAAAGAGGTAGGTGATATTCTACTCTGCCAGACATCTGTCGGCGATTTCCGATTGAGCTGAAATTTGTCACACCTATGTCGCATCGTTGGCAATACCATAATATGGTACAATGGAGCTGGTCTGATTATGGAGCCGGAATAAGGCCTTATGAAATTATCAACTAATTAAGATAGCACTGATGTTTGGACTTGGATTTGTTTTGACAAGTTTTATAACCCTAGTAACATTTGAAGTCCACTGCTGTACACAGGCCTCACAAATAAAAACTCGTAACAAAAACATTATTTTTGGTTCAAATTTATTTTGTACTGTGGTTGCGTTTTAGTGACATTAATTGCACATGTCAGGACTATTTGTAGGCAGAAAACAGTATTCATTCTGGAAAATCAAGCATTTTGGGCAATCTTTAACTTCGCGTGTCGCTACGAGAACTATTCAAGGATACTAATATTTTGACACTTCCGTCGTTGTATATTTATGAAAATATAATGTACGTACGGAAACACATTAATAATTTATTTAATAAAAAAGTGACTGTACCCTGTAGAACGGGCGGAGGCGACACGCTGGAGGTTCCTGTGTTTAGGTTGGCCAAAAGTAGTAAATCTTTTCTTAGTAGATCCAGAAAATTTAATAACAATATTTCTAAAAGTGTGATCAAAAAGCTGACATCGAATTCAACAAACTTGTCAAGAAGTCGTTATTAGAAAACGCGTACTAAAAATAGAGACAAAGAGAACAGATATGTGTGAAAAAAAAAATAACTCTTACTCTGCACTTGCAAACCCTATGCTACTAAATTTATGATGTCAAATGGCATTGAAAAAGTTATTTTTGGACCGGTGTAGATTTTGATACTCATAAGAGCTTTGTATAAGCCTAAACTGAATAAAGAACATTTGACTTTGACTTAATAAAAATGTTTACTTTGTGCGGGAATAGAATCGCACATAGCGTAGTCGCAATAGGCTTAACGACTGCGCCATCCGTTTTGTCAACCGGACGTATGTACAAAGGTATTGAAAGTGTAAGCGTAACGATTTAGTGAATAAACACTAATATGCCAAAGACTGAGATGCCGATACTTCTAAAATTGTTTTGTAATTTTAAGTGCTGTGCACCACGTGCTCTGTGGCGAAGGAAAACATTCTTAAGAAACTAGCAGCAGGAATATAAAACACTAGCTGATGCCCGTGATTTCGTCCGCGTAGATATAGGTTTTTTAAATATGCGCTGGAACTATTTGATTCACAGGGATAAACAATATCCTATGTCCGTCCCCAGATGTCTCTGTGCCAAATTTCATGACCGGTTCAGCGATCGAACCATGAAAAGGTAACAGACAGAGGGACGGAGAGAGTTACTTTGGTATTTATAATATTGTCAACATTCTCGGCTCTAAACCCCTTTTAAAAGATGAAAGGTCTGTGCTCTGCAGACTTTAATAGGCTAGGTTTTTTTTTATTTGATAAAGTGTCTAGATGAGCAAAACGTTCACCTGATGGTAAGTGCAACGTTTGCCCATAACAGATGCTGTGTTACTCAGAGTATTTCTGTGTAGCACCACACTGCGCCCGTCACCCTGAGACATGAGTTCTTAAGTTTCATATGCCCAGTGATTACGCTAGCTCTCAGTGCCCTTCAGACCGAAACACAGTAATATTTGCACACTACTGATTCACGACAGAATAACTGGCCCTGGGGTGGTACCTACCTAGACGGATTCCTGCATAGGAATCCTACCACCAATAGTAGTTCAAAACATGGTCGAAATAGGTTAAGAATATATACTATTGCAGCACACACATCTGGTCATCATGCACGAACTGTACCGGAAAAAGTTAATGTTTTATTTAAGTTTTGGTTTTTGTTGTATTTTTTTAAATACAATATCCATAAAATACACACACATTTTATGGATATAAATAATCAAATCAATGAATGGTAATTTTAATTGGACGCTTAGTCAGTCTACTCCATCCATAGTAATATTAAAAATGCGAAATTAACTCTCTTTGTCCATCTGTCTGTTTGTCACCTTTTCATGGATCAACCGCTGACCCGACCTTGACGAAATCCGGCACAAAGATAGCTTGCATCCGGACCGGAGAAGGACATAAGGAAAAGGGACTTTTTATTACGGAAAATTCCCACAGTATTTTTAAAAATCCTAAATCCAAGCGGTTTTTCGTTGCGGGCTTCAGCTAGTTCTTCGTAAATTTAAAATTATCAAATGAAGTCCGTAGCAAACATTTTTCAAGCAAAAACGTCCAAGTTTCTAGGCAAGATATAAGAACGCCTACTTCTCGCCCGCTTAAGAGACTTCATGCAGTCTCGAGGGATTCCCATCCATGAACAGTTTGGATTTCGAGCCAAACACTCATGTACCCAGCAGGTGTAACGGAGCACATTCAATCCCGCTTTATACGCAGGCTTCATACCGGAGCGCTCTTCTTTGGCGTACCAGGCGTTCGACAAGGTCTGGTACAACGGGCAAGTTATATGGTACATTTATTTATTTATTTAACTTTTTATACAGTAAGTATAAAGGCGGACTTAATGCCTGAGGCATTCTCTACCAGTCAACCTCAAGGGTGGTGCAGAGATAGAAAGAGGTAGGTGCGGGTAAATAATATATAATACATAAGGGTAATATATACATACATATATAAATACTTATATACACACATATATATAAACATATACACATACTTATACATACATAACATAAAACAGAATAGTAAATATATACATAAATACATATAAATAAATAATAAAAAGTGTCGATAAACTATTACTGAGATGATTCTGCCAACTTATTTTGAAGCAGTTCCCGAACTTTAAATTTGAAGCAGCGACGATTATTAGCTGTTCTAATTTCGAGAGGGAGTGAGTTCCAGAGAAGGACGGATTGAATAGGAAAGGATGAATGGACGAGGGAAGAGCTATGAGAGGGACACTGAAGCAGTAAGTTATTTGATGAGCGACGGTTTTTATCATGGGTAGAGCAGAGATACTGAAAGTGGGGAGTCAAGTAGGAAGGGGCAGTAGGAGACGTAAGGATAGAATAAAGGGTAGTGAGTGCACGCAGACTTCGGCGCTGACGAATGGGTAGCCACTTTAATCGAGAACGATAAGCAGACACATGATCATACTTACGAAGATTGTAAATGAATCGAATGCAGTTATTCAGAAGACGATCATATTTATTGAGGAGATCTGCATTCAGATCGAAATAACACACATCACCATAGTCGATCAAGGGAAAAATTAAGGTTTGCACAAGCATCATTTTGGTTCCAGAAGGGAGAAAATTTTTTAGGCGATACAGAGCTCGTAAGGTACCTGTACATATACAAGTTATATGGACTCGGTGTCCCAGATCGCCTCGTAGTCATCATACGAGATTTCCTACGCAGTCAAACCTTCCGATACCGCGTTGAGGGGATCTCTTAACGCCTCTAATCCGCAGCCCGAACCATCGGGAACTGGTTTCGGAAACGAAGGATCTAGGTCAACCCCACCAAAAGTGCAGCCATGTACTTTTCGTGGCGTATAACGTCACATCTCCCTACCATAGAGTTATTTAATCGTGCAATCCCCTGGGAAAAGACAGTCAAATATTTAGGCGTACTATTAGACTCGAGACTCAGCTTTGGTCCACATATTAACCGAGTAAGGAACCGAGCTGCGTTCGTCCTCGGGCGAATACATCCGTTATGAAATAAAAATAGTAAAATGTCACTACGTAATAAAATAAATTTATATATTCGGCCAATTATAAAAACCGCAAGCCTCGTATTTGCGCATGCCTCCTCTCATCAAATTCACCGACTGCAGGTACTCCAAAATGGGTTCATGCGCAAAGCCATAGGAGCACCGTGGTTCGTGCGTAATGTTAACCTTCACATCGATTTAGGGCTTCCTACCAATGCCCAATATCTAAAGTTGGCTTCCCGCCGATTCTTCGACTCCGCCGCCACGCACCCCAACGCACTGGTTGAGGGTGCCGCCAAATACCACCCCCTCGCGTTACACCAAAACTTGACTCTCGAAAACCATCATACCGCCCCCGCCGTCGGCGCTGACAAAGTTGTTCGCGATACCGCCCCATCACAGGCCGGTTCTTCGCTAGCAATAGTGTCATTAAGAGAGGCGTCGTATAATCATTATAATATTAATCATTATAATATTAATAGTTGTAGTAATAAAGGCAATATTCAATATAAATTATCCCGATTGAAGTAACTCGGCCGGGGCCGGTCCCCTTGGGCACCCTCGAGTCAGTAACTCTCGCGCACAGGATGACGGTCCAAGCCTTGGTCACCGCTCAGGGGCCCTTACGCCAGTCATCCATAAATAAAGGTTTCGGCTAAGCGCCCTCAGCGCTCTGCCACCTTTCAATCCGGCGAAGCTGTAAAAGCCTCTGGGCTAACAGTGACCATCAGTACTACAAAAAAAAAACAAAAACGTAGTAACTCATAAAAGATTTAAGGTTAAAAGTTATAATTGTTGGGTTTGTTATGAAAACAGCCCAGAATCTTGAAATCGCCTTTCTGATAACAGGAGATTTTTTTTAATAGAAGAATGGACAATCTAACTACTACTACTACTACTACTACGACTACTAGTCTAGTTTGCCTGATGGTAAGTGTTCACCGCCGCCCATGAACATCTACAATACTAGAGGAATTGCGAGTGCGTTGCTGGCCTAAGAGAAAGGATTAGGCTCTTTTCTTGAAACTCGCTGAGTCGTATGGGCCCGGAGAAACGGCAAGCGGTAGCACAAAGGTTTAAGCAGGTTCGATAAAGTGCTCATGCATACATACTCGTACAATCATGCCGGCCACACACGTAGCCCACTTTTGGCCAACGCGGGAAACGAGACGTGGTAAACAATATATATACAGGCTGATCCCTGGCAACGACCTCGGAGCTTTGGTTACACGGTATATATACGAGTATAATAGGTATGTAAAACACTTGCATATTCAAATGCAACATTGTGTCAAATATTCAAAGCAAACGGCGAAGGACTACTTGAGATTTAAGATTTAGAACGAACGAAAATTTACATTTTCATTTATATAGATAACATTCTTAGAAGCTGCTCATTGTAATAAATAATCAAATTAGTTTCAAAACACTGAACTATTTCGGTATCATTACATCGATCACTTTCTATCGGCATGTAATTGAAAACCAAGAGAAAAGTGTTTCGTTCCACTTGGACGGTCGAGTCAATAAGCAATGGTCGGCAGCTGCCCTTACTAGTGTTTGCTTTTAAAATGATAAATGAAAATTGGCTTCTTACTAACTGCAAAGGTGACGACGTGACGACGACGATGAGGACGACCGCGTGGCCTAGTGGTCAGAGTACCTGACTTCTACACGCAGGTCCTGGGTTCGAATCCCAGCCGGGGCCAACATTTGTGCTAAATCACAAATGTTTTTTTTCGGTTAAGTTGGTTGAAGGAAAACATCGTGAGGAAAGCTGCATGTCTGAGAAATAAAAAATATTTCGAAGACATGTGCAGTCCGCCAACCCGCATTGGAGCAGCGTGGTGGATTCTTCCTAGCTCCAATACCCTCTCAGAAATGAGAGGAGGTCTGTGCTCAACAGTGGGACATTTATAGGCTGAAACTTTAAGTGTACGCATAAATTCAGAGGGCACTCGTCCTAACTTACCAGTGCCTGTTATAGCAGCCTTGCGACAAGATCGGAGGTAGGTTAGGGTGCCGTGTCTGAGATGTGTGGATAACGTTGTTTGTGAAACGAACTGTTGGTAGGATTCCTATGCAGAAATCCGTCTAGGTAGGTACCACAACCCCGGGCCAGTTATTCTTCCGTGAAGCAGTAGTGTGCAAACATTGCTGTGTTTCGGTCTGAAGGGCACTGTGAGCTAGTGTAATCACTGGGCATATGAGACTTAAGAACTGATGTCTCAGGGTGACGGGCGCATTGTGGTGTCACACTGTTCTGCGTGACACAGCATTTGTTATCGGCAGTCGTTGTATTTACCATCAGGTGAACGTTTTGCTCGTTCCGTCACTTTTATCAAATAAAAAAATGTGTAATTTATATAACTACTTTACCTAGTACCTTGAATAAGTAATAAAAACCGCTACTATAAATCAATAATTGCAGTTTGACGACTTAGTAACTCGGCGGTCAGATTATCTACTTATCGACTTTTTGGTCCTGGGTTCGAATCCAGGAATCAGATGAACTGTTTGCTCGTTCGTCACCCTAACTGAGATAAATAAACTGCATACCTATATTAATTTAGTATTTTTGCACTAAGTCTAAATGAACTTAATTTAATTTTTTAACAAGATTTGATTGCAACGCCATCTATCTAATAGTAGATATACTTCTATAAGACACGTCTGTTAGTACTGCTTTTTGTCGGTAGATGGTGCTTCGTCATTTCATGTTATGGTAGCAATAGACGCCTATGTCTCTCTTAATCAAGACAACAATGTTGTCATCTATGAAGATAAAGGTAGAGTTGCTTAGCAAACATATATATTCAATCGAAAAACGATTTCTTTTTATAGGAGAAAGTCACGAGCCGAGCAAAACGTCCACCTGATAGTCAAACGTCTGCCCATAACAAATTCTGTGTCACCCAGAATATTTCTTTGCCGCACCACACTGCGTCCGTCATCCTGAGACATCAGTTCTTATATGCCCAGTAATTGCGTGAGCTCTTTGTGCCCTTCAAACCGAAACACAGTAATGTTTGCACACTACTGCTTCACGGCAGTAAATTTGGCCTAGGTAACCAACCTACCTAGACGGAATCCTGCACAGAAATCCGACCTCCGGTAAGAAATTAACAATTAACAGTGATGGAAGTGTTATGATATTTATGTCCTATATGAGTACATAAAGGTCTCAATTTATAGATTACGCAAATAACTTGGTTTTTTAAACTACTGGTGGTAGAAATCCTATGCAAAAACATTTCGAGGAGTACAAACATGGGTACATAATTTTTGTGCTTCTTTATCAAAATGCGCTTCTAACTGTCGTTTGTAATCAAACGAGATTCCTAGAAATAATGTTGAGTATTTTTTTTGTTAGTGACTGTTTTATTCTGCAAATTTATTTTAGCGATCAGACACACCAGACATCTTAAACTGTAAAAACTTTAAAGGTGTCATTATTCAAACTTATATTAAGCAAAAATAGTTTAAATCATGCTTTTCATGTTTGTTTTGCCTTTTATTTTGCATCTACTTTTTCTTAAACAATTTGATTTCTCCAATATCGGGAACGTTTTACAGACATACATTTTACATACGTAAACGCCCAGAGCCCTATGTCTTAAAAAGCTGCAATGAAAAAAAATGAAAAAAGTGATTCGTTACGTCAAAGATCAATAATTACATTATATAATACATGATACTTTTCTTTTATTTCACTACGAAATTCATTATTCGCATTTTTGATAATCCAGAGTATTCCTGGTTTTAATTGATCCGGATATCGGGTGATCGGGATTCTACTGTGTTAGATACACAATATTTAATTCCAATGAGATCAGCGTTTTTTTATTATTGGATAAAGTGATGAAACCAGCAAAACGTTCACCTGGTGGTAAGTGCAACGTCTGCCCGTAACAAATGCTGTGTCACCCAGGAAATTTCTGTGTGACACCACACTGTGCCCATCACCCTGAGACATAAGTCCTGTCTCACATGCTCAGTGATTACGCTAGCTCACAGTGCCCTTCAAACCGAAACACAGTAATGTTTGCACACTACTGCTTCACGGCAGAATCACTGGCCCTTGGGTGGTACCTACCACCAGTAAAACGTGTTGTTTATATTTAAATCATTGCTTGTAGAGGTTATAAGAAATTGTAGATATTTCTTGATTGATAGTAATATTGATTTTTATATTACGAGTATATTGAACTTAACATCCTTCCCTTGCTTCTTTAATAGAATAGAATAATTTTTATTCGATATAATATTTATTGCACGTCATTTTTTTGAACTTAACTGGTACGCAAAAAAAGGCCGCTGTTCTGGGAAGAACCATCAAGAAACCCAGCGGGCAATTTTTTTAAATCTCAGTTATTTTTGAAATAATGTACAATTACAGTAGTAATTATATTATATATAATTCCCAGGAGTTATCACCATCCACGTATGTCCATTAAATTGTCCTAGTACCATCAACAGAAATATCGTCCTATTAAGACTACAAAGATAAAGTTTAAAGTTTCAGCCTATAAATGTTCCACTGCTGAGCACAGGCCTCCTCTAATTTCTGAGAGCGTTTGGAGCTAGAAAGAATCCGCCACGCTGCTCCAATGCGGGTTGGCGAACTACACATGTCTTCGAAATATTTTTTATTTCTCAGACATGCAGGTTTACTCACGATGTTTTCCTTCACCGCCGAACACGCGGTAAAGCAGCACTTAAAATTGCAATTAACAATTTTATTGGTGCCGGCACCGGGAATCGAACCCAGGTCACTCGCGTACTATGAAATTTAAAGCGAGCGCCTAGCCCCTGAGCTACCACGGCTGTGCGCACTTTAAAGATGATTTACGTAAATAGAATGACCTAATTGTTTTCCTGGAAGAAATATAACGGAGTGAAAGTATGAGTAGTAGGCGTTAGGTCACACTTACGTCGTCGCTGAGATGCGCATGAGGAAGCGAATTATATCTTAACATACAACATCTTGATTAGATTACGTTGTAACTAAATGTAGGTGCAGAAGAAATAGCAGTTTTAATTATTTTTAAACGGAAACTCCAGCTTCATCTTGAGGCCAGTTTGCCACTTCTGTACGCAAGAACTTGCTCTGGCTAGGCTCAGTTGGCTCAGTGGGTGAGCGATTGATATAATGGTGATGATAACCCCAAGATTGATTGTCGAAGACGGCAACAACTTCCGAATACTTTTTTTTAGTAACGAGACGAGCAAAACGTTCACCCGATGGTAAGTGCAACATCTGCCCATAAAAATGCTGTGTCATCCAGAACATTTCTGTTGGCACTACATCGCGCCTGTACTCTTGAGACATAAGTTTTAAGGCTTGCTACACTATCTCACAGTGCCTTTCAGACCGAAAAACATTAATGTTTGCACACTACTGCTTCACGGCAGAATAACCCTGCGGCCCTGCGGTGGTGTCTACCTAGACGGATATTATAAACGGAAAGAAAATCGAGCCACAAGTAAACATTAATAAGATTGTTGCATTCACTGTAATCACTGTGACATTATAGTGCCCCAAGTGTACGCGCAAACGAAGGTGCACTCAATTGTCTTAACTTACTCGCGCTCAACGTAAAGCACATTGAATTTATGTGTGTGGTGGCCTACTATCTCATCCCGTGGGAGTCGTAAAAGTCAGCAGCATCTTCCTTGAACATCTGAATAAATAAAGTGCGGTTGCCAAGCCGCCTGCCCAGTATGGCAACTACGGCGAAATCCCACAAAATGAGAGCAAGAAACTTTTGCGGGAATCTATGGGGGAGGCCTATGTTCAGCAGTGGAGTAGTGATAAGCTGAAATGATGAATTTAAATTCCATTTACTTATGCTTCCATCCCATCGTTTTTATCCAATATTATTCAAAGCAAAGTTGCTTCTATTATACATGCATTTTTAAACACAAACTGTAAAGGGGACCTTATTTTTAAGTATAAGCTTTCGCGGCTTATGGTTTGAAAATAAAGTTATCTATTTGTGGACCAGTTTTCAAACTACGTTTCAAGCATTCTTGTTAGGAAAGGATTTAAGTTAGGAAAGATCGGTGTACATGGAGATCTACTAAGGTGGTTAGAATCTTATATTAAAAATCGTTTCCAAGCAGTCTGTTTTAAAGGGTACCGTTCCAGCTATCTTCCGGTGCCATCAGGAATTCCACAAGGTTCTCATCTCGGCCCCGTATTATTTTCCCTGTATATAAACGACATCGGCGACGCATTAACTAACACTAACTACATTTTGTATGCAGACGATACTAAAATGTATAGAAAAGTTACATGTATCAATGATTGTCTTGAAATACAAAAAGATATTGACGCCTTATCACAATACGGTGTAAATACCAAATACAACCAACCCTTTCAGAAGAGGTTCAACATTAAAGATCTTCTACTTCAGCTTAGTTAGATCAATATTGGACTTCGGTAGCGTCGTTTGGAACCCCTGTTTTATACATCATATTGATAGAATTCAAAGAATTCAAAGAAAATATCTAAAGCTGTTAAATTATCGTAACCAATATAATAGTCTCTCCTGTGAAGACTCCCTCATAGATAATAAACTCTTATCACTAAATAACCGGCGAACACAATTTGACATTATTTTCCTGTTTAAAATAATGAACTTCCAAATCTCTCTATCCTTCACTGTTATCAAAAATAAACATTATAGCTAAAGCTACCCCTTAGAAAATCAAGTTCTCTAAACATTTTTGTACCACCACAAAGAAAAAAGAACTATACCAAGAATGGCTTTTTCTGTCGCACTTTAAATATGTACAAAAGACATTTCAATGACATTTACATTTTTAATATTTCACTAAATTCACTTAAAAAGAAACTGTTTAAAAAATTAGCACCCTCACGTCCAAATTTAAACGCTGACTATTGTATAATTATTATTTAACTAAGATTACTTAATATATCTAATATCGATACTTAATGTCGAATATAACTTTACCAACTATTACTACTCATACCTAAATAACTAAAATTTAATAAAAATGTAGAATTTTGAATTTCTCCGTAAACTTTAGAATTTAAGAAGTATTACAACTCTATAATACTTACTAACATAAATTTTAATATTATCACAAAAAAACTTGTTAACTTAACAAGCTCTTAGTATAATAATTTTCAACTAAAAACACTGTTTCGGCACTGTAAATCTTTTGCATATTAATTATCATAAGATCTAAACTTACTTTAGATTATAAAATGTATTTTTATAATGATTGTTTGTGCCAAAACAAAATAAAAAAAAATAAAAGAAAAAATACATTCAGAATGCGCTTTGCATTGATTAAGGTATGTATGATGACGTAGGTAAAGGCGTGGGTAAGCAAAAACTAAATGCATGCTTTTACCGCGATTTCACTTCCTTCTCACATATTTAAGTCATTCGTCTTTGTGGCCTGTAACATTTAGATTGCTTAGACTACATTTCTCTGTTTGAATTGACATTGAACCTGGTGTGCCTCCTTTTTTGCCTATTATGCTTTTTAAGTTTTTGCTCATTTGATAGAAAGTGACGAGACGAGCAAAACGTCTATGTCACCCAAAACATTACTGTGTGACAATACACTAAGCTCGTCGCCTTGAGACATCAGTTCTAAGTCTTATACGAGTATGCCCAGTAATTACACTAGCTCTCAGTAGAGCAGTGTCTTACTGTATTTCTAACAGCAGAATAACTTGCGGTGGTACCTCCCTAGACGGATTCCTACATGGGAATCCTACGACCAGTAAAGTTAAATAAGATAGACAGTCGACTTAGTTAATAGGAACAATAGAAAGCCATCTTCTGACCTGATATCAGTACAGTAGATTAACTCCGTTTGCTCTGAAGGTGAATGGGTGAACGACCTAAACGATAACCGTAAAGTTCCGTCTACAAACACGTGAATAATGAATAATTATCGGAACCGGCCGCCGAATTTCACTTTCTTATAAAATCACCATCTCCGACTAGTTTAGATGTTACGTTACGTATATTAGGCGGGTTATGAATAATTTAAGAACATGCAACAAAATTGAATTGTTTTGTGACACTTTCGCTCATGTTAATCCACTTTCACTAAGGAGCAATTATATTTTCTAGCAAAAATAACCTGACCCTGCGATGGTGCCTACCTAGGCAAGTATTACAGACGGATACAGGAATCCTACCACTAGTAAACGTAAATAAGCTTGTTGAATTCACTGCAAGCCGATAGGTGTCCGCCAGAATAGAAAAGCTCCTACCTCTTTCCTACCGAGCTGTCGTAAGAAGCGACTAAGGTATTGTACGGTCAACCTTTATTCGTGCAGAATAACACCATAATATGCAATGCTGTTGGTATACTTCTCGTTAGAACGCAATGGGCAGTAAGAATTTTTTGTTTCTTGCCGAAATGGCGGCGACGTGGTTTGACATCCGTCACGTCTCATTTCCCGCGAGGGCGAAAACTCGGCTACGTGAGTGGCCTCTGACTACCCCTTATATGGGAAAAAGGCGTGACTGTATGAATGTATGAATTCTCTCCACATCACTGAAGGAAGGTATCAACTGCGCAGGAGATATTATAGTGCCTCATTGTACGCGCGAACACAGAGACACTCATCCTTCGTAACCTATCCGCGCCCGATGATAAACTCTTGCGATAAGATATGTAGGCTATGATCCCCCCAATGGGTTCTCAGCTTATTGTGGCGTAGTAACCGTGGATTGGTCACCCACGGTGAAGCTAAGAGGGGTCCACATGGTCGGCCTGTGGCGTCAGGCTGGCCCGAGGAGGTCGCTCCGAGTGGGCTACGCAAGCCCACTCTGGATGTGAATAGGTGGACTGCTGGGGGGAGCAGTACGCTGCCCTCCGCAGCCGAGGTGAAGTCGCGGAGGAAGAGGAGTGTAGGTGTATCGTTGCCTCTCTCCGTATTCTCCGTATCCTTCGCCACTCTCGCGGGTCCGTAATGTCGATGCGGTGATGGTGGACTGCTGAGGGGAGGTGTGAGTCGGCACTGCTCACCCTGCCCTTTGCAGCCGAGGTGGAGTCGCGGGGGGAAGAGGAGTGTAGGTGTTGCGTTGCCTCTCTCCCTGTTCCCCGCGACTTTGGTGGGGCCGCACCGTAGAAGCGGCGGTGGTGGGGCCGCGGGGGAAGAGCAGTGTTAGTGAACGATGCCTCTCTTCCTATCCTCCGCGGCCGTAATATGGTTGGCGGCGGAGCCACAGACCAGATCCGTCGCCGGGGCCGGGAAGACTAGTGCTTTTGAGTGTAAGTTTCCTGGCCCCGTGGCCTCCGCGTGGCGGACTCGAGGGGGTCCGGTGCGCACACCCGGCCGTGTTGGAAAGCGCGTCGTGTGTTCCGGCGCGCCTTACTAGAAAGGAGACAGGAGAGGAGTTGTCCTCTCCTGAGGAGGGGCCGCCGATAATAGGCGACCGGCGCCGGTGTGGTCGCGGATGTGTGCGCGAGTGTTCCCGTGGCCCTACCAACATGCGGCGAAGGCGGAACACTATGGGGTTTTAGTCGGTGCAAGTCCGACGTAACCCGTCCTTCCCCCCGTCAAGGCGGGTATGCGTTAGGCATTTCCCCATGTAAAAAAAGGAACGTTAGGCTAAGATTCAGTGTCACAGACACGGGGACAACCACAAGACGACCAATAATTTGCGTTTTTGTACAATGTTTTGTGACACTTTCGCTCATGTTAATTCACTTTCACTAAGAAGCAATTATATTTTCAAGCAATAATTACATTACGAATCAGGTTTTAACTGCAGTGCTTTTGACTGTACTTAAGCCCACACATTAGTTATAATTGACAACTTTTTGTAATACATATAATTTTTTATAACTTAACTTAATCTGCGGTCATCCAGTCTCAGAGCAGAAAATTTTAGAGCAAAAAAGCAAAAAAACAGCCACGCAGCCATCGGCACGCCAACCCCTGGCATTGCGGGGAGAAAGGTAAATACTTAAACAACGCGGCCAGCGCGCCATTAAATGTAGATGTACACCGCAATCTAGAAATGCCCTCTCTAATTAAATATTTCAAAGAAATATAGTGAAAATATTTCAATTCGATCAAGGATCACCCAAACACAAAACCGAGCGGATCACCTGGTCCCTGCCCCGCGTATGACGTCAGGATGGAGAGAGACGCCGAGCGCTAACTCAATGTCACCAGCGTCATTGTACTTCTTACTCGCGGTCTTTCTGCTCGCGATTCCCCGCGACTAAGCTGTAAAAGCCGTCGGTCTAACAGCGTACTACGCTTTAAAACAAATAAAATAGCTGCAAATATATCAAATAGTTTTTTTCCAAATACTTAACATCTGATGTTTTGCGTTCGTTTATTTATTTATTAGGTACACAAACAGATTACACTGTAGTTATGTCACATCATTCCAACCCTAGTACTTTGTTTATAACGCCTACGTAAGCATTGGCCACCCGGATTAGACGGTAATTAGAGTTTAGCGATAACGATTCCCATGCTATCCGGTTACAGTATTGTCTTTGTTTTAATAACTAACATAGAATAAGATTCATTCTAAAATTAACCACCTTCGAGAGAACATTAAATATCTTTTAATAAGTTTTAATTGTTTTTTTTAAAAAGACTAGCGAGGTCCGTCGCAATTTAAGTGGCGCAGCCGGTAGGATATCCGTATATATATCTCGCTGTTGCATTAACGTCTATTAGACCCCAAAATCGGTTTAAGGGTTAGTACAGCCGGCAGGTTCGGATATCCTCGAACCAAATAAATAACTCCCGCGACGCACGCGCATCCGTTTCCAAATCAATCGAGAGCTCGTGCTGGACCTGCGACGTCGCCGAAGTGGTCAGAATCACCAGGAGGACATGGGGTTGAACAGACTGTGAGTAAACCTTTTCACTTCCTGTTTACATATATCCCGTTCTTTTCCAAATCTTCTGAACTAAAATCGTCAGATCTAATTAATTGAATTTATTTGATTTTGTTGACTTTAATATTCTTGTGTGTAATTTGCGTAAGATTAGTAAAAGTAGCGTAAATATGTCGGTCACGGTTATTCCAAAAGACATTTTAGATTTAATTCCAAAATACGATGGAGATGAAAAGTTATTAAACTTATTTATTTCAAAATGTGAGTACGTTTTAACATCTTCAGGAGGCAACGAAAATTTGGCACAAAACTTATATCGGTTCCATGCCTTAAGTAGTAAGCTTATCGGTAGAGCCGCGACTCTACTAAGCGACAACCCGGATGTTAGGACGTGGGAAGCTTTAAAAAATATTTTAACCCAACATTTCGGCGACCCCCGTTCAGAAGAGTGTATTGCTATTGAGCTTGAGTCCTTAAAAATAAAACACGGGGAATCGTTTATTCAATTTTGTAATAGAATACAAAATATAAGAAGTTCATTATTCGCTAAAGTTCAACGGATTCGTGACGAAGGAATTAAGGCTGCAAAAATTATAATTTATAACAACACAGCCTTGAACGTGTTTTTATATAATCTTCCAGAAGACTTAATAAGAATCGTTAGATTGAAGGGAACCTCCACCTTGGAGAATGCGTTAAGTGTAGTTACAGAGGAACTTAATTTCTTCACACAGTACAATGCAAAAAACAATAAAATTAAACCCGTACAACAATTAATTCCACAAAATATTTCTAAACCCTTAGCGTTCCAAAATTTAAATCCAACGTCAAATAACTTTAAGTTTGGTATTCCTCAAAATCAAGTAGGGCCAAAATTTTTGCAGCCTAGCACATTCGCTAATACTCCACAAGGTTACCGTTTTGGGCCACAGCAAAGTAACACGATGTCACGTAATTTTAACCATCCGTTCGCCCAGCAAACACGAACACCGTATCAAAGCGGTGGATTTAGATTTGGCATCCCTCAAAAGCAAGGTTCAGGATTCGGCATGCAAAATCAACAGCAACCCAATCAATTTAAGTATGGCATGTACCAACAACCCAACCAAATTAAATATGGCTTTCAACATCAACCTAACCAGTTTAAGTTCGGCATCCCACAGCAACCACCTAAAAACGTTATTGACACGGACGTCTCTATGCGCACTGCGCCCATTAGGCAGAATATGACAACAAATGACTTATTCTATAATGAAGAACCATCGACGTTCTGTCAAGATGCTCTTCAGTACAATTCTGAAAATAATTACTACGATTACTGTGACAATCATTTAGAAGAATTTCCTTTGGACAATTATTGTTATGAAAATCCAAATGAACCCGATAATTGTATCGAAGATAATGTAGTGCCTGTAAATTTTCAGATGACAACCCCCGACGACACAGTGAAATAATTCATTTGAATTATTCCGACAGCATTTTGAAATTACCTCACATTATAATTCCAGAAATCAATTCAAAATTTTTGATTGACACTGGCAGTAGTCGGTCTTTTATTAGTCCTGTAAAGGCAAATGAATATTTCCAAAAATTTAAATATCACGAACCATTTACAGTCGTAAGCACTCATGCACAAAGCATTCATAACGAAATAATTTTTATACCACTATTGAAAACATTTAAATGTAAATTACCACATAAGTTTTATATTTATGACGTAGACGGTAGATATGACGGCCTTATTGGAGCAGACCTATTAAAGAAATTGGCAGCTAATATCGACATGAAACATCAAATATTGCGGACACCTAATGCAGAAATTCAAATAATTTATAATCCACCTTACGAAATAAATTTAGAACCAAGGTCTGAGACCCGCGTAAAAATTCCTACAAACTTACAAAGCGGAGACGCAATAGTTAATTTTACACAATTTAGTAAAGGATTGCGTATGCCCAGTGCTTTAGTTAAATGTGAAAATTTCTTTGCTGAAACTGTCATACAAAATATCTCTAATGAGAAGGCTACCATTAAATTTACAGATCCATTTAATGTTACTCTGTTTGAAAATATTGAATGTGAAGTAAATGTGACGATGTCTGAATGCGAGATTGATAAAATTCTTAAGGAAAATCTAAACAAGCTTCGTTTAGACCATACCAATGAGGAAGAACATATGGCTATTACTAAATTATGTTATGAATATCGCGACATATTTTATAGTGAGAAAATTCCACTTTCATTTACAAATCAAGTAAAACATAACATAAGAACCGTTAATGAAGATCCGACATATATAAGACCTTATAGACATCCACCTTTTCAAAACGAGGAAATACAAAGTCAGGTAGACAAACTCCTTCAAAATGACGTTATCCAAAATTCCCACTCACCTTGGAGTGCGCCCGTTCATTTGGTACCTAAGAAATTAGACGCAACCGGTCAACAAAAATTTAGAATGGTTATTGACTATCGGCGTTTAAATGAAAAGACAGTAGACGATAAATACCCTTTACCTAACATAACGGACCTTTTCGACAAACTGGGTAAATCAGTATATTTTAGTACTATCGATTTGGCAAGTGGTTATCACCAAATAGAAGTTAACGAAGCCGATAGGTCGAAAACTGCTTTCACAACACAATCAGGGCACTATGAATTTAAACGTATGCCCTTCGGTTTAAAGACAGCTCCAGCTACGTTCCAACGTGCAATGGATAACGTCCTAAGAGGTCTTCAAGGTCTTCATTGCCTAGTTTACCTCGATGACATAATTGTTTATTCATCCAGTCTTCAAGAACAGATTGAAAAATTACGAAAAATTTTTGATCGTCTCAGAGAAACAAATTTAAAAGTAACTTTAGATAAGTGCGAGTTTTTGAGAAAAGAAGTTTTGTATTTAGGGCATACAATCACTAAAGAGGGCTTGAAGCCTAACAATGATAAGGTCAAATCGGTATTAAAATTCCCGTTACCTCGAACATCCACCGAAATAAAGAGTTTTCTCGGACTAGTAGGCTACTACCGAAAATTCATCAAAGACTTTGCTAAGCTCACACAACCGCTCACATCTTGCTTGAAAAAGAAAAATAAAATTGAAATAACCCAAGAATATATAGAGGCCTTCGAAAGGTGTAAAGAACTTTTAACGAATGCCCCGCTTTTGCAATATCCTGACTTTTCTCGACCTTTTGTCCTCACTACGGATGCATCGAACTTCGCTCTAGGTGCAGTCCTATCTCAAGGGCCTATTGGTAGTGATAAGCCAGTTGCCTTTGCCAGCCGTACGTTAAACGATGCTGAGACCAGATATAGCACGATAGAGAAGGAACTTTTAGCAATCATTTGGGCCGTCAAACATTTTCGTCCCTATCTATATGGAAAAAAATTCACTATATTTACTGACCATCGCCCTTTAGCCTGGTTAAATTCTATAAAGGAGCCCAATAGTAAACTTATCAGGTGGAAATTAAGACTAGCAGAATTCGATTACGAAATTATTTACAAAAATGGAAAACAAAATTGTAACGCAGATGCCTTATCTCGTATTAGAATTAATGTTTTAGACGAAAAAGACGACGTATCTATGAAAGTTAATTTAGACAAAAAGGAACAAAAACTACAAAGATATTTAGATAATGTTGTCACTGAAATTGTACAGCTTGGGAAACAGAAAAAACCATTACAACCCATAACAATTTCATCTGATTCTGAAACTTTAAGCATTTCCTCTTTAGACGGTAGACGTTCTCCGTATTCAATGCCCTCTCCGAATAGTAGCACTGCCACCGCCTCCGAAGGGCAAAGTAGTATACATACAGTACATTCGGCTAAAGATGTAGACACAGCAGGTATCCTTATTCTCCATGAAGCTATAGACACAAAACCAAACCAAATACTCGTACATACCTGGAATAGAAATGAATGTTCAGTAAAAAACATGTCTAGGGATAAACAAAAAATATTAGAAGTACACTTACCTTTGAATAATTATGAGCTAATTAAAGGTTTTCTAAAAGAATACATTAGACCTAAGATTAAATATTTCTTTTACTTTGAAGATAATCTTCACCGTGATCAATTTTCAAAAGTTACAACACAACTATTTAAAAAGGATAGTGTTAAATTTTATGAATGCACTGAGAGGATAATATACATAGAAGACGAAAACGAGCAACGTGAAGTAGTTCTAAAATATCACTTGGGTAAAAATTGCCATAGAGGAATCAAAGAAACATTAGTACATCTAAGACGAACGTTTTACTGGAATAACATGGGTCAAACGGTAGCAAGCATCATTAATTCATGCGAATTGTGTAAGAAAATGAAATACGATCGTAAACCTTTAAAACCAGAAATACAATTGAGTCAAACTCAATCGAAACCATTCCAGGAAATATTTATCGACACATTTTCAATAGAAGGGAAGCATTTCCTTACCTTAATTGACGCATTCAGTAAGTTAGGACAAGCTATTGAAATAAATAGCAGATCTACTCCCGAGGTAATTAGAGCCTTAATAAAATATTTTTCATTTTATGGAACTCCTACCAAAATATGTTCAGATCCCGGTATGGAATTCAATAATGTACTGATGAAGGAAATGCTAGCATTATACAAAATCAATTTACATATTAGCACCCCGCACAATCCTAACTCTATGGGATTGGTTGAAAGGTTCCATTCAACTATTACCGAAGTGTACCGTATCGCAAAATACGAACACAAAATCACCGATGCAGCATCTGTAATGACATATGCTGTTATGTCTTATAATCACTCTATTCATTCCACAACAAATCTCACGCCATTTGAAGTAGTATTCGGACACACAGAATCCAATAGTACATTTTCTGTAAATTTCGATAAGCAGTACACTCAACAATTAGTAAAGGAACATGCTAAAAGAACTAAACATTTATACGAGTATTTAACCAATAGGATGATTGATAGAAAGGTTACGGTAAAAGAGAAACGTGCAGGTGAATCGCAATTTGATATAGACGTAGGTGATACTGTGTTCATAAAAGGTGTCAATACAAGACGAAGTAAAGATAAACCTCGCTATCAGAAAGCTCATGTCACTGGTACTGTTAAAAGAAATGTAGTTAGAGTTGTAACCAATAAAAGAAGCACTACGGTTCCTATTAAAGATATAAAACGCCCTTCACAGGTTAATCCTTCTGGTGATCCAAACAATGGGAATCCAGGCCCTTCATCTGCTCCGGATTGACAAGAACCCGGGATTGCTACCAGTTAATGAAGGTCAAGCCTTCGTCACCTATGACAACTGGAGAGTGATTAAGATTTTAGATTTAAACTTAATTTACGAAGAATTAGAAACAAGTGTACATAGATATAGGTCACTTAAAAAGCATGTTCAAAGTTGTTTTAATATTAAAATATTTGATTCGGATTTTACTGACGTTGAAACGCAAACAGATTACGCTATGAATATTACCATTGAAAAGTATAGACAATTGTTCCCTTCAATGCGATTAAAAAGAGGCCTCCTCAACCCTTTAGGCTCTTTGATAAAAACTATTACAGGTAACTTAGATAATAATGACGCTATAACATACGAAAGGTTAATAAATGAAATGCACACCGAACAGGACGCGATTAAAAATAAAATAACAATAGTAGCCGAAATGGTGGGTTCTTTTAAGAATATTGCAAATTCTACTAAAAGTAATTTTATACGAATAGAGGAAAGCATTCAGAATATAAATAAAGCTTTAAATGAATCGAATTTCCGTCAAACTAGTACTAAAGTCACTAACTTCTATAACATTTTTCTTGATAATTTTCAAAACTTATACATTCATCTAAACGAAATTGAAACAGCTATTGCTTTTAGTAAAATTAATGTATTACATCAGTCGATAGTCGATACAGATGAACTTATGCTACTATTAAAAGAAATAGAACAAACCGAAAAATTAGTATTTCCTGTAAAATATGAAAATATTGTAAAATTAGAACAAACTATAGAGATAAAAGCTTATATAAAACAAAATCAAATAAAGTTCATTATGGGTATTCCACTCATAAGAAAAGATATTTTTACCTATTACAAATTAATTCCTTTACCGATCTTCCAAAATGGCCAGACAACCCTTATCCTTCCTAAAAATCCATACTTACTAGTGAAAGGGTTGAAAGCAACGCCGCTCACAGAGTCATGTCGGGAGATCGACGAGCATCGGTTCCTGTGTTACGAGAACGACGTGCCACCTTTCATCGACGACAAATGCGTCATTGAAATCATGCAGTTTCATACTAACATTTCCAGCTGCCACCCGATTCCTGTAACTGTGGAAAATGTAAAGATATACCGTGTACAGTCAAATCGTTGGATTATTTATTCATATCCTGAAACAATAATGAGTCAGTTCTGCGACAATGAAGTAACTCAAGAAATTATACAGGGAACTTACCTTTTAACAATGGATGATAGTTGCAGAGTGGAAATCAAAGGATATGTTCTGAAAAGACATCAGACTCTAGGAAAGGATGTAACCTACCTGAAGCAGCCAGTAATCAGCTTACCTAAGATAACGACTGACTCGCCAAGTATGCTAATGAAGCCCATCAACCTCAATGGAATCGACTTAGCTGATGTCCAGTTTCTAAATTTATTATTGCAGAAAAGTAGGAGTGAATTTAGTAACGATAGTGAGTTACGTAATAGTAACAAAAGTAAAATCGCCTTTAGAAGTGTTAGCTTAGTGAACATTGTAATTTTAATTATAATACTGATTCTTTTATTTGTATTTTTTAAGCATAAACTGATTAAAATTTGTATAAAGGAAAAGCGAGATAATCCTTCAGATAATCTCGAACTAGCGGAGGGAGGAGTTATGTCACATCATTCCAACCCTAGTACTTTGTTTATAACGCCTACGTAAGCATTGGCCACCCGGATTAGACGGTAATTAGAGTTTAGCGATAACGATTCCCATGCTATCCGGTTACAGTATTGTCTTTGTTTTAATAACTAACATAGAATAAGATTCATTCTAAAATTAACCACCTTCGAGAGAACATTAAATATCTTTTAATAAGTTTTAATTGTTTTTTTAAAAAGACTAGCGAGGTCCGTCGCAATTTAAGTCTGTATTGCAAATTATTTAGATGCAGTCACAACTTAATTAAATATATCGCGTGAACGTAGTTTTTACTATTAAAGAAAAAAAGAGAAGTTTATTTGAAACACCCACACAATAAATACAGACATAATTGCAAACAAGACATGGAAAAATTAAAACAATAAGTAAAATAACATACATACATAAGATCACGACTGTATCCCATAAGGGGTAGTCAGAGACTGGGCACTCACTGCAAAAACAGATGACTGACACAATCCACGTTTCACCAAAACAATATAATGCACTTGGTGTGATAGGTGGTGAGCCCATCGCCACCATGCGCTGTTGGGTGCACAGTGCAGTTTAATTCCTTACTCGCCTTTTACGAGATCCATTGGATGAGATGGAGTGGTAGTATTCTTTTAACAAGCCGCCACCTCACAGCTTAAGTAAAAAGAAACAGTCATTAAAAAAAAACAACACTGCCATTATAGAACAACACCAATCAAAAGTAAAAAAGAAAAAAAAATACTAAACTTAAATGATGCACTGTATAATGTCACTAGGACAACTATATGGCAAATATCTGAATTAAAAACTATTGGAAAAAATGAACAAACAGAAAACAAACATATATCCACATGTACATGGCGGAATGCTTCAAAAGAAAATGCCACTCAGGATGTGCTAGGATGTACGAGTAGATGGACATAATAGAAGAAATTGATAAAGAGATTAAAATTAAATTATTATTAATAATAAATTAAAGTAATAAATGTAAGTACTAACTTATATAAATGGAAATCTGTTTTAATTTTGCATCACAATTAATTTGTACGTGTTAAAACATCAGCAATCCGTCATCTGCAAATAAATGACTTGCAATGTATCATTCGAGTAGCGTCCGAATCATAGAGCAAAGTAATACTTTGGAGTCCGAATGTGGGTTGACGGTATTATATAACTTTCATAATCGCGTTTGTAATTATCGGCAATCAGTGCAGAAGGTCGTATTTTTTTTTATGGAATGAAGTGATGAAACGAGCAAAACGTTCACCTGATGGTAAGTGAAACGTCTGCCCATAACAAATGCTGTGTCACCCAGAACATTTCTGTGTGACCCTCACTGTGCCCATCATCCTGAGACATCAGTTCTTAAGTCTCATATGCATTACGCTAGATCACAGTGCCCTTCAAACCGAAACACAGTAATGTTTGCCCACCACTGCTTCACGGCAGAATAACAGGCCCTGGGGTGGTACCTACCTAGATGGATTCCTGCATAGGAATCCTACCACCAGTAATACTGAATATGTTGAGACGACTTTAATGAAACTCACGGGATAATATTGAAAGTGATTAACAATACTAACTAGATTATTGAGGTTTAATGAATTATTTGTATTGAATACCATGTTTGATATTGGCAGTATGAATCTAGACAAACGACAGACTTTTTTGTGGTTGACAATGGCAGTATGAACGTTTTTTTTATTGGATTGAGTGACGAAACGAGCAAAACGTTCACCTGATGTAAAGTGCAACGTCTACACATAACAAATTTTATGTCACCCAGAACATTTCTGTGTGACACCCGTCACCTTGAGACATCAGTTCTTAAGTCTCATATGGCCAGTGATTACGCTAGGTCACAGTGCCCTTCAAACCGAAACACAGTAATGTTTGCACACCACTGCTTCACGGCAGAATAACTGTCCTATGTATTCGTAACTCATATAATATATTGATTTCAGCTTCCTCGCTTCATCTCCATACAAACTGTAACTATGCGAAATCTCATCCTCCTCCGTGCGCGCAATATGCTTAAAAAAAGGGTACAAAGTTTTCTCTTCACATTAGTATATACATTTCATATTGTTTTAAATAAAGCAGTAACAACTAATATTTTGTTGTTTCAGGTAAGTCAAAGTTTATTTTAGAGATGAAACGATGAAGGTGAGTAAATGTTTTATTTCTGTTAAAAAAAAAGCGTAAGTTGATGCGCTTTAACTGCTTAAAGACGGCGAGTTTATAGGGCTGTTAAAACACTGCTCTAAGCTTCTCTATTTGCCCATCATTGATTATGCCCATGTATGTTACCCAGATTTGAACCAAGTGCGGCTAAATAACTAGAGCGCCTTCTTAATAACTGTATCCGATTTGTCTTCGGTTTTCGCAAGTACGACCATATTTCTGAATAGAGGCGTAACTCTAGAAGTCTCTATGTTCTCTACTCCATCTTAAATGATTCCACTTCTCCTATTTATCTTCAGGACAAATATTAATATATTTCTTTAACTCATGAAAGAGTTCTTCGTTCCGCTTCAAATTATATGATTACAATTCCACTACACTCCTCCAAATTAGTTGGTAACTCATTTATCGTTCAGGCTGCACTGTTCTGGAACTCCTTGCCCGATGACATTAGAAATGCTAAAAATAAGACTTGCTTTAAGAGGTTAGTACGGGAGCATTATTTTGAAGATTGCAGATAAAATTGTTTGTGCTTTGTTTTTACAAATTTATATCGAACCACCAAGCTGAAGTTGCAATGGGCCGGCCATATAGCCCGTAGAACCGATAACCGATGGGGAAGAAGGGGTGGGGGCCGCCCCCCCACTACATGGAGCGACGACCTGTGCGATTTTGCGGGAAGTCGATGGATGCAGGTGGCTCAGGACCGTGCTTTGTGGCAATCTATGGGGGAGGCCTATGTTTAACAGTGGACTAAGATAGGCTGAAATGATGATGATGATGATGATTACGTGTATTTCTGTATATGAATGTGTGTATGTGTGTTAGTCTATATGTAGCTGCATATTTGTGTATCATTGTATAATTATCATAATTGTATATTGCTATATATTTATTTAATATGTGTTTTGAGTATTTTTTGTAATTGTATTTTTTATTTATTAATAGCTTTATAGGTTCAACTAATTAGTTTCTTTGGATTATGCACCTGTCACAAAGTTTCACTACACCCTGGGTTGACTGGCAGAGAAAGCCAACGGGCATTAAGTCCACCCATTGTAACCTTTTAAAGAAAACAATAAAGTCTAAATAAATAAAAAAGTGGTCTCTGCTTATCCCACTGAGAAAGAAGCGTGACTTTGTAAGTATGTATTATAAAAGTAGCGGATTTATATATATTTAAAAAGAAAACACGTGTAACTTTCCAAACATTTCGTAATTTCGAGATAAGTTTCAAGACTCAGCCAGTATGCTATTTACTACATTTTTAATCCTTCACGACGTATGTCTGATTTACTACTGGTCACACCGGAACGGTTAAAAAGAGTCAAATGCGAGCTCCACTTGTGCTCAGACGGTTCCGTAACCGTATTCCGTACTATAGAATTATTATTATTACCACAATTAAATTGATAAGTTTATTAAATTATTTCCTAGAAATATTATGAGACATAGGATTTAGTTATAATTTTTCTGTCATCTCTAAGTAAGGCATTAGCTATAGTAGTAGTTAGCTACTCGTATTAGTTATGTTAATTTAGTGGGAATGGGAAGTGAGAGGGAATGCGAATTTCGACATAGTTTACTGGAAAGATTTTTGAATAAACTATCGTACATAAATGTGTTTTTTTTGTATTAAACATCAGTCTTTTTAAATTGATTTGATTAAATTGATCTCACATGACAATATATAAAATTAAAAATTGTCACCTATTTAATAATTATAATAAATTATTTATTGCGTGGTCTTTCACTGCAGGCCGCATGAGGAAGCTCAAAGTCGCTCAGCTAGCTGTAGAAATGATTATGCTTGGTGTTTCTCTTTGAGATGGAATCCGTAATGAGTATATCCGCAGCAGAACTAGAGTAATCGACGTAGATCCTTAGGGGTTAGCAAGCTGAAGTGGAAATGTGTCAGCCATATAGCTCGTTGAACTGACAACCGTTAGGGAAGAAGTTTTCGTGTGGCAACCTCGTACCGTCACACGCAGTGAAGAGCGCTCCTCCATTAGATGGAGCAACGACCTGCACGTTGTCGATTGATGCAGGTGGCTGATGACAGTGTTTTGTGGCAATCTATGGGGGCAGGCCTATTTCAGCAGTGGATTTACGATAGTCTGAAATGATGATGATGATAAACTGTGACAAATGGACAGAAACGCGACTAATCTTATAAGAGTTTTATTGCTTTCAGCTTACGGAACTCTAAAAATGACTGCTGAGATTTTAATTCGCAAAAAGTGAAGGAACGTAAACTAAATAAACGAGATATTGCCGTCATGCTGTTGCTCGAAGCGGAGAGAGATGTTTCACAGTTACATATAACGTATCAGCGAAACTCTTCCCTTAGAAATGTAAAACTTGTTTTGCATAAGCAGGAAATGTTAAAAGGAAAATTAAGTTTCTATAATAAGCGCTTATCTTTGAATTGTGCCGTGTGGTGACGGCTCGTTAAAAGAATACTACCACTCCATCTCATCCAATGGATCTCGTAAAAGGCGAGTAAGGAATAAAACTGCACTGTGCACCCAACAGCGCATGGTGGCGATGGGCTCACCACCTATCACACCAAGTGCATTATATTGTTTTGGTAATACGTGGATTGTGGCAGTCAACTTTTGCAGTGAGTGCCCAGTCTCTGACTACCCCTTATGGGATACAGTCGTGATCTTATGTATGTATGTATGTATTTTTGAATTTGATTCAGTATTAACAAAACTGGAAATTGTAAATTATTACATACATATTGTCACGCCTATTTTCAATGTAAGGGGTATTAGGCTAATGCGACACAGGCACTTTTGACACAGGTGATGGGCACAGTGTGATGTCACACAGAACTTTTCTGGGTGACACAGCATTTGTTATGGGCAGACGTAGCACTTACCAATAAAAAAAAGTAACTAGAAGAAAGTAAATTTCACGGCTAAACCATTGTACTGATCTTGACGAAATTCGGCACAGAGGTAGCTTGCAACCTGGAGGATATAGTGATTTTTATTACTGAAATGCAAAGAGTTTTTGCGATATTTTTTAACAACCTGATCCACTCGGACGTAGTCGTGGGCTTGAGCTGTTTGTTATAATTTTCACTGGTAGTATCTTACTTTACTAAACGTACAGTGGTCTATGCTTTCTTAGTAATATTAAATTTAAAAAAATTGTAACATTTTTGTCTGCAACTCGCAGTGCCATGATGATGTTCTCCTAGCCGATTTCGACCACGGCGACATCTTCCGACTACTGTCGAGAGCCATCAACTGCGCAGGATATATTATAGTGCCACAAGTGTACAATACGCGCAAACACAGAGGCACTCGTCCCAACCTACCCGCGCCCGATGTAACGCTGAAGCGATAATATCGGAGGTAAGCTAGGATGCAGTGTCAGAAACACGGGGACAATCACAACATAACCAGATCCGTAAACCAACAAGTTATGTTTTAGCACAAATGTTAGCTCCGGCTGGGCTTCGAAACCAGGACCCGCGGTTTAGAAGTCAGGGACTCTGACCACTGAGTCACGCGGTCGCTCTGCTATAGCATTATAGTAGCCTTACCTTGCCGTGATAGTTTATCTATACGTAAGTATAGAAAAGATCGTCTGGTCGTGAACAACCGGTCAGAGGCAAGGTCGCTTTCCTTTCAAACATGTTCACAGAATAGTGGAGACGGCAGTGTATCTATTTGTTTTTGGTGCAACGCGATTTCGATGTTACTTAATTATGTTTATATTTTGTAAAGGATTTGTTTTTTTTTAAAGTATAATTTATGTATGCAAATCCAGAATATTTTCACATAAAATAGTGGCTAATTTAGTATCAGGATTATCATTTATTATTTATTATTCTTTGTGTAACTATTTTAATGATATATTTTTTTGTTTTTTATTTATATCCGTACGGATCTATATTTATTTTAAGTATTAATGAACACATTATAATTATTAATGTTTGGTTCAATTTAATATTTGTTTTGACGTAGATTCTAACCATTAAGCCGAGGTAGCGCGAGGACGGGCGCACGCCTTAAATTACATAGTACGTGTTCAGCAGTGGAGGAAAACATCGTGAGGAAACTTGCATGTCTGAGGAATAAAAAAACATTTTCAATGACATGCGAAGTCCGCCAACCCGCATTGGAGCAGCGTAGCGGACTCTTCCCGGCTCCGATATATTATTTTGCATTTAGATATTAGCATGTCCACTGCTGAACATAGGCCTCCCCTATACATTGCCATTAACAAAGTACAGTCACGTACAATTCACGAATAAGCCCTTCGTGGATGTCGTTCTACAATTCGCTAACTGGTACGAAGTTGCCGCTCGAGAAACTTTCGTCTGCAACTGTCATCTTTTCTATGAGTCGTTGGCCCATTGCTACTTGAGCTCTTTGACCCTTAATGATATGAACGCTTATTTTTGTCCTTTAATTATATACGTCTTATATATTTATTTAAGTTAATAAATTATAAATAAAGAAATAAATTAATTTTATTTTATTTATACTTTATTGCTTAACGCCTTATACTAAGGGTAACAATGGGCGGATTTATGCCTTATGGCATTCTCTGCCATCAACAATGGCTGAGGGTGAGAAAAACATATGGCAGGTGCGAACAATTATGCAGAAAAAAAAACTTACTAAATTTTAATTGATACACAAATAAAGATATTAATTAATACAATATACACAAAAGACATGTAGATAAAAAAATACAAAAAAAAACGAATATTTTCTTGGGAAGTCAGTCTCTTAAATTAGTTCTCATTTGGTGCTTTCTTGATATGATCAGGGAGGGCGTTCCGAAGGATGTATAGCTTGGACAGTAAATGATAAAACCTTTGAGTCCAGCGACAATATATTTCTTCTTTTTATTCGTACAAGGAAGATAGTTATGTCACATCATTCCAACCCTAGTACTTTGTTTATAACGCCTACGTAAGCATTGGCCACCCGGATTAGACGGTAATTAGAGTTTAGCAATAACGATTCCCATGCTATCCGGTTACAGTATTGTCTTTGTTTTAATAACTAACATAGAATAACATTCATTCTAAAATTAACCACCTTCGAGAGAACATTAAATATCTTTTAATAAGTTTTAATTGTTTTTTTAAAAAGACTAGCGAGGTCCGTCGCAATTTAAGTGGCGCAGCCGGTAGGATATCCGTATATATATCTCGCTGTTGCATTAACGTCTATTAGACCCCAAAATCGGTTTAAGGGTTAGTACAGCCGGCAGGTTCGGATATCCTCGAACCAAATAAATAACTCCCGCGACGCACGCGCATCCGTTTCCAAATCAATCGAGAGCTCGTGCTGGACCTGCGACGTCGCCGAAGTGGTCAGAATCACCAGGAGGACATGGGGTTGAACAGACTGTGAGTAAACCTTTTCACTTCCTGTTTACATATATCCCGTTCTTTTCCAAATCTTCTGAACTAAAATCGTCAGATCTAATTAATTGAATTTATTTGATTTTGTTGACTATAATATTCTTGTGTGTAATTTGCGTAAGATTAGTAAAAGTAGCGTAAATATGTCGGTCACGGTTATTCCAAAAGACATTTTAGATTTAATTCCAAAATACGATGGAGATGAAAAGTTATTAAACTTATTCATTTCAAAATGTGAGTACGTTTTAACATCTTCAGGAGGCAACGAAAATTTGGCACAAAACTTATATCGGTTCCATGCCTTAAGTAGTAAGCTTATCGGTAGAGCCGCGACTCTACTAAGCGACAACCCGGATGTTAGGACGTGGGAAGCTTTAAAAAATATTTTAACCCAACATTTCGGCGACCCCCGTTCAGAAGAGTGTATTGCTATTGAGCTTGAGTCCTTAAAAATAAAACACGGGGAATCGTTTATTCAATTTTGTAATAGAATACAAAATATAAGAAGTTCATTATTCGCTAAAGTTCAACGGATTCGTGACGAAGGAATTAAGGCTGCAAAAATTATAATTTATAACAACACAGCCTTGAACGTGTTTTTATATAATCTTCCAGAAGACTTAATAAGAATCGTTAGATTGAAGGGAACCTCCACCTTGGAGAATGCGTTAAGTGTAGTTACAGAGGAACTTAATTTCTTCACACAGTACAATGCAAAAAACAATAAAATTAAACCCGTACAACAATTAATTCCACAAAATATTTCTAAACCCTTAGCGTTCCAAAATTTAAATCCAACGTCAAATAACTTTAAGTTTGGTATTCCTCAAAATCAAGTAGGGCCAAAATTTTTGCAGCCTAGCACATTCGCTAATACTCCACAAGGTTACCGTTTTGGGCCACAGCAAAGTAACACGATGTCACGTAATTTTAACCATCCGTTCGCCCAGCAAACACGAACACCGTATCAAAGCGGTGGATTTAGATTTGGCATCCCTCAAAAGCAAGGTTCAGGATTCGGCATGCAAAATCAACAGCAACCCAATCAATTTAAGTATGGCATGCACCAACAACCCAACCAAATTAAATATGGCTTTCAACACCAACCTAACCAGTTTAAGTTCGGCATCCCACAGCAACCACCTAAAAACGTTATTGACACGGACGTCTCTATGCGCACTGCGCCCATTAGGCAGAATATGACAACAAATGACTTATTCTATAATGAAGAACCATCGACGTTCTGTCAAGATACTCTTCAGTACAATTCTGAAAATAATTGCTACGATTACTGTGACAATCATTTAGAAGAATTTCCTTTGGACAATTATTGTTATGAAAATCCAAATGAACCCGATAATTGTATCGAAGATAATGTAGTGCCTGTAAATTTTCAGATGACAACCCCCGACGACACAGTGAAATAATTCATTTGAATTATTCCGACAGTATTTTGAAATTACCTCACATTATAATTCCAGAAATCAATTCAAAATTTTTGATTGACACTGGCAGTAGTCGGTCTTTTATTAGTCCTGTAAAGGCAAATGAATATTTCGAAAAATTTAAATATCACGAACCATTTACAGTCGTAAGCACTCATGCACAAAGCGTTCATAACGAAATAATTTTTATACCACTATTGAAAACATTTAAATGTAAATTACCACATAAGTTTTATATTTATGACGTAGACGGTAGATATGACGGCCTTATTGGATCAGACCTATTAAAGAAATTGGCAGCTAATATCGACATGAAACATCAAATATTGCGGACACCTAATGCAGAAATTCAAATAATTTATAATCCACCTTACGAAATAAATTTAGAACCAAGGTCTGAGACCCGCGTAAAAATTCCTACAAACTTACAAAGCGGAGACGCAATAGTTAATTTTACACAATTTAGTAAAGGATTGCGTATGCCCAGTGATTTAGTTAAATGTGAAAATTTCTTTGCTGAAACTGTCATACAAAATATCTCTAATGAGAAGGCTACCATTAAATTTACAGATCCATTTAATGTTACTCTGTTTGAAAATATTGAATGTGAAGTAAATGTGACGATGTCTGAATGCGAGATTGATAAAATTCTTAAGGAAAATCTAAACAAGCTTCGTTTAGACCATACCAATGAGGAAGAACATATGGCTATTACTAAATTATGTTATGAATATCGCGACATATTTTATAGTGAGAAAATTCCACTTTCATTTACAAATCAAGTAAAACATAACATAAGAACCGTTAATGAAGATCCGACATATATAAGACCTTATAGACATCCACCTTTTCAAAACGAGGAAATACAAAGTCAGGTAGACAAACTCCTTCAAAATGACGTTATCCAAAATTCCCACTCACCTTGGAGTGCGCCCGTTCATTTGGTACCTAAGAAATTAGACGCAACCGGTCAACAAAAATTTAGAATGGTTATTGACTATCGGCGTTTAAATGAAAAGACAGTAGACGATAAATACCCTTTACCTAACATAACGGACCTTTTCGACAAACTGGGTAAATCAGTATATTTTAGTACTATCGATTTGGCAAGTGGTTATCACCAAATAGAAGTTAACGAAGCCGATAGGTCGAAAACTGCTTTCACAACACAATCAGGGCACTATGAATTTAAACGTATGCCCTTCGGTTTAAAGACAGCTCCAGCTACGTTCCAACGTGCAATGGATAACGTCCTAAGAGGTCTTCAAGGTCTTCATTGCCTAGTTTACCTCGATGACATAATTGTTTATTCATCCAGTCTTCAAGAACAGATTGAAAAATTACGAAAAATTTTTGATCGTCTCAGAGAAACAAATTTAAAAGTAACTTTAGATAAGTGCGAGTTTTTGAGAAAAGAAGTTTTGTATTTAGGGCATACAATCACTAAAGAGGGCTTGAAGCCTAACAATGATAAGGTCAAATCGGTATTAAAATTCCCGTTACCTCGAACATCCACCGAAATAAAGAGTTTTCTCGGACTAGTAGGCTACTACCGAAAATTCATCAAAGACTTTGCTAAGCTCACACAACCGCTCACATCTTGCTTGAAAAAGAAAAATAAAATTGAAATAACCCAAGAATATATAGAGGCCTTCGAAAGGTGTAAAGAACTTTTAACGAATGCCCCGCTTTTGCAATATCCTGACTTTTCTCGACCTTTTGTCCTCACTACGGATGCATCGAACTTCGCTCTAGGTGCAGTCCTATCTCAAGGGCCTATTGGTAGTGATAAGCCAGTTGCCTTTGCCAGCCGTACGTTAAACGATGCTGAGACCAGATATAGCACGATAGAGAAGGAACTTTTAGCAATCATTTGGGCCGTCAAACATTTTCGTCCCTATCTATATGGAAAAAAATTCACTATATTTACTGACCATCGCCCTTTAGCCTGGTTAAATTCTATAAAGGAGCCCAATAGTAAACTTATCAGGTGGAAATTAAGACTAGCAGAATTCGATTACGAAATTATTTACAAAAATGGAAAACAAAATTGTAACGCAGATGCCTTATCTCGTATTAGAATTAATGTTTTAGACGAAAAAGACGACGTATCTATGAAAGTTAATTTAGACAAAAAGGAACAAAAACTACAAAGATATTTAGATAATGTTGTCACTGAAATTGTACAGCTTGGGAAACAGAAAAAACCATTACAACCCATAACAATTTCATCTGATTCTGAAACTTTAAGCATTTCCTCTTTAGACGGTAGACGTTCTCCGTATTCAATGCCCTCTCCGAATAGTAGCACTGCCACCGCCTCCGAAGGGCAAAGTAGTATACATACAGTACATTCGGCTAAAGATGTAGACACAGCAGGTATCCTTATTCTCCATGAAGCTATAGACACAAAACCAAACCAAATACTCGTACATACCTGGAATAGAAATGAATGTTCAGTAAAAAACATGTCTAGGGATAAACAAAAAATATTAGAAGTACACTTACCTTTGAATAATTATGAGCTAATTAAAGGTTTTCTAAAAGAATACATTAGACCTAAGATTAAATATTTCTTTTACTTTGAAGATAATCTTCACCGTGATCAATTTTCAAAAGTTACAACACAACTATTTAAAAAGGATAGTGTTAAATTTTATGAATGCACTGAGAGGATAATATACATAGAAGACGAAAACGAGCAACGTGAAGTAGTTCTAAAATATCACTTGGGTAAAAATTGCCATAGAGGAATCAAAGAAACATTAGTACATCTAAGACGAACGTTTTTCTGGAATAACATGGGTCAAACGGTAGCAAGCATCATTAATTCATGCGAATTGTGTAAGAAAATGAAATACGATCGTAAACCTTTAAAACCAGAAATACAATTGAGTCAAACTCAATCGAAACCATTCCAGGAAATATTTATCGACACATTTTCAATAGAAGGGAAGCATTTCCTTACCTTAATTGACGCATTCAGTAAGTTAGGACAAGCTATTGAAATAAATAGCAGATCTACTCCCGAGGTAATTAGAGCCTTAATAAAATATTTTTCATTTTATGGAACTCCTACCAAAATATGTTCAGATCCCGGTATGGAATTCAATAATGTACTGATGAAGGAAATGCTAGCATTATACAAAATCAATTTACATATTAGCACCCCGCACAATCCTAACTCTATGGGATTGGTTGAAAGGTTCCATTCAACTATTACCGAAGTGTACCGTATCGCAAAATACGAACACAAAATCACCGATGCAGCATCTGTAATGACATATGCTGTTATGTCTTATAATCACTCTATTCATTCCACAACAAATCTCACGCCATTTGAAGTAGTATTCGGACACACAGAATCCAATAGTACATTTTCTGTAAATTTCGATAAGCAGTACACTCAACAATTAGTAAAGGAACATGCTAAAAGAACTAAACATTTATACGAGTATTTAACCAATAGGATGATTGATAGAAAGGTTACGGTAAAAGACAAACGTGCAGGTGAATCGCAATTTGATATAGACGTAGGTGATACTGTGTTCATAAAAGGTGTCAATACAAGACGAAGTAAAGATAAACCTCGCTATCAGAAAGCTCATGTCACTGGTACTGTTAAAAGAAATGTAGTTAGAGTTGTAACCAATAAAAGAAGCACTACGGTTCCTATTAAAGATATAAAACGCCCTTCACAGGTTAATCCTTCTGGTGATCCAAACAATGAGAATCCAGGCCCTTCATCTGCTCCGGATTGACAAGAACCCGGGATTGCTACCAGTTAATGAAGGTCAAGCCTTCGTCACCTATGACAACTGGAGAGTGATTAAGATTTTAGATTTAAACTTAATTTACGAAGAATTAGAAACAAGTGTACATAGATATAGGTCACTTAAAAAGCATGTTCAAAGTTGTTTTAATATTAAAATATTTGATTCGGATTTTACTGACGTTGAAACGCAAACAGATTACGCTATGAATATTACCATTGAAAAGTATAGACAATTGTTCCCTTCAATGCGATTAAAAAGAGGCCTCCTCAACCCTTTAGGCTCTTTGATAAAAACTATTACAGGTAACTTAGATAATAATGACGCTATAACATACGAAAGGTTAATAAATGAAATGCACACCGAACAGGACGCGATTAAAAATAAAATAACAATAGTAGCCGAAATGGTGGGTTCTTTTACGAATATTGCAAATTCTACTAAAAGTAATTTTATACGAATAGAGGAAAGCATTCAGAATATAAATAAAGCTTTAAATGAATCGAATTTCCGTCAAACTAGTACTAAAGTCACTAACTTCTATAACATTTTTCTTGATAATTTTCAAAACTTATACATTCATCTAAACGAAATTGAAACAGCTATTGCTTTTAGTAAAATTAATGTATTACATCAGTCGATAGTCGATACAGATGAACTTATGCTACTATTAAAAGAAATAGAACAAACCGAAAAATTAGTATTTCCTGTAAAATATGAAAATATTGTAAAATTAGAACAAACTATAGAGATAAAAGCTTATATAAAACAAAATCAAATAAAGTTCATTATGGGTATTCCACTCATAAGAAAAGATATTTTTACCTATTACAAATTAATTCCTTTACCGATCTTCCAAAATGGCCAGACAACCCTTATCCTTCCTAAAAATCCATACTTACTAGTGAAAGGGTTGAAAGCAACGCCGCTCACAGAGTCATGTCGGGAGATCGACAAGCATCGGTTCCTGTGTTACGAGAACGACGTGCCACCTTTCATCGACGACAAATGCGTCATTGAAATCATGCAGTTTCATACTAACATTTCCAGCTGCCACCCGATTCCTGTAACTGTGGAAAATGTAAAGATATACCGTGTACAGTCAAATCGTTGGATTATTTATTCATATCCTGAAACAATAATGAGTCAGTTCTGCGATAATGAAGTAACTCAAGAAATTATACAGGGAACTTACCTTTTAACAATGGATGACAGTTGCAGAGTGGAAATCAAAGGATATGTTCTGAAAAGACATCAGACTCTAGGAAAGGATGTAACCTACCTGAAGCAGCCAGTAATCAGCTTACCTAAGATAACAACTGACTCGCCAAGTATGCTAATGAAGCCCATCAACCTCAATGGAATCGACTTAGCTGATGTCCAGTTTCTAAATTTATTATTGCAGAAAAGTAGGAGTGAATTTAGTAACGATAGTGAGTTACGTAATAGTAACAAAAGTAAAATCGCCTTTAGAAGTGTTAGCTTAGTGAACATTGTAATTTTAATTATAATACTGATTCTTTTATTTGTATTTTTTAAGCATAAACTGATTAAAATTTGTATAAAGGAAAAGCGAGATAATCCTTCAGATAATCTCGAACTAGCGGAGGGAGGAGTTATGTCACATCATTCCAACCCTAGTACTTTGTTTATAACGCCTACGTAAGCATTGGCCACCCGGATTAGACGGTAATTAGAGTTTAGCAATAACGATTCCCATGCTATCCGGTTACAGTATTGTCTTTGTTTTAATAACTAACATAGAATAACATTCATTCTAAAATTAACCACCTTCGAGAGAACATTAAATATCTTTTAATAAGTTTTAATTGTTTTTTTAAAAAGACTAGCGAGGTCCGTCGCAATTTAAGTAGATATTGGTAGTTATTGTATTCTATATTTTTTATATGGCAGAAAGTAACGAGCAAATCCTTCACCTGATGGTAAGCGCAACGTCTCATAACTAATGCTGGGTCACCCAGATCATTTCTATGTGGCGACGCTCGTCCCTGGGACATTAGTTCTTAAGTCTCATTTGGATAAAACTAATGTTCGCACACTACTACTTCACGACAGAGTAACTGGCCCTGATACCGGCATAGACGGATTCCTGCTCTGGACTACTACCCCCAATATATTAAGAGGAGACCGTGATAACAAAATTGAGTTAACAACGATTTATGAAACCAATCGTTTGAGCAAAACGATACCATCTTTGACGAATTGATGATGAAGGATGTTTTGAGAATTTAAGTTGTTACAATGAACGCTATACAATCGCCATTGTTTTGAGAATTTGTTTGTTGGTTTGATCAAATGTGTGTCACCTTGTTATTTGTTATGATTAGTTCGCTAACCATTGCAGATTGAGGTTATTAATTCAGTAGGTTATTCGAGCAAGAAGACATTTAGAAAGGCGCACACAAATTATTCTAAGTTATTACTGATTGAATTTAAAGATTTTTAAATGGTACGGCATTACAAGTAAAACGATGTCTGATAGATGATCATGATGGGTTACCGTAACACTGTTGAGTTCAAGATTCAGGGTTCAAATCATAACATTTCTGCACTACACAAATTATAGGTTTTCGGATTTGAATTCTTGACTGCATCCGTACCTTCTTCAAACAGTATCGCTTTCTCTTCTTATCAGAAGGCTTGGGAGTGCTTCTATAATAACGCGAATACTTCCAGTATGCCAGCAGTAATTACCAGCAGTATAAAATATTCTCGGAATATGTGCTGTGGCAGATCAAAGATATCGGGGTCGAAGCCGAAGAGAGAAGTAACTTTTCAATTTTTTTTTTATTTTAACAACCTTGATTAGTGGTGGTAGGATTCCTGTGCAGTAATCCTTCTAGGTAGGTACCACCGCAAGGCCAGTTATTCTGCCGCGAAGCAGTAGTGTGCAAACATTGCTGTGTTTCTTCAGACCGAAGGGCACTGGGAGCTAGTGTAATCACTGGGCATATGGAACTTAAGAAGTGACGTCTCTGGAGACACATATTGCGATGGGCGGACGTTGTATTTACCATCAGGTGAACGTTTCGCTCGTCTCGTTCCTTTCTCCAATAATGAAAATAGGTTTTTGGTTTATATATCCTTGATTGGTTTTGGTATATCCTTTTAAGCATGTATTTGCTTGTGTTAGCAAATTCCGCTCTTCCATAGTTATTTATATCTTACTTCCTTGGTTGTTGATGGCTGTTAATCATCGGCAACTTAGAACGGTAACTTAGAACGCCAAATCTTCCACACGGGTGAGACGGTGTGGCAGATTTTTATCGGTATCGCCACACGGCGGAGTAAACCGATAAAGATTAAGGCAAGTAAATTACCAGACATCGAATATAAGTTTGTCTCTAATGTATTTTTTTGGCGTGAGTTCAGTTTTTATCTTTTAAAAATGTCTGAAGATTACATTAAATGTGACATAGCTGTAGACTATAAATGGCCGTTGAGAGGTGGAAAAAGCAGTCACTTTCCCGCTTTTAAAGGCTACAATTTGCAGACCGCAATGGCTTACCGTTTAGAAAAACCTGTCCACTGGCATTTTCTTGAATGTTTCGATTTCTAGTATGTAATAACGGCCTTTGTACCGTGTTATGCGAGTAAACTAGACATTTGTGGTGGCATTTTCTCCTGTATTTATTTTAGTTTTGCTTTTAATGATATAATTTAAACTATAATTGATTGTTAACGTACTTGTAGTTGAGACGTAAAAGATATACATTTACTTTGAGATTTTTTTTATATATGTCAAATATATATAATATTTAATATTTATTTATGACACAAAAATTGGTTACACGTTTTCCTACTGAACTAGGGAACCTACTTGCCAGGAGTGTGATCTAGTCAAATGACTCTGAATACTTTGTATTATTTTTTTATTTTATTTAATTACTGCGGTCTTTTATATACTGTTCTTTTTATATCCATAATAATAATATAAATGCGAAAGTAACTCTCGCTGTCCCTCTGTTTGTTTGTTACCTTTTCACGGTTCGACTGTTAATTTTTTTTTAAAAAATGAAATATTCTGAGGTACGATTCCGTATTCAGAAAGTATTTTGTGATGGTTGTTGATGTTTCTAACATACACGAGTACCTCAGTGAGTTTCCAAATCGAATACTGCGTATTAGATGAATTGGATGTCGCAATTAACGAGTTAACGAAAGTTCTGTCGAGAATCGGAATACCATAGTGCTTTCTGTCACGAAATCATCAGCCTATCCATCAGTCCCTTAGATGAATTGTGCTATAGCATTTGCGCACACTAAATATTAAGAAAGGAAAACAGAAGATCCGTGCTAAAAGGTTTTGACTGTTCAAGTACAGCAAAAGTCGTCCAACCTGTGGACTACTGGTGTTAGAAAGGTGCGCCTTTAGTAACTTCAACATTCAGTACTAAATCCACAAATTTCTGTTACAAAAACGTACCACTCATAATAATGTACATTATGATAAAAACAGTAATAGTTTTCTAATAAACTAAAATAAAATTTCGAAAGAAATTTCAAAACAGATTGTATCCAATATATTTTTTATTCAGAAACTAGGCTTAAACAAACAGGTGGTACTTTTGATGTCCAAACTACTCTGTGGCAGAAAAGTTTACAAAGAAGCTTTGTGAATAATTAAAAAAACTTATTCTAGAACCGAATCAGAATGTAATCTGCGTTACCAAAGTCAAATATTACCGTAACTTGTACGGACGAGCTACGTAACATAACGTACGTAGCGCACGCGATAGGAACGCATTCGTCCGTCGGCGGACGCTAACGGCGCGCGCGTTCCCGCCATCTAGGTCACGCCGCCATGTTAGTGCATTTGGAAAATAGAGTATAAACTTTTTAAATTAATCTCTGCGATAAGGATGGTAAATGTGCTATGTGACAATTTGATAGTGATGTGAATTTGTGTTTTGATTTTTCGTGGATTACGAATTATTGGTAAGTACTTTTTATGGGTTTTTGTTTTCGGCACCTGAATATCATCAAAATTATATAAAACCTATATAACAGATAAATAAACATATTTTTTTTTAGAATAATATTATAGTTGATTTTTATTATTTTCCATGCTTTTATTATTTTGAAAGTTAAAGTCATATTCAAAATTTCTTTAATCAATTTAGGCTCAATAATAAAAGCAATTTAGCTCTTATCTATATCAAAAATCTGAATGTAAATCTATTAAACGGATAAACAATGGTCCTAAATGTGTAAATTATTGGATTAATTATAACATAATATCACGAGGAAATGTGAAGAGTAAGTACCTGAAATGCCATTTACTGGAATGTATGTCTCTCTACGCACCTATATAGTTAAGTTTATTTTTTATCAAACTACTTTCATTATTACATATTTTAAAATAGATAATCGTATATAATTTTTCTATCGATACAAGGAATAAATATTGAAATATCACAAGATATCACTTAAACGTAAGCTATTTTTCACCGATTGTTTACGTTACGGCTTATAACTAATTTGCGACATTACGTTTCCTAATCTAATTACTTCATATACATTTTAATGCACCAGTGTGTGAATATTGCTAAAAATGTTGTACATATGTTCTTAGTTTTTCTGTAGTTACAAATAAAACATACAGCACATTATACATAGGCTTAGTAACTTGATCACAAATTTGCGAATTTTCAACCGCGAAGTCTTAATTTCTTGATTAGACGTTTATTACCGTCGCTGTTAGTTTGCGTTGTCTATTATAGGTAGCTTGAAAACTGAAATCTACATAACGAAACATGGTTACGTTTACGTTACGTGTCTCCGTGTAACGTCAGCGTATTATGGTATCGAGATTATCTGTTGCGATTAATAAAAAAAAATAGCAAGTATGACATGGGTGAGAAATAAAAAACGATTTTCCTTGTAGTATAGAGCAGCGGTTTCCTACGTCTTTTGTCCCGTAGATTTTGTAATTTTCTTTGCTTTCATTTTTTTTTAAACTAATTCCTACGTAACTCCCAACATGGACCACCATTTATATCTCGACCTTGGTTCTGGTTAGAACATGACACGGAATCAGCTCCCGTGGATCCATACAGACCACTTTGTCTCGAAAGTTATATTTTGTGAATGCTTTTTTATAATACGATTTTTTTGTTGTGCTTACTTTATTATATTTATAATGTTTAGTAGAAAAACCAATAAAAGAACTATTAACATAAAATTGTAGCTTTTTACGAAATTATAAAATACCGGTAAATAAAGAAGACTTGGTACGTTACTAGCGTTGCGTTATTGCCTTGCTTATTGCCACTTTGATGAACGTTTTTGCCGCGGTGTAACTGATGACTTTATATCAGTTGTGAAAGGATATTAACTAGTCGAGACTTGATCGAGTATTTATATTATTAGTATCGCGACAAGCAGATAATTTCGACATTGTTTTTAAAAATATCTTAAACAGAGAATGTGGTTAATTTAAACGGTATTTTTTATCAAAGAAAGTGACGAGACGAGCAACCCGTTCACCTTATGTTAAGTGCAACGTCTGCCCATAACAAAAGCTGTGTCGACCATAACATTTCTGTGTGACACCACACTGTGCCCGTCACCCTGAGAGACATTAGTTCTTTAGTCCTTAAATTTCATATGCCCAGTAATTACACTAGCTATAAGTGCCCTTCAGACCGAAACACAGTAATGTTTGCACACTGCTTGCCGGCTAAATAACTGACACAGCTGTAGTACCTGCCTAGATGGATTCCTGCACAGGAATCCTACCAGAGGTTGACTGACAACTTATTTTTATAATATGTTTGGGTCTCACAGTATAGCCACTAGCATATAAATAGTCCACTGTCGGACATTCGCATTAGTCGGAAGGTTTGCCAGAAAGCCACTTATGGCCTCGCTCGTCAAAGGTGTGGGTATTTCAAGCCCATTATATTAAGAATGGTTATTCCACCACTACTTATAAATGCATACAATTTTTAAATAGAAAGTTAAATTTAAAGACTATTTTAAATATACTGCTTTCAATATTAGGAATAACTTTCCGCCTCCTTTAGAAGACATTTCTAAATTAACAACATTTATTTAAAAAAATAGTTACTTGAACAACCAGCTTTGGGTATAAGCATTTTGAGCAAATGGCAAGTAAGGCAGAGGCCAGTATTCATTTTATTTATAGGAATGTTTGAACATACTGAGAAACAACGTGATAAGAGAACGTTGCGGTGTGGCAGAAGATATAGTGACAAAGATAGAGCTTAGATGGTTTGGACACGTAGAGAGGAGGGATGAAATAAGATTGACGAAACAGACTAATAAGGCGAGTGTGAATGGGCAAGCCGGTAAGGGTCGACGTAGGCGAACGTATTAGGTACGATCAGATCGAAATCGTTTAAGGGAATGGCCACGTCATAAGTACCCGCAACCGACGAGCTTATATGAAAACACTAATGAAAGTAGAGGAAGCTAAAGATGTGTGTCAGGATCATTGCAAGTGGAATGATGTGGTCTCTGCCTACCCCTATGGGAAAGAGGCGTGACTCTATGTATGTATGTATGATTAGATATTAAGTATAACTTCGGATGTGACAGAGTAACAATGGTGATTTTCTTATCACCTAAGCTGAGTTGCAGACAAGTTTGTCTTTACATATGTTTACACTAGCGATCATGAAGTGCAGTGACATAAATAATTAATAATTGTTACTAAGTCGTCCTCTTGTCGAAATTCGAACGTAATTCATAAAAAATTAAGTTTCAACGTTATTGAGGTAATTAATTATGGGTATTTTAAAATACCATTATGTGTTTGGCATTGGCCGAATGAATGTAAACAGACGACAGACTATTATGAAATGAAATGATTTTTTTTTGGCTTCCTTGCTTTTTCTCTATACAACCTTTAGCTATGCCAAATCTTACACTCCTTCGTGCGTCTAACATGCTTAAAAAGGTGTACAAAGTTTTATCTTTACGTATTAATATAGAGATTGTGAATAGCATTATTCATAGGCGCTCACAATGTTCTGGGGGATACAGCATTTTTATGAGCAGACGTTGCACTTTGAACTTTTTGCTCGACTCGTTACTTTCTGCCACAAAAAACAGGTCATAGGTATGATTTAATTATATTAAATTTTTGCAATTTTCCGCGTGCTATAAATATAAATGGTGACAATTTTTTCTTTATTCTATTACCATACATTTTTACATACATACATACATAAGATCACGACTGTATCCAATAAGGGGTAGTCAGAGACTGGGCACTCACTGCAAAAACAGATGACTGCCACAATCCACGTTTCACCAAAACAATATAATGCTCTTGGTGTGATAGGTGGTGAGCCCATCGCCACCATGCGCTGTTGGGTGCAGTGCAGTTTAATTCCTTACTCGACTTTTACGAGATCCATTGGATGAGATGGAGTGGTAGTATTCTTTAAACGAGCCGCCACCACACGGCCATACATTTTTATGTTCGCTAAACTAAAACTCAATAAGTTTCTAATACTTTTATTAATGGTGCTTGTCAAAATTACAATAAAATGTTCAGTTATATAGATATTTTCCACTTATCTTTAAGCGAATTCAAAGCATTTATTTAATTCTCTAATATTAATGTACATAATATTAAGAACTAAATACACTTAATCTTTTCTCTGGACTAGTGACTTTTGTAAAATTACATTTACCTTGTTCATGTCTTGAGTGTTGCAGTTAAGCTTATAACTTAACCTTTTTGTGGGGACTTTACATGCTTAAGATTTTGATTTATAATAATTTCTGTTTTCCTTGAAAGCAATAGAGCCGTGGTAGCTCAGGGGCTAGGCGCTCGCTTTAAATTTCAGTGACCTGGGTTCGATTCCCGGTGCCGGCACCACTAAAATTGTTAATTGCAATTTTAAGTGCTGACTTACCACGAGCTCGGCGGTGAAGGAAACATCGTGAGGAAACCTGCATGTCTGAGAAATAAAAAATATTTCGAAGACACGTGAAGTCCGCCAACCCGCATTGGAGCAGCGTGGCGGATTCTTCCTAGCTCCAAAACCCTCTCAGAAATGACAGGAGGCCTGTGCTCAGCAGTGGGACATTTATAGGCTGAAACTTTTTTTTTTGAAAGCAATTAACTAAATTACTAAAGTTATTAGATTTGGTATGTGACTTGGGACCGACAATTCAAAGAGCCAGCTTAACTGTAAATGTTGTTTGCAATTTTAAGTACTGGTACCATGTGCATAGCAGTGAAGGAAACCCTGCCTGCGTGCATGTATGTAAAAATAATTGGACGACATGTGAAAAGTGCGTCCACCCTTACTATAGCAGCGCGCTAGATTATTCTCGCCTTTAAGACCATTTCAAAAAATGGGAGAAAGCAAAAAGTTTAGGCTCAATTTTGTTGAGTATGGGAACAGATGTGGTCGAAAGAATGACTTATAAGATCGTCGGGTTGTTAAACTTAAAATATTATCCTTCATTGTAGCTAAAGTGAAATAAAAAAAAAATTATCCAATGTTTCTTCGTGTGTATATAAAAGTTAGAAAGATGAGTGGATGATACGAGTATAAACATTTACAGAGATTAAGATATTAGTCCAAGTTAAAAATATACTGATGGCAGTTATTATTAATAACAGAAATAAAAATAAATCATTAATAATCGTGGGACAACTTGATCACTAGCTTTTGTGTAGATAAACTTAAAAAATATTCAATTTTCAGATATGTTCTTCTGATAAGTTAATGGCTTAAAAGCACTATCAATGCAAAAATTATAAATATAATTTGAATGATTAATAGGATTTTAATTATTCAAATCAAAAATACATATATACATACATAAGCTCACGACTGTATCCCATAAGGGGTAGTCAGAGACTGGGCACTCACTGCTAATACAGATGACTGCCACAATCCACGTTTCACCAAAACAATATAATGCACTTGGTGTGATAGGTGGTGAGCCCATCGCCACCATGCGCTGTTGGGTGCACAGTGCAGTTTAATTCCTTACTCGCCTTTTACGAGATCCATTGGATGAGATGGAGTGGTAATATTCTTTTATCGAGCCGCCACCACACGGCCTTTTATCGAGCCGCCACCACACGGCAATGAAAAATAAGGTTTATTAATTTTTGGTTTTACCTAATTTTGCGGTATAAAGCAGTTTAGCTAAAATAGCGACATTTTTTTTTCGACTAACGTAATGTTTGTAATATTGAGGAAGACGGTTTTACATAAAATCAGTTAAGAATTATATACTGGTTGTACATCATTCATCTCTGGTAAAAAAAATGCCCAAATTGTTTCTAAGTTGCATTCTTGGACATAAATAGAAAGTTGCCGATAATTTTGAAATATTCTTTCATATCAATTTACTATTTTATCTAATTTGTAGAAAATATCACTTTGACAACTTCTAGTGTCTGTTATCCCGGATTATATGTATAACTCATATAAATGTCCAACTGCTGGGTCTATGTTTCCTCTCATTTTGACAGTCGGAAAGAATCTGCCACGCTGTTCCAGTACGGGTAGGCGTACTGCAGATTGTATTTAAATTTTTTTGATGACTCGCGGATTTACTTACTGTATTTACCTTCATCGCTGGGCATGGGGTATGTACTTTGTATATATTTAAAGTCTGTAACCCCATTTAATCTCTACAGTTTTAATGTATTTTGGTATTGCTAATTGTGTTGACTACTTGTCCAACAAAGCGAAGCAAATAGGGTACCGTTTTAGAATACTTTGCGAATAACGCATACTGTCTTTTGTTATTAAAATGTTCGTAATTATTTATAATCTGTGCATGACCTTATTTTAACCTATATTTTAGTATATTGTACTGATGACTGCGTGGCCTGTGACTGACTGTCATGAATAATTCGTCGTATATTGTACATTGGAAAATACATCTATCATCGTAAACACACACACACACACACACCACACCCACACGAACACACACACACACACTTTTCTCTTAATTATTACATATTTTTGGTAAACATTAAGTTTTTGAGAAGATTTTGTCACTTCTCAAGGTGTCTTTTAGAAAAAAGTAACTTGAATGTAATGTTGTACCTTTTTAAAGAAATAAAATTTTAATATTTTATATAAAATATATCATTATCATAAAGGTATTCGCGTGATCTAGAAGTCAGAGTATCCGAATTCTTGGCTGCGAGTCCTCAACTGTAATCGCAGCCGGAGTAAACATTTGTGCCAAAACACAAACGGTTGGTTTTCGGGGATGGTAGTGTTATGATTGTTCCCATGTCTCTACACTGCACCCTAGCCAAGCTCCGATCTTACCGCATGAGCGTTACATCATACATGGGTAGGTGGAACTAAGGAATGGCCCTGTTTTGTCGCGTACACTTGTAGTACTATATTTATCTTCTGCGTAATCTACAACAACATCCGACAATATTCGGATGTTGTTGCCTTGATCAAAAAACTAACAGGAAAATCATTTTAGTATATTTCTTTAGCACTTATTAATTAAACTTTTGAAATGAAAACTTTATTGGTGCCTGCACCGGAAATCGAACCCAGGTCACTCGCGTACTATGAAATTAATCGCCTTTAATTTCATAGCGAGTAACCTGGGTTCGATCCCCGGTGCCAGCGCCTCTAAAAATGTTCTAAAATTTTAAGTGCTGATTTACCACGTGCTCAGCGGTGAAGGAAAAAATTGTGAGGAAACCTGCATTTCCGAGGAATATAAATATTTCGAGGACATGTGAAGTCCACCAACCCGCTTTGTAGCATAGTGGTGGACTATTCCCCGCTCCAAAACCCTCTCAGAAATGAGAGGAGGCCTGTGCTTAGTAGTGGGACATTTATAGGCTGTTACTTTACCATTTTTTACTGTAAAAGAGTTTATCTCTGTTTCTATTAATAAATAAATAAATAAAGACTAGTTTGACGATTTATCTATTAACTTAAAACGTAGTGTTTACATTTTCTTTGCTGATGTGATGATGTTTTTGCTATTAACATATTCAAGGCCAACAAGGAATCAACTCCAGCTGCAATTCGAGCCCAGGATCACTAAATATTACACATAATACTGTAATTACACATAATACTGTAATTAAGATGATACATTTTATATGACTTTTTATACCTTACGATGAATGACTTCTTTGATGTACAATATCGGACAAATATCATGAGTTTATAGTCGTGAAATAAAATAAAAAAAAAGTCTTTTTAATTAATGAACTCATTTAAATTGCAAATGAATCCTATTTTGAAGTACAGACAAGTAATAAAGTGGCAAGCGGACGCTGAATCACGGAATCACATAAGGGAATTGGAGCGTACCGCGCCGTAGTTTTTACCTCATCTATTTATTTACCGTACTCAATAATTGCTTTGAAATTGCATATTTGAAAATGCATATATATAGGTGTTATATATAAGAGTTAATAGCTTCACCTTTTAGTAATGTTGTGTAGTGACGCGTGAAATCGATAGTTATTCACGTGGGTGTGTGTATACTGTAGATGATGTTTGATAATCTTATGCGATTAAGGTATTGCACGGACAGCCTTTAGTCTCGCAGTACAACACCATATCATGCAACGTCACTTAATTGCGCGTAGGAACGCGCACGTTTTCTTACCAAAATGGTGGCAACTTGGTTCGCCACCCATCACGTCTCGTTTCCCGCGGGGGCGTTAAATGGGCTACGTGTGTGGTCTCTGCTTACTCCTTATATGGGAAAAGGCGTGATTTTATGTATGTATGCATACAGCCTGGAAAAAAATCTACTGGTACAAATAGACCTCACACACAATGTTGCCCGTTGGCGGTCTGGATAATGGCATATTTGAGATGGTTGTTCCGCCTAAAATTTTAAGATTTATTAAATTTTATCTGTAATAGTTGTAGGCTGACCCCCACTTGACGGAGCGATGACCTGAACGGTTTTACGGGTAGTCGATGCAAGCAGGTGACTCAGGACCGTGTTTTGTGGTAATCTATGGGAGGCCTATGTTCAGCAGTGGAGTGGTGATGGACTGAAATAATGATGACACATTTAAAATACAAATATGTGAATTTTTTCTCTATTTTCTCTCCTCGTAAGGGATATCAGTTCATCGTCAGTGTTGTTTGGTTTTATTATTAATTAAGAATGTATTAAATTCACTAACAAAGATAATTCAGTATGGAAGCGAGTATCCACACGTCCTGAACATTGCCTAGAGACAAAACACTGTTCTAAAATAAGACACCAAGCTAATTGCAATTAATTAACTTGGGAAAGCTACATACATCTTGTTTCCGGACGTTTCATATAGTTATAATGAAGAGAGAAATATACTTTTTCATAAATAATTGCCAAATTTAATTACTAATTACGAAGTCACGGCATAGTAAGATGTTTTCAACAAAATATAACAACACAAAATAAGAGAAATACTTTAAATTAAAATTCCTTCTATTAACTGCGTTGTTTAAACAAAGACGTTAAAAAGTTCTAAATCATCATCGTCGTTACCTTCATACATCAGTTACATCTTAAAAAAAAAAAGTTGCACAGATTTTATCGCGTTTATTTTTACTATTTATTTTCCAACGATTGAGGCGCTTTACAGTGACTATGGTCATGGGAGAACTGAGGTGTTAAACGTCCTAATGTCATTGATCCGGGTTACCTTCAGCTTTTAATGTTGGTCCAATCTACGCAAAATGAACTTACAGTGTCTTGGAAGTCTTGCAGTGGTATTCTTGACTTTGGATTTAATTTTATTAATTATAGGATCTAATTTCATCATTAACATCAGCCTCTAAACAATAGACTACTGCAGGGCATGAACCTTATCTTATGTCATATACTATGATGAAAAAATGCATGTAGTAAAGTGTAGTTGGACAATAAATTAAAAAACAAACATATTTAATAAAATGAAAAAGTTTAAAAATGTAAAATACCCTATTTGCCTCGGTTACGATTAATCTTTCCGAAAATCCTTCGGGATAAGTGACCATCAGTCCTAAAAAAAAATTGTGTACATATTTCTGATTCCATATCGTAATTTGTGTCAATTAATAAAAATAACAAGGGCTAACAAAATAAATTTGTAAATTGAAAATATATGAAAACGAGCTACTGTAGCTGCTGTAGAGCTTGAGTATGGGAGATTTTTCGTTATCACAACGCTTAGTAAGCGTGTTGTGACTATTTGCATGTATATGCCAGACCCCCAACTGTTAAGACCAATAAAATGAAGCAGAATCTAAGGTACAATACCTTTGGTAATTTAATTGGTAATCCGCCAAGGAAGCTTGAAGATTATGGTTAATAGTTTCAATTTGATACAGACTTTTTTATAGGAGAAATTGACGAGACGAACAAAACGTTCACCTGACCAAATGACCCCCGTAACAATGCTGCGTCACCCAGAACATTTCTGTTTGGCACCATACTCCGCTCGTCACCCTGAGACATCAGTTCTTAAGTGTCATATGCCCAGTAGTTACACTAGCTCTGTGCCCTTCAGATCGAAACTTAATACTGTCTGCCAACAACTGCATCACGGCACAATAACTGGCCCTGTGGTATATGCCTTATAGGCTGTAAACTAGCCGATGATGATATTTTAAAGGACTTTTCATCACATTTTTCTGTTCTATTTTGTTCTTTTAAAAAAAAAAGATTTTAACGACGAACTAAAATTTATTTTGTATGATGGGCGCGTTTTGAGTATACATAAAATCTATATGTGCAAATACACAAACCCGCAAAAACTAGCTGTTCAATGTTAGTGTAATAGGCACAGAACCAACTTCGGTCTGAACTCACTCCTTCGACTAGAATTACCAGATTATACAATAGCATATCAAGTTATGATATTAGCAAGCTAAAGTGGCAATGTGCCGGCCATATAGCCCGGAGAACCGATAACCGTTGGGGAACCCAGGACCTGCTGAGTAGAAGTCAGATACTCTGACCATTAGACCGCGCGGTCGTTTTGATTGACAATAATTTGCTAGAGATTTTTTTTTTTACTGGTGGTAGGAATAAAATGTAATAATCCGCCTAGGTAGGTAATAATGTTAGTTATTCTGGCGCACATTAGTGCTGTGCAAACACCACCGTGGTATGTTAAATATAATATCTGACATTCAGAGTTTTCCAATCCAGTAGCATAATTCTACAAAGATAAAATAAAAATGCTAAAAAAAGATCAATAATGTATCTCATGCCAAATTTATTTAAGGGTAAGCCTTAACACACCGATTACACCAGTATAAGATACAAGCTGACCAGCCCGGGATTTAGGAGTAACATTCATACAACAGTCACGCCTTTTTCTCATACAAGGGGTAGGCAGAGGCCACTCAAATAGCCCCCTTTTCGTCCTTGCGGAAAACGAGACGTAACGGGTGGCGAACCACGAGTATATTATTATAAAATCTGTTCTTAGTAGGTGTCTATGTCAGGAAAGAAATATATATGCTAGATTTCAAGTCAATAGCTCTATCGAAGGTATCGTCAGCCAATGGTAAAAGTGTATATACTAGCGGACCCGACAGACGTCCTGCCGGAACGTTTGCTTGCCGGCTGTTAACAGATTTCAGCAAACGATTTTTCGATATTCGAATTTGTCGATAAACTATATACTGAGTGACTTTTGTCACTCAGTTTTCTTAGAACTCTATCGAAGCGCCAACTACCGGGTCCTTTTCTGAATTTGAACCATCCAGGGAACCACACAAACAAACAAAAACAAATTCATCAACATCGGTCCAGACGTTTAGGAGGAGTTCAGTAACATACACACGCACAGAAGAATTATATATATAAAGACACAGATGCCATACGGTATGTTTGCTAAATACTGTATTGCGTGACGTAGAATAATGATTTTCTAGTGATTTTATTACCCTTATTATCTCTTACAACGACTTACGTATTAGTAATAATGTAAGTAATACATAATACAGTAATACATAACTTATTAATGTCTATAAATCTGTTACGTCGAATTTTTTATTGTTTTTTTCACCGTCATCATAATCATCATTACAGCCTATCAGTAGTCCACCGCTGAACATAGGCCTCCCCATAGATTGCCACAAAAGTTTGCAGCTTTCATTTTCTAGGGATTTTGCCATAGCTTGCCACGCTTGGCAGGCGTGTTGGCAACCGCAGTTTATTTATTCAGCTGCTGCCCATCTTTTTATTTTTCCTCTGTCGAATTTTACGAACAACGATTTTTTTACAAACATAGATTTATACCTGATTGTTTTCATGGCAGTTTTTTATCAATAACAAAAAAGTTAAACTTTCTATAACTTTATTTTTTTGTGTATCAACATACTTACACAGAAATAATTAATTCATTATTAAACTACTTCAAAAATCATTCAGATTTTTTTTTATTTCATACTTAAAACTAAAACAACAGGTGTTTAGCTGGTGGTAGGATTCCTACGCAGGAATCCGTCTAGGTATGTAACACACCTGTGCCTGTTATTTTGCTGTGTAGAAGTAGTGTGCAAACGTCATTGTATTTTGGTTTGAAGGGCACTGTGAGTTATTACTGGGATATGCCCAGTAATAACATGACATCTAAGAACTGTCTAAAAGATGTCTCAGGTGACGAGCACAATGTGGTGCCATATAGAAATGTTCTGGGTGACTTAACATTTGTTATGGGCAGATGTTGCACTTACCATTAGGTGAACGATTTGCTCTTCTCGTCGCTTTCTTCCAAAACTAACTAACCTAACGAAAAAATGGTTAAGCAAGTGATTTTTGCTGTATGGGTAGCGAGTTCAATTCTGACTTAGTGTAAACAATTGTATGGCATACAGACAGGCCGCAGTGTGGTCGCGGTTATGCAAATCTACCAACCCATCTTATTCCGTGGGTGTCGTAAAAGTCGATAGAGGGAAAATGAAGACCAGCATCTTTTTTCACATCTGACTATGGCAAAATCCTCCCAAAATGAGGGCTACAAATTTTTTTGGCAATCTATGTGGGAGGCCTATGTTTAGTAGTGCACTAGTGATAGACTAATGATAATAAGATGATGAAAGACAGTTGTTCCAGGTCTGGGTGTCTTCTCTTGTACATTATACGTCTGTAAAATACCCATGATACAGAAGAAATCCTGGCGTGGGGCACCGTCTTTAAAATAAAGAAAAAATAACAATTTTAGTGACCTTCTGTATTGAACTCGGGCCACTCCGGTTTTATGAAATTTAAAGCTTGAACCCGGGCCGGAGTGGTCAGTTTTATGAAATTTAGTGCCCAGCCCCGAATCTTCTACTAAAAAAATTTGAAAGTGCGACAATAAATTTAAGCAGTGTGACTTCGAATCTTGAGTATTGATCAAACCAGTATTATGAGAAAGTAATGTTAATTTTTGAATTTCTAACCGTTTGTGTCTAGATATTGGTATCTCAGTAACCTAAGGTTTTGAAATCGTTTCTGAATCTTTTTTAATTACGTATTGTTGGTTTTTTGGTTCGAATCACAGCGGAAACCTTTTTTGTACAAACGCACAAATCATTGGTTTTGATGTTGATGTCTTTTTGGTGAATGTATAATTATTCTGTTTATCTTACACTAAAGTAAGAGTCGACGTAGACGAACGTATCACGATCAGATCGAAGACGTTTTAACTTAGGTCAACATTGTTGATCGATACGTTTTAAGGAAAGGGCCTGTCAAAAGTACCCACAACCGGCGATCTTGTATGAAATGAGAGTAGAAGATGCGAAAGATGTGTGTCAGGATCGTCGCTAATGAAAAGATGTAGTCTCTGTCTACCGTATGTGTATGTATGTATTACTTACACTGCATCTGATACTTCCTCTGATCCTGCCGCATAAACGGTACGTCGGATACAGCAGGGTTAAGATGAGTGTGTGTATGTATTTCGTGTTATTATTTTTTCTTCGGCACTAGTTCACTGCTGTACTTAGGCTTCAAGAAGAAGGGCGGATTTGTCGTAATCATCGCGGCTCGGCTCGGAATCCTCTGCGATAAATTATGAAGGCTCGGTTAGCGTTGTGACTAAGCGATGAGCTTCCAGCTATGGGTCGCGCGTTCGATTCCCGAAAGGGAATAAATCAAAGACAATGAAAAATTGTATCATCGTAATATTTTTTAGCACCAAAATTACATGTAATATAAATAAATAAATATATTTTTTATAGGAAAATAAGCCGAGACAAACAATACTTTCCCTTGATTATATAAAATTAGAATGTTTTTTAATTTCAATAGCCTCGGTAATCATCCTTGGAAGGAATCGGTGTTGATTTTTGTTCCATCAAATCTGATGTAATGGTTGGAGTGATCCAGAATATGGTCACAGACTGCAGACTTCCTAGAGCGACGAAGTCTGCAGTCTGTGACTATGTTCTGAATGTTTGGTATATATGGATATTGAAGATATTTGAGATAACATAGATTAATGACGAATAAGAAACTTATAAAGTTAACTTGTAGCAATACTTTTAGAGATACGGCACTTTACATACAATAATTTTTAATCAGCGTCTTTTGATACTCTTAGACAAAGCTTGTATTTAAAAAAAATATTTCAGCAAACACTATTTAGACGTTAAAACTTTCTCTAGTCCATAACTCCGTATAAATTACCATTAAATTATATACAGTGAGTTAAAAAACGTATCTCTCAAAAATTTTACTTAGTTTTTTTTATTTACTCAGTGTGGAAGTTCAGTGTGAGTTTATTAAGTGAAAAGGCTGATACGCTCATCTAGAAGTTTTTTTTTAAAGAAGAGGGGGCAAGCAAACAGCTTACCTAATGTTAAGTGATCACCGCCGGTCATGAACATCCGCAATACCAGAGAAATCGCGGGTGCGTGTGATGGTATTTCATTTCAATATGGAATTATTATTAAAAACAAAATGAGCGACACTAAAAATAAATGAACAATAAATAGAAGCTTGGCAAGGAAATGATAGATAAGGATAAATATTTTGAATATACGTATATGATTAGATATTAGGAATTTGAATGTATTTATAAAGATGAAAAAACATTTCTTTTTAAGTTATTTATTATTTTTTAAACATGTAATAAAATTGATTTAGATGCTTCTTGCATATCTTGCTTGCTGCTTTATCCATGCTTTATCCATATCATGCGACCAAAGAATCAAAATAACTTCACAAGAAGTTTTAATAGTGGTAGGAATCCTATGCTGGAATCCGTCTAGGCCACAGCCTAGGGCACAACCTCAGACCCAGTTATTCATCATCATCATCATTACAGCCTATCACTAGTCCACTACTGAACGAAGGCCTCCCCCACAGATTGCCTCAAACGTTTGTAATATTCATTTTGAGGGGAACTTGCCATAGTTGCCAAGCTTGGCTGGCCGGTTTGCAACCGCCATTTATTTATTAAGATGTTTCAAGACGATGCTGCTGCCCATCTTCTGGTTTTAATTTTCCCTCTGTCGACTTTTACGACACCCATGGGATGAGATGGGGTGGTAGATTCTCTTAAGCCGCTGCTACCACCCGGCCGCAGTAGTGTGTAGTGGCCACTGATAGCTAATGTAATTACGGAGTCATCAGTTCTTAACTCTCATATGCGACTTAAGAACTGATGACTCAGGGTGACGAGCGCAGTGTGGTGCCACAAAGAAATGTTCTTGGTGACACAGCATTTGTTATGGGCGGTTTTAAAATTTGAACAGTTGTATTTTTTTTGCCATAAAATGTGGCCACATGTAAAAATGTTAATTAGCGTATAAAATGTGTTTTAATTTGTTTTACGCTTTTGTTAGTAAAAAGAAAATTTTTAAGTAGTTGTTTTTAATGCAGGCAACTTTGTTGCAGTAACTTTGATACAGCTGTCTGAATTGTTTATACGACTCGTCTGCACTGTATTTCATATTCTAATCGCATCGCATTCGACGTCGACGATGTCGTCATCATACTTCTAGAAGTTATGAGCAGAGGAATCTATATGTAATACATTTACATAACTATATGTAATATTTTTACTTATTACTACCTCTTTCTCCTGTCTAATAACGTACAGTCAGTGTTCAAAATAAGTATAAAGATATGAATAATTTTCTAGATTTATTATCAAATAGATCGTTCAAAACAATTATAACAAAGTATGTGTTATATTTCTAAATTACATTCCTACACATTAACATATAAATTAAACTGAAGGGTCAGTCTATGATTTACGAATTTTCAGTTTCAATTTCTTAATGAGTTTTCGTTCATTGAACTGATAATAAGAAAACCACCGCATTGTCTTTTAATCTGCCGTCAAGCCGTGGTGAGATAGTCATCGGTGTTTCGGTTTATGGGGTACTGATGGTAGTGTAATTAAACAGGGCACATGAGACTTAAGTGATGCCAAACTCTGGGTGACACCACAACTTTTAAGGCCTAGAACGGCACTTACAATAAGGTGAACGAATTGTTCGTCTCGTCACTAACTTCCATTAAATAAAAGAGCGAGAGCAAATGAGTACACATGACAGAAGTGAAACTTCTTATATTTATTAGAAATTTTAATAAAATAAAAATAAATAAACATGAATTAACAAAAGTATTAGTGTAAAAATATATCGCAAATAAATAAAACTATAGGTACTCAAAAAAAAAAACAAATATGAGGTATTATATTTTGCGTATTAAACGTATATTATCTACGAGTCGCCTGCGCCTGCGAGTCGTAATAAATATAGTACGAAAGTTACTTACATATAAGCTATATAAACCTAAAATGTAAGAGGAGACTGCCAAATTATTATCTTTGGCTATCAAATCTTTTAGAGATTTTTCTACATTCTTAAGGCGTGTATCAATAGTAAGTGAATTTTGATGGATCAATTCAGTAATATTTATGAAACTATCCAATATTTTGGTGACTATGGTCATTTTTCTTGTAAGAATAACTTGATCGTGACTTATTTTAGAAGTTAATTTATCATATTTAAGTGCGTCATCATCTAAATTACCTGTAACAATTTTTACAATGAACAATTTTTAAGAAATTTAAGGATATACCAATATATAGCGTCATTTGTTTTTAGTTACTAACTTAGAAACCTTAAGAAATTAGAAGAATCCGTCTAGGTAGATACCACCCCAGGGCCAGTTATTCTGCCGTGAAGCAGTAGTGTGCAAACATTACTGTGTTTCGGTTTGAAGGGCACTGAGTGCTAGCGTAATCACAGGGCATATGAGACTTAAGAACTGATGTCTCAGGGTGACGGGCGCATTGTGGTGTCAAACTGTTCTGGGTGACACAGCATTTTTTATGGGCCGACGTTGCAATTACCATCAGGTGAACGTTTTGCTCGTTCCGTCACTTTTATCAAATAAAAAAAAATAGAAGGAAATAAGTTTTCGGTCGGTTCTGGAATGCTCACTATTTGAGTTACAACTGTTTTCTAATAGCTTTGTGACAAATACAATTATTACTGCTCAGTATATAAACAATTAGCTGATACACGCGGCTTCGCCCCCGCGAGATTCCACTACACTTTAACAAAGCAAGCTACATCGCTATATCTCAGGAACCATCAACTTTTCCGGGATAAAAGTCTATGTTGTTCTCAAGTCTCTAAACTGTCTGCATACCAAAAATCAGGTCGATCGGTCACTTCTTTGAAGCGTGAAAGTCTGACAAACAAACAAATAAACTAACAAACGCAGTTTCTGATTTATATTATGTGTGTATAACTTTTGAGGAAACGTCACGTTAAAAGTACCCGCAAAAGACGAGCGTGTATGAACGCTAATGAAAGTAGAAGAAACCAAAGATGTGTGTCAGGATCGTGGCAAGTGGAAAGAGGTGGTCTCTGCCTACCCCAATGGGAAAGAGGTGCGACTGTATGTATGTAAATTAAGTGTTATGGATTATTCATTTATCTTTAAATTTTAAGAACGAAAACGAGCACAGCAATATTAACATGTAGTATGTTGTTGTAGCATAGATTTTATCTGCCATCAGCACTTTAAGTCTAAGTCTAAGTCAGCATGTCTGTCACAAAAATTTCTTGTTAGTTCGATGTATTTGTTTTTTTTTAATCTCATTCAAAATTAAAGTATTTAAGATTTTCGGATATTTTCTTATTATCAAAAATAACCTTATTAAGATTATGCTGACCCAAAATTACTACTAGAACTTTTTCGGAAATAATGTTTTAAGTCATTTTACAAACAGTAAATATGTTTTCTGCTTTTAATATTTTTATAACTTTATTATTTTTTAATGCAGTATGATCTTTTTTTAGAAACAGTTATATCTCTTTATAAAATCTAGAACACTTTCTAAGATGCACAGAGCATGGTAGTGATTCTGGCGTTAAAGAAAGGAGGAAATATTGCTCGTATTTAAGATTACTTTAAGTACACAATAATATTAGCTGTTACGTAAAAATGGCTACAACGTTTTATAGATTTATTATTTAAAAACAAAACGTTCACATGATGGTATGTAAGCGCAACGTCTGCCCATAAAAAATGCCGTGTCACCCAGAACATTTCGGTTTTTCACCACCACCATCCCGCTGAGAAATCAGTTCCTATGTCTCATTTGCCTGCCTAATGTTTGCACACTACTGCTTCACGGCAGAATAACTATCCCTGTGGGGGTTTTTCCCAGACTCATTCCTGCATGTTAATCCTACCACCAGTGAAAGCTTTCCGGCATCGGTCTGAATACTTTATATCTGCTCCATTTGTAATCTTTTACTTTTTGTATTCTCATATCAACTTTCTACACCTACTTCATTTTGTCTCTGCAACACACTTAGGTGGACTGGTATAGACCGCTTAAGGCATTAAGTCCGCCTATGTACATGATGTCCGGTACAGTAGAACTGCACCAACCTCTTTCCTACCGAGGTGACGTAAGAGGCGACTAAGGTATTGTACGGAGAGCCTTTATTTGTGCAGATTAACACCATAATATGCAATGCTGTCACTTTACTGCTCGGATCGGAGAACTAGATTTTTTTGACTCGTACAAAATGGCGGTGAAGTGGCTCGTCACTGGTCACATCTCGTTTCCCGCGCTGGCGAATAGTGGACTGCATGTGTAGCCTCTGCCTATCGATTTTATGGGAAAAAGGCGTATGTATGTGTCTATATACATTAATCGTGTATAAGAAGTCATATAAATCAATAAAAAAAAAACACATAACGTGGCTTTCGCAAAAGTCAACTGAGAAACTATATTTCTGGAAAATCCTGTTGCCTGCATCAAATGGTTGAATCCATAATAATATTATAAACGCGAAAGTAACTCTCTCTGTCCCTCTGTCTGTTTGTTACCTTTTCACGGTTTTACCGCAGAACCGATATTGACGAAATACGGCACAGAGATAGCTTGCACACTGGAGACGAACATAGGATTGTTTTTATACCGAAATATTGAAAAAACCTAAGTCATCACTAATACACTATATATTACAGATTTCTTTGTTGAGGGCCGCGTGACTAAGTGTTCAGTGTAATTTACCATTATCACCTTTAGAGTCATTGGTCCTGGTTTCTAGCTTAGCAAAAGAAAGTAACAGCCTTTGTTACTTGACTGTTTTGGCACCTTTTTTCCACTGCTGAACAAATGATCCCCTTCTAAGAGAGAGAGAGCTCGGCTCTAGTGCGGTTTGGCGGATTAATGGACCTGTCGATATATTATTATTTCGGCAGACAGGCAGGTTCCTTCACGATGGTTTGATTCACTGCTGATCAGAAATTAAAATTGCAATGAATAATTTTAGTGTTGGTGCCACTGTGAATTGAACCGGTTCGCTAGCATATAATGACATTTAAGTTGAACGGCGGTCCTCTAACCTACTACGAGTCTTCAGCTCCAACTCAGAATAAATCAATATTTGTGCAGCTAGCAATTGCTTGTGTTTTTGTTCAGGATCTATCCCAGGGTCTTTGACACTATATCCAAAGCTTATTTGCAATTATTAATAAAATAAAATTGTTTCTAGCTTAGCAAAAGAAAGTAACAGCCTTTGTTACTTGACTGTTTTGGCACCTTTTTTCCACTGCTGAACAAGTGATCCCCTTCTAAGAGAGAGAGAGCTCGGCTCTAGTGCGGTTTGGCGGATTAATGGACCTGTCGATATATTATTATTTCGGCAGACAGGCAGGTTCCTTCACGATGGTTTGATTCACTGCTGATCAGAAATTAAAATTGCAATGAATAATTTTAGTGTTGGTGCCACTGTGAATTGAACCGGTTCGCTAGCATATAATGACATTTAAGTTGAACGGCGGTCCTCTAACCTACTACGAGTCTTCAGCTCCAACTCAGAATAAATCAATATTTGTGCAGCTAGCAATTGCTTGTGTTTTTGTTCAGGATCTATCCAGGTCTTTGATTTATCAGGTATCAGGTCTTTGACACTATATCCAAAGCTTATTTGCAATTATTAATAAAATAAAATTGGTTATTAAAAAAAGTATAACACATAGGAAATTAAATCCATCTCTGATCCATCTATCCATTCGTCTTGGTAGGTTCCACCCAAAGAGTGCAAACATTAATGAGTTACGATCTGAAGGGCACTGATAGCTGGTGTAATCACTGGGCATATGAGGTTTAAGAACTGATGTCTCAAGGTGATGGGCGCAGTGTCAAACAGAAATATTGTGGTGACACAGTATCTGTTATGGGCAGACGTTGCTCTTACTATCAATTAAATGTTTTGATCGTCTCGTCACTTTATCCAATAAAAAAATATTAGATATTGTTGTCACCCCTAATGCTGCCAATATTTAGATCTCTACTTCTCTATAGTCACCTTACGAAACATAGAATCAAAATCAAACTCTGCAGGAATCCATCCTAGGTAGGTACCACCAGGGCCAGTTATATATATATATTACTGTGTTTCGGTTTGAAAGGCACTGTGAGCTAGCGTAATCACTGGGCATATGAGACTTAAGAACTGATGTCTCAAGGCGACGGGCGCAGTGTGGTGTCACACAGTAATTTTCTGGGTGACACAGCAGTTGCATCAGCTGTTAGCAGCAGCTGGGTGGGCAGACGTTGCACTTACCATCAGGTGAACGTTTTGCTCGTTCCGTCACTTATATGAAATAACAAAAAAAATGCTCTTATTTTACGCTAGTATTATAATTTATCGTAACGACCGCGTGGCCCAGTGTTAAGAGTACTTGAGTACCACGCTGCGAGTCCTGTTCTATTTTGAATGGCTTCGAATCCCAGCCATTCAAAATTTGTGGTGTCACAACATTTGTGAAAACACAAATTGTTGGTTTTCGGGTCTGGTTGTGTTGTGATTGTCCTTGTGTCTCTGACACTGCAATCTAGCCTACCTTCGATCTTATCGCATCAGCGTTACATCGGGCGCGGGTACGTTGGGACGAGTGAGTGCCCCTGTGTTGCGCGTACACTTGTAACACTATAATATCTCCTGCGCAGTTGATAACGACAGCAATCGGTGATTGTCGCCGTGGTCGTAAAATCGGCCTACAGAACATAATTTATCGTGATTCTGCCTCGGTTGAGTTATCTCTATTTACATAGTTTAGCTAGTAAAAACTGTTCTTAATGTATCATATAGTCGAATGGTTACCACATTCGGGTTACCGAATGACTTTTAAAACTGATGAGGCAATACGATGATGAAAGTCTTTGTGTAGACGATCACCTACGTTTTGCCTGAGGTGAAGTGCCGTTTTGCGTATAAGCATTATTGTGAAATAATGCGATTGAAATACAACGTGGCACGATTGCTTTTCATCTTTTGCTAATAACCTACATAATGCTAAGAGGATTATGCAGTGTTTAACATTGTCCAACAAGTTCATTGATAATTCAGTGATAATGCAAGACTTAAGCTAATGAAATGCAATTTCTACCGATGATTGACTGTAACTTCGGGTCTTCTTTTTCTGTCTGTCTGTATGGCACATGTCCCGAATACCTAATAACTGGGAGTGGGATAATACAACATTCCTTAGTGGTAACAACGTCCTTACATAGCTGATTTCTTACAGAAGGGGTTCCCAAACCATGTTTCGCGAAACACACGTGGAACACGCGAAGTTGAATCTGAATAGGTGTACCGCGATAATTTGGAAAGTAAATACACTGGTGCACATTTATAGTTCTTCTACTTTATATAGAATGGCGGGTGAAATCTAAGCATTACCCAAAAAAATCCGGATGATAGCCAAATTTTCCGCAAAAATATCCGGCTACGCGAAGTGTTCCATTTCAGAAAAAGTTTGGGAACCCCTGCCTGCCCCAATGGCCATTTACCGTTAAGTGTGTGTCCCCTTATCAAAATTACATAAAAAGTTATATGTCACAATTTGCACATAATTTTCACCTTTTGTATTGTTTTGCTAACTTCTTACGTATTTCCCACGCGTGCGAACACGATTGTGACTAATACCCCCTATATAAATAACCCCTATTAAACAGCTCGTTTTTGTCTCTAGAAAACGATTTTCTTAAATCACTTAATCAATCCTGCGTTTCTTTTAGTTCATTGTAAAATTGTGTAAAGTTATGAGTTTTTCGGTCCGATGTGCGTAAAACAAACTTACGGCGTCTTGAATTCTTGCAGTGGTATGCTTGGTTTTGTACTTAATTAGCTTTGTAGTAAGATCGAATCAAAATTAATAATTAAGAGTCGTAAACAGTCTCGGATTACCTATGATATCTCGCACGAATGGGACGTCTCGTTAACAAGAATTATTATTATTAAACAGTTTGCTTTAGAAACTGACAATTATGCTGTTCTTAAAAGATTTTTTTTTATAAAATGTGAATGGAATTGAGTTTGGACGCATGTTGAAGCATAAATAATAATATTATAAAAAATACAATAATTGCATTACGCCGTATGGTGGTGGTATGTATTTATCTATCTGTCGACTAAATTATCAAGTCATCGATTAGTCTTACAAAATTCACATGGCTACCGTCTAATATTTCAGTTGTATATTCCGCTATCATGCACCATCTTTCTCAAATATCTGGCTTGTTATGAACTAAAAAGTCTAAAATGGCGGCCGGCGACTGGCTGCAGGGGTTATGGTGCAGGGTAGACGGCCTGCTGAGGCTTTGTGATTACAGCGAATCTGGATGGACATAAGAGAGGTTAAATTATTAACTGTTTCGTGGCTGCTGTTCGTCATGATGACCCCCGGGCCGATTTCCGACCACAGCGACAACTTTCGAATACTTTCAGAAGCTATCAACTGCGCAGGAAATATTTTTGTTTCAGGCGTACGCGCAAAGAGAGTCCTCACTGGTCCTAATTTACTCGCGCCCGATGTGAACGCTCATGTGTTAAGATCGAACGTAGGCTAGGATACAGTGTCAGAATCAAAATACAAAAACCAACAATTCGATTTTGCACAAATAACTCCGGCTGGGATTCGATTCCAGAATCCGCGGTTCTGAGGTAGGATTACTATGAAGAACCGCGTGGCCTAGTGGTCAGGGTCCCGGTCAGGACCTAACTTCTACGCCGCGGGTCCTGGGATCGAATCCCAGCCGGAGCCAACATTTGTGCTATATCACAAATTGTTGGTTTTGGGGTCTGGTTGTGTTGTGATTGTCCCCGTGTTTCTGACACTGCATCCTGGCCTACTTACGATTTTATCGCATCAGCGTTACATCGGGCGCGGGTTGGTTAGGACGAGTGAGTGCCGTGCCGTGTTTGCGCGTACACTTGTGGCACTATAATATCTCCCGCGCAGTTGATAGCTCTCGATAATATTCGGAAGTTGTCACCGTGGTCGAAATCGGCCAGGAGAACGTCACTATGCTGGGATCGGTCTAGGTACAATACCACCTCAGGCCAATCATTTTGCCGTGAAGCAGTAGTGTGCATACATTACTGTGTTTCGGTGTGACGGGCACCGAGAGCTAGTGTAATCACTGGGCATATGAGACTTAAGAATTTATGTCTCTGGATGATGCGATGATATATATATATATGCGATGATACGGGTGCAATGTAATAAACACAGAAATTTTCTGGGTGACACAGCATTTGTTATGGACAGACGACTTACGATCAGGTGAACGTTTTACTCGTCTTGCCACTTTACCCAATCAAATTAAGTTAGGTACTGTCATAGCAGCAGGCCATGCGGTAGTCGATATTCATAAAAGAACCTCCTTCTTTCTCAAGGCCGGCTACGCACCCGCAGTTCATCTGGTATTATGGATGGGCGGCGGTGATTTATCATCAGTATATGATGATTATTCTACAAATATTTCGATCACCTTCATGACACGTGCCTAAGAAAATCTTTATTTTGCATTGTAGGAGGATAGTAAGCATTCCGCCATATACAGGTAGATATTGTATTATATTAGATGTTTCTTACCATTTTTTTTTATTTCTTTCTTTTAAGGAGTTTAGCAATTGCTAAAATGTGCCAATAGTTTCGTGTATCTGTTTACTTTTTTTTTGGTTTGATTTATGATGATTTTTATGTTTATTGGCGATGTTTATTAATTAGCGTACTATGGCATTGTGTTGATATTATGAATGTTTTGTTGTGGTTTAGTATCTATATGTTGTTTTCAAAGATACCTGTATTATTTCTGAATGTTTTAAATAAATGTCTCTTTCTTTCTTTCTATGATATTTAGTTAAAATATGATATTAACGCCACCGTGTGGCAGCAAATAACAACTTCTATCCATATTGTTATTCAACAATGCTTTTACCTAGCTAACAATAGAGCGTGAGTACGAAGTGCGTGTTTTCAACGATAGATGGTAGCGCATTATGCATTCTCGGAAATATTATTTTTTATTTTCGGAATTTTACTCTCGGAAACTAACAAGACGCGTCTTTTCCCTGTATGTTAACAGGGAAAAGGCGCGTCTTGTTAGTTTCTGACTTTTTATTCAGATTTTATAGAACCTCCTTAAGTACTTATATTTTATCATTTCAGTTTGATGTATGGACCGTTTTAATGAGTATTGCACTCGTAGTGCAAAAATATTTAACGGCAGCATTTAATAATTTTTAAAAACATAGCACACAGAATAGAATAGAATATTAATTTAGGTTATTTAACATCTCTTTTCAGCATAAAATTTTTGTTATTCCCCTGGTTTGGAAAATTGCTAGCAAGTCTAGTTATGTTTATTATTGTCCATGTATTACAACGACTGTAACATTTATTCATTTTATCCAGCCGGGTAATGGGAAACAGCTTTGCGAGCTAAGCGATAGGTACTAAAGAATTCTAATTTTAAAATGCTTCTATTTTGAGAGAGGCTGAAGCTAAGCACTAGACAAGCTAAGGACTTATGATAAACCATTTAGCAAACATTGAATAATTGTTTGCATCTTAATTTGAGTAATAAAAGTTTTTTAGGAGAGACATATTTTCTGTGTTTTTTTTTATTGGATAATGTGACTATACGAGCAAATCGGTGACCTGATGGTAAGTGCAACGTCTGCCCATAACAAATGACATCACCCAGAACATTTCTATGTGGCACTATACTGCGTTCGTCGCTCTGAGACATCAGTTCTCGTCGTCTCATCGTTCGTCACTTTGACACTAGCTCTCAGTGCGCTTCGGACACAAACACTGTAGTGTTTGCACACTATTTCTTGACGGTAAAATATTGGCACTGCAATGGTGAAATGCAAACTACCTAGACTTAATCTAGCATTCGAATCTTACCGCCAGTAAACTATATCATATTCAACAGGTCTGACTAGTAATCACATTGGGTTCACTACACTCAATAGTCTTTTTATATAAAGTCTATACTAACCCATACTAATATTATAAATGCGAAAGTAACTCTCTTTGTCACTCTGTCTGCTTGTTACCTTTTCACGGGTCAACCGCTGAACCGATTTTGATGAAATTTGGCACAGAGATAGCTCCTATCCTGGAGACAGACATAGACTACTTTTTATCCCGGAAAATCCTATATCCACGCGGACGAAGTACAGGGCATCAGTTATTAGTTACTTATATTTCTTGTATGTACGAGTATATATTGACGATTTTTCTCCGGTTAATACAGAAGTCATCTGCACAGGATTATTATAGTGTCGTTAGTAGTTCGCCAACCCAGAGGCACTCCCGTATCTTCCGCGTTCCATATCCGTTGATACACATATAACATTATTAGGTAAGAAATCCATAAAAAAAATGATGGAAGAAAGTGACGATACGAAAAAATCGTTCACTTGATGGTAAGTGCAACGCCTCAGCTTAATGCCTCTCTTAAGTACATTATTGTGTGCCACCTCCCTGCACTTGCTACCCTAAGACATTAGTACTTAACCAGTAATTACAATAGCTATCAGTGCCTTTCAAACCATAACACATTAATGTTCGCGCACTACTGCTTTACGGCAGAATAACCAACATTACGGCCGTACCTAGATAGACGGATTCCTGTATTGGAATCTTACCATTTATGCACGATGCTCAAACAATCTTACAGCTGTTTGTGTAGAGTAAAGTAAAAGCGTGAAAGAAAGTGTTTAGTCGACACACTTTTGCAAAACCTGTTCCCAAAGGTGGAGTTATAATATTATCTAATGTTTTATGCATACTTACGTTTTCGCAGCCGCTTCGAAAATAGAATTTATGTAACTTAATTAGAAACGTTCAAAGACGACCGCGTGGCGTAGGGGTTAGCGTACCTGACTTCTACGCCGCGGATCCTGGGTTTGAATCCCAGCCGTAGCCAACATTTGTGCAAAACGCAAATTGTTGCTTTTTCGCGTCTGGTTGTGTTGTGCGTGTGAAATATATGTCTGTAAACCACACCCACGATACAGGAGAAATCCTACCGTGGTGCATGATTTTTAATAAAGATGATTAAGATAAAGCAGATTTAGAAGTCATAATGTTACCTTATTAAATAATAAAGCTGGAGTAAGTTAAGTAAAGTTAAACGCGCTAATCTCAGGAAATACTCTTGGGGTTGGAAAAAATATTTTTGCTATATATATTATAACTGCGAATCTCTCTATCCCTCTATCTGTTGGTTACGAGTACCTTTTCACGGATGAACCTTTGAACCGATCTTGACGAAATTGGGTTTTCTTTGAAAAATCAAATTGTTCCCAAGGGATATCTAAAAAACCTAAAGCGGACGAAGTCGCGGGCATGAGCTAATTATCTATGTAGGTAAAATGATAGAGCCCTGCCGTTGTGCGCGTAACGCAAAAACTACAGGATAGATTTCGATAGTTTTTTTTTATAAAATAGGGGGCAAACGAGCAGGTGGCTCACGTGATGGTAAGTAATCACCGCCGCCCATAAACACCTACAATACCAGAGGAATAGTAGATGCGTTGCCTGCCTTTGAGAAAGGAATAGGCACTTTTCTTGAATGTACCTAAGTCGTATCGGTCCGGAAAAACCGCTGACGGCAGCACATTCCATAAAGTGTAAGTGCGTGGCAGTCAATGCCAACCATCAAGGTGGTGACGATGGAATTTTAAGGTATGCCGTAAGGTGCGATGGTGAAATTCAGCGGCTGGAATTAATCCGGACAATTCCTCGGAACACTCCTCGTGGTAGATCTTGTAAAAAATGCAAAGAGATGCAACATATCTTCGCAAAGCCAGGGGATCAAGCCGATCAGATAGAACATGGTCGTCGACGATTCGAACCGCTCTTCGATGAATGCGGTCAAATGGAAGGAGCTGACACTGGGGTGCCCCCGCTCAGAGATGAGAACAGTACTCCATGTGCCTGCAAGCGGTGGGCCGGTATGAAATACTGTCGCGCTCTACTGAGCACGCCAAGCTTTGGCCTTCCCTTAGAAGTTTTGGCCTTTGGCTTAGAAAAACGGCGTTTGGAAACTGGTATTACAATGTTTATCTAAGCTTTCAAAGAAAGGCAATTATCTAATGAATACTAAAATTTAGTAACTCTATACTAAAATTAGGTTCTCAGTCGAGGGCAGTAGACAAAAGATCATGATAAATTGTTTATGCAATAATTAACGTAATTTTATGCATTGTACCATATACAAATCTCCTAATGCTTCGATGAACGCACAGATTAACTATCGCCAGAAACTAACAAAGTCGTACTAGTATAATATTAAATATTACTTATGAAATATTTATTTACTTATAATTACTTGTGAATGATCAATTATTACCGTTTCTGGAACTTTCTGTAGTGGTGCGAAAGGCATAGAAACATTATTAAGACTAATTAATAAAACTGTATAATTATTTGTGAATTGTTTGTTATCATACAAAAAAGAAAGGATGTATTAAATACATACACACTGTCACTCCTTTTTCTCATATAAGGGTTAGGCAGAGACCACACCCGTAGCACACTTTTCACCCACTGGGAAAACGAGACGATACTAGTGGCAAACCACGTCGCCGTCATGTTGGTGCAAGTCAAATAACTCCCCATTGCGTTAGTAAATACAATACAATAAAAATACACTATTCTTAATCTGTAATATCAGCAATGTGTTTATTTATTTTCTTATAACATGCTAACGTTACTATAGATTGTCAGTCATTAAATTGCACCTTTACTCATTGTGTTGTATCTATCGCGACGTCAGCGCCTCCGCGAGCATGCGAATATATTAACGAGTCGCAGAACAAAGCGCAAGAGCGCATCATCTTACTTATGTGCATCAAGTGCTTTCACATACACGCATTCTGCACAATAGTGACGCTTGAACTGCATTTAGTTCGTATATCTTGCAATATCAACCCTTAGTAGTTGAACCGGTAGTGTCCGTAGTGTCGGTTAAAGTACTAATATCCATAATGTGTTTATTCACTTTCTGAACGTATTCGTTACTCTGTGGTTATCGGTTAAAGGTCGTGACACTGTGGTGATGTGGTACGTAATTGTGACATTGTTTTTGATATGGCTGGTGGACAATTTCCGGCGGAAAGAGACTCCTCGTTCGTGGTCGCATCATTGTGTTCGAATGTTCGTATGTTTATTTATATTTATGTGAAATGACACCTCTGAGATAAGTTGCAGGATAGCCTCCTCTGTTTATATTGTGATTGACATAAAAGTGGGGTTAGGCTTAAGATATTAAGAATTTCCTGCTTTTTATATCTTGTTATACCGTACTTTATACTGTGGTAGCTCAGGGGCTAGGCGCTCGCTTTAAATTTCATAGTACGCGAGTGACCTGGGTTCGATTCCCGGTGCCAGCACCACTAAAATTGTTAATTGCAATTTTAAGTGTTGATTTACCACGCGCTCGGCGGTGAAGGAAAACATCGTGAGGAAACCTGCATGTCTGAGAATGAGATATTTCGAAGATATGTGCAGTCCGCCAACCCGCATTGGAGCAGCATGGCGGATTCTTCCTAGCTCCAAAACTCTCTCAGAAATGAGAGGAGGCCTGTGCTCAGCAGTGGCACATTTATAGGCTGAAACTTTACTTTTCTTTATATCTTTTTAGATGACAAAGTGTAACTTTAATATAATGCAGTACCTAAGTTACAACGACTTTCCCTTATTACTGTGATAATTCACTCAGACTTATTTTTATTGGTCACCAGTTGCAAAAAAAATAAACATTCAGTGTATGTTATTAGCTAAGGATTTATTAGCAAGCTGAAGTGGCTACGGGCCGGTCATATAGCTCGTAGAGTCGACAGTCCGAATGGAGGCCGGCAGCCTCCCTCGGACGGTCATTAGACGACTTAAAATATTTAAGATTTTCGAAATCGCGCAAGCACGCAGCAAACGCGATACAGTCCGAATTTCCAGGTTTTGGTAGGAGTTTATTTATTTATTTATGTTTGGGTCAAACCAAACCTGGCATGCGGGCCCCTGGCCCGTGAGCACAGTATCCGATGAAGCTGTAAAAGCCAAAAAAGGCTAACAGCAATTACATCACCGAAATTATATAGCTCGTAGAACCGATAATGGTTGGGGAAGCAAAAGTACTCGAGTGGCAGCCTCGTACCGGCAGACGCAGTGTAAGGCGACCCCCACTAGATGGAGAGCGACTACCTGCGCGGTTTTGCGGGAAGTCGATGGATGTAAGTGGCCCAGGGTCGTGTTTTGTGGCAATCTACGGGGGAGGCGTATGTTCAGCAGTGAACTATGATAGGCTGAAATAATGATGATGATAATATGTTTACGTTTACATCCGTCGCCGATTAAGAATATTTATAGTCAGTAAGTCTATGAGTGTAAATTACTTAGGAAACACTTAAATGCACTTGTTAAATTTATGCTGAAAGTTTCTAAACTATTAATCTCTAATTATAAATAGATAACATTTTAGTTATCATAAGTAACTCTTACATCTTTATAATATTTATTGTTATGAACAAATTCTAAATCCTTTACTTAATGTATACACCAGTATTATGTCTTCTGCCGAAGATGTAAAGTTCAAAATCGTTCACAATCCACGCAGTTCTTTAAATAGAAAATGGAATTTACGATGTGACGATAAAAACATTACTCGGCGTCGTACTTCACGTATCACGTATTTCTTATTGTTTCGAGTTAAAAGAGTCATATTGTGTCGATCAACATTTTTTTAACGTAGTTACGGCGAAAGTTTGTTTCATGCGGGCATGAACTTTAAATATGGTGAGAATTTCACTTTTAGTAGTGCTGACACATGTAAAATGCTTTTGTGGCTAAAGTGCGAAATGAAGCGTATACTGGTGGTAGGATTCCTATGCAAGAATTCGAACATAGTGGGTACATTCTCTGTGCCATTTATTTTGCCGCCAACCAGTAGTCTGCAAACATTACTGTGTTTCGGTTTGAAGAGCACTGGTAGTTAGTATATAATTTCGGTGATGTAATTGCTGTTAGCCTTTTTGGCTTTTACAGCTTCATCAGATACTGTGCTCACAGGCCAGGGGCCCGCGTGCCAGGTTTGGTTCGACCAAACATAAATACTTATATAAACTCCGACAAAACCCACGAAATTCGGACTGTGTCGCGTTCGCTGCGTGTTTGCGCGATTTCGAATATCTAAAATGATTTTAAGTCGTCTAATGACCGTCCGAGGGAGGCTGTGGGCCTCAATTCGCACTGTCGACTTGTGTGTCGGTAACACTGGGCGGTGAGAACCGCCCTGGAATACGGGTGTATCGTGTGTACGCGGTGTGAACTGGCAGTTAGTGTAACAAAAGGGGAATATGAGCCTTAGGAACTTATGTCTCATGTGACGAGCCACACATAAATATGCTGCGTGGCTCCGCATTTATTATAAGCTGACGTTTCGGTACCACCAGGTGGAAAATTTGTTCTAAGCTAATCACTTTCTTCCATAAAAAAAGCGTTTAGCTTTGTTAAATTTGAATACGTTATTCCACAATCTTTAGAGGTAGTATGATTTTCTGTAATTTTTCTTAGGCAACTTACACGGCGCTTATAGGAACAGGTGGGGGATGGATTTTGTTAAGTCACCATCACTTGGTCATACTGATTTTCACAAATCACGTATTGTATATGTATGGTGCCCATCTCATCCAGTGAGTGTAGTAAAAGTCGACAGAGAGAAAATTAAAACCAGAAGATGGGCAGCAGCACCTTCTTGGAACATCTTAATAACTAAACTGCGGTTGCCAACCCGCCTGCCAAGCCTGGCAACTATGGCAAAAACCATCCAAAGTGAGAGCTACAAACTAGCAATCTATCGGGGAGGCCTACGTTCAGCGGTGGACTAGTAAAAGGCTGAAATGAAGATGATGATGTGTATGTATTTAAAAAACAGGTAAACATTTCTTTTCATTTATTATATATTACTAAAAACTTAAAAACATAATTGAACGTAAACATTATTAAACCAAGAATGAAATCAACTGACAGTGGCATATATTGTCCATAAAGAGATAGGGTACATATTTAACTGGTGGTAAGATTCCTATGCAGGATGCCGTCTAGGTAGGTAGGTACCCTAGGACCAGTTATTCTGCCGTGAAACTGTAGTGCCTAACATTACCGTGTATAGGGTTGAAGGACACTGATAGCTAGTGTAATTACTGGGCATATGTGACATCAACTAATGTCTCAGGGTGACACAGCATTTGTTATGGGCAGACGTTGCACTTACCATCAAGTGAATGACTTTCTCGTCTCGTCAATTTCTTCCATAAAAAGCCATTAGCCGATAGGTGCCCGGCAGAGTAGAAAAGCCGCTTCCGAGTTGTCGTAAGCGGGAACTAAGGTAAGGCACTGACATCCTTTATTCGTGCAGAATAATACCAGAATATGCAGTACTTTTTTTGACTCGTACCAAAATAGCGGAGACGTGGTTCGCCGCCCATCACGTCTCGTCTCCGGCGGGGATGAAAAATAGGCTTCTGGTGTGGTCTCTGCCTATTCTATGGCAAGAGAGCGTGATTATATGTATGTAGGTATGTATTAAAGCCATGAAGAAAAAAAAAAAGGTTCACAAGAGACAGGAAAATTTTAACTGTATAGACAATTTCTTGTGTAATTTTATAACGTTCGCAATAATATTGTGTGATTAATCTCTGTCATTTCAGCCTATCACTAGTCCACTGCCGAACATAGGCCTCCCCCACAGATTGCCATAATAATTTGTAGCTCTCATTTTGGTTTGATTTTGCCATAGTTGCCACGCTTGACAGGCGGGTTGGCAACCGCAGTTTAATTATTCAGTTGTTTCAGGAAGATCCTGCTGGCCATTTCCTGGTTTTTATTTTCCAACTGTTGCCTATTCCAACACCCACGGTATGAGATATGGTAGCAGATTATCTTAAGCCGCCACCACACGGCCAATTATTCACTACATAAATTACAAAAAATACTTATTAGAAAAGTGATCCGAAGAAAATTAAATAAATACACTTTGTCGAAGGTAATAGTCAAGGTTTCGACTCTTGATGATAACTGATGTAATTAATATGTTCCTGTCTGATTATCGGCCACAGCGACAGCTTCCGAATACTGTCGGAAGCTATCAGCTGCGCTTGTGATATAGAGCCACAAGTATGAGTGTATGGGCAAACGCAGCGTCACTTCCTCGTCCTAACCCACCAGCGCCCAATGTAATGTTCATGCGATAAGCCCGTGCGATAATACCGTGGGAACTTTATGATTTACAGGAAACTATCTCTGTGCCGAATTTCGTCAAGATCGGTTCAATGGTTGTGCCGTGAAAAGATAACAAACAGATAGAGGGACTGAGACAGTTACTTTGGTATTTATAATATTTATTTCTTTATTTATAAATCTTTATTGTTTCCCATACAATGATAGGATATCAAGGGCGGACTTAATGCATTTAGGAATTTTAAGATGTAACAATATAAGACGAAAAATATAATATAAAATAATATTATAATAATTATATATAGAAATATAAACATACATTAAATAATGCAAAATAATTCGGAGACAAACAACTACCAATTTAACATGTAATGATTATTTAATAAATAATAATGATCCAATTTTTGAAGGAGTATTTATTAGACGCTTTCCTGATGTCATCGGGCAAGGAGTTCCAAAGAAGCGCAGCCTGAACAGTGAAGGAGTTACTATAAAACCCGGAGAAATGTGTAGGAATACAAATCTTATTATTGGAGGAAGAACGAAGAACCCTGTCATGTGATGAGGAGAGATACTGAAATTTATCTTTGATATAAGAGGGCGAAAATGGATCATTTAGGATGAAGAAAAGAACAAGCAAAATTCTAGATTTGTGCCTTTGTCGAACAGCCAATTCAGCTGAGATCTATATTGGGATATGTGGTCATACTTTCGCAGACCAAAAATAAATCTAATGCAGTTGATGAGCAGGACCTATCTTGGGATATCTGTATAATCTATAATGGGTAGTATTAGCGTATGGACAAATATAATATTAGTATTCATTAATCTATTTTTACTTTGCGTCCCCAATTGTCGTGTAAGACATTTGTGAAATATCCATCACAGGCACTGACTTATAACTGAATAACTTCATCGTGTAAAGTTTCACCCCGTGTTCGATAGCTCATTATCTGATGGAGGAGATAATCTGTTTTTTTTGTCATGCGTCTGCGCGCGGCGTTAATTGATCGTCTGTCGGACCACGTTCTTAGAAGGCAAACGCGTGACATATTGTTGGCTCCGCAAGAATGGCTACGGAATATTTGCATAGTGTTGATAGTATCCGATGAAGCTGTAAAAGCCGAGAAGGCTAACAGCAATTACATCACCGAAAATATATATAGTGTTGATAATTTTTTTTAGAAATGGGATCATGTTTGTCTTCTGTACAAGTTAATCGGGAGAGACGATAAGGTAGTGTCTGTTTAATAACAATTTCTTCGATTATTGTATTTATTGTTTTCTAAATAGGCAGCAGAATTACTTTTCTGCTGCCGATTTAGAAACAAAGACGAAACAAGGACGTCTTGATTTGTTTACAAATTCGTTTGATTTAAAAATAGATATAAGAAGGTGCAATCAACAAGAAATTATTTTGTAATATTTTGTATTTCTATCTTTTTTAGTCAATAAATTATCAAACAGAAAAAAATACTAGTTTAGTTGTTCGTGTATATTTTGAATTCGGCGACAAACAAAGTTATTAACTACTTAGTTACTACGCAGACTAAAACATGTTAGTTTAAAAACATGTACTACTGGTGGTAGGATTCCTATGCAGGAGTCCGTCTAGGTAGGTACCACCCCAGGGCCAGTTATTTTACCGTGAAGCAGTAGTGTGCAAACATTACTGTGTTTCGGTTTGAAGGGCACTGTGAGCTAGCGTAATCACTGGGCATAAGGGTGATGGGTACAGTGTAGTGTCACACAGAAATTTTCTGGGTGGCACAGCATTTGTTATGGGCAGACGTTGCGCTTACCATCAGGTGAACGTTTTGCTCGTTTCATCACTTTATGCAATAAAAAAAAATTTACGTTTTCTTTAAAATCGTTCTCATATCCTTTCTTTGTGCCTTCTTCACTTTTGCCACCGTCTTAATATATGTTTTCTTTCTGATAATAAAATAATATTTCTGTATTGACGGAACTATTAGAAAAAACATGCAATTTAAAGCTGTGAAAAGGGAACAGTAGTAAATATAAAGATATTATTTTGGTACGTTGAACCCGAAGTGAACATGTTTGGTAGTTCTTCGTATTGTAATATATATCGTGCCACTTTCATAAATTTTCAACAACACATGTTAATTAAACATTGTTAACGATGCGTTGAAAATTTATAGCCGAAGTAAATGCTGCACTTAAATCTTCATTAATAAAATATTTTTAATTGTAACTATGATTTTTTATAATGTAACAACTATAAACATTTTATGACTTTTAAAATTACCATCTTTTTGGTATCGTGATGATTCCAAATAATTTGTCTTATAGAAGAAATATACCTACTTAAAAAAAATAATGACGCCACCCAAGTCACCAGTGATAGGTAGGTCCTGACTTTCCTGACATTATTGGGCGCGATGAGACTAAAATTTCGGTGTCGAATTTGAGTCAATGTTTTCGTGGAACGTTTCTATTATTATTAAATAATATTAAGTTATACCCGTGCGAATTACTTACTTACTATGAATACTTTTTTAAAGGCTGTAAACAACTCAAACCGACAGCCGTCGTGCATGTTAGTTGAACAAATTGTCAAGAGGTGGCGCTTTCTATTACTATATTATTACTAAATTTATTAATTTAATATTTTCGTCATTAGAAGAAAAAATTATTTCAAATTGCTTATCAAACATTGATTTTGATACAGTATAAAGTGAAATATTTCATACCGACAAAAAGCACTTTAGAAAAATATTCATCATCATCATCATCATTTCAGCCTATTACAGTCCACTGTTGAACATAGGCCTCCCCCATAGATTGCCACAAAACACGGTCCTGAGCCACCTGCATCCATCGACTTCCCGCAAAACCGTGCAGGTCGTCGCTCCATCTAGTGGGGGGTCGCCCTACGCTGCGTTTGCCGGTACGAGGTTGCCACTCGAGAACCTTTCTTCCCCAACGGTTGTCGGTTCTACGAGCTATATGGCCGGCCCATTGCCACTTCAGCTTGCTAATCCTAAGGGCTATGTCGGTTATTCTAGTTCTGCTGCGGATAACATCGTTGCGGATTTTATCTCGCAGAGAAACTCCGAGCATAGCCCTTTCCATAGCTCGCTGCGCGACTCTGAGCTTCCTCATGCGGCCTGCAGTGAAGGACCACGTTTCGGTTCCGTAAGTCATCACTGGCAACACGCACTGGTTATATACTTTTGTTTTCAGGCATTGAGGTATACTCGACGAGAAGATGTGACGCAATTTCCCGAACGCTGCCCAGCCGAGTTGGATCCGTCGATTGACCTCTTGGTCGAAGTTGGACCTACCTAGTCGGACAATCTGTCCTAGGTATAAATATTCGTCGACAACTTCGATCGTAGTGTTCCCAATAACAACCGGTATAGGTGTGACATGGACGTTAGACATGATCTTCGTCTTGTCCATGTTCATCTTAAGACCTACCTGTTGGGAGACACTATTGAGGTCATTGAGCATAGCGCTGAGGTCCTCCAGCGATTCTGCCATTATGACTATGTCGTCGGCAAATCGAAGGTGAGTGATGTATTCGCCATTGACGTTGATACCGTATCCTTTCCAGTTCAGTAGTTTGAAGACATCTTCCAATGCAGCGGTGAAGAGTTTCGGGGATATAACATCACCCTGTCTTACACCTTTCTGCAATTGGATCGGTTTCGTACTCTGGTTCTGTACTCGGATAGCCATCGTAGCATTGGTATACAAGCACTGCAGCACATCGATATACCGACAGTCAATTCGGCACCGCTGAAGCGACCGTAGCACCGCCCAAATTTCGACGGAATCAAAGGCTTTCTCATAGTCCACATACGCCAGACATAGCGGAAGATTGTACTCCTCGGTCTTTTGTACTATCTGGCGAAGGGTATGTATGTGGTCTATGGTACTAAAGCCTTTTCGGAATCCAGCTTGTTCGGGAGGCTGGAAGTCGTCAAGTCTACTTGCGAGACGATTCGTTATGACTCTCGAAAACAGCACGTAGACGCGGCTCAGAAGCGATATCGGTCTATAGTTCTTCAAGAGGGCATTATCACCCTTCTTGAAGAACAGGACAACCACGCTTCTGCTCCACGCTTCCGGCGTAGCGCCGCCGTGGATGACGGAATTAAAATATTATATAATATAAAAAATATTATATATATATATATAGATTGTTTTTATATCAGCGATGTTAGTATTAGTCGTGTTTATTTATTTTTATTTGGATCAAAATTCTTATATAATACTGTAGTTCCACTTCTGCCACGTTTACTGAGTTGCACACGCTCTTTTTTGTATTATGGAAGCACCTGCAACGCAACGAGACCTGTAAGCCAACAATTTGTGTTTTTGCACAAATGTTACTTCCGGTTGGGATTCAAACCCAGGGCCCGCGGCGTAGAAGTCAGGTACTCCGACCACTGGGCCACACGGTCGTCGATTTACGTAATACCGGAACAGTGTAGATATTGACGTTCTTAAGAGCTTTAAACAAGCCTAAATTTTACAAAGAAATGTCTCTGACTTACACTTACATATGTTAAGGTAACACTGATATGATTACACTGATATGTTAAGGTAATGAAAGCGGTGTAGTATACCTTTTTTACCAATCTTATTAGAATTAAAAGCTTGTTGATGTGATGGTACATTGCGGTGAGCACACGGTGTTAAATTAGATTGTTCATATTATTCGCACGGTTTGATGGACATCGTCAAGGAACTGACGAAGATCTTAAACAGCAGGAAGTTATCATTTTGTTCGGCACGTAATAGAGCATTCTTAGCTTTCATTTTTAGTGGATTTATGTTTTCTTTTTTTTATATAACCGGCTCATTTTAATCGCTCAGCCATCGGGCGTTTATCCTAAAATTGTTACCTGGAATTTCAAGTACTCGTGCAGCTAAATATCGTAAGAAATCTTTGTCTAAGAAAAAAATAATTAAAGATTATTTAGAAATTCTGTATGAGTGTAAAATGTTGTTTCGAAATAAAAAATAGTAGTAATACGTAGTTTGCTCTAAAGTAAGAGCAAGTTTTTGCTGTTATTCGATAGGCATATCTCAAGTCACTGTACAATGATCTAAAAACGCGGAGTTCTGCAATTAAGACCAATTACTTTTTACTTTTTCTTCGTAGTTCATTGTAAATTGAGTTATTAGCGAACATTATTCATCTAAGTATCTTTATACCTATATAATTTAAATTTAAATAGCTTTATGATCTATTTATCATTTGTGTTATTATAAAGTCCGTTTGAATTACCATTCAGACACCATTCGTTACGTGAATAATTTAGCGAATCTCCTTATACAATTACAAATCGAGTGTAATAAAATTGGTTGAATACCGAAATACTTTTGCAAAAAAGATATATTATCTTGTCGTGTTAAACCTTGTTACTAATAATAGTTAATTATAAATAAGTTTAATACTATCTGGATTTTAATTACTATAATTTATTCTTAGTTCGAGGTTGATTATGTTTCTAGCAAATTGCTAGAAGCACTCTCTGCTATGACATCGCCTGTTCTCTGTAACCATAGATAGCGTGTCGTGTAGATGTGACGGCTTTTGATATTGGACTACATCCACAAGAAAACATTCTAGGTCTTGATATAATTTTCAACATATAATGTTTGTTTAAACATACAAACATTCACGCATTTTGCTATATGTAGGGTAGGTAGAGACTATACCCGTAGCCCACTTTTCGCCTCTCGGAAAAGAGACGTGACGGATGGCGAACCAAGTCGCCGCAATTTTGGTACGAGTCGAAAAAATCTTACTCCCTAGTGCGTATTGACAGCGTTGCGTATTATGGTATTATTCTGCACGGATAAAGGCTATCCGTACAATACCTTAGTCGCCTCTAACAACACCTCGTTAGGAAAGAGGTAAGTGCTATTCTACTCTGCCGGACACCTATCTGCTTTGCTTTGGTTTTGTTTAAAAACGGTGCTAAATAACTGCCCGGGGGAACAAATTAACAGAACTATGGACAAGCGTTCTGAACTCTTTGCACAAGACTACGTTCAAGCAAACTACGTCCGTAAACAGAGTCCGCACAATTTATTATGCTAAGTTCTCTGTAGCGCCGTACTGCGCTCGTCACCTCGATACATCGGTGCTTACGTTTAAAATGCCCTGAAATTAATAGCTTCAGTGCTCTTTACACTGGAACACATTTGTATTTTCACGCTGCCTGCCAATAGGAAAACTATTGGTAGGTAACCGGCCCTGCAATATACACAAGACCCGCATAACGATTCAACTCTAAGCTGCATCCGATCGCCTAGGCGAACGGTCCCTGACTGAATAATCTATACAGATATTGTAAAGCTGAAAGAGTTTGTTTGGTTAAACGCGCTAATCTCAGGAACTGCTGGTTCGAATTGAAAAATTATCTTAGTGTTGGATAGCTCATGTATATAGAGGAAGGCTTTAGGCTATAACATTATGCTACGACGCTATAGCGTCACGCTACGACCCTTGTAAATTAAACGGCGGGTAAAACGGCGGGGCGCAACAACTAGTGGAGAATAAAGATAAATCCCGAAAACAGTGTAGTAGTATACTTCGTTCAGAGCGCACTCAGACCCAATAACCCAATTCACCCAATCGGTAATAACCAATTGCAATTGCAGCATTTGACGGTCGCGCACGAATTTGCCTGACTTTATCACTCCGATCCTCCTACACAACGACTAAATTTCTTGAACGATTTCAATAAGCTGTTATCGTTTGATGTACCTTTATATCCTGCGTGTCATGTTGCCAACATTTTAAATGATATCTTATACAGCGTAAATAAAATACTATTTTTAAAGACGGTTTCTAGTGTTCGACTTTTTGGTTCTTGAACTTTTTTTGTCTTTGGCGATGCTTCAAGCTAAGTTTTCCGCTCTGAAAACGTTCTCATAATGAAATGTTTAATTCTTGGAATCTTACATCGACTCGGTTGCGAAGTGCAAAAGATTTGTGTATTACGTCTTAATTACTATTAGTCTTTGTATGAAAGTTACATTTCCGTGGTTTCTATTGCGAGAATTAACTGTTTGAGATATAAATCTAAACACGCTAGTACACATGGTGTATCTGCTAGCAGCTTCTGGATAAAACAGAGAACGACAATTTAGCTTTTTAATATCACCCTTGTAGATAAATCCAGCGAAACCGTCCAGTCCGTTGACTGCGCGGTACCAAGTCGTGTGTTTGAATGTATTAGTAATTGTAAAGTGGAATAGAAAATAACATTTTTAATTCAGTGTTGATTATTTACATACATACATAACAGTCACGCCTTTTTTCAATAAGGGCTAGGCAGTGGCTACTCACGTAGCCCACTTTTCGCCCTCGCGAGAAACGAGACGTAAAGGGTGGCGAACCACGTCGCCGCCATTTTGGTACGAGTCAAATAATTATTACTCCCCATTGTTTTTCCACAAGCAGTATTGTGACAGTTTTGTATATTATGGTGTTATTCTGCACGAAAAAGGTCTGTCTATACAATATCTTAGTCGCCTCTTACGACACATTGGTAGGAAAGAGGTAGGTGCTATTCTACTCTGCCGGACACCTATCGGCATTATTAGTTATTTATATAATTATTAATGACATGTCATCGTTTTCTTTGGGACTGGGACGGGCGCTGTGTGGTGTCACACAGAAATATTCTGGTTGACACCGTATTTGTCATGGCAGTAAACATTGCACTTACCATCAGGTCACTTATGCTCGTTTTGTCACTTTGTCCAATAAACAATACTTATAAACACTCTATTGATACCATCCTGAGAGGATGAACTGAATTACTGATACAAAGACGTCGTTTGATATTATATAATATATAATTTTTGAGCAGACAAACACCTACAAATAAACAGATACACGTATATACATTTTTTATTGGTATGTTAAAATTCTAAAAGACTAGCTGACCTGACCCGGCTTTGCACGAAAGTAATAAGTAGTAATAAAGTCTGTATATCTGTAGAAAAACAACACCAGCCCATTTACCCATTTAAGAATAAATGTACGTAAAATCTGTTCTTAGTGGGTGTCTATATCGAAACGGGAATATGTATGTCCAACTTCAAGTCAATAGATATTGTAGTTTTGGAGATATCGTGAGTTAGTACTAAATCTCTTTTATATATAAAATTTGCGGATGTGCGACTTCGTCCGCTTGGATATAGATTTATTAAATATACCGTGGGATGTTGTTGATTTTGCGGAATAAAAAGTATTCTATGTTCTCCAGGATGCAAGCTATCTCTTTGCCAGACATACAGAGAGAGTTACTTTTGCATTTATAATATTAGTTTAGGATAGAGATGTCGTTGATAAATACAAAACAAAATGTGATCAATAAATCAATTGTTTATCACATCTGTGTGGGTCAAAACACCACTAACTACATAATGTTTTAGATAAAATATTACGTTTTTAAACGAAAACTATCTTAATAAATATATTGCGAAAATATTTACATGTTCCTTTTAAAGAAGTTTCTAATACAATTCTACTGTAGGAGCTTTTCTAAAACTATTATATAAATCTAACAAATCTGCATAACAGTTTTCTAAGCTTCTCGCTTTAAGTTTGCATTAGTCAAAATTCTACGTCTGAACGGAGCAACAGGTTGAGAAACGTGTGAATGAATTTTGCAGCCACGATGACTAAGCTGCGTCATTTATGCGGATAGTCTACTTTTTCTACTGATTTTTAAAAAAAGCACGTGGTGTCGTGGGAAGCTTTTATTCTTTTTATAAAAGTTAATTGGGAAAATAAAATAACACGGCTGAATATAAGGGCATAAGCGTTTCATTCTTTCCATTTTAAAATGTTGATAAGAAAAAAACTCATACATAATTTAAAGATTGTACATTCATTAAATTTATATACAATTAAAAAAATAAACTACTGTAACATCAACAAATATAAGATAATTACCTAGTACTCTGTCTCGCTCAGTCACATGGCCAACAATACGCGCAGCCCAGCCAACGAGGAGCCGTTCGTAATTTTTCACTTTTTTGAGTTAGGTCCCAAACATGCTTTAAGAAGCTTCGCTTCTTTATTTAAAGATAACTTATGTAAAGCGATAGTTTATATACATACAGTTTGGTGTGGGCTTCATTTTATTTAGAGAGAATAGCCACGTACGTATACGCGCGTGTACCGGTTTTTAATTTATTCATGTACTTATATTCACACACGTCTGTAAAATAAATGAGAGAGAGAGAAAAATAAAAAATAAACAAAGATATGTGAGGGGCTGCAGCGTCTACGTTGCGAAGCATGCACTTTGGTAAAACTGCCGTCGCCAGTCTGCCGTCCGCCTGCCAAGGTCGGCCATTATAACAAATCCTCTTGAGTTTGGAGAGGCTTATGGACATTATATTTTTACTGCACTCCAATTAAAATTACCAACACTGAGCACATCAATCGCGACAGCTTCATCTATACAATAAATTAATATACCATGCAGCTATACTCACGTAGTAGATGTGTGAAGAGATTATTTTTATATATAACCACGCATTTGGCAGTGAAGATAGATTCCAGCACATTACCTCTCGAAAATGAGCATAGGCGTTTGCCACGCAGTAGGACTTTACAAATGAAGTTGATAAAAAGTAGATAAAAAAAAGTTTATTTACAGTTTATACTGTAATTTTTTTTATTACAACTATTAAGCAGAACTCATTGCAATGCTACATTACGCTATTCAACCACTAATTTGAAAAAAAAAAAACTATTACATTCTTGAGTCCTGATATTTTTTATATTAAAATGGAAGCCTAGTGCGTTACAAAGAATGGCTGTCAAACAAGCAACAATAGAGGTGTAGGTGCGATTGTTAATTTCCATCAACAGAGTCATCCACATCACTTATGTAGGAATGGGAGAAAGAGCGAGGCCGGTGCCCGCAGCGGCAGTCGCTCAACACGCGCAATTCGACATGGTCAACTGTACATAATTGTGCAGTACTGAGTATAAACGTCTAAAACCTCGCGCGAGTTTCCGAACTGATAATAAAAAAAACAACTCAGTTTTGGCGCGAACTTTGCCGTCGTATCATTTAATATCATAATTAGCGTAGACAGAATGAGTTAGACAAACAAGTTTTGTGAATGAAAGTGAATTAACATTTTAGTAACGTGTGTGAGAGTGAACGTGATGAATTGCGTAAGAACAAAAATATTTCAGAAGATGCAAGCGGATTTTTAAACTACTTAAGTGATTAATTATATTTCCTATGATTACTATACGCATACTGTTTTGTTTGGCCTATTGTCATTTAGAAGAATACAATATAACATAATTATTTTGATTCATTATACAATAGATTATTTACATTTGAACGTATTTTTTAAACTACACTGGTTCGCAAAATATTTTTGTCCTGCGAAGAACCAACCAGAAACACAGAAGGCAGTTTTTTTCTTTGTATCATTTTTAAAACAATATATTTTACAATTAGAAGAATATCATAAATTTAAAGATGTTAATATAGCTTGGCAGCATTTAAGAATATACTAACTCTTTGGTTATTTGACAACGCCATATAATACTCACGGGGAACAATTAAAAAATTATGAGTTATGGCCTCTTTCTCAGAGCATAATAAAACTTGATTTACATAAACGCCTTTTTTAAGTAGGAACTGAATTCGTAACAATGGCAGATTGTTCTTGGGAAAATATTGACTTGTGGGATATAGTAGAAAATAATCAGAAGAAGTTGAATAATCGCGATATCGAATGCGTGAACGAAGTAATTGCAGACTTTCCTCTATATACTTGTTTGTCTTTGTTTTATTTGTTAACTTATTCTTTTAAAAGAAGAGGGAAAAGAGATAAATTGGGAACGAACAATTAAGCATTACAAAACAATTTTAAATATGAGTGATTGTAAATTTAAAATTTTAGAAAGCGCTAGTAAACTCTTCCAGTAACCATCAATTAATATAAATTGGTTATTAAAAAAAATTAAGTACTGTTAGATACCAGAGTTACAACTTGCTAATGCATGTTTATAAAAGTCAGCAATTAGCATGCTATGTTTTATTCAAATACGAAAATAATAATCATCTAATGTATCACAAGGTGCTCACAGATAAAAAATAAATAAGTAATTATTATCTAGCTGTCAACATTTTAAGCAGTGCTCATACAAAAAAGAGGAACCTTGAGCAAATATTACTAACAAACAGTACTACTATTTACTATTTTTAGTAGAGTTATTCTTATACATTTCAATAACAAATTAATAGTAATGAAAATATGCATAATAATGATGAAAATAACATGTAGCCGATGGGTGTCCGGCAGATTAGAACAGCACATACCTCTTTCCTTCCGAAGTGTCGTAACAGACGACCAAGATATTGTACGGAACAACCTTTATTCGTGCAGAATAATACCCTAATATGCAATGCTGTCACTATACTGCTCGTTGGAACCCAATGGGGAGCAAAATGGCGGCGACATTGTTCGCCACCCGTCACCTCTCGTTTCCCGCGTTACGGGTGTTGTCTTTGCCTGCCCCTTATTTGGTAAAAAGGCTTGACGGTACGAATGTATGTATAAAAATATACATATTTTTTTAGAATTCACATTGAATATTTTATTGCCGCTTAACAATACAAGATATCACTTTCTTACGATTCATTTTTTTTCCTTATATTATTGCAATGACTAACCGTTCTACTCAAGTATAATCCCTTATCATCATCATCATATCAGCCTATCATGATATATATTAGTCATCATGTATATCATCATAATATTATATATATTAGTACATTTCTCTGACCATAGGCCTCCCCCATAGATTGCCATAAAAGTTTGTAGCTCTCATCTTGGGGGGATATTTCCATAGTTGCCACGCTTGGCAGGCGTGTTGGCAACCGCAGTTTATTTATTCAGATATTCCAGAAAGATGCTGCTGTCCAACTCTTGATTTTTATTTTCCCTCTGTCGACTTTTACGACACCCATGGGATTGGAGGGGGTGGTAGATTCTCTTATGCCGCCACCACACAGCATTAATCCCTACATCGTATAAAATCAATGTAAACAACATAAAATACATATTTGCTAGATTAACTACATAGATAAGATGAATGCTTAACTCAGAACAGAAAATGAGGGCCAAATCACCACTGATTTTGTGTAGAATACTTAGCAGGCTCGCGGTGTGGTCGTGTATACAATAACAATTGTATCGCGAGGTTAATTCGTTGACTAAAATAGGAGACATCTCTGTCACCAGAGATGTTGACCACGCGCGACGAGAATAGACTAACGTCACGCGTGTGGTGCCCTCAGTCCCAGTGTCTTTACGCAACAACTTTTGATGACCTTAATTCCACGCCTCCGGTCCTGGGTTGGAATCCCAGCCGAAGTGAACATTTGTGCTTATACACAAATTGTTGGTTTTCGGGTCCGATTGTGCTGTGTATGTGAAATGTACATCTGTAAAACGCACCCGCGATACAGGAGAAATCCTACTGTCGCATCTTTTTTTTGAAAGATTGTCTTGTAGCTGAGTATTTGCACCCGATGCGCTTATCGACCGATGGTGTCACCCACAGGTGTCACCCCACGAATGAAAGCCGACAATTAAAACAAGAGACAGTTTTTATTTTCGCGGCTCTATGGTTCGGTCGGGGTTTCCATAGAAATCATCGTTACTTGTCGCCTTTTTCGTTCGAGTGCTACCGTTTAGGGGTTGACATCCGTCCGCGATTAAGTCACAAGTAACCGAGGGTGTCAATTGTGTTTCTCTCAATACTTTACCAACACTTGGGGGCCTGAACCGAATATTAATCAAAAGAAGGAAATAACGTTAATACAACAAACAGCTAATTTTAGAAATCAATGTTCAATTTCAGCAGTTATTTTCATTGTAAGGATTTTTTTAGACGCGTTTGCTATCACCTTTTGATGGGTGGCACCCGTTGCAGGCCGCCCCCGCCGATACCTCCTAGCTACGCCACAGGCGCCACGTTTGTACGGACCCCAAAAGATGCGATGTCACCAAACATATCACCAAGTCGTTTTTCTGTAGAGTGGTCATTCCGATAGATGACGTCATTGATAGTAGTATACAAGGGATTGCACAGAAGAGACGTGGCAATTCGGAATAAAATCTATTCCAATTAGTATAGTATTCGTGTAGTTTAAAAAAAGAAAAAAAATGACTTTCAATAAGTATTATGTAAATAATCGATATTGAATAAAAATTTATTCTATTCTATTCTATTAACTCGAGTTGAAATTCACGTAACTCGAATTTTGTTTTAGTTTGAACACTGTTTACACTTAACACGTCCTACTCACTGGCTATTCAAATACGTCCAAAACAAGAAATCTCCTTTTTTGATGCCGGCATTTTTTCAAATAAACAACAACAAGGATTAGAATGAATTCCTGCATAGGATTTCTTTGCAGGAATTCATCTAGATAGGTATCATCCCGGGGCCAATTATTCTGCCGTGAAGCAGTAGTGTGCAAACATTACTGTGTTTCGGTTTGAAGGGCACTGAGATCTGCAAGTGCGCTATTGGTGGCCCCTCCCGATTGCAGTAACTGACCGAGCCGAGGCCGGCCCCCTTGGGCACCCTCGAGTCTGTTACTCTCGCGAACAGGATGACGGTCCAAGCCGAGATCCCCTCTCGGGGGCCCTTGCGCCAGTCATCCATAAATAAAGGTTTCGGCTAAGCGCCCTCAGCGCTATGCCACCTTTCAATCCGGCGAAGCTGTAAAAGCCTTCGGGCTAACAGTGACCATCAGTCCTAAAAAAAAGCGATATTATATATTGGTGACCAGTGAATCTAGTTTTATTTTCGGCAAACTTCGTGTCATCGTCAGTGCCATTCGGTCGGTGCACTAAAACGAAGAAAAAGGCGAGCGAATCGTTTTCTCGCTCTTTCTCTTGTTTCGTTCATGTATGCCCTAACTGAGATAGTGATAATCCGACTCGAATAAACTCGAACTGAGCGCAACTCGAGTTAAGTGCAGTTAGTAAATAAAGTTGACCCACCCCTCCTGCGCAGGTATGTGGTGTATGCCAGGCCTTGATGACCCATGTAATATAAACAAAAAATATTTTACGCTTAGGTCTACATCTACGAGTATCTTAATACCTGAAGAGAAAACTTTGTATAGCTATTTAAACATATTGCGGTCACGAAGGAGTGTGAGATTTGGCATAGTTAGAGTTTATACGGAGAAGGAGTGCAGTGCATTATGTGTTACAAACTCATCCAATTCAATAAAAAAACATAATGAATTACGGTCGAATTTCGACCATTGGGCGACCACTAGTATTTATTAATTGTAGTAGGTAATTATACGCTAATTTATTGCTTTCGTTTATTGGTATAATTGACATACGTGATTAGATCATTACAGCGGTAAATTTATGTAAATTCTGCATCTAATTATCGATTTTCTTTATCGTTCACTGTACGTTCCTTATTATGACATACTCTTAAAAGCATTCATGCCAGATAGTTGCGAGCAACAGCTGATACAAGAAGCTTTATGGTTACAACAACATGCATTATGAAGTAGAAAGTGTGTATTTTTTTCTTTACGGTGAACAGAGATATGCTAATAAAGTTAACATATCTCTGTGTGATGGGTCGTCAGATCCCATGAATTTCAAATTTCATTCTTATTAGCATTTATAATAGAAAATAAGATTCCAAGATTGAATCTAAAATGAACTGAATTTCAAATATATTTAAGAAATAAAAAACGAATAGTCGTACTAAAAAATACTTATCAATGAAATGCGTTCCATGTACTTTGTAATTGGTTAATTGCTTTTATCCGCTGATGATTCATAAATAGAATGTATCTCGATAGGTACAAAGAATTAATTTCAAATAACAATATAATAATTGATAGAGATTTTTTAATGACGCAATTGTATATTCTAAATTTAAAATATCTATGTTAAAAATATTTGTCGTATAATGTTTGAGAAACTCGAAGTGATTACGTGACATGCGTCGGCTAGCGTTGGACTTCGGATATGAAGAAAATCTATAGACGGCCATATTGCTTTACCATTTTTGACAACTTACAGTAATTTAAAATTTCATTTGTAGGTTTGCACTACAGGCGTTACGCTAAAAAAGTTTATTTGACCGATGCCCATAAAGCAGCTTGGTTGAATTTTGATATGGAGTTTTTAAATTTCGATAGGTCAAGACAATATTTACATATGATAAGAACTTCAAATCCAGCTAACATGGTCGATTAAATCTGTAGCTTTATAACAATAAACGATATTATGAAGATCATTTATTTATTTATTTAATTTAAACTTCTATGCACTCAATGGCGGACTAAATGCCTGAAGGCATTCTCTCCCAGTCAAGCATGAGGCTAAGCAGAGATAAACATATGACAGCCGGTGCAGCAAACATTAAATACATTAACCTGATACTGTGGCCTTCAAAAACGCCTGAATTAAACCCAAAAGAAAATCTTTGGGGACTTATAAAATGAAAATATGTAAATACGATTTTTAGGTAACATCCTCTTCTGCCCTTTCGGATGTATTTAAATTACGCGACATTTTAAATTTTATAAATAATTTTTTTAATTGAATTATTTTAGTATCGTCTTCTCGAAAATACGCTAAACTAGAACACGACGAAACAATAAATAATATTTCGTATGGTATCGTCGATTACACGGTGGTGTGTACTTTATTACATACTTACGTACTTTATTACATATTCAGTATATGCACGAAATGAGATAACAGCTGTAAGTTCAAATATAATATAAATAATATATAGGAATATAGTAAATAACACGTCACTGACGTCATGCAGTGGTGAAGTATTTAATTGTCGCATTAATGATTTAAGCGAAAATAGAGCTTGTAGTTTTGTGATGTGCAAACGACATTCCACCTAAGGGTGGTAAAGCATTTATTTCATTATTGACTTATACAAGTTCAAAATTAATTATAATATAAACGAAAAGTAAATGACATATACTTTATATTGTTATGTGATAATTTATTTTATCTGCTGAGAATTCATAAATAGAGTGCATATCAATAGGTACAACGAATTAATTTCGAGCAAACTAACAATAAGTAAAGAGTTTTTCCATGGCAACTATATATTCTTAATTTAAAATGTTTATTTTTTAGTATTAAAGGAATGTTGTATAATGTATGAGACATACGAAACGATTACGTGACATGCGCCGGCAAGCGTTTTTGCTACAGTTTATAGAGGAAAACTTCTTTAACTGTAATTAAAAATGTCGTGATGGATTGCAAATTAACGATATTGTAACTGCTAATCACAGATTAAAGAAATTTAGCGTGACGATGTCTACTTGTAGTTTTAATTGAAACGGTAAAAAAAAAATTTTTTTTATGAATTAGGTCTCTAGCGTATATAGTACCTTAATTAAAATTCATCGTCATCACAGTCAATAGCAATGTTCAGCGACGAAATTACTGTGATCATGGAGACAGAAATAAAATTTGAGATTAAAAAAAATGTACCAACGAAATATTACTCGTCGTACTCTTGACATATTCATAAAGATACGAGTATAATCTAGGTCAGAAAGTCAAGTTTTGCCAATACATTTTATTCAATTTTAAATTGCGTCAATTTGAAACGTTTGACCTCTATATTAAACAAGAGCCGACAATAAACTCCGTGGTTAATAAATTATCATGAAATAATGTTATTTTATAATTGCACTTAAACGTCGATTAAAAAAAAGAAATCATGACACGTATAATTTATACGTTTTATTATTTTAATTATCTATTCAGTTATAGTTAATAAATTAATACTTATTGCGTTATTAAATCGATATAGCAAAGCATGCGTTGTGATTTATTTGATAAGCGCTTGAAGCTAACACCGGTGAACAATAACACATAGAAGCACGTTCACTACAAAAGTTAGTTAAGCCGCATTAATTAAGCGGTTAACGTACTTATTATACTTTCTTATTAAGTCTTAGATTGGAATACACAGTGGAGCGAATTTACTTTCTTTGTTTTTCTTCAGACTGGAATTTTCCTGCTAAAAAGGATGATGTTCTCCAATTCCTCTGAATATATTTTCAAGAGAATCTACCCCCCCATCTCGTCCCGTGAATGTCGTAAAAGTCGACAGAGGAAAAATAAAACCAGGAGATGGGCAGCAGCGTCTTCCTGGAACATCTGAATAAATAAACTGTGGTTGCCAACCCGCCTGCCAAGCGTGGCAACTATGACAAAATCCCATTTTAATGATTTTTTTTTATTAGAAAGGGGATCTCGTGATATCGTAATTATGTCAAGTTCTGATGATGGAATCTATGAGAAAATAAAGAAACTCTGTTTGGTGTTTTGGTGTAAAAATAAAATATTTATTATATTATCGCCATCATCTACTCGTAACACTGAGTATGGGGAAATCTTTTAACGCTTTCTTTTTCTTTTGAGTAGTAGACGTAATCTCGTCCACTATGTTCACTAGATAATCAGCCAAGCCTGATCATAGAGTTGAAGATGACGAATTTTACAAAAGCCAAAGAATAGTCAGTTGTATCATAGTTACTTTTCCCATGCTACATTACACAGAGAAAAAAAAAACATTCTCAGCTTTAGAGACAGTCGTTATTTTGAATGAGTTATGTAACACAGTAACTAGACGAATACGGAAATTAATTACGGAATGTGTTAATTATCAAACAAATGATTTTTACACAGTCTGTGTTTTTTCAAATGAGAGTATCTGTCTACCACGCCGCGGGTCCTGGGATCGAATTCCAGCCGGAGCCAACATTTGTGATAAAACACAATTTGTTGGTTTTCGGGTCTGGTTGTGTTGTGATTATCCTTGTGTCTCTGACATTGCATTCTAGCCTGCCTCCGATCTCATTGCACGAGCATTACAATGGGCACGGTTAGGTGGGAACGAGTAAGTGCACCATGTGTTTGAACACTTGTGGCACTGTTAATAATTTCAGACCGTATTCGGTAGTTGTCGCCGTAGTCGGTCACGAGGACTGATGTTGGTAGGTTTCCTGTGTCGCAGTGTCTGTGTTTCGGTTTGAAGGGCACTGAAGCTAATGTAATTACAGGGTATATGAGACTTAACAACCGATGTGTCACGGTGACGGGCGCAGTCAAGTGCTGCACAGAACTTCCCAATCAAATTTCTGGGTGTAATCGCTAGTATGGGCTACGCCTGCTAATAACTTTCCATTAAGTGATTGATTTGCTCGCCTCGTCACTAACTTTCAAAACAAATGATTAAAAAAAAGGCGGGTTAAAAAACATGATTTTCTTACTTTTCTTAATTAAAGGCAACTGCTTGTTGATGCCCTAGTACATATATCTTGCACGAGAGGGCGAGTTCAAGTTGAACTTTTCACTTGAGCCTTTCCTCGTATCCGACCGTCTAAAACGAACTACCGACATTTCGAGCGATCTGATACCCTGGCTGACTTAGGCTTTTTCTTTTTTTCCATTTGATGAAGTGACGAGACGAGCAAAATGATCACCTGATGGAAACTGTGCAACGTCTGCCCATAAAAAATGCTGTGTCACCTAGAACATTTCTGTGTGGCACTACATTGCGCCTGTTACACTGAGATATCAGTTCTTAAATCTCGTATGCCCAGTGATTACACTAGCTCACAGTGCTCTTCAGACCGAAACACAGTAATGGACACTACTGCTTCACGGCAGGATACCTGGTCCTAGGGTGGTACCTACCTAGACGGATTCCTGCATAGGAATCCTACGGAACTCTTGCCCTACTCGCTGGAAATCACGAAAAATTTAATGACGTATAAGAATAAAAATGAAGTAAAAACAACTGTAAATGATAAAATTATGTCAGTCAGGGTGTGCTTGATAAAATGACAAGATTTTATTATATAAAAGACTATTTCATGAATTACACGAACTTTAATTTTTCTTCAACCCCAAACGTATTGCGCAAAACGCTACCCCAAACTTCGAATCCACATGATTCGAACCGAGAATCACTAAGACCCCCAAATGAAACAGGTGGTACTCTGCAGACAAGGCGGTCGACATTATACAATTAAAGAATATCTATATAATCTTCTAAATGATCCTTCGAGGCTTATGCAAACATTTTATTTAAAAAAAAACTGCTTGGTTTCCTGCTGATTCTTACCAGGAGTGGAGAATGTTTCAGAACCAGAGTTATAGAATACGTTCAATATAAATTATGCAATATATATATATATATATATATATATATATATATAAATATTTAACAAAACTGTACTTTTTTTTTTGATAAAGTGACGAAACGAGCAAAATGTTCACCTGATGCAACGTTTGCCCGTAACAAATGCTGTGTCACCCAGAAAATTCTGTGTGACACCACACTGCGCCCGGCACCCTGAGACATGAGTTCTTAAGTCTCATATGCCCAGTAATTACGCTAGTTCTTAGTGCCCTTCAAACCGAAACACAGTAATGTTTGCACACTACTGCTTCACGGCAGAATAACTGGCCTTGGATTTGTACCTACCTAGACGGACTGGTAGTGTTCATGTAGCGATTAATTACTGGGTAAATGGGACTTAAGAATTGATGTCTCAGGGTTATGACTTTGCAACTGTTGTGTGGGCGCCTGCCCACTTACACTTAATGCTTAGTTAATACCTTAAAAATGTAGCTGACGAATAAGTTCTTTATTACTTACGCTTTAAGTGTATAAAAAACGTGTAACAGAAAACAATTTTATAAAATGTATAACGCGCGTCTACATTTTGCGAAATCTTCTATATTATAATAGTTTATTTACTGTAATTTTGCCAGAAATAATTTTTAAGCCATATATACAATATGTGCTAAACTGTATGTGTTTACAAAAGTGATGACAATAATTAGATGACCAGCTTATTGAAAAAAATGTGTCTTTGAACAATGGGAAAATGTCCAAAGACCGTTCCAAGGACGATTGCAACGCGATTGGACGTTTGATAAAAGATTTCTGCAGTTGTACAGAAAATGCTGCCTGGTCGCCCGATATGACTGCTGACAGAAAAGGCCCGTTTCTTAAAAGCGAATTGACTAACATGTCAGCAATGAGGAGGAGAATAATGACGATAGCTAAAAGGAGGAACAAAAATCCTGAGCCGCCGAACCTAAACTATGAGACTGAGAAATCTGTAGACAATCTTACATCGAATTTAATAAATACAACTACTAGCTCAGGAGACAGCATTTTAATGAGAAACATTGATAATTTTCTAATATCACGACGTATGATCGAATTAGAGGAGGACATATATGAAAAGCCGATCCAACAATCTATAAATAATTCCACATGCGGCGAAAACTGGTCACTAAGCAAATCTTGGAAAAATAATAATATTGATTTCTTCAATCAATCCCCTACCCTCGATTCTAATAGATTAATCGACCGGAACGACTACTTGGAACGCATAGACGAGGTCCCGCCTAGGAGGAAACGAGATAAAAAATTAAAAGAGCAAATACGGTACGACAGAAATATTAAACGTCATATTAGAATTCGAGTGATGCTGTCACTGAGAATGAGACGGTATGTAAAGAATCGGCTCGGGAAACAGAAGGTTCCGCCCACTCAGAACGTCGGCGTACCACCACGGCAGTTTCCGAGAGGGGCTTCAGTGACGTCCAGTTTCGGGACCAGATCGTATAGGAGTGTCATGACGGATAAAACCGGAGACGGTGCTGTGCTCTTCGATATACACGAAGCGAGAAATTCGACGATGGAGCTCTGCCACGATTATGTTGAAGATCTCGACACACTGGACATTGCTTTACGCGCCGGTAATTTCAGGTTTGTACTTCTTTGTCTATAGTTACTTAACTTATGACTATAGTTACTTCATTTTCGGTTTCAAATATTAACAAAGCAAATTTGATAGAATTTATGTTTAATAGGGTAAAGGATTAGTATTATACTTGAATTTTATAGAAAGAAACAAATTATTATTTTACCACTATTAAGGTATTATTAAAATCTTAACTCTTATGGATCCATAATCTCCTTTATTGCTTATATATGCTTTTTCGCAGCACGTGTTCTTAACATCTTTATCTTCATCTCTATTTTTTTAACGTCAAATCAATTGTCAATCAAAAACCATTTTTTTATTGGATAAAGTGACGAACAAATCGTTCACCTGGCGTTAAGTGCAACGTCTGCCCATAAGATATGTTGAGTAACCTAGAACATTTATGTGTAATACCACATTGCGCCCGTAACTCCGAGATATCAGTTCTTTAATCTCATATGCCCAGTGATACACTAGCTCTCAGTGCCCTTCAGACCGAAACAAAGTAATGTTTGCACACTACTGCTTCACGGCAGAATAACTGGACGCAGGACGTGCAGGCTTCCCCACGATATTTTCCTTCACCGCTTCGCACGATATTTATTTATTTAAGCTGTTATGATTTCGATATTTATTTATTTAAGCTGTTATGCACTAGTGGTACATATGGCCGACTTAATGCCTAAATGAATTCTCTCCCAGTCAATCATAAGTCAAAGCAGAGATAAATACAATATGATAGGCATGATATTGATATGAATGGGGTAAATCGCTCCATCCAATAGATCTAATTTTTGAGCATAAAACAGAGTCTTTGTTGTGTTTGTATGAATTATCCAACGTGTTCCGGGTTCAAACGATTCGTAGAATTTTTTGCCATGCTTTCGTTGTGCACTTATTTGCATTGAAATAACGCAGCTACTCCCACAATTATTTGTATATGTAACATATAGTGATGTTAAACAATGCTAAAGCGTAAACATTATAGATTCCCATATGGAACATTATTTAAGCATTCTGACACCGACCGGATGCTCACACGTCAACCGTGAAGCATCACTATTGTTGTATGTCCCGTACCGCCGAATGAGTTAGATGACACTAAAATAATGTCAAGTTTTGTCTGTTATTAGTTACAGACATAAACAGCATTAATTAAATGGTTTTTATAGTTTACTGGTGGTAGGATTCTTATGCATTAACCCGTCTAGGTAGCAGGGAAAGTTATTCAGTAGTGTGCAAACATTACTGTGTTTCGGTTTGAAGGCCACTGAGAGCTAGTGTAGTTACTGGAAATATGAGATTGAAGAACTCTCAGGACGTAGTGTGGTGCCAGACAGAAACATTGTGGGGAACACAGCATTTGTTTTGGGCAGATGTTGTATTCACAATCAGGTCTACGTTTTGCTCGTCTCGTCACTTTTTTCAATAAAAAAACGTTAACTAAGAAAGAAGAACTTAAATAACAAAGCATTTAAAAAATAACTGCGATTGTTAAAGCTTGGAATTTTCAGCTTCGTTTCGTAGGAAGGGAACAATTATTGCTTTCTATCAGTATACAACTCCTACTAGGTCAATAGAGATTTTGTTTATTATATATATTTATAACTAGAATAAAGAGAAAGGAAAAGGATACTTGCGGAGTTTATTTCGCGTTTCTTCTTCGTACAGAGGTACGTCACTAAGAAATTGTAGTAGTATGTAAGAAAAAAATAACTTTTGGCCAACAAAATTTGATTTTCTTACATACATACATTCATACCTCTTTCCCATTGGGTTAGGCAGAGACCACCCCAATGGGATATCTATCCACTTGCTACGATCCTGAACACACTTCTTTTGCTCCTTCTACTTTTATGAGCATTATCATACAAGCTCGTCGGTTGACGTCGCCTTTCCTTAAAACGTCTTCGATCTGATTGTGATAAGTTCGCCTGCGTCGACCGCAACCTGCTCGCCCATTCACACTCGCCTCATAAATTTTTTTCGTCGATCTTCTTTCATCCATCCTCTCTACGTACCGAAATCAAAGCATCCCCTTCACTATATATATCACTACATCTTTTACCATATCGCAATGTTCCCTTATTACTTGTGCCACTATATCTTCTGTGCAGTTAATAGCGTCCGACAGTATTCGAAAGTTCAGAAGAATAATGGCATAATTTATATACGCACTGCGATACAGAGAAATGGGATAGTATGAGATTTTACTCAGGTATAGGATTAAAGTGATTCTGTTATACTGTTACCGTTTGTTCTTAAGGAGATATTTGTATTAATTTAACATTTACCTTTTTTTATTTAATTTATTTGTATTGAAACAACGGGAGACTTGCAACACTGATGCAGTCTGGGTCACATCAGACGGCCTTGATAGAATGATATATGATACAAATTAAAGCGCTTCTTTGTTTTGGGTAACCAAAGACTTGTAGTTTTAAGGAATTAAGGATAAATTATCTTATATATCTATAATATGTCATACATTATTTAATGAAATTATAGATATTCTAGATAGCAGCCCTGTGGCGGCGAAGTTAGTGGGAGTCGTAACAGTCGGGAAAGGAATATTCTAGAAAAATCTCATGGTCTTTCGAATCTCCGATTGATGGCAGAAGATCTAGTAACGGGCAGCAGCGAAATAGCTTAGTGGTCAGAGTACCTCACTTCTACGCTGCGGGAAATTGTTAGTTTCCGGGTCTGGTCAATTAGTGATTGTTCTCGTGTCTCTGTGACTGCATACTAGCTTGATAACTTTCGACAGCATTAGGTTGCTGTCGCCATGTTCAAAATTCGGCCAGGAGGACATCACTGCATGGCCAATTTGCCTGCCAAGCAACGCACTCACTGCAAGTCATCGAAGCGTGGGAGGGTATTTTCAACAGTGGACTTTATAAGTTGAAATTGAAGAAGGTAATTAAAAGGCAACGAAATGAGAAAACACTTAACAATGAAATTCAAATAATCGATGTAGGATTATGAAAGCTAAAAAAATATAGTGGAAAGTCTTTTAAAATATCAAATCAGAGTCACCGCCGTCGCTACCACCGCGACTTGTTGCGACAGTAAATTTGTTGTGCAATGGGCAAGTCCATTTTAAATTAATGTCTCAACTGACATTTATGGATTTAAGTTGCAACAAAACCTTTTTAATCATTATCAAAAAGTTAGAAGCGTAATAGTTAACAACGTCAATGCGAAAATAAACGGAGCGGCTAGCCGAGATGCATTGTAAAATTTTTAGCGACATGAGAAATCAAGCAGGAATGCGATTAGGCAGGTACCGCCGCAGTGCCAGTTAAGTCTTAAGTATTGCCTGCCGTAAGTATTAGTGAGTAAACATTACTGTGTTTCGGTCTGATGGGCACTGACAGCCAGTAGTAGTAATTATGCCTAGCATATGAGCCTTAAGAACTAATGTCTCAGGGTCACAGGTGCGGTGCCGCTCAGATGTTTACAGCGTTACACAGGGGGTTTTGGAGCCAGAAAGAGTCCGCCACACAGCTCCATTGCGGATTGGTGGACTTTACATGGCTGGGTGGGCGCGCATTCCGGGCTGGTTGTGTGTATGTGCAATTCATGTCTGCAAAATTACCCACGATTCAGCTACGGGGCAAGTTTTTCAAGGAAATTAAATTTATATATTAGGCGGCGTAAGAAAAACTGTGGCCCTAACTCCAAGTGGGTGTCGTAAGAGTTGAATAAAGAATAGCCCGAAAAGTCTTACAATTCATCATCAGCTTAAACGCACATGTTCGCACCTTCACCTAAGCAATATTTTAGCGGCCCTATCACAAGGATTACAGGTTATATTCAGGTCCCAAAGCTTGTAATTAGCCCCGATGGCTTAGGCGTTACATAGTTATAGGCAAGGAGAAGACGAAAGAATGTCTCTGTGTTTGCGCGATTACTTGTGGCACTGTAATATTTCTTGCGCCGCCGACATCATCGGGTACTAACCAAAATATCTTAGTTTTCTGTCTCTTTTTACCTGATGGTAAGTGCCGCGCCTGCCCATAACGTTCATTATATAATTTCGGTGATGTAGTTGCTGTTAGCCTTTTTGGCTTTCACAGCTTCATCGGATACTGTGCTCACGAGCCAGGGGCCCGCGTGCCAGGTTTGGTTTGACCCAAACATAAATAAATACCTACAAAAACCACGAAATTCGGACTGTGTCGCGTTCGCTGCGTGCTTTCGCGATTTCGAATATCTCAAATGATTTTAAGTCGTCTAATGACCGTACCGACTGTCGACTTGTGTGTCGGTAACTCTGGGCGGTGAGAACCACCTTGGAACACGGGTGTGTCTTGTGTATGCGGTGTGATTATTGACTATTGCGCGCCGCTCTCTACGGCGTTCGCACATTCATTGTGTCATCGCATTACGCTCGTCACCATGATACATTGATTCTTAAGTCTTATGTGCTTCTTGTTCTTTCACATCCACACTACTTGACGGGATAATAACTTACACGACGGTTGTACATACCTATGATAATTCTTGTATAGGACTTCTACCACCTACTAAAATTGTCGTGGTGGTTATTCTCGGGTCCGAAGTAATATTTTTGCGATGCCCCCTCCCAATCGTGGCAACTATGGCAAAATCCGCCCAAATAAGAGCTTTGGTGGCAGTATGTGAGAGAGACCTATTTTCAGCAGTAAACTAGAGATAGGCTGAAACGACGATGATTTCCCAACCACTTATTCATTATTATTTAAATAAAAAAGGTGCTGAATGCTAGGATTTATCCTGTATCGGGGGTGAGTTTTACAGACAAAAATCATATATCCAGACCCGATATGTCCCGTGCGGGAATCGAAACAGCGATCCATAACACAAAAGCGAATCTCTTAGTCCTTGCACCAACCGAGCTTTTGCGAGACGTGGTCTATCTACTATGCTTTATCTGACATAGAAGGGAAAAAATAAGTAGGCTTCCAGAAGTCACGCACACATAATTGCAAATACTGCAACTGTGTTACGACTCGTAAATTGCCCTCTTAATACTTGAGTGCGTAAAATATACTTTACACTGCGTTCATTAATAATACGTGGGATTAGAGGATGTATCTGACAGTCCCGTACGTAACACCGGTTTCAATGTAAATAGGTTGATTGTGTAACGGTGAGATGCAAATTGAAGGATCGGTTAGTTATACCTATCTATAATAAGACTCGGTTGCGTGTAAACTAAGATAATTAAATAATACAAAAACAAGAACTATGCGGTAGTGATAAAGTTTATGAAATAAATTTAACGTATTATAATATAAATATTTTCAATATATAAGTCATGACATTGTTCGAATTTAGAACTAAAACAAATTGAAAGCCGAAATTGAAAAATTAAATGTGTTGTTTAACTTTGGATTGATTTAGCGCCACCTGTTGATCAGTAGCGGAAGCTAAGCGAATGCCGACGTTGCAGTTGAAAGCTATGAAGGAAATATATTAGTACATATCGAATGATGTAGGTGGCGCTTTCATTCAAATAGTGCGTTGAAGTCTTTTGTTGTGCTAATTTTGAACTTAGTAAAAGAAAAAAATTGCGTTGTGCGTTGTGTTAATTTTGATGATTTATTCATTTAAATAATATTCTTAAGTAAAATTAAAATAATTATGGTGTACAAAGTCGTCAATGAATTTAACTATATTAAATAATTATAAATTTTGTTAAAGTACAAACTATAAATTAAACCATAACTTTGATTGTGTAAGTTAGTTAATTCAATAAACAGTTTTTAAGAAATGTCCCGTACATAGGAAGTGTAATTGTACTTCTATATATATATATATATAAGGTAACTAATAGGAACGATATATTCATAAATTTATGTATTGATATTTTTTCTAATTTTACATGCACATTCATTAGAATGGTGTATAGTGCAATCACACAGATTTTTTAGTTAATTTTATCACATTATATTCTTTAATCTTTCAATTCATATAATTAAAAATTATTTTTTCTTCACTAGGAGCGGTCGCTTAGCTGTGGAGGGCTGGTGGTGTGGTCGAGCGATGCCGGCTAGCGGGCGGGCCAACAATGGCGCCCTAGCGCTGCACTACGCAGCCGCTAGGGGCTGCCTCGACTGTGTTAGACTGCTGGCGAATACCACGCCTGATGTCTCGTAAGTAGCTTTGCCTGTTTTAACTCTGGTATGAAAGAAATAAAGAAAAACAATCATTTATTGGTACAGTACAAAAATACAGCACACTTAAACACTATATAAACAGATACTATCAAATAAAAATTAAAGGAATTAAAACAAAAATAAATTAAAAGCACCAGAAATAAAATAAAATAAAAATAACATAAAAAATAGATATGCAATGTGCGTGTCTCATGACTGAACCAATTGGTCTCCAGATCAACTTAATGACCGACTAAAACCTGACGCTGATTTTCATCTGGAACCACGTGCACCACGGATGTCAAGTTCTGCTTTAGCAATGTGTGTGTTTGTTTATACGGAACAAATTGAAAGCATAAGAAAAAATATATTTATATATAATTTAATATATATTTAAATATATGTTTGCACATATGTAAAAGCAAATACGAGTATATATAATCAATAGTTACAATATAAGACTATTTGGGATTACCTACGATAAGATACATACATACGTACGTTTGTAATTAAGTGGTTTTAAGACTGTAGTGATGATTATATTTTCCTTATCGGTTACTTCATCGGTGACGGCAACATCGGTGGTGGGATTCTTATGGAGATATTCCACAGAACCATTTATTCTGCCGCGACGCGGTAGTGTGCTAACATTACTCTGTTTCGATTTGTAGGTCACTAATAGCTACTGTAATTACATGGCCCATGAGACTTCTTCATCATCATCATCATTTTAGCGTATCGATAGTCCACTACTGAACATATGCCTCCCCCACAGATTGCCTCAAAAATTTGTGGCTCTCATTTTGGGGGGATTTTGCCGTAGTTGCCACGCCTGGCAGGCGGGTTGGCGGGGTGGTAGGATTCCTAAGCAGGAATCCGTCAAGGTAGGTACCGCAGTGCCAGTTATTCTGCCGTCAAGGAGTAGTATAAAAGCATAACTGTATTCTTGAATATATGTAACGTAACTATAATGAAATTAGGCCCTTTGACTTTGCAATTCATAGTTTTGGGTGAAACTGAAACTACTAAAAGCACTTAATATCAGGTGGAAGATTTGCACGTATCGTTACGTAGTCTCATAAAAAAAACGTAAACATGCAGATCAGCAGCAAATGTGGCAATGTCAATTGGAAATAATGTGCAACGTCAGTTACAACGATCTCCAATCCGTCTCCCGTGCGAAAAGTGCACTGTTAGCAGTGTTGTTTAGGTTGATGCTTCGATTTTTTACAAACGACAATTGAGCCTTTATTTCACACGTTAAGCATGAAGCCTTGATTCTAGACGAGAAACAAACGCCCGACCACAAGCAGCTATTCATTATAATCATGTTAATTGTATTCTATCATGCCTTTAATGCGCGAGAACTTTTAAAGAGAAAATCGGCTTTGTCAGCATCCGAAAAGCGCAGAAACGATAATTTGCAAGTAGTTCAAGTAGTTACCATAGCCGAAACTGGCTAGGAACAGGGTATTGAAGGTGTAACGCACCACGACGCGCGTAGAGAGCAGTCGACAATCACACCGCGTATACACGATACACCTGTCCTGGAACACGGTTCTCACCGCCCAGAGTTACCGACATACAAGTCGACATTCTGAATGGAGGCCCGCAGCCTCCCTCGGACGGTCATTACGACTTAAAATCATATTGAGATATTCTAAATCGCGCAAGCACGCAGCGAACGTGACAGTCCGAATTACGAGGTTATTATAGGAGTTTATTTATGCATTTATGTTTGGTTCAAACCAAACCCGGCACGCGGACCCCTGGGCCGTGAGCACAGTTTCCGATGGAGCTGTAAAAGTCAAAAAAGGCTAACAGCAATTACAACACCGAAATTATCTATGAAGGTGTAACTATAACCAAAAAATATTTTAGTTTTTTACAAGACACGTACAACGGGTAAACACAATCCGTTTTCTGTAATAGTCCGATTCGTATCGGTCACACACTATTAGCTACCCATATTATATATAGAGCGAGTGCCGATATTGAACAAGAAATATCTTTAAGTAGTTTTTGTTTGTTCACTGGGATGTTGGCCGGCTCGTAACTGTCCAGTCACGATATGTAACGGCGTACTGGGGTAACGTAACCGTTGCTTATAAGCGTTATCAGCTAGTCGGTCAAGTCCGCAGTTTAAGTTGTATACTATGTAATAATTATATGTCGAGGGATTTCTGCTGTTAGCTATTTAATTTTACAGCTTGATAGAGGTGTAGCAATTCAAAATTGCGTCAACACTACATACTCTGGATCTGCTGTCCTGTGTTAAGTTGGCACGTCTTAATGTTTAAAGTAAAGTAAAGTTTCAGACTATAAATGTCCCACTGCTGAGCACAGGCCTCCTCTAATTTCTGAGAGGGATTTTGGAGCTAGGAAGAATCCGCCACGCTGCTCCAATGCGGGTTGGCGAACTTCACATGTCCTCGTAAATATTTCTATTCCTCGGACATGCAGGTTTCCTCACGATGTTTTCCTTCACAGCTAAGCACGTGGTAAATCAGCACTTAAAATTGTAGGACAATATTAGAGGTGCTGGCACCGGGAATCGAACCCAGGTTACTCGCTTACTATGAAATTAAAGACAGGCCCCTGAGCTACCTCGTCTTAAGGTTTGCAATTATTTAACTTTCTTTTACATAACTTTTCCCAATACTTGTTTGGCAGATGATATTGCCAAGGAAAAGGGTAGCTACCCGCCAGATCGGTTGGTCTTATCTGGAGGGGACGTCACCTCCTCTAGCAATATTTAGATGTTGTATATATAGTACGCATCTTAGAAAGCTTTCATAGCGCGATTATGGAATATATGAGACATTGAGCTTCTCACACATACACTTGTATTTCTACTTTTATTATTCAGTTACATATCACTGTTCAGACTCCTGTTAGATCGTTCGATATGTAATTTTCATTGGTTGAAAGGTTATTTCTTGACTGACTTATTCACAGTGATTTCCTCAGATTTATAACCGTAAGCTGTCACTTGTGGGAGCTCACGCAAGATCTCGGCTTAAAATCGGCACAGGATCGTGCTTTGTGGCAATCTATGGTGGACGCTTATGTTCAGCAGTGGACTTTTAGATACAGTAGCACAGACATGGACTTCGGAAATCACACCCGATTCGGCAATACAAATTTTGCCTTCGATTATGAATTGAACCCTTGACTCAGCAATTTCATATGCGGACCGTTGAGGTAGGCGGACGCGATCGTTGCGGAAAGAATGGGTAGATACAAAAAATATTAACATAATTAAACTTTCTACGTACATAATGTAGATGAAGTGTTATGGCTTAAGAAGCTCGCCTGTAATAGTAGTCATTGAAGTTAGGTAACTATTAAATGGTTCCTATGTTATTAACTAAAGAAGCTCTTAATCGGTCGGGAAAAGACTGTATAAATAGCTAAAATTCGCTGCTTTTGCTTTGTTAACTGCAAAAATATTAATGAGACAAAGCACGGCAGCCGGCGTGCGCACGCGCAGCGCAGAGAAAGCGTTACAGAATTAATTGCGCCTAACCGAGATCGCGCCGTCAACAATCTGCGCATCTTTACACATCGTTAGGAAATTCTAGATTTATAAACCTGTGGGTAGTAGCTCTGGTGCTCTTTGAATGTTTTTAACACCTACGTAGTTATCAGACGATGACAGATATCTTTTTTATTTTATTAATTACATCGTCAGCATAACCGTCATACGTCATACCCTTGTTTTAATTTATAAGCTAGTGCTTAACTACGACCTATCTATCACCATCGATCACCTGATGGTAAGTGGCGATGTAGTTTGAATGGTAATCGAACTAGCTTAGAAAACCCATTTTCTCTCTACTCCATCCACAATGTAATCGGACGGGAAGGCCGATGCGGGCGAATAATTCCAGACGTTTGCTGTACGCATTATGAACGAGGAAGCAAAGCGCAGCGTCCGAATGCTATATATACACAGCAAATGCACAGGATTGAAAATCACCGTGCGTCTTGTTGTCCGATGATGTAAAGGGGAAGGGGGAATTAACTCATGATATTTCTGTGCACACTCTCCAAAATCTAACCTGTAAGGCACCGATAAAAAATGATGGGTTTTATTGAATTAACTTTTTAAATTATATAGATAGTATATATTACGCATGAGGAATCTCTAAGGCGCTCAGCGAGCTATGAAAAGAACTATGCAGGGAGGCGTAACGTTGATATCCGCAGCAGAACTAGAGTAACTGTCATGGATCTAAGAATTAGTAAGCTGAAGTGGCAATGGCCATATAGCACGTAGAACCTTATCGGTTCGGTATCGTTTTTGCGGGCAGACGATGGATGCAGGTGGCTAAGGACTGTGTTTTGTGGCAATCTATGAGGGCCTATATTCAACAGTGGACTAGTGATAGGCTGAAATAATGGTGATGATATTATAATAGGATAGTAACTGTTCTTTTTCAACAAAGCAAAACCAGACCCGGAAACCAACGATTTGTGTTTTGCACAAATAGTTGCTCCGACTGGAATTTAAAGCTAGGACTCGCGGCGTAGAAGGCAGGTACTGACCACTAGGATACGCAGTCATTCAACTGTGGTATCGTCAGGTTCGGTTGCGCCAAGGTTAATCGAGTAGTTCGATTCCCACACGGGATATATATTTTATTTATTTATTTTATATTTGTATGGCCTACAGCTTCCGGGATTGCGTCTTTGTGCATGTAAACTTAGTATGTCTGTAAAACGCATCCACGGTACATTTGAATTCGTTTTGTATCTTTTTTAAATCAATTAAACCTTTATTTCATTGCAATACTTTTAAGAGATTTTTATTACACTTTATAATACTAATCGTACTTTATCTTTAAGAACAGAATTATTGTATATTTACGGATTTATAGAGATTTTCAGAGTTCATACATCATCAAGGTTAACGTGCGTATGTATTTATAAAATAACCTTAAACTGTTCGGAAGATGAACTCTTAATAGCCGTGCCTGAGTGTTCAGTGGTATGTGACTTTAACGCCGTAAGTCCTGGGTTCGAGTCCCTGCTAGAGCCAACATTTGTGCAAAAATACTATTTGTTGGTTTCTGGGTCTGGTTGTGTTGTGTATGCGAAATTCTTGTCTGTAAAACACACCCTCGATATCAGAGGCTCTAGTGTGGAGAATTGTTTTTTTTTGTCGTCCGTTTCGTCGTTTTTTTTGTAGAGCGAGTAAATCTTTAAGGAGATTGGAACAATTGAATCTGGAATATTGCTAAACTCCTTATGAGTGATATCTTTCATTTGGAATATTTGTCAAACACCATGTCAGAGTAACTTATTACGGCTCGCATTTGGTTCATATAAACGCGTTCAGTTCGCGAACATAATGACATGTTCGCGAACATTAGTGACACAGAACGCCTGGCAGGTGAAATTTGCGATTTCTAAATGAAACATTGGTACTGACAGAAGTTTTCTGGAACATTCGGATCACATTGATGTTTGGGAACAGTGAACCGGTTTACTAAAGAGCTACACACGTTTAAAAACTACACATCGCTGTGCATCCCTTGCTAATGGAGCGAGAGTAGTACTCATGTTTTGAATTAATAAAAAATCATTTCAGCAACAGTTTTCAGCTGGCCTAAGTCATCACTGTTTTGAGATTGATTTTTTTTTTGTTCGATAAAATGAACAAACGAGCAAGACGTTCACCTGATGGTAAGTGCAACGTCTGCCCATAACACATGCTGTGTCACCCAGGAAATTTCTATGTGACACCACACTGTGCCCATCACCCAGACACATAAGTTCTTAAGTCCCATATGCCCTGTGATTACGCTAGCTCACAGTGCCCTTCAAACCGAAACACAGTTATGTTTGCACACTACTGCTTCACGGCAGAATAATTGGCCCTGGGGTGGTACCTACCTAGACGGATTCCTGCATAGGAATCCTACCACCAGTAATAAATATGACATATTATAGTTCAGAATATATAAGCATATAAGATACCGGCATCACACCGCATTACATTAATTGTATTACAATTGGCAACCGCGGGGCCTAGTGGTAAGAGTTATGACTTCTACATGACTCCGCGACCTCCAGGTTCGAGCTCCAGCCGAAGCCTACCTTTGTGAAAAACTACTAATTTTTGCATTTCGGGTCTGATTGACCTCGTATTCTGATTAGGACGTGTGAGTGATTTTGTATTTGCGCGTTGTGACATTACACACTTGTGGCACTATAATATATCCTGTGCAGTTGATACCTTCCCAAAAATATTCGGCAGGTGTAGCCACGGTAGAAATTAGGTCAGGAGGACGGTATCATTATCATCGTTATAGTAAATAATTCGCCGGCTACACAATTGTAGCAGTAATATCTTTCGTGATGTTTCATAAAACATTAAAAAAATTTTTAGGCATTTTATAATTGAAGGAGATCCTTTATTCTAATGACAGAGGTATGAAATTTCTTCCGGCTTAACATTTAGAGAGCATTAACGTTAGAGAAAATGAACCGATAAGATTATGCAAATTGACTACTTCAAGTGGGTGAATGATTCTTAATAATGTATAGGTTATTGTACCGTCGCTTAAGCGGGTAGTGTGCTTTGATATGTTTAATTTTCTGTTTACTGATTTTTTTATTAGTATGCTATAAATGAATTCAAATATTTATCATTATTCAGTTTTATCCTGCTTTAAGATTTTAGAAACAGGAAAAATCCATAACAGGTCGAAAAAATATACCCTCTTTTTCTTTAATGGTAAGTTTACAATGATATTTGCCAAATTATAATATTCTGACTTTATGTCCTCTTTTTAATTCATGGAAATTTAAAATTAATTAAAATAATTTCGAAAATACATATGTTTCTTACCAAAGTAACTATCCATACTCTCTGTAAGCTTTGTTTATTTATTTTTTCATTGGTATCTGGTGAGATATACATACGTACATAGAGTCACGCCTCTTTGCTGTTGGGATAGACTACATCTGTCTTTATATTGGTTAGATATAAAGATAGATATTGCGAAATAGTGCGAAATGTCTTGTAACATTTCTCACTTTAGACGCTGCTGCCCGACACGTCTGTATATTTTAGGTTTGGCATAATTAAGAGGGTTATTCCGCCGTCAGTTGGAGGCTATATCTGGCATTACTCTTAGTCAACATTTACGACGCCCCCGATGATAAGTAGCAGATGATAGATAGCATTACACCACCACACAGCAAAAAGTAAAAATAAAGTTACAGCATATAAATGTGCCACTGCTGAGCACAGGCCTCCTCGTTTTTCTGGGAGGGTTTTGGAACCGCGATAAGTCCGCCACGCTGCTCCAGTGCGGGTTGACGGATTTCACATGTCTTCTCATTTTTATTCATAAGTCTTTATTTTTTCATCAGCACTTTAAATAATATGTTTAGAGGTGCCACCAGGGATCATACTCAGGTCACTCGCGTACTATGTAATTTAAAGCGAGCGCCCAGCCCGTGAGCTATACATGGCAAAATAACCGTATATACAACTGGAAAAAAAGGAAAAATCGCAGACAGACATTACTATTTGATTAATTTGAATTCTGTGTTATAATTGTAATGGAATTTCAAATCAAAATCTTATATTTTTTAACAGTAGGCAGGAGATTTTTATAAATAATTAACTAGATTCGGGCGGTAATACAATATTATTATGTGAATTTGATTAATTGACTCTACTCATCTAAAATAGCTACGAAGAAGGTTTTAAAGTTTCGGAACCAGGACGTTCAACATAAATTTTCCTGTCACATTGGTTTTGGAGTCTGAATGAAATATAATCTGTATTGGTTAGTTTAGTTGTTATAGTTAATTTATGTGTCTGATTTGGTTTAGTAAGAAAGTATCGTAATGGATTTTTTTTTATTGAAAACCGTTCTTTCTATTGGTCACAACACTAATCGTTGGTTTTCGGGTCTGGTTTTATTGTGTCTGTGACATTTATGACTAAAATGTACTGTTTAAAAAAAACGCTTTTTATTATCTTGTCTGCTGTCCGCTGATCTCGACACCACGCCCGCTGCCTTAATCATAAGTAGCCACATATTCGCTACCGGTAATGCACTTAGTATAGTGAGATGTTACTCTGCGAGTGCTCGTTTCGAGTGTACTGTGCGCGAGAGTCGAATCACTGAAGTGAACTAGACATTCGATAACTTTTTTAGTTGAGTTTATATAATCTGTGCTATTTTTTCTCACACTTTTTTATCTGTGATAGGTATGCATGCATGTCTCGCGATTTGATTAATTGTTTTCGTCTTCCTTCTACATTTTTTAATCAATATTTTGATTTTGTATTAACATAACAACTTAAAGTCATGGATAGTAATGCCAGACAGAAGTATCAACAAAGTATTACTAATTTACTAAGATTTTTTGGATTCATTTATTATTATTAACGTAGTCTTAATTATTTTCTATGATTATTTTTCTTTGACTTGTTATTTTAATCTATGGCTAATTGTTTCAGAACAGTGTATACTTAAAAGACAATATATTAGACAAACTATTACGTTAATATAAAAGTAAGGTTATTTCATTAACGTAATCGGATATTATTAATTTGAATTCTCGACGTTAGTTCTTAAGATAACAAAATTAGAATCCATATAATTTATGTACATTAAGAAAGGAATTAATCAACATACGGTATAATTTCGTTTACTTCTTTATGTTCAAAAACGCCTTCTTACACCGCAAAAAAACCAAAACTTAATTTTTAAACTTTAAATTAGAAGAATTTAAATTATCGAAGCATCAGTACGAGGCGTATGGGGTAACTGAGTTAAGTGCCTTAACAATGTTATAACACTTATATTGAAGTTTGTTGTATTGCTCAGGAACTTTAGTTTATTTTTTTCTAAATTTTGGTGATAGAATTTAAAAAAACTGAGAATGCAATCACTAAAGAAGGTTCTTTGAAGGATCCATATGTCTAATATTTTTTTAAGGTTTTTTCTTTTTTTTACAACATCTTTGTTCTTCAAGGTATTTTACTGGTGGTAGGATTCCTATGCAGGAGTCCGTCTAGGTAGGTACCACCCCCGGGCCAGTTATTCTACCGTGAAGCAGTACTGTGCAAACATTACTGTGTTTCGGTTTGAAGGGCACTGTGAGCTAGCGTAATCACTGGGCATATGTGAATTAAGAACCTGTCTCAGGGTGATGGGCACATTGTAGTGTCACACAGAAATTCAGGGTGGCACAGCATTTGTTATGGGCAGACGTTGCACTTACCATCAGGTGAACGTTTTGCTCGTTTCATCACTTTATGCAATAAAAAAAAGGTATCCTTGAAGATGCCTCCAGCTTATTCACAGAATATTTTTATTTTGTTGAGACAATGGTTCATAGCAATGCTAGAAACCCGTCAGGTGATCGTCTCCATCGGTCCGCGTGACGGATCATAATTCAACATTTACTACAATATAATGTACGTAAAGTTTCATACTTAAATGTAATTCAGAAATCAAACTCATTGCATCACTTAAAGAAAAGGGTAGAGCAACATCTGCCGAGCCTGCTCGTAGTACTATATAAATATTATTCTATTCAGCTCCAAAGTATTATTAAGTATTTCCAATAGCAAATATAGAGCGTGCTTACATCTGTTTCGGAAATCCCCGTTGTAGCGTAAGGACTACTCCTTCCTCTTTTTTCTTCGTAAAAAGAAAAGCCGAGTCCGTTGACATCTTTGAATAACACTGTTCTTGAGCAAAACGTTAATTAGTAAAGTAAAGTTACACCCTATAAATGTCCCAATGCTGAGTGCTGGGTTCGAAATATTTTTGACGGTGTCTTATTTTGGTGAGCCAACTTAGCTCAGAGAACGAATGCCCGCCCAAAATTCATAGTAAGCGAGTGACCTGAGTTTGATCCCCGGTGACGCCACTTCTAAAATTGTTCTGCAATTTTACGTTATGATTTACCTCGTGCTCAGCAGTGAATGAAAACATCGTGAGGACACCTGCATGTTTGAGGACTAAAATAGGATTAAAAAGTTTACTCTCTGTAGTGATTGCAATTGATTGCTATTTTGAATCTGTTCTTTTATTTTTAGTACTAAATTATCCTTTATATTTGTAGTCAGAGTTTGTAGCTTTTGATATTTATTACTGTTTTATAACAATGTAATAAGCCGTGGTAGCTCAGGGGCTAGGCGCTCGCTTTAAATTTCATAGTACGCGAGTGACCTGGGTTCGATTCCCGGTGCCGGCACCACTAAAATTGTTAATTGCAATTTTAAGTGCTGATTTACCACGTGCTCGGCGGTGAAGGAAAACATCGTGAGGAAGCCTGCATGTCTGAGAAATAAAAAATATTTCGAAGACATGTGAAGTCCGCCAACCCGCATTGGAGCAGCGTGGCGGATTCTTCCTAGCTCCAAAAACCCTCTCAGAAATGAGAGGAGGCCTGTGCTCAGCAGTGGGACATTTATAGGCTGAAACTTTACTTTTTTTTTACTTTTTATAACAATGTAGATTATTAAGACGAAACAATTGTTGGGATTATGGACATAATATTTTCTGTCATTCCTGTTATCTTAGGCTGACATTTATGGTGATATTACCATTGGGAGTGAATATATATTTTATTGATGTTTAATGTTATCCAAATATACATAGATACGTGCGTGCTCTTCGATGTAAATTATTAGTCGTCCATAAATATAAGATCAGGTTGTTTGTCAAACTGTTGCATCGTGCGCGTGATAAAATGCATTGCTTAAATTAATCGAAAATAGTTGTACATCATATCGTTAAAGAAAAATGATTGGTATGAAAGAAAGACAAAGAATTTAATATATTCATTAATAAATTATAGGTAAAGAGTTGTTAAACGCAGATTCCAGAATCTTAATGAATAAACACAATAATTGGGTGTTCTTATCTTTTTTCGCATCGACAAATGTTTACATTAACTTTAAATGCAGTTAATACTATCTTAGAAAGTATGTGTGCATGTATATACGCGGCTTATAACAAATGTACCAATGATCTGTAAGGAAATAAATATTTTTTGTCCATCAATTTCCTTACGAATCGCATAATAGAAATCTTAATGCTCAGCTGCTATGGTAAGAAATAAAAGTAAAAAAAGTAAAGTAAAGTTTCAGCCTATAAATGTCCCACTGCTGAGCACAGGCCTCCTCTCATTTCTGAGAGGGTTTTGGAGCTAGGAAAAATCCGCCACGCTGCTCCAATGCGGGTTAGCGGACTTCACATGTCCTCGAAATATTCCTATTCCTCGAACATGCAGGTTTACTCACGATGTTTTCCTTCACCGCTAAGCACGTGGTAAATCAGCACTTAAAATTGTAGAACAATATTAGAGGTGCTGGCACCGGGGATCGAACCCAGATTACTCGCTTACTATGAAATCAAAGGCGAGCACCAGGCCCCTGAGCTACCATGTTGCAATGATGTGGTAGAGTTTCTATGCAATAATTAGCACAGAAAAGTACAACCGCAGCGCCAGTTATTCTGCCGCAGTGGTCTACCAACATCACTCTTTCGGTTCGAAGGGTACTGGAGATATAGGCAGACGAGGTTCTCTACATGTAAGAGGCGGTGGGTGGTGTAGCGGGGAAGGGAAGGACTTGTAACTACGCTTACCTTCATGTGTAGCCGGGCACTAGTGTGACGTTTCACCTTGCCTCCCTCAACGTCTGTCGCCTGCCTGCCTGACGTTCGCACTTAAACTTGCTATCGTGTGATTACAGGGTAATATGTAGTTATCGACACACAAGTCAGTCCGAATGGAGGCCCGCAGCCTCCCTCGGACGGTCATTGACGACTTAAATCATTTGAGATAATCGAAATCGCGCAAGCACGCAGCGAACGCGACACAGTTCGAATTTCGAGGGTTTTGTAGGAGTTTATTTAAGTATTTATGTTTGGGTCAAACCAAACCTGGCACGCGGGCCCCTAGCCCGTGAGCACAGTATCCGATGAATCTGTAAAAGCCAAAAAGGCTAACAGCAATTACATCACCGAAATTATATAGGGAATAATATGTGATTTAAGAAACGGTTTTTGAACTATATATTCCAATGTTATGGGTGACGTCGCAAGGTTTTTGGCAGGCACTTACCATCAGGAGAACGGCTGGCTCGTGTCGTTGCTTACTTCCGTTAAAAAAAAATATGTAAATTATTACAAAATATGGAATTGAACTCATCCTGATTTCCATATTTTATATTTTGTTGCGAATTAATTTATAATAGTCGAATAATAGGATAATTAAGTTACATTAAATTACAGTAACGTTTTCTTGTAGAATAACGTGGTCTAATCAAAAATATGCAAATTTTCTAAAATTCTGAGAAAAGAAGAGTTCCAACGAATTAAAATTGCACCTTTCTCTTAAACAATTCATCATATCTTTACTTTCCTTAGTTATTAAAAGTTTCTTTGCTTTGTACCTTTTTTAACTTGAAAGTTTTGTAATTTTCTAGAACAAAAGTTATTAATCGAAACCAAAGAATATTAACTGTCAGTGTATGAGTAGTGTGAGTGAAGTGACGTTTAATAATTCATTTATTGCAACAGTGTGATGATTTTAAAATAACGACTACTTAAAACAAAATGGCGACTTGTCCACGACGTGAGCGCCCTCTCCGGTCAGCTTCGACGAGGTTGAAATATTCGAAAACTATTCCTGGTAGCACAATAAGGTAGGTTGTTATTAAATGAAAAGATAAATTTGAAAACATAAGAATACTTTCATTATTCAGTTGAGTTCATATGCTCCGACTGTACTTGTAACTTACATCAACAAATATATTTTTTCTTAGTGAGGTAAAGTTCCATATTACATACTCATTCAAAACTATACAATTATTTATTTCAGAAAATATGACATTATTTTATACTTCCGTTATATTTCTGGAAAACTTTTTATGAACATGTGACACGAATAGAAGCAAAATGTATTGAATATAAAAACTTCCTGAAAAAAGAGTGACGGCGACTGATCGCAATCCTGTGACGAGATTTCTTTTTTGCAACATCGTTTATGATAATTACAGCAAGAGATCAAAATTCTTTGTTGGCGTCAGTTTTTCGAGATCAATAGAACATTGGCCTAAATCAGGAATCCCTCTAGGTAGACAACACCGCAATGTCAGTGGTTTCGTCGTCAAGCAGTAGTGTGCAAACATTACGATTGATATTGATACGGTAACTAATGTAATTACTGGGCATATGGGACTCAGATCTGATGTCTCAGTGCGATGAGCGCAGTACGGTGCCACAGAGAAATGTTCTACGTGACACAGCATCTTTTATGGACAGACGGTGCACTCACAATCAGGTGACTGTTTAGTCGTCTTGTTACTTTCCATAAAAAAGGAGTGAATAACCTTCTCTTACACTGTGCTCACTTACAAGTGCTCACTTTATTGTACCGCAGCGCAGCGTACCGACTTGCGCTAGCGGTCAAACGATAGCGTAAATGGCGTAAGAAATAAAATATGCTTTTAGTTTATGACTGTCATTACTGAATAATTGTTTAAAATTCCTATATATGATGCAAAATTATGATTACATAACGCACTACTGTCTTGGTTAAATGAAACGGAATTTTAAATTTGACTATTAACAATGTACGAGCTCTATGATGGCCCGAATACGTGTTGTGTTGTTTGAGGGTTGCCAACTTTATTTTGAAGGCAACGTACAATTCGTCTCGGAAGAGGTAAATAAAAAAGCGTATCAAAGACATGTCAGCGATTTGTTTCATTCCCTTCACACTATATTGTTATTTAAAAGTTTAAAGTTGGCTAACAATTGTGATGAAAAAGTATTATAATATAAAGAATGGTTGACAACCCTAATTGAGTTGTAGGAGCAACTTCCCTGACTCGCACAGTTTTTTTTCATTTGACTAATTGGTAAAAGCTGCGATGCTCATAATAAGATCACATGTGTTATACAAACTGTCGACGCTGTCTCTTGAAGAGAAATTGCAATAATCATTTTCCCATTACGCCATAAGAATGAGCACATGGTCTCTTACCAGTTTTCTATGAAACTGACTCGTTATATTATCACGGGGTGGCCGCATTCCGCATGTTGCCACAGAGTGATTAAATACATTATAATGTTGCTGTAGTACGTTTACAGAATATGAACACTCATTTATATACACTATTAAAAGTTATACTCTAAGCTCTGTATGAGTTGTCGAAAGTACGCTACAGTAAACTCTACTTTTAAAATAAGGAAGAAAAAAAATAATGTCATATAAACGACATTGTGTCTGTTGGGCACAGGGCTTTGTAGCTAGATGAGTCCGCCATTTTCGTTAATAGTTTGGTGAATAGTTTTTTTAGATATGGCAACATACTTAAGTAGAGATAGTAGAATAGGAGTTGACAAGACTAATTATATAAAAATCAATTATGGAATAATATATGCTTTATATTTATAAACATTAATGTACTGATAAGCACTATTTATAAATACATTAATATATGAAAAATATGTAGATTAGTGTTCAATATTGTTTCATAATTAAATCCTGCCAGCAAAAGCGGACTGGGGAAAATTATGATTATTTACAAGAAGACCATTTGACTCAATTTATTTCTTTGTGCATGTAATCACTTTGAAAGAAAGCGTGGAAGATATAATCTTCCTAGAAATGTGTTTCCAACGTTAAAGGCAAAAGTGATTTTTTCATACATACATAAATAAGATGAATCCCATAAGGGGTTGTCAGAGACTGGGCACTCACTGCAAAAACAGATGACTGCTACAATCCACGTTTCACCAAAACAATATAATGCACTTGGTGTGGTAGGTGGTGAGCCCATCGCCACCATGCGCTGTTGGGTGCACAGTACAGTTTAATTTCTTACTCGCCTTTTACGAGATCCATTGGATGAGATGGAGTGGTAGTATTCTTTTAACGAGCCGCCACCACACGGCTTTTTTCATAACACCAATAATTCAGTTCGCAGATATGTTATAGTTTCACTCATACTATATTAGTAGTGTCCTAGGCATTTTTAAAATATGACTTTAAGTGTGCATGTGAATAATACGGATGTGTGAATAATAGAAGTCATTACGAAATAATTTGTAAGAATCACTAGGGACATATTCGCGATATTGCGTTATTTTGCACATTTGTTTGTATTACGTGTAATTTTCCAATTTCATCAGGTAACGTGCAATAGGCGTTGTATCGCATTGACACGATAAACAACCAAAGGAGTTTATTGATTAAAATTCTACGACTGTTAATAAATCTTTTTTTTTGTTTTTGAAAATGTGCGCCCTACAGATTGAACTCTGGATTGATTTACATCACATAATGAATAAAGAATAAAAATAATGTATGAAAAAATAAAAATATACATCATCATCATCATCATTTAAGACTAATTCAGTACACTTTTTAACTGGTGGTAGGATTCCTATGCAGTAATCCTAATATATCTGATGTAGGATCAGTTGAATTGTGTGTATGTTTGTCACTCCAACTTACATAATAAAATCATCTCTATATTTGTGTGATACTGCAAGTGTCCCTTACTTCGATTGCACAAGAATCAGAGATGTGTGAAAGTAGAAGTGCCTAATAATTACTGCCGTCTATTTGTATTTCGTAACAGAACCAGTAACTCACATATACTACTTCACAAAACTGAATAATTTCTTATATTTACGTGAATATTGATAAATTTAAAGATTTCGTCGCATTTAATTTTTATTATCTCTGTTCTCTCGTTACATTGGGTGATGTAAAGCACACGAACGTTGAGGGCTACAAATATTAAAAAATAAATAGTTAATTAAACGCGACAAACCGTAAATGTAGTTTTATTGAAACATACTTTATAAAAAAGGGTTATTGTAATATTAAAGTATGCATTGATGATAAGAACCCTTGGGAATGAGTTGCCAAGTTATTTCCCCGAAATATAGAGTATTTAAAATAACGAAAAATATGACGTTTAATAAGTATTATGTAAATAATCTTCCACGGGATAAAAATAATTATAATTTATTCGAAGCTTGAGATTAGTGCCGCTGTATGTGTCGCAGGTGACAGTTTCTGGTGACTAACTGAAAGATTTCACCGGCGTCTCAGCCAACAGAGAGAACGTCACATTAAAAACAAACACTGTTAAAAAATTAGATATCTATTATTGATTCGAATAGGGAACCGATCATTGCACATTCTCTTGTTACATATGCATGGCGGTTATTAGAGCGTCTTAACTCTGTTAGCACGAATGCTTTAATATTCATATCACGCTGGTAATTCCTTGACAGTATTACCATCAACATATTTTTATTCAGTCGCTTGGTGTCCGGCAGTGTAGAAAATAGCACCTACCTCTTTCATACCGAGATGTCGTAAGAGGCGACTCAGGCATTGGATAGCTTTTGTTCATGCATAATAATACAATTATACTCGTATGCAATGCTGTCACTACATTTTGAGAACGCAATGGAGAGTCAGAATTTCGCGACTCATACAAAAATAACGGCGATGTGGTCACGCGGCGGACTTGTCACGTCTCGTTTCTCGAGAGGGCGAAAAGTGGGCTGTGTGGTCTCTGCCCATCCTTCTATGGGAAGAAGGCGTTATTGTATGTACAATAACTGTACGATAACGCCTTCTTCCCATATGTATGTATTTTTATTAAACAATTCGTAACTCCTATACTTATGTTGGCTGGGGGAACTAAATTCAAATAGTAACATCCGATTTGATGACCCCAGGGCCAGTAATTCTGCTGTGAAGCAGTAGTGTTTAAACATTACTGTGTTTCGGTTTGAAGGCCACTGTGGGCTAGCGTAATCACTAGGCATATGAGACTTAAGAACTGATGTCTCAGGGTAACGGGCGCAGTGTGGTATCACACTGTAATTTTCTGGGTGACACAGCATTTTTTATGGGCAGACGTTACACTTACCATCGATTTGCTCGTTCCGTCACTTTTCCGAAATAAAAAAAAGAACCGTAGATCGGGACGCCAAATTCTTATCGTCGTTGTATTGTGATTGCTTTGTATATCTCTCTGTATATAAATCAGTCACACACCGTAAGTGGAATAAAAGAGACTAAACGACATAAGGTGACAGTTGTTGTAATCAGGACTTATCCTCCTGATACTGATAATAGGTTAATTGCAAGATATACGAAATTAGATAGATTACATTTGCAAACATATAATAATTATGATTATAAACATAATCACATAGATTTACAAAGCTAAAAATAAATGTTTGGAAAACAAATTGTAGTGTATTTTATTGTTAAAATACACTACAATATGTTAAGACATAAAATGAATAACAAAGTATTTTTTTAAGAGATTAATCAGTGGCGGTTTCTATATCACATTTTCTCTTTGTTTAAACATTTAAAAAAAATGTTTACGTACATTATTTTGCTCTAATTTCTAATATATTCTTATTATTTTTCTCTCTAACCAAGTATGCTAACTAGCCGTCAAAAAAGTTGTTGTCAATTAGCAAGAAATATACTTTTCTTCATATTCCACTTTCTTCCTCATTATGTAACGTCCAAATTACTTTGAACCACTAATTCGTACTCTTATGGTTCCGGTTTCTGTTTATTATGAGATGAGCACTAGTTGTTATTGTTTGGGGGATACAGCCAAGTCACAAAGTTGTCCCGAGGGTCAAGATACGAGTACCATGTCGTCTACGGGACGCCTCTGAAAAGGCCGCGAAGAGCTTTTTGCTGCTAACAGATTTTTAATATATTTTTTTGATGGAAGAAAGTGACTAGACGAGCAATCGTTCACCTGATGGTAAGTGCTACGCTTGCCCATATCAAATGCTGTGTGGTACCACACTTCGCTCGTCACCCTGAGACATGTTCTTAAGTCTCATATGCCTTGTAATTACACTAGCAATCAGCGCCTTTCAGACCGTAACGCAGTAATGTTTGACGGGGGAATAACTGGCACCGGTGATCTACTCAGATGGATTCCTGCACAGAAATTCTACCACCAGCTTTCTCTGTGGCGTTTAGAAGGACAGTATAAAATCGGAAATATTTGATTACGGTGATACGATAAGAAGATCGCTTTAAACGATTAGAGATTAATAGGTAGTTGCGAAGTGCGATATGGTACTGATGTGGTAACTCACGCGAGTGTAACGGTACGTTCCGATCTGAAAGCCACAGGTGTTCGTGTTTTTCCATACCCACATTAACTGCATAATTTGAAGAACGTCATGCTTAGTGGTCAACGCACCTCACTACTGAATAGCTCAGTAACAGGTCCTGTGTTTGAATTACGGCGGAGGTCAATATATGTGCAAAATATTAATTACCGGTTTTCGGGTCTGGATGAAGTCTGGCTGTTCCGATGTTTTTTGATATTGTATTCGTTGTTTGGAAGTATATCTAAGAATAAAAATATATCTAATAAGCGTCTCCTTAATATAACATTTGATATTCATTCTCAGACTGTAATGACGGTTATAAGGTTTTAATTATTTCTGAAATACAAGTAAAAATTAGGATCATCAAAGCTTAAAACATGTACGAATTTAAGTGTAATGGATAAAAAAAATGAAAATACTGCCAAATTCGAAGTTGAATTTATAACCAGCAGACACAAGACTCGTTAACTCGTCGTCGAAGCAGCTTATTTTGTTGCAGTTTAAGTGTGTGTACGAATCGAAAAATATAATTCGATTATTTATTCGAATGATTTTTGTTACAAGCTTTCATTTGTGGGATCAGCAGTGGGCTTAAAATGTTGCTAGCGCTTATGGTACTTGTCAAAACAAATCCAACGAGCCCAAAGATCTTGCTTACTTAGCTGAGTTTCTATGACCAATTTCTGGCTCCATCATCATACTAGCTCCGTGATACCATATTATTGCGTTGTCACCTAAGCTACAAAATTTATCTGAAAGTAGGTCAAATTTGGTTTGCAAGATTTGAACTTTATATACATATATTACAAGTTAAATAAAAGCTTGTAAAAATAGATTATTTCCAAATATGTAAATTATAACAAACGGATGAAAATATGATTACGATTCAAATAGAACCGATTTTTAACTTTTTGTCCTATAACTTCATTACCTTACAATAGACGTAGTTCTTTCAGAGCCATCTAGTGTCGGATAGAAACGTTGGGAGAAATTTGCATAGGAAAAACAACTCTTTAATTGTTTTAAGATTTTCTCCGTCAGACGCAGTGGTGATGTGACAATTGAGTTTCAATGTTGCAATGTTAAGGGTCAACAACTTTTGCATACAATGCTACTACTATCTTTTACGTTATAAAAGCTGAGCAGAAATATACAACAGGGTATAAAGAATGATAATAAGAATAACTACTTCTCATACTGCCCTCATAGTTCGCCGGTCTCTTTATCTTTCTCCGTAATCCTCGGCCCGTCTGGTTGGGTTTTATTTTTATATTTTATTGTATGGTATTATGTTTGTTACATATTTTTCTTCTTGTATCTTATTTATTTTTATATATTTATCTATAGAAATATATAGCAACCATACAAGAAAGTTGTATGAAGAAGCCTATTACAATAATAATATTCATCATCATCATGAAACTCCACTGCTGGACATAAAACTCTCCCAGATTGGAAATATTTTCTGCAATCGCTATACATCAATAATCATAAACCTACACTGATAAATTTCACTTCTTCAATAGAAGAACATTACGAACGTTGTCAATAATTTCAATAGTAAATTCATCTGGCAGACAAGCTTCAAGTGAAATATATTCAATTATTGCAAACATTAAATTCATGTAAGTGTAAATGTTTCTAAAATTTCTTAATTTTGAAACACCATATTGGGTTTCCAAATATATTGCAAAGTGATATTATTTTATGCGACGATGATTCCATTTTGTTAATTGGTCTTTGCTAGCTGATTCAAATATTTAATTTACATAAAGTAAGCTAATTTACATTTTTCTGAATAAATCTCTTAAACATATTAAGAAACATAACAATTACGTTGAATGTTACTTAATAATTCTAATGATCTATAAAATGTCATAAATCTAAAAGTCGTGTGAAAAGAAAAATTGTCCTTAATGCTTCAGACGAAGTGAAAATTGTTCCAAGCACAAAGATGGTTAAGAAGAGATAAGAAGCTTCCTAAACATCGCGATAAATATTTTTCATCGTCATCATCATGATATCGGCACACAACTAGTCCACTGCTGAACATAGGCCTCACCAACCACAAAGGTTTGTAGCTCTCAATTTGGGGGATTTTGCCATAGCTGCCACGATTTAGTAACCGCAGTCTATTCATTCAGATGTTCCAGGAAGATGCTGCTGCCCATCTCGTGGTTTTCATTACCCCTCTGTCGACTTTTACAACACCTACGGGATGAGATGGGATGGTAGATTGTCTTATGCCGCCAACACACGACATTAATACATTGTATAAAATCAATTAAAATAAAGCCACACGGATTTAAAGAGTTTTGTTTAACTTAATCTCCTGAACTTAGTTTCACAACAATTATGACTCTGATGTTATTTTAACGGTTATTTAATTTCGTAGTCTGACTGACATTACTAGGTCATTTTTACAAGATTTGGTTCCCGCGCAGTAATCTATTGGTAATCGATACATACAGCATAACAAACAGAACTCGGTTGTATAACCAAATAATTAATGTGAAGCAATTTCGAACTTGGCACTTATTCGCTATAAAATAGCGAAAGTGTTTTGTCGGCGTAAAATGGCTGTGTCATGTGGCTAGTGGCGTCATGATGTGGCTTAGTGAAACACGACGAACGCTGCCGTGAGGCACGAGAGGCGAGCGGTTTGCAATTACGATTTTTATTTTGTTTTTTTTTCTTATTTGCATGTTGACAGTTGTTGGCAACGAAGACGACGGTTTTATTATTTCAGCATCTAATGACTATTTTTACAAAGAAATTAATTGATGTAATGAGGTATTTGAATATGTCTTTGATGTGAAACATCGATTGGCGCATCTTGGGGGTAAGACCGACTCGTGTGCCGTGACGAAAAACGGCACGGCGGCGTCATGCCTAGATGGATAACGTAATGTACAGCTCAAACTATAATGTTAAATTCATAAATAATTGAAGCCGTTATTACGACTTTTTTTAATTTACATTAGATTTTAAATTGCATTTTACAGCACAAAAAAGTAACTAGTTAAAAACCGTGCATTTTACATGATTGACAAAGTGGCAAAATGGTTAATTAGACAATAGATCTCAGTTTTAGTTAGTTTAGAAATAGTTTTCAACTCCTTAATCATCTAAGACAAAAACCGCGCCTTTTTTCTCATTGGTTAAAATAACGATTTTGTGTTCTAATTTGGCAACACGATACGCGAATTTTATTGTATGACGTGCGATGTGAAATTTTTTATTGGTGCATTGAAATGATTTTTGTTGTCAAATTCACACCATCTGTTGGTTGTTCCGGTACTAAAAGTTAAAGGTTAGTAATTATAATCTCTGTAAATCTTGGTATTATTACCTGCGTTACTCTTTCTATATACAATTTTGTCCGTTAAGTTATTAGAATTCAAATTTTCGTCCGATTTCCATCTTCTGGTTTTGGAAATCCGTTGTGTTTTTCTTAAATTAGTAACTGATGTAGATGTAACTTCACTTAAGTTTTTCGTTTTATATTTTAAAAATTTATGTTTCATATTGTTCAGTTTTGTTCATTTAATTTCACTCCATATCTATGTATTGGTTTTCTTTATTTATAAAATTTTTCATTAACGAAATATTATGATGTTACACATCTGCCGGGCCCCCATTTTTTTGGTCGATATTTTGTGTGTTTCATCATTTAATATTATAATTTAAAATTTTAGTTTAATTGTACAATATACATAGATCTATAGATATTGGTATTAATCATAAGCGCTGTTCTGCACATAGGCTTCTGCCTAGCATGTCAAGTTCTTTCTTCTATAACTGTTTGGTGGCTCTATTATATCTGTTTAATGATTTGTTACTCGTTCAGAGTATTCATTTTCGAATTAAAAAATTGAGCAGTACATAAAGACAGTACAAAACCAAACTGCACTAAATTTCTTAAGAAAACTACATCGCCCAGGTTAAACAGTAAGATACGACGAAATTATTGCCGTGTAATGGCGCCACAACACAAGCCTTCATTACGTATCGTAGGGATCGTAACAGTTTTCAAAATGATAAGCAAAATGGTTCGAAAAATTATACTTGGGTTTGTTGTCTTATTCGCCGATAAGTAATGGCAACTGATGTTCTCCTAGCCGATTTCGACCACGGCGACAACTGCCGACTACTGTCGAGAGCCATCAACTACGCAGGAGATATTATAGTGCCACAAGTGTACGCGCAAACACAAGGCACTCACTCGTCCCAACCTACCCGCGCCCGATGTAACGCTGATGTGATAAGATCGGAGGTGGGCTAGGATGCAGTGTCAGAAACACGGGGACAATCGCAACACAACCAGACCCGAAAACCAACAATTTACGTTTTAGCACAAAATGTTGGCTCCGGCTGGGATTCGAACCCAGGACCCGCGGCTTAGAAGTCAGGTACTCTGTAAAAATATTAGAATCTGTAAATAATATTAGAATCGCTCGAAGAGTTTGACTTGTACCGTAAAAAGCGCTCACGATTTGCTACGTATTTACTATTAGGCGAAATAATTCAGGCATTAAATTAATACCTATTTTTAATATATTTTTTGTAAGCCTTAACTTGAATTATGATTGAATTCAGTGACGATATTTTTTAATTAAACGCAGCGTTTTATTAAAAAAAAAACTCCAAGGTAATTAAAAAAGAAATCCCGAAGAGCATAACCCATACACAACTTAATATGAATGAATAAGCATGTAAATCAGATCCTTTGTCACTACATATTTCTTTTAGGAATAGGGATACTCTTTTTGTGCCGATAGATTATTGGTTTATGTATACATTTCACACATTGGTCTAGTCGTTTACTATTTGCCGGTTCGGTTGGCGCTGTGGCTAAACGATTAGTTTCTACGCTGTAGTTCGAAGGTTCGATCCCGAATTTACACTACACTTGTTGACCATACGATTAAATATTCGTATGGTCAACAAGTGTAGTGTAGGATATATTTAGGTCATCATATATTATCAAGGTCATCTCATTTTAAAAAGCCACGTAAAGGACCCAGATCTCTGTCAAATTGGACGGATTTACCGTATACGCCGCGCTCGGCGACCTACCTCGCACCTTTGACGCTATGCTTTGCGATAATGGAGATGCTTATTCCATGCCATCTGTCTGAGACCAATGATATTTTTCTATAAATTTATTTAGGCTACTGTTACGACCCACAGGATGAAATGGTCGGTAGATGCACTTACATCGCCACCACATTTCGAAATATGATACATATTTAAGGCTAATAAGAGTAAGACAACACACTGACGGACGAGAATGACGAATAACCCTCAAAACAGGGTGGGGCTTATGGCCCATATATGGCCCTACATAGTAGCCCAGCTGTAAAACAATTAGAAGCTGTAACTACTTTTTTATATACAGATATACACAAAAAAAAATTTATACCAGAATATCTGTATTTTATCTTAAAAAAAATAATTATTATCTAAGTTCTCTATCTTCTAATTAAAGCTCAGTTTCAACTCGAACTTTATCCTTGAATTACATAGAAAAATTGTAGTATTTCTATATATTTAATTCGGTAACCAATATGGTTACTGATTTTTGAACTTTAGCATATTACATAAGCAACTTTTAATTTAACGACAAAACACAATTCTCTATAAATCAACTTCCTTCTCCTTTTATTTTCTACATAGATAAAAATCAATTACCGCATGTATAAAAGATCAGCACTTCAGAACGACTCGACCGATTTTGATGATTTTTTTGTGTTGTGTTGGTAATTGCCAGGACAAAGTTTGTATGAAAGAAAATTTTTAGAAAACTTTAAGGAAGTCGAGTTTAGTTAGTTAGGTTTTAGTTTTTTTAGTTTTTTTTTTTCTTTAAGTTCCAATGGCATTTTTGTATTAAAATCTCAATAAAAAGAAAGTGACGTTGAGTTTGAAAGTTCTGAAGATAGAGACAGACATGTTATAAAATAAAGATATTTAATATATTTTCCTACGCCGTCTTCTTATTTTCTTCATTAGTAAATTGCACCCATGCGAAACCGGTCGCGAGTTATAAATAAAAAGTATACAAATGATCAACTAACTTTGAACTGTAAAGGCAACCAGTGACTAGTGTCATTAAACTGTCGTGTCTATTCTATGTGAAATTTATGTAGTATGAACATACGCAGTCAAAGAGAGCACTTTCGCTTTGACGTGAAATGCTCAAAGCCTTAAGCTCGCCAGTGAGGCGTCGGCGTGCATTGCGCGCGCTTGACTGATTCGAATTAACATTCGATGTTACGTGCGAACGATTCGTTTCTTTAAACTGAGATTTTTATTTTCTCGATATTCATAGATTTTTTTTTTAATAAATGGTGTTTGTGCGAGTGCTCAAGTGGTTACAATGACTCTCTTTTTGACCCACAAAATCTGTTCGACATTATATTTTTGTTTGAACACAGTTTCTTTTTCTGCTTTCTGAAAATTTAATTATTAGTCTTAAATCGAGTTGAGTGAAGCCCTATTTAGACAAAATGACCCTTAACAACGTTCAACCGCCTTATACACGAATGACAAATAAACTATTCGGAAAGAAGAGTAAGAAAAATAAGAAATACCAGAAAGGGAAATCTGGAACCTATGCAGGACGGGAACGGTAATGTTTGAATAGTATTTTTGTGTTGCCTGCCTGATAGAATATACTTCGTAAGTCCCATGTCTTCGAAAGCTTTCCCCTAGGGGTCAATGTTTGTATGAAGACAGTGAATGTTTATGGACTAGGTGATGTGGGTGTACCATATGTTAGTTTACGAAAATTTCTTAAGTATAATCATGATTTCCCTTGATCTTCACTCAGTGTATTTTTTTATCACAATTTTGAGTCATGTATTTCTGAAAAGATTATATTATCTTAACTATTGTATACGTTAGACAGTTCGACACATGATATTGATTGGACAGTTTACCAAGAGATATTATAGTGCCTCAAGTACACGCACAAATACAGCTCTCACTTGTTCGAACCAGCCCGCGCCCGATCTAACGCTTGTGCGATAAGATCGAGGAAGGTTATGATGCAGATTCGGGTGACAATCACTACACAACCAGGCCCGAAAAGCAAAAATTTGTTTTATTCGAAAATGTTGAAAATGTTAAGGACTTGAACCCAGAGCCCGCGGTACAGTAGTCAGGTTCCAAAAGGGTACACTGTCTATACATCGTGACAAATTGTGCATGGTAAAATAAATGATAGTCATAATGAGAATAGCGATTTCGACTGCCTTCAGGTTAACCACCAGAGGCTGCCACCTGTGCAGGCTTTATAAAAGCGCCTTTAGTATTCGCGTAAAAACAGCCGTACGTCATTAACTCAAACACATAAGACGTATATTGTACTCCTACAATTAAGGGAAGACTAAAACCACACATGTTAACTGTGTAACATGTGTAACTGGTGGTAGGATTCCTATGCAGGAATCCGTCTAGGTAAGTACCACCCCAGGGCCAGTTATTCTGCCGTGAAGCAGTAGAGTGCAAGCATTACTGTGTTTCGGTTTGAAGGGCACTGAGAGCTAGCGTAATCACAGGGTATATGAGACTCAAGAACTAATGACTCATGGTGATGGGCGCAGTGTGGTGTCACACAGAAATATTCTGGGTGACACAGCATTTGTTGCGGGCGGACGTTGCACTTACCATCAGGTGAACGTTTTGCTCGTTTCGTCACTTTTATACAATAAAAAAAAAAGGTAGATTCTACTCACGTAGCCCACTTTTCGCCCTCGCGGGAAACTGGACTTGACGGGTGGCCGTCCACATCGCCGCTTCCAAATCTTACTCTACATTGCGTTGCCACGGGCTGTATAATGACAACATTGCATATTATGGTGGTATTCTGCATGAATAGAGGCTGCTGCCTTATACCTTATTCGCTATTCATATCTTATCTTATGTTCCGATCCGAACACCTTTCTGATTTGGAATATAATTTTAGGAGGTCGCGCTTTATTTTTTTGTAAATTATACTTAAAGCCGTGTGGTGGCGGCTTAAGAGAATCTACCACCCCATCTCGTCCAGTGGGCGTCGTAAAAGTCGACAAAGGAAAAATTACGACTAAATAAACTGCGGTTGCCAAAATCATGGGCAAAATCGCCCCAAAATGAGAGCTACAAACTTTTGTGACAATCAATGGGGGAGGCCTATGTTCAGCAGTGAACTGATGATGTTCTCCTAGCCGATTTCGACCACGGCGACAACTTCCGACTACTGTCGAGAGCCATCAACTGCGCAGGAGATATTATAGTGCCACAAGTGTACGCGCAAACACAGAGGCACTCACACGTCCCAACCTACCCGCGCCCGATGTAACGCTGATGCGATAAGATCGGAGGTAAGCTAGGATGCAGTGTCAGAAACACGGGGACAATCACAACACAACCAGACCCGAAAACCAACAATTTATGTTTTAGCACTAATTTGGCTCCGCCTGGGATTCGAACCCAGAACCCGCGGCTTAGAAGTCAGTTACTCTGACCACTAGGCCACGCGGTGAACTGAAAACTAGTGGTAAGCGGAAATGATGATGGTGATGAAGATACAGGGTATACAGAGCCTTATCTCCGTTAAATTCCGAGTTAATTAAATATTAATACTATACATATTTGGAATTCTTGAGCACGGTGTAAAACTAACGACTAAAGCAAATATGAAACATGTCAGCAGATATTACTTATTACATCATTTAAACAAACGCAACAACTTCCACTTAGCAGGCCACTGCTGGAAAAAGGTCTCCGGTGTTAAATCATCACTTTTATATAAACACATCAACTTCCACTTATCAGGCCGCTGCTGGAAAAAGGTCTCTAGTGTCAAATTATCCCCTTTATACAAAAACATCAACTTGCACTTAGCAGGCCACTGCTGGAAAAAGGTCTCTAGTGTCAAATCATCCCATTTATACAAACACATCAACTTAGCAGGTCAATGCTCATAAAGATGTCTCCGGTGAGTCAAATTATCCCAATTGCCACAACCGCTACACTCGGCTGGTTGCTCTCGTATATTAATACGAGAGCAACGCAATGTGTTCTGCGTTCCTATATTATTATTATTTTTGGTTATTTTTACTTTGAATATTTTTTAAGATACCTCGATATAGCTCAGTAGTAAATACAAGCATCGTCTATGGGCTTTAAGGCTTTCCATCCAAACTTTTGGAACGACTAGTTTAGGTTTCTTAGCTAAGCGGGTTGGGTACGTATATTCTCGTTTTTATTTATTTTCAGTAATGTTCTATTGTTCAAATAAAATAGCTTATTTAACCTCTCCTAAAAGGCGAGTAAGGAATTAAACTGCACTGTGCACCCAACAGCGCATGGTGGCGATGGGCTTACCACCTATCACACCAAGTGTATTATATTGTTTTGGTGAAACGTGGATTGTGGCAGTCATCTGTTTTTGCAGTGAGTGCCCAGTCTCTGACTACCCCTTATGGGATACAGTCGTGATCTTATGTATGTATGTATATAACCTTTAATTCCACAGGTAGTATTCGATATATTTATATAATCTATAAGTTTGGTATTCATTATCTACTAGCAATTTAAGGATTCTTATTTGTAAATATTTAAACTTACAAAAATAATTTAATTACCATATATTAAAGTGCATATAAGCAAAATGCAATTACTTCTTTCTACATACACCAATGAAAAGACCACACGTATATAATATTTTTCCTATTGAAGCAGCACGTGGTTCAGCTAAACTTAAAACATTAAACAATTGCATTTTAACGATGCAAAACTTATAAGTAATATTTCGTGGCTAACATTAACCTAATTGTGAAATAAATCACGCAAGACTTTGGGAAATTACTCAAAAATACTTTATGCTACGTAATATACAATATTTTGTTCTTGGAATACGTTACGTATATCTAAAAGCGTAAAGTGCGTTGCAAAAGCTTTGGTCTTTATCTTTTTAGATTATTTAGGATAAGAGAACAAAGTGATTCGTCTAATAACGTAGAAATGTAAACCAACATTTTTATAGAGTCGAAGATTCGTCTATTGTATTTAACTAGCTGAGCCCCGCGGTGTATCCGCGTAAAATAAGCTGACCACATGATTGCGCCGTATAACCTTAGCATTTACAATTCGGCCCTAATCGGTAACGTTCTGTTCTCAGCGTGCGGCTCCTTAAAGTTGCAGCATACATTTTTTTAGCCTATAATCTTCCTTCATAAACCGGCTATCTAATCTGTACATATAATAAAATTGTAATTGGACGATTACTGTAGTTTTTGCGTGACTCGCATACAAACGTACATACAGACAGACAAACAAACAAAATTTTTAAAGATAATTGTTTTCTATTGCTCATATAAAGAGCCTAATTTTTCGTTAATATCGCCCGTGTACAGGCATCGGCCAGTTACAACTTTATTATGTGTATAGATTATTTTAGGAATTGCTAGGATTATGTCCTGTAAATAAAATAGCTTTAAACATTTATTTCAACCTGTTAATATTCCACTGCTGGACATAGGGCTCTAAAAAGATAGGAGTTTAGCCGTAATCAACATGCTTGACTTGGATTGGTGATGGCAGTACCAGCCGCCTCATGCCATAGACTTGGCTGTCATGAGCATGCGGTATCACCGTTTTGAGTATTCATCATCAGAGTCTTCGCCATCATGATGGCGATGAAGACTTTGCTGTCATGTGTATGCGGTGTCACCGTTTTGAGTATTGTAGGTATGGAATTTTTAGAGATATTTATTTTGCTACATTTCGGAAGTCATTTCTTTTAGTCGGTTCTTAGGTCATCCACGGGATGATTTGGGGTGGCGAATTTTCTCATGCTGCAATCACGCGCCAAAGTTTTAAACATGTTAAGATCTCACTATTATAATAAAGCTGATGATTTTGTATGTTTGAACGCAGTATACTCAAGAAATACCAATTAGATTAAAAATATATTTTTTGCTTTAGATAGCCCATTTATTGACGAAGGCTCTAGGCTTTAAACTTCATGCTACGGTCTTAAAGAACCGCACGCTGAGAATCATATTAGCGTGAAGGGCCGAACTGTGAATGTCAATTCAGGTCGCGGCTGAAACGAATTATATAAAAGAACTTAAGAAAAGACTTATATATTATAAATTTGATTCAAATAAAAATATAACTAAACTTGAATCAACATATATATTTTTGCCACCGTAAAATAACGGATAATATATGAACAATTATTAATTAATCGACAAATATTATTTAATAATAACAGAAACGTTGAATTCAAATTCATACATACAAATTTACCGCGACTTGAAAACAAACTTATCTACAACATTTTATTCCTAATCTCAAAACCGTTACCTGTGACATCACCGCCTCGTGCTGCGCTCGTCACGGTCGAGTGAAAACGATTCGAGAAAATAAAAGTGAAACGTGAGAGAGCGTTTACAAGGTGTTGGTTTGTATCGATTTCGTCAATTAAAGGTGACACTAAGCTTACGTCGTAGGTCGTTTTTATTGCGTAACAAGAACTGTCGATGTATCTACTTCGATGTCGATGTTATTATGTAAAAAGCTTAATCCTCAAATCTCTTGGGTGTAATAAGACATACATGCATACAGTCCCGCCTTTTTCCCATATAAGAAATAGGTAGTATAGTAGGCTTTTACTGGTGGTAGGATTCCTTTGCAGGAATCCGTCTAGGTAGGTATCACCCCAGGGCCAGTTATTCTCGCCGTGAAGCAGTAGTGTGCAAGCATAATGGGCATTTGAGACTTAAGAACTGATGTCTCAGGGTGACGGGCGCAGTGTGGTGTCACACAGAAATATTCTGGGTGACACAGCATTTGTTGTGGGCGGACGTTGCACTTACCATCAGGTGAACTTTTTGCTCGTTTCGTCACTTTTATGCAATAAAAAAAAAGGTAGATTCTACTCACCTAGAATTCCTACCCACTTTTCGCCCTCGCGGGAAACTGGATGTGACGGGTGGCCGTCCACATCGCCGCATTTTGGTACGAGTGAAAAAAATCTTACTCTACATTGCGTTGCCACGAGCTGTATAATGATAACATTGCATATTATGGTGGTATTCTGCATGAATAGAGGCTGCTGCCTTATACCTTATTCGCTATTCATATCTTATCTTATGTTCCGATCCGAACACCTTTCTGATTTGGAATATAATTTTAGGAGGTCGCGCTTTATTTTTTTGTAAATTATACTTAAAGCCGTGTGGTGGCGGCTTAAGAGAATCTAACACCCCATCTCGTTCAGTGGGCGTCGTAAAAGTCGACAAAGGAAAAATTAAAACCAGGAGTTGGGCAGCAGCATCTTCCTGGAACATTGAATAAATAAACCGCGGTTGCTAATCCGACTGCCAAACGTGGCAGCTTTTGTGGCATTCTATGGGGGAGGCCTATGTTCAGCAGTGGATCAGTGATAGGCTGAAATAATGATGGTGATCCATACTATCCATACTTATATTTTTCAATGCGAAAGTAACTCTCTGTCACTCTGTCTGTTTGTTACCTTTTCACGGCTCAACCCCAGAACCGATCTCAACGAAATTCGTCACGAAGGTAGTTTGCATCCTGGAGACAGACAGTCCCACGGCATATTTAAAAAAAAACCTTAATCCAGAAAAAAAAATGGTAGGCGGACTAGCGATCGCATTGTAGACGCCACTGCCCGTCATCGGTCTGTACTCGTATATCTGAGATGGTTGTTCTCCCTTCTGAAAGCAGCTATTGGATATTCCAACCATTGATCTCGGTAAACTCTTATGATACCCAAGAGTTGTCAGATTTTCTTCCGTTGCTTTATATTTATGATGTCGTGTAAATATAAAGGCACTCACTCGTCCAAAGCTACCCGCGTCCGATATAACACTTACGCAATACGATTAAAAGTAGGCTAGGACACAATGTCAGAGACACGGGCACAATCACAATACAACAAAGCCGAAAGCAAACAATTTGCGTTGCACAAATGTTGGCTTCAGCTGGGATTCGGACCCAGGACCCGCGTGTAGAAGTCGGATGTCTACCTCTGACACTGACCCCTACCACGGCCACGCGGTCGCCGTAAGATATATTTATACATAAATAACAAATATGACATAAATAAATGAATGAAATTATTTTTATTTCAGTGCTAACACGGCGATGGACAATGATGTCACACCAGTTTACTTGGCAGCTCAAGAGGGTCACTTGGCAGTGCTGAAGTACTTAGTATTAGAAGCTGGCGGGCGATTGGACGCTAGGGCTCGGGATGGCATGCTGCCTATTCACGCTGCAGCGCAGACCGGCTGCTTGGACTGCGTGAAGTGGATGGTGAGCTACCTTTTCTAGTAATTAGTGGTGACAAGATTTCTACGCAGGAATTCATCTAGGTTAGCACCATCACAGTGAAATTTACTCTGCCGCCAGGCAGTTGTGTGTTTCAGTTTGATTGGCACTCATTGCTAGTCTAATTACTAGGCAAATGAGACTTAAGAACTGACGTCCCAGGGTGAATGGCGCAGTGTGATGCACACACAAATTTTCTGAGTGACACAGCTTTTGTTGTGTGGAGACGTTGCTCTTATCATCATGCGATTTGCTCGTCTCGCCACTTTCAAAAATATGAAACCGTACTGGGACAACTTTAATAAACATTTCTTAATTTTTTCAACTATTTGTCCTTTCCATTTAACTTTAAACTTACTTTGATAATTAAAATAAACTGGTAAGTAGACGTAAAATTAATTAAATTAAAAGACTTCAAATGTATATTTGATGATTTTTAACTGTTTCATCAGTAAAATTCGGAACAACCTGTTGCTGGATATATCCACTGTACATACTCTATAGAGTACAGGGTAGGCGACCCCGACCTCCCGAACTACTGCTGTCTCCTCCTGTTCCTGCTGACAAAGTATCTTGCACCTCATAGTTCCTTTCCCAACTTCCGAATTCCCAACCTAATTCCACTACCTACCTAATCCTTTTAAGTGAAGTTAATATAATTTTAAATTAGAAAATAATCTTATGTCTCATTATGATACAGAACCTTTACGAAAACCATGGAATTTAAAAAGTGAATTATACCTGTTTAATGTCACACATCGGAAACGCTACTTTCAAGAGAACCGTGGAAATCCCATGGTACATCGCACTGACTTTAAGGGCTTAGTCTTTGAGTTACTAGAAAGCGGAAAGCGGAGTGATTAGCAGAAGACGCTTACGTGTGATAGCGTTTATACAATATTTTATAAATTACTAAAATTAAGGGGTTATTTCTAGGATTAAAGCATTTAATGAATTTTATTATAAGTACTGTGTCAGTCCTGACATTTTGGAGACGGAAAGAGTCCGAGCTGTGCGTGTTTGCGGACTTGATAAGTTATCAAATATTTTTTATTTATCAGACATAGAGGTTTCCTCTTGGAGCTCAGTGAAGAAAAATCTTCATCGCTCAATTCATCATCAGATCAATACTTAAAATTACAGTTAATAATGTTACTGTTGATCTAAGGTGCCGCCTTAGATCGAGCGCAGATCACTCGCGAAAAAGTAAGTTAAAGTTATTTTTGTGTGTACGCTTTTATCCCAGCGGCTTTTACAGCTTCGTCGGAAGAGATGATGCGAGCCTGTTGAGTACAACCCTAGTCTTATTCCTGGGAGGGTTTTCAAGCCAGGAAGACGACCACGCAGCGTCAATGCGGGTTGACGGACTTCACATGTCTTTAAAATATTTAATTCTCAGACATTAGGTTTCTTCACCATTTTTTCCTTCACCATTGGACGCGACACATATCAATCAGCACTTAAAATTGAAAAACAATTTTAGGGATAATGATTTTGTTGAGTGTAATGTAAAATTGATCTAAACACTAGGTGTTTGAGCTTAATAATACCATAGAGTATTATTACTTATAATTAGTTGTTCTCTTCTTTGTGGTCAATATATAAAGCAAGATGGCAAAATGTTAAAAAGTTAAGAGCACGTTATGAGGCGTCATAAAAGGTTATAAAAGTGTGCACCGTGTTAGACATTAAAAGACAATAGATTAACATCACTGCGTTTTACTTGAACTCTGCGCAATCATACCTCAACAGATTTCTTTTATTTACGCGAAAACTACACATATAAATAAAATTAATTGTACGGATTTTATCGCGTTTAATTTTTAATTAACGCGGAGTACTTTCAGCTTTTAATTATTATGTTTGGTCCGATCTATGCAAAAAGAGCTAACTGTGTTTTGAGGTCTAGCAGTTGTATGCTTGGATTTTCATTCATAAAAAAAATTCATGTATATTTTCGGATTTTTATTCAATTTTATTAATTATAGGATCCCAAGCCGGTGTTGTACCCAACCATATTCTATATTGAAATTAGGATGTTTTTTAATTCGAAAGCCCCGCAAATCATACTTGGTAGGAATCGGTGTTCTTTTGCGAGGATTTGTGGTTTATCAAATCTGATGTAATGGTTGGGATGATCCAGAACATGGCCACAGACTGGCTATATCTTAAGCGAGCTTCCATAAAAACATTTTTCAAGCCGCCGAAGAAGATAAATCAGTTTTTACCATATGTCATAGGGCACTGCCACCGGATTAGGCTTGATTTAATAAAATTAAATCAAAATCCAAGCATACACTAGACCTCAAGACACAGTTAGCTCCTTCTGCGTAGATTGGACCAAAAATAATAATTAAAAGCTGAAGGTACTCCGAGTTAACTATGACATCAGTACATCTGTCACCAAAGTTCTCCCGTGACCATGGGTGCTGTTAAGCTCTCGAAATGTCAGGTTATAAATAGTTACAAATTAAATGCGATAAAATCCGTAAAATTAGTTTTATTAAAAATTACAGATATTGGCACCAGAGATCGCACTATCTTTCATGGAATATTATGCTGATCTGTAATATTTTATTTCAATTTATCTCAATTTTAGCAATAATTTAATTAGACAGTAAAATGTTGATAGCTTTAAAATTAATATTGTTATTTCATCATATGTTCGACTACGTCAAACTATTGAAATATTTAGACACTTTCATAACTTTGACGATAAGTAAGTAAGTACCACAAGTAAAGCATAAACTCCGCTGCGCTCACCGATCGCTTCTGCTTAAGCTATTGTAACCGAAGGTTTAGTGAGCAGTAACGCGCCGATGACAGTGCACCATACGACAAGCAACTCGTGTATCACAGTCGTTTCCTTCCTCGCGTAACAGATTGACTGTGGAAAGTTATTGAACTTTAATTAGGGGATTTTCTCCTCTATTCTCTATTGTAATAAGACTTACGCAATATACATATTCCGCTACTCGCGACAGACAGTCGTCATTATGTTATTAAGCCAAGGAAATATTTATTTACATCATCCCGTAATATTACAGTGAACACTCTCTCCGCTGAAGTTAATAACTGAGACGATTCGTTCTGTGACTCACGATTTTGTTGTTGCTTTACAACAGCATTATCGTTTGTTTTCGTTATCTGGAATTATTTGATAAAGAAAACCTTTGTATCTTGATATACAAAAATTTATGCTTGTGTGTTCGTCTTAAGTTTAATTCCTTACTCGCCTTTTACGAGATCCATTGGATGAGATGAAGTGGTAGTATTCTTTTAACGAGCCGCCACCACACGGCAATTAAACTTGCACTGTGCACCCAACAGCGCATGGTGGCGATGGGCTCACCACCTATCACACCAAGTGCATTACGAGTATATTGTTTTGGTGAAACGTGGATTGTGGCAGCCATCTGTTTTTGCAGTGAGTGCCCAGTCTCTGACTACCCCTTATGGGATACAGTCGTGATCTTATGTATGTATGTATGTGTTCGTCTTCTATGCGTTCGCGCATCGTTCGTCCGATTGAGTTGAAACTGGGTACAACTATTGTTGATTTATTTGATTTCATACGGCTGCAGTTCGCATTGCATTTTCATTGACATTCATCAACACAAGGCACAAGGTCAATCGCTTTAAATCAAATTTGGAAAACCCTAGCTTTTCACTTGGCAAATGATGTATGGCACGAGTGGGGCAGCAGAAAAAAATATTTATTTCTGCAGAATACTTCAAAACCAAAAGTACTTGTATATTACAAGGCATTTGAATAAACTTTTTCAAGTTTAATTCATCAAAAATCATTATTTTATCTATTTTATACTCGTAAATGTGTCTGCTTTGTACGAGTAAATATGTACCTACTTCAGAAAATTACCAAAAAAATTCATGTATATTTTCGGTGATGTAATTGCTGTTAGCCTTCACGGCTTTTACAGCTTCATCGGATACTGTTGTGCCAGGTTTGGTTTGACCCAAACATAAATAAATAAATAAACTCCTACAAAATCGAAATTCGGACTGTGCCGCGTTCGCGGCGTGCTTTCGCGATTTCGAATATCTTAAATATTTTAAGTCGTCTAATGACCGTCCGAGGGAGGCTGCGACACACAAGTCGACAGTCCATTCGGTCGACTTGTGTGTCGGTAACTCTGGGCGGTCAGAACGGCCCTAGGAAAAAAAATCAAAAGGCATTGCAAAGCTTTGGCTTTAGCAAGTTTATAATATACTAGCGATCCGCCCGGGTAGATAGATATTAGAAAGATAAATTAGTACTTTATTTGTACAAATAGACCAACCACAATTCCTAACACTAACATTTTTTGTAGCGACTACTCTCATCGGCGGCTCTGAAGCTGGTTAGATAAGGTTACGTTATTTTATCAAAATAATGTTTTCCTAAGGGAACATAAGCCATAAAATATAGTCAAAATTCCGCCGTCACCGCGGCCGCTGTATTTTTTATAGAGCGTTTCAAAGTTATAAATTAATAAAAATAAATAATTAAAATTACAAACCACTATTCAACTGTTTCTAGTTTAAAAAAAAAATAATATGAGTAGGTAAGTAATTAACAGAACTTAGTATATTCGCGCATAGCGCTGGCGAGCGTAGGACTGTTCGCTCACACCGCGGCATTTTTCTAACTTCTGGCATTTTTACATCTGTCGTAACTTCTAAACGGTGGTCCGATTCGAATAATTTAAAGAAGACTTTACATGTATATAATCTAAACATTGACTATGAAACTATTTTGTAGGATAAGGGTCATGATACGAATGTCATCATCTTTCGATTCTGCCCGTTTTTGATAGACTAATTTTAACAAAAAGCGGTAATTGACACTTAACTATAATACGAGTAGTTAGACTTATAGCTTCGCGGACTTTTTTGTGCGTAATAATGAGTACTATGAAAATGTATTACATTATTTTCCAAATAATGATTTTTATCAGTACCTTTTTCACAACTTGAGTTACATCAAAGCAATTTAACGTAGGGATCTCGGTTTTTTTTTAAATAAAATACAACTCATGTTAGTCGGTGATAATGTAGTTGTATATAGGTGAAAGAATTTTTAAAATCGGTTCATTAGTTTTTGTTTTCATTAGTTTATTCATTACAACCAAACATACAAAAAATCAAATCCTTCCTCTTTATAATATTAGTTTAGAAATATTAGGTTGGGGAAAAAGTTTGACTAGGTCAACAACTCAGTCATTTTTATTTCAAAGTTTATTTACATTTAATTACAGTATAATTGTGCCACTTTGTTCGATGATTTTTGCCATGTTGAAGGTAGTGACATGATCCCGTTGCTGTAGAAATTTTGGGACTTCTGAGGAAAAAAACGCGACAAGTGGTTTTGGCAGTCCTCTCTGGATGTTATCTAAGGCTTAAACCAACTTTGTGCTACTCTTACTGATAATGCACTATAGGTCCATAATCCTTTTTTGTAATAAAATTTTAAAATGTATGTAATTTCTTTATTAGATTCACTCATTTTGACTGAAAGAAAAACCAATGAAAAATAGTCGGAAACAACATTTTACTAATATGTTTCGTTTTTTGAAATGTAACCTTTTTAATGTCATCAAAACCAGCCAGATACAGAATTTTTAACTATTCATTTTAGTACTATGTTCGTCGGCTTTTGATATTATTATTATTTTAAAAAGGCTTATAAAAAACACAAGTATTATTGATATATTGAAATACAATTTATTTAAAAACAAGATACGGGAAACGATAAATGAATGTAAGAATGATAAAGGAATGTTATTAAGAAAAGATATTTTAAGATTGAAATAAAATATGAGAAAGATATTTCCGGGCGAAAGTTTTCAGTTTTGTAGAAAGTTAAACATTATTATCAAATTTAGGCTAATTCAAAGGAAAACAAAGAAATATATCATTAAAATATTTTTGTGAAAACTAAATGTAATGTAAAACTCATAAGAAAATCAAAAAAGGGTAAGATATTTTAAGAGAAAGTTTTCAATGTGGTCAAAGAGAGACAGAAACCAGAACATCATCTTTGTAAATATTTAGTGTAATATTACATAAACGAGTAGTAGGTTACTAAAAGTAACAACCTATAGATGTCCCACTGCTGAGCACAGGCCTCCTCTCATTTCTGAGAGGGTTTTGGAGCCGGCAATAGTCCGCCACGCTGCTCCAATGCGGGTTGGCGGACTTCACATATCCTCGAAATATTGCCATTCCTCGGAGATGCAGGTTTCCACGCAATGTTTTCCTTCACCGCTAAGCACGTGGTAAATCGGCACATAAAATCGTAGAACAAATTTAGTGGTGCTGGCACCGGGAATCGAACCCAGGTTACTCGCGTACTATGAAATTAAAGGCGAGCACCAGGCCCCTGAGCTACCACGGCATATAGTAGGTCAGAACTATATTTTTGCCCGCCCTTTGTTAGCATTGTTAGTTTTGTAAGTTTGAATAACCGAGCATTTTGCTTTCTTTTCTCTATTATCTGCGTAGTTAGTATTTTGCTTTCTTTTCTCAATTATCTGCTTAGTATAGTTAAAAATATAATTAAAAATCCTCAGGTTTTCGCGAAATGGTTATAACATAAGGTTTTTTTTTGTATGTACTTCAAAAATGTTGCCACTGTCAACCTTATAACATCAGGAAGACAAATATTCTTTTAAGAAATCTATTATTTGTTCAAATTATTATGATTCAAAATTTTTAATAATTTTAAATAACATATAAAATAAGTGCTGTTTCTTAAATTTGAATATCTTAAAGATTAACTAACTAGTAGATTATGCAGATATGTTAGTCTATGTATTAAAACATAAGAGCTGAATAGACGAAACAGTATAAGAAAAATGTTTTCATTTCTAAAAAAGACGCTGTTTTTACTTTCGCTAGAAATTCTATTGTTTTATACTCGTTGCTCGAGCAAGTGCTTTAGAAATAAATTTAATTTTATGATCAGAAGTCTCATAACCATTGCTATAAAGTGATCATCTTAGAGAAAACTGAGATGCCTGGGAGGTATTCGTTCCCACCATTAATTCTCGTGAATCGCGTAGACTGAAGAATTTGTGAAACTATAGACAATATTTAGATATCGTTATGTAGCAAAGCAAGTACCATGATACGTAATGGGTGTTAATTTTATATCAAGGGCTTCATGTTCAGATTTAAAAAAAAGCCCGGACTGAATCTTTATGTCGTTGTGATTATGAAACTAGAATATCTTTAAGAGACTAGTTGGGGCCGTGTGGTAGCGGCCTAAGAGAATCTACCACCCCATTACATACCGTGGCTGTCGTAAAAGTCGACAGAGGGAAATTAAAACCAGGAGATATTTAGGTACACTTATGCAGGAATCCGTCTAGGTGGGTAACACTCCAGGGCCAGTTATTCTGCCATGAAGCAGTAGTGTGCAAACATTACTGTGGTTCGGTTTGAAGGGCACTGAGAGCTAGCGTAATCACTGGACATATGAGACTTAAGAACTGATGGCTCACACAGAAATGTTCTCCATGCGCAGCATTTGTTATGGGCTGACTGCACTTGCCATCAGGTGAACGCTTGCTCGTTTTGTCATTGTTGTTGCCCTGAGAAAAACCAGCTAGAAACCCATTAATCGATTTTGTTATTTTATTGACTAGTAAGTGATTAAAATTTTATTTTACGCATATGTATTCAAAATGATCATTTAATGTAAAAGTAAAAAAAGTAAAGTTTCAGCCTATAAATGTCCCACTGCTGAGCACAGGCCTCCTCTCATTTCTGAAAGGGTTTTGGAGCTAGGACGAATCCACTACGCTGCTCCAATGGCGGACTTCTCATGTCCTCGAAATATTTTTATTCCTCGGACATGCAGGTTTCCTCACGATGTTTTCCTTCACCGCTAAGCACGTGGTAAATCAGCACTTAAAATTGTAGAACAATTTTAGAGGTCACTCTTTTACTATGAAATTAAAGGCGAGCACCGAGCCCCTGTGCTACCACGGCTCTGATCATTAATGTATTTATAACGAATAGAGTTTAAAATATAAATATTTTTGTATCGTCTAATTAGAAATATGTAGTTTAATCACTTGGGTAAAAGTTTTATTATTATGATAGCGAAGCAGAATGTAAATGGCGGAGTGAGAAAACCAGTCTCACCCCGTGAGTGTTGTTATAATCGGCATGAAGCAGTGTGCAAACATTATTGTGTTCAGTCTGAAGAAATATTCTCGGTGACACAGCATTTGTTATTGGCCGACGTTGCATTTAACATCTGGTGAACGTTTTGCTTATAAATGAACTGATTGATATATCATAGATCACATTAGTGCCGCATAGCGTTTCATTTACTAGAAGTTAAAGACATACATACATACATAAGATCACGCTGTATCCCATAAGGGGTAGTCAGAGACTGCCACAATCCACGTTTCACCAAAACAATATAATTCACTTGGTGTGATAGGTGGTGAGCCCATCGCCACCATGCGCTGTTGGGTGCACAGTGCAGTTTAATTCCTTACTCGCCTCTTACGAGATCCATTGGATGAGATGGAGTGGTAGTATTCTTTTAACGAGCCGCCACCACACGGCAGAAGTAAAAGAAATAAGAAAATACCAGAGAATCTTCTATCAATACGCCGTACTGTCACGTCTGACTATAAAATAATTACAGGGAAAGTTGTAATGACTGATGATTTGAGTTTTTTGCCCGTATCGTTTTTTACCGACGTTGTATTGTTAACACTATAAAAATAATTACATCGATCGTCTCATCGAGCGTGGAAAGGTTGATTGATTGATTAAAGTATTTCTGGTCTCTGGAACTTTCGGATGCTGTCGGGAGCTATCAACTGCGCAGGAGGACACACCGTCACAATTAGCGGAACACAAAAAAAAAACATTTTTTTTTTCATTATTTTTTATCACTGGGCAGTTATATTACCTTTTTATTAAGAAATTTAATTTAAAAACGGAACTTAAGCCGATCATTTTTTTCATCGATTTGTTTGTTTCCCTGTAATACTGATTTCTTAGTGGTTCGAGCTCGGTCTGAGGAGAAATTCAAAAGTTTTATAAATTCGATAAATTCTCAATTTTATTAGTAAAAGTATTTTTGGGACAAACAGTCATTTAAGTAAAACATGATTTATAATTTATAGACAGGGAGGGCCCATTTATTATATAGTGACATTGTATTGCTTTTTTTAAAAAAAGAGCGCATTAACACGATTATTTTGGCGAGCCAAATTTAAAATAAAAGAAAAGAAGTTGTGAGTAAAAACTGAACAAACTGTAATCAACAGTAAAATTTAAATATTTTTTCAAAGGTATTGTTTTTGAAAGTGCTCAAAGAACCTTTACGAAATTTTAAAGAACTTCACTATCGGTTTCTTAAATTTACGCGAATACTACACATTTAAATAAAACTATTTTCATGGATTTTATCGCGTTTAATTTAAACTATTTATAACCCGACGTTTCGGGCGCTTTACAGAACCCATGGTCACGGTGGGACTGAGGTGACGTGAGTCCTGATAGTCGATAGTAGTTAAGCCGGAATACCTTCAGCTTTTAATTATTATTTTTAGTCCGATCTACGCAGAAAGAGCTTACTGTTTCTTGACGACGAAGGCGCGGAACCCGAAGCTTGTTGTCTTGCAAAACTTGCTTAACAAGCTGATACTCGGCGGCCAGGTGTTTACTGTCACAGATCCCTTCTGCTCTCTCAAAAAGATTTACACACAGTAGCTAATGCGGTGAATCTCACCATCCTTCACAGTAGTGAAGGATGGTGAGATTCACCGTTTAAATACCTATGGGTATTATGGGTCTTTTTTCTATACACAGTGTGACTCAAGGTGTTATCCCCTCAGTCTCCCCGTGAACATGGGTGTTGTAAAGCACCCGAAAGGTCGGGTTATAAATAGTTTAAATTAAACGCGATAAAATCCTTAAAAATAGTTTTATTTCAACATCACTATCGCTCACTTATGATAATAAAATTTTACAGCTTTTATTTGATTAAGAAAAAAAAATCATTGTTTTTCTAGATCGTCGAACGAGGTGTGGATCCTAACGCGAGAGACGGAGACGGTGCGACTCCTCTTCACTTCGCTGCGTCCAGGGGACACTTGTCCACAGTGCGCTGGCTGTTACGGCACGGAGCCAGGCTTCATCTCGACCGACACGGCAAGAGCCCTATCAACGATGCAGCCGAGAATCATCACTTGGAGGTTTGCGGTTTTGAAAGTTTCGGATAGAACGTCGAAACTAATGATTATTCTTTCTGGATAAAAGAGAGTAATGGGTGGAGCTAACAACTAGTTGGTTTTAAAGTCTGATTGTCCGGGTGTCTTTGACACTGAACACTTCCCTTGCCTCCACATCTTATCGAATAAGCGTTATATAGGGCGAGTGGGGTAGGTTAGGACGAGTGAATAGCTGAGTAGTAACTTCGCATATGTTGGCTTCCGGCAGTGAAGAAGCTACTGAATGTACCATCCCACCTTGGACGGTGGACGTCGTAAAAGTTGACGAAGGGAGATGCTAGAGAAATATGGCGGAATCGTCATATCAAAAATATTCCAGGTCTAACTAATCCAGATCGATGACGGGTAGCGGCATCAAAGGAGCAAAATCATGAAGATGATTTTGATAATAAATATGAAAAAAAAATAGTTTCATTTTGAAACATTTTTTTTTACTATTTACTTTACATTTTGAACTAATTTTGAAACGCTACTTACAGAAACGGTATATATAAACGTTACACTCAAATTTGACCTTGAACTCGAATTTTACTCTTATTCACAGAAGCTTCACTTTGAAATAGTCCGGCCGCTGAGAGAATGCACATTTGACAGTTCGTTATCGAATATACTCGTACGATATTACTTTGAAGCGACAACCACATTACGACGAAAATATTTTTACCGTATATTATACACTAACTAAAACAAGAAATGATACAATTACGTCAATTTACAATGTATGTACATGCTTAACTCTAAAACTACGCTAATCTGTTAAACGTCAAATGTGCTTTCTCAGCGGCCGGACTATAAACTGACCTGCATATCGTCTTAGTCACGATACGTGATGTCACGCGAATCGCTGGCCCGCGTATCCTGCCCCTATCAAGTTTATGCGTATGTGTAGGCATTTTTTTACATAAGCTTTCCCTTACGAAAACGGCTTAATCATAAAGAAGTAATCAAAATTTAAATGGCGAATAATTTACATATAGTTAGTAAGTCGTTTAACAGTCCTTTAAAGTTGTGGTAACAGATATAAACTTTTTATTCATAATCAACATCATTTCAGCCTACCACTAGTCTACTGTTGAAAATAGGCATCCCCCATAGATTGCCACAAAAGTTTGTAGTTCTCACTTTGGGGGATTTTGCCATAGTTGCCACGCTTGGCAGGCGATGGGGCAATCGCAGTATATATATTCAGATGTTCCAGGAAGATGCCGCTGCCCGTCTTGTTGTTTTTTTCCCTCTGTCGATATTTACGACACCCACGGGATGAGATGGGATGGTAGATTTAGACTTAAGCTTTTTATTACCACCCACCAAAACCAATTCACCTGCAGAAGAGATAATATTAATTCTATTTTTTATATTTAAAGTAAATAACGTAGAACATAATAAATATCAATAATAACTTGAATATTACATGTTAGTTTATTTAAAAAACTTTGTTAATTTTGATTTTGTTAGTGATATTCCATCAGTTTATCGTTGTTTTGTTTTAATATGGTAACCTTTGAAATTCCTCCTGAAAGTACAAATTAAAAGTATCATTTCTTTTGGACGCAATAAATAATTTAACAAAATATTCATGTCCGTTGCTCTTCAGATATACCGCGTGCCAGATATTTGTGCTAAGCGATCGCGCTATCTATGCAATTAGTAGCGATAATTGCTTCATCTTTCACACTGCCGTGAATTTGAACAAAGGACGCAGTTCGTAAATTAACATGCCTTAGTGAGTGGGTTTACGATTTAATCAAAGAAAAATATAGCGCGACGATTAACTTTCTATAAGTCTGTGGTTAGGTATGATAGACAATAGACTTTTGTTGTTAATTTAGTTACGGGTAATAATTTTTTTATCTCTGGTTGTTGTTATTAGATAACTTATTTGTCTATGTTATTTGTCCGTTAAAAGGTGGGGATATGGGTTTGCGTACAGATGTTAATCTTTTTAAAGTTATAAATATTAGATGATAAGATATTGAAGTTAAGTTACAGCCTTCAAATGTCACAACGCTGAGCATAGACCTACCTAACCTACCTAACATTTCTGAAAGAATTTTGGAGCTTCACATGTCGAAATATTAACTACTCTGAGACATGCAGTTTTGCTTTTCCCCTCGTGCACGTGGGAAATCAGCTCTTGAAATTGCAATTAAACATTTCAGCAGTGGTCCAGGTTACCCGCGTAATATGAAATTAGAAGCAAGTGTCTTACGGATGGTAGGATTTCTATGCAGAAATCCGTCTAAGTAGGTACCACTTCGGGCCAGTAATTCTGCTGTGAAGCAGTAGTGTGCAAACATTACTGTGGCTAGTAGCTCTTTTTAGACATTAACATTAAACATTTCGGTTTGAAGGGCACTGAGAGCTAGCGTAATCACTGGGCATATGAGACTTAAGAACTGAGTGGTGTGTGGTGCCACACAGATACAGTCTGGGTATCACAGCATTTTTTATGGGCAGACGTTGCACTTAACATCAGGTGAACGTTTTGCTCTTTTCGCTCGATCGAACTCAGGTCACTCGCCTACTATGAAATTTAAGGCGAGCGCCCGGCCGCTGTGTTACCACGGCTTTTCCTCTTGTTGTTCCTCTTACCACTTACTAAATCACGTAACTAACTTAAATCTGCTGCTAAATAAAAAATTGTATGAACGTAAATATTTTTACAAAAAAATAAATATAATATAGTAAAATGAATAAGTTTTAAGGAAAAATGATATTTTCGTTACGAGCTCTTTTTTGTGGGGCTTGTACAGTAGTGGACTTCAAATGTTGCCAGGGCTATGGTACTTGTCAAGACAAATCTAACGATCCTAAACACGATATGGCTGCTGTAAACGATTGAGGAGTTGGGTGGACTGCAGATGGCCCTGGCAGCAGCATCAGGTCCAGCTCACCATAACATTGCGTTGTTATCAGGTTTATATATGAGTAGTAAATTTCGGCGTATTCGGGCTACGAGAACTGGTTCGAAATTCAGTTGCAATTTTGGTCCTAAAAAAAGATACAAACATTTTAATTTATGCCGCCGTGTGGTGGCGGCTTAAGAGAATCTAACGCCCCATCTCATGCCGTGGGTGTCGAAAAGACGACAGAGGGAAAAGAAAAGCCAGGATATGGGCAGCAGCATCTTCCTGGAAAATCTGAATAAATAAACTGCGGTTGCCAACCCGCCTGTCAAGCATGGCAACTGTTACAAAACCACTCCACAATGAGAGCTAAAACTTTGGTGGCTATCGTTTGGGGAGGCCTATGTTCAGCAGTGAACTAGTGATAGGCTTTAAAATAATGATGATCATTTAAGTTAAATAAAAGCTTCTAAAAAGACGCTTTTACTAAAATATTGCTAAAATAATGGAGATGAAGTAAAAATTGTTCTTATTATTTATATACGCATCTATCTATACAAATAAATAAAATTGAACTGTCCGTTTATTAACAAAATAATAGCATTTTACTCAATATTTATAAGTAAAAAACTATTTTTGAATTTTTTGTCTGTCAGTCCGTTTGTTCCGGTTAATCTCCGAGACGGCTCGACCGATTTTAACGGGACTTTCGCTGGCCGATATTATAGCGAGTAACTTAGGCTGCTTAAACCCTAAAATCCGATTCAAATAGGGAAGTATATATGTATATCATCGGATCGGCTTTTTTACGCGGTTGAAACTGCGGTAGATTTATGAGGCAAGTGTGAATGGAAAAGCCGGTAAGGGTCGACCTAGGCGTACGTATCACAATCAGATCGGTGAACTTTTGAGGAAAGGTCACGTTAAAAGTACCCGCAACCGACGAGCGTGTGTGAAAACGCTAATGAAAGTAGAAGAAGCTAAAGATGTGTGTCAGGATCGTAGCAAGTGGAAAGATGTGGTCTCTGCCTACCCCTATGGGAAAGAGGCGTGACTATGTAATGTATGTATGTGTGTACTGCGACGCACAGCTAGTTACACAATATCTTAAACAAAATGTAACAAAATAAACACGGCAGTCTGGTTCTCACAGCGAACAATGCAACTCAAATCTGCGAATAATCCACAAACAATGGTTCGGTCACATCCGTTGCTTTGAATGGCATTTCGATACGGAGGTCAAAGTCATGGGTCGGTGTTATAATTCTATGAAAATTGAAACACAACAATAAAACATAATATTATCTCCGCTGTCTTTGTCGAGGTGATCGAAATGCTTTGTTGGTTTATCGGTCTTAGCCTAGCTAACTTTGCGGAAATCCATTATACTGAAGGAAAGAAAGTTAATTTGCTAAGATCCGCATGCAAAATGGTGTAAATTGAATGGTGTATATTACCTAGTTTTGAAGAGCACCGCCCGCCCTCCCACAGTAGCGTGCACGAGCAAAGTAACACCGCCACCGGGAACCGCCAACGGTAACCTCTACCAGATACCCTCCACCACTAAAACACTACCACTAGGCAATTTACACCACTGAAGTCGAGACCACGGCAAGTGTTTCACCTCAAAACGACGGCATTATCAAGTGATATTGTATTGATTAAGTGTACTCTACGACATTCCGCCGCTGAGACTCGGAGCTCGGTACTGTCGGAAGGTGATAAATGCGTAGAAAATATTATAGTACCAAAAGTGTGTCGAATAGTGAACTCTGTATATGAAAGTGTTTTATGTTGCCGCTTTCCTTAATCGTCTTCTGTGAATATGACGTATCTTTATATTGTAATATCAATGAACTGAACAACCTTAGGAGTGGGTACACTGATTTTTTTTTCATTTTTTCCTACCTAGGTGTCGTAAGATGCGACTAAGGTATTGTACGGACAGTTCTCATTTGTGCAGAAAAACACCATAATTTGCAATACTGTCACTATACTGCTCGTGGGACCGTAATGGGGAGTAAGTATTTCTAGACCCGTACACTGATCGCGACTTGGCTCGCCACCCGTCACGTCTCGTTTCCCGCGAGGGCGATAAGACGGCTACGTGAGTGGCCTCTGTCTACCGCTTCTATGGGAAAAAAGGCGTGATGTGTGTATGTATGTACCACAAGTGTACGCTTCAACACAGAGGTACACACTCCTATTAACCTACCCGCGCCCGACGGCAGTGTCAAAAACACGACAATCAGACCCGATAACCAACAATATCGTATTGGACGGTTTTAGTGATCAGAGTATCTGACTTCTTTGCCGCGGTATCTGGGTTCGAAGCCCGGCTGTCGCCAAGATTTGTGCAAAAAAAACATTGTTGGTTACATACATACATACATAAGATCACGACTGTATCCCATAAGCGGTAGTCAGAGACTGGGCACTCACTGCAAAAACAGATTACTGCCACAATCCACGCTTCACCAAAACAATATAATGCACTTGGTGTGATAGGTGGTGAGCCCATCGCCACCATGCGCTGTTAGGTGCACAGTGCAGTTTAATTCCTTACTCGCCTTTTACGAGATCCAATGGATGAGATGGAGTGGTAGTATTCTTTTAACGAGCCGCCACCACACGGCATATACATATATTGTAGCTAAACTTTCCACTGCTGGGCACGAGTTCCTTTTTATTTTATTAGTAAAGACACTTCACACAGCTCATTGTTCGTTACTCGTATTGGTTGTCTGACTTCACATGTCAGTATACTCGTATTTTATTTCGCAGATATGCAACGGGACTACTACTACTAACTTAGGTTTTTTTTTAATATTTTATTTTGCTGTCACTATACTGCACGTGGGAATGCAATGAGAGAGATGAGAGAGTGAGAATGTTTTTTTTTTTTTACTCGCACGGAAATGGAAGCGACGTGGCTCGCCACCCGTCAGTCGTTTTCCGAGAGGGCGAAAAGTACGTGAGTTGTCTCTGCTTGTATATGTACTTGAAAGTAATAAGCCTTAGGTGCTAGGTACACAGCATAACTCAATTTACAGACAATTACATCAAGCAGACTAATCATCTAATAATCATCTAGCACCTGACCTTTCCCACTGAAGAGTCAAGTGACATGACTAAATAAAATCCATACTAATATTATAAATGCGAAAGTTACTCTCTCTGTCCCTCTGTCTGTTTGTTACCTTTTCATGGTTCAACCGCTGAACCGACCTTGACGAAAGTTAGCACAAAGATAGCACGAGATATTTATAAAACTATCCACGCCGACGAAGTCGCGGGCATCAGCTAGTATTATATGTATAATATTATATTTAATATTAATCAAAATAATCATGTGTGATTAATAGAAAGACAGTGAAAGATAATTTTACCTATCACTGAAGTTCTAGTATTTGACAGCTTATTTAAGCTCTTAGAGAATTTTACCTCGATAAATATCAAACAATGTTGCAAACGATATTTCACCACAATTTTTTCAACGGTAGGTACAATTGTGAGACTTTGTAGAGAATGATCATCATTTCGAAACTGTTGTTGGATAGATTAGATGGTCGATAATATCTCTGTAATAAATGATGTGTTAGGTAATAGCTTCAGATAATATACATAAGCGAATTGAGCTATGGAAACCTTGAGTAATGTTTTTATTAGAGAAAGTGACGAGACGTGCAAAACGTTCACCTGATGGTAAGTACTCGTATAACGTCAAAATGCTGCGTAAACCTGAACATTTACGTGTGGTACCACACTGCGTCCTGGGGCCTAAGTATTTACGTCTCGTATACCTAGTGATTACAATAGCTCTCAGCGCCCTTCGGTTAGTCCGACACAGTATTTTTTTTTTATTGGATAAAGTAATGAAACGAGCAAAACGTTCACTTGATGGTAAATGCAACGTCTGCCCATAACAAATGCTGTGTCACCAAGAAAATTTCTGAGTGACACCACACTGTGCCCATCACCCTGAGACATAAGTTAAGTCTCCTATACCCAGTGATTACGCTAGCTCACAGTGCCCTTCAAACCGAAACTCAGTAATGTTTGCACACTACTGCTTCACGGCAGAACAACTGGCCTGGGGTGGTACCTACCTAGACGAATTCTTGTATAGGAATTTTACCACTAATAAAGACAATATGAAAGAGGACTGAGGTTTAGAAGCGTTTAGTAATGTATAGTATGTTGTACGACTGAGTGCCACACAGTGTACCACAGCCAGGATACAGATCCTGTTGAATCATTCATTTGAATTCAGTTCAGTTCATAACGTTCAAATCATGTTTTTATTACGATGAAGTAAGTCCATAATTATTAGTTTTTTTTCGCAGTGCCTCAACGTGCTGGTAGCGGCTGGGGCAGCGGGAACCGAAAACAAGCAGCTCTCTTCATACAAAGCGATCCATTCTTGTGCCTGCTCTCCTGGCGAGGCAAGAGTAAGTACAAGCATATATGAATAAATTTCGATATGTAATATTTAGCCATCGAGTCCCGGTGGTAGTGGTGAAAGAAATGAAAAATCTCAAGGCTTATGACAGATAGCGGAAAAACCATACCGAAATATGCTAGATTAAAAATACATAGACCGGTGACATGTAGAAAGCATATAAGGTACGAGGTGAGTTGTCTGGTACTGAGGTGGTCAACTCGCTTCCAAACATGAAGATTCGTCAGTAAACGGACGATTCAGAAGAAATCCTAGTGTGGGCAAATGTTTTGAAAATAAATATATTCAAGAAACATTTTTTTCACAGCTTCGGCAGCTATCAATATATTTGATAAAAGCGTAAAAATTAACAGGTTATTTAGAAGTTAATTCCGTAATGTTTGTGTAAAAAATAATGTAAATGTTATCAAAGTCAAAGTCAAAGTTTCTTTATTCAATTTAGGCTTGTTTAAAGCTCTTATGAACGTCAAAATCTACACCAGTTCAAAAAATTACCTTCTCAGAGAAAAACCGGTAAGAAACTCTGGGGTCTTTCTTTTTTTCAATGCCATATTACATAATGTCATTTATAAATTTTGCAAGTGCAGAGTATTCCACACATCTTTGTCCTCTATACAATGATCTATTTTATAATACGCTTACATAATATTTTTAAAAATAAACAACGACGGTGTCAAAATATTAGTCTACCTGAATAGTTCCCGTAGCGACTCGCGAGGTCCCAAGTTATAAATGTAAAAATGTGTTATAAATGTAAAATCCATTTCTCGAACACCTCTGCCTAATATCTTTCTTTCACCCGATGGTTAGTACAACGTCTGCCCATAACAAATATTCTACCACACTATACTCGTCTCCTTGAGATATCAATTCTTAAGTCCCATATGCCTAGTACGTTCCTAACAGTGACGTTCAGACCGAAACATAGTAATGTTTGCAAACTACTTCTTCACGGCTTCAGAATAACTGTCACTGCGGTGGTACCTATGCAGGAATCCGCTGCATAGGAATTCTACTACCGGTGAAGAAGATTGAGTTATATTCTCAATTTTCTTCACTGGTACTTATAACCATAGAACTTTATTTTAAACAGTCAAGTGTCGTTATCAGAAACTATCTGTAGATATAGCAACTCTTTATATTACAGTGCGCACTACCAAACTGCGTCAATGGTAACGGCAACCGGTCCCCCTTCTACCTTCACGCCCCTGAGCGCGAGAGACGCAACTCCGTCCACGAACGCCGCGGTTCCTTGCCGTCTACTGTTGGATCAATCAGCTCAGGGCGCTCCGGCCCCGCAGATGGGCTGTACGTCAACCCAATGCAAAGGGGAACGCCGACCAGCGTTACAAATCACAGCTCTTCCGGCGAGGACAGTTCAGGTTGGTGAAAAAAGTATACCTGAAATAATATTACAAATAGAATCTTAAGCTTGAGAGACGGTCTAGTAGACCTACTCATTTTTGAAAGAGCCTCCTTTTTTAAGAAAAGAGACGGTATAATAGACCGCCTCCTTTCTCTCATGTTTGTCGACAGATTGCTTCAGCGCTTAGGCTTAGCTTACCTGCTTGCTAGATCGTGATTCCTGAGTAATCCCAGCCATAGCGAATATTGGGGCAACAGTAGTGTTGAAGCGATTGACTTTTAAGTTTACAGGTAATAGGTTTCATTCCGCCACAGAATAAATATTTATATTGCCTACAGATAGCTATTCGAGGTCTGAGTTTTTGAGAACTATTTTTTTTATGAAACAAAGTGACACAAGACGAGCAAATCGTGTACTTGATAGGAAGTGCAGCATCTGTATAATGTTTGCACACTTCTGCAACATCACGCAACACACGCAAAAGCAACCGAGACGGATTGTTTACCCGTGATATGGATCTTGCTTTACAATAATTACACAGGTTTGGTTCATGTATGTGTATAATGATTAAATATTATTCAATCAAAAAACCGACTTGAACGCAGCAGCTCCAAACATGCTTATGCGATTAATAGAGTTTCACAATTTTCTCACGGATCAGAACTTTACCAAATTTGTATGATATACACGAGGTTGGTCCACCTCGAGTATAACGAATTCAACTAAATTAAGAATCATCGTAATCAGTTCATAATACGCGAAGATATCGCGTAACATACAAACAAATAAATATATTTAATCGAATTGTCAATCTACTCCTTGTTTGAAGTCGGTTAAAAAGTGTCCTCAGATATCAAATTTTGTTTAAACCTAACTATATATACCTTATTCAGACTTTATTTCGAAGACAATCTCCGATTTAAAACTGAACATTAAAAAATTACTGTCTGGTAAATATCTGCAAAGGTCGTATTAAAGCTAGAATTAATCAAATAGCCTATAGCATAATGGCCATATGTTTTCTTTATTATCATTAGAAGTTACCATTCTTAGAGAGTTAGCCCGACATTTGAAATCACAATAAGCACGGCTGTGATTTTTTTTAAAGAAAATTACGAAAGAAAACGAAACGAACGAAAAATAGGTTGGACAGCCTTATATGACGTCTTCTATTAATCTCTTAACTATATACAATGGCTAGCTCAGCCCATGTTCTGTATACGTGAGTTTATTATTATGAAAATAATTGTTTCGTAACATTATTCAATATTACGTTATAATTATATCGGTTACGAGATTTCGCTGTGTATTTATTACGTATTTAACACCTCCGACAATATAATTAGTTTTGCTATTTTGTTTAGTCATTAACACGGTGCGCGAAGTGTACCGTACCAAATGGAGCACGAAGCGATGGAAATGAAGCGTCGGGAAGTTTTAGGTAACATTGGTTGGGGTCAGTTTCATTTTGTACTCTGTGCGGGCAGGACATTTTCTTTTAGTTCTCTTTCATAATATATTTGTGTATTGTACAGAAGAGATGCGATATAACAATTATTTCATTGTATAGTGATTTACTTCCGTTGGTCAGTGTCATATTTATTCGGTTCATTGTTTGTTGTCGATCCTTTAAAAAAGTGTAATATATTTTTCGTGTATTGCTAAAAATTAAAAGTATGGTAATTGTTTATTCATGAATGAAATTCAGACATACATTTTACGACGCACATTTGTCCTCTTTTAAACATTGTCATCTGGGGAGGATTTTATAATTCCGATACCCAGCACCTAATGATTTTAGGGCCTAGATGTATTATAGACCCCGTTACATTACGCGTTACATTGGATACAGAAATTAGAAGACGCCGATTTCGTATTATAATATGACGATCTAATTCGCGAATACCCACTGAGTTATAATATCGAAACATTGATATAAAAAAGCCCAGATACACAGCAAAAGACTTAAAAACGTCTTCAAAAAAGAGCGCACAATGCGCTCATTTCGATTAGCATCACGTAAGCCGTTTCAACAACAACTAATTTAAAAACGTTGTGGAACGGTAGTTGATTTCATTTCAAAAGCTACTTTATGTCGTGGGCATAAAATTAAACTTGTTAATCTAATCGGAATTTGTGATCTGTGCCTTTGTTTTTATGTTTTGATCGATCGGGGACGTTTTTTGAAGTGATTTTAGTATGGGACAGTGTATCTTGGTTTTTTGTTCAGTAGGTATTCGCGAATTATATCATAATATTGTAATATCTATTCTAATTTCTGTATCCAATGTAACGGGGTCTATAATACATCTAGGCTCTAAAATCATTGGGTGCTGTCTCGTCTTAGATTCTAGTCCAGCATCCACAACTTATAGGTACTCTGACAATTGAGCTAAGATCAATATGAATAAATAAATTTTGAGTGTCTGTCCTAGGGACAGCTAGCTACGGATATAACTTTAAAACAAGTAAATCTATTACTTTCATTCTCAATATCTATCATTTCAAGTAAATACATTTGTGTTTATTCGTTTTGTTCAAAAATATCTTACACTTAAAACAATGTTATTAAAGTCTACGCAAACAAATAAACTCTGGTTCAAAAATAAAGTTTTTATGGTGTTTCTTGACAATTACATATTTTATTCACGTGTCTTTTTGTAATAACAAAATAACAGCTTTTTACTCAATGCTTATTAAAGTATATACGGTACTTATAACAAAAAAACAATTTTTAAAATATTTGTCTGTCTGTTTGTTCCGGCTAATCTTCGAAACGGCTGGACCGAATTTGACGGTACTTTCACTGACAAATAGCTGAAATTATAGCGCGTAAATAAGGCTACTTTAATTTCAGAAAAATAATAAATTGAAATTGAAATGGGGTTCCGCGCAAGAAAATAAAACCGCTAAATCGAATTCAAATAGAGAAGCATATATGTATATCATCAATCGGGATCCGCTTTCTTACGCGGGCGAAACCGCGGGGCACAGCTAGTATTTATAATTAATAGAATCAGGCGTTACTTTGCGGGAATCCATTATATTAAAGAAAGAAAGTTACGTCACCCTAATGTGAAGCATTATCAAGTTATATTATATTAATAGATATTGGCTCTACGGCAGACAGTCGACTCGGTGGCAGTAGTTGGCAGTAGTGTTGTAGTGGTGTAGTTCCCGGTGGCGGTTTCCTTATTTACCCATTTATTGTAAAGTTTACTCGGGTTGGCTTCAGTATCCATTTTCCATCTCGTCAGCCACAAGTTCCGATCACACAATACATCCGTGCATTCTGTAAAGAAAGTTAAATTAATAAAAAATAATCCGTATGTTGTGAAAGAAAGAAAGGTAAAAAGAAAATTACTACCAACTCAACCTGTAAGACCCGATTTCACCGATCGCTTTGGAAACCAAGTTTAATAAAACCACGTTTTACTTAACTGAGTTGAAATGTATCATTAGATCTCGGTTTTCGTCTAACCGATTTCACCGACTCCATTTTGATCGCGTTTAGAAAAACAAAGTTTACATGAAATATCGGCACATTATAAAACAAAAAGACTGTTTGTTTCGTATTTTGCGACATCAAACAGCCTGTTTTTATGCATAGGTTACATAGGTATGCAAACAATAAATAATACGAATTAAAAATATTTTTTGTTTACATAGTTGTGCAATTGACAATGACAGCTCTTCGCTGCATCTTATTAAAGAGTTGAACGTCGAAAATTGGTCGTTCAGAATTTGAACCGCGTTTAGCACTGACTGCGATTTGATGTTGATACAACAAACTGTAGCATTGAAATCAGTTAAACGCTTTAACTTCGTTATTCTTGAACTGATCGCGTTTAGTTTCAACGGTGAAATCCGCCCTTAGTGTCGCAAGAATCGAATAAGGCAAATGTCGCCTTGACAATCTAAGGACCATATACAACAATGTATTATTTACAAGTGACGATCGCGTGACTCAGTGGTCAGCGTGTCTACCAGCTGAATCTTGAGTCGAAACACCAAAATTATTTCATATTGAATATTGGGATCGATCCGTGTTTCGGGTACTGCAACTAATTCTACCTACGGTCTTATCGTATAAGCGTTATGTCACAACGGACACGGGAAGATGTAGACGAGTGTGTGCATTTGGGTTTATGCTAATACTATCCGGCACTAGAATAACCTGAGCAGATTAAAAACGGCTGTTTGCCAGAAGATGTCGCTATGTTTGGAATAAGCCAGGACGACATCATTTTCACGCTACGGAGAATGATCAATAAATTCCTTAAATTATTTTAGGGATTAAATAACGAGACTAATATTTGGAACAAGCACAAATTAATTATGCCAGTTACCCGACTTCACAGAGTCAGTAACTCTTTTATGGGACAATGTATACGTTTTTACAACAAAATCCCAGAAAGTGCTAAAAGTCTTTCAATCAAAAAGTTTAAATTTTATATTAAACAAAGACTTCATAAAAAGGGTTATTATAATATTAAAGAATACATAGATGATGATAACCCCTGGGAATGAGGTGATCGCCGCCAAGCCATTTCTACATCTTTATAATACAGCTATTGTAATACAGTTATTGTACATAATTTTAAAAATGACTAAAAAAAAGCCCGCTGTGTTTCTTACTGGTTCTTCCCAGGACAGAGGCATTTTTGCGAACCAGTGTAGTTTAAAAAAAGAAAAAAAATGACTTTCAATAAGTATTATGTAAATAATCTATATTGAATAAAAATTTATTCTATTCTATTCTATTCTAGACGAGCAAACCGTTCATCTGATGGTAAGTGCAACTTCAGCCTATAACAATTGCTCAGGCCACCCAGAACATACGTATCTGGCACCGCACTGCGCTTGTCACACTAAGACATCAATTCTTAAGTATATTATTTATTCTTAAGTATATTAGCTAACAATGTACTACTAATAAAATATAAAAACGAAGTTTCTGGTGACAGATCGCACGTTTCCTACCACGATATCACCCTTCACTAAACATTTATTCCGTTGGTTGCCTAAAGATCCGAAAAAGGGCCGTCCGTAGAACTTGCATCCGAAGTAATTTGGTGGTAGGGTTTAGGTTTTTTCCGTCGTTGCTTCGAATCGATCTAAAACTTCGTACTTACATTTTACGAGGGGTGATCCAAAAGTAATGATAATCAATAATAAACACAATGAATAAAATAAATAAATAAATTTATTTCTCAACATAGTCTCCTAGCAAGTCTATACATTTAGTCCATCTCTTTTCTAATCCTAAAATTCCCTTAGAAAAAAAATCTTTATCTTGACTCTCAAAAAAGTCCTCAACCGCGGCCATCACGTCGCTATCATCGTCAAATTTCTTGCCTCGGAGGTGTTCCTTGAGTCGTGGAAAGAGATAGAAGTCGCTGGGGGCTAGATCTGGTGAATAGGGGGGGTGTTCCACCAGCTCAAAGCCCGCTTCCTGAATGGCAGCCATGGCAATTGCAGCTTTGTGAACCGGTGCGTTGTCTTGATGGAACAGCACTCCAGCCCGCAGTTTGCCTCGCCTTTTCTCCTTAATAGCCTCCCGCAATCTTCTTATTTGTTCTGCATAGTAGGAGCCTGTAATAGTGGCCCCCTTTTCCAAGTAGTCCACCATGATTATTCCTTCAGCGTCCCAAAAAACAGACGCCATAACCTTCCCTGCTGAGCTTGACACTTTGAATTTCTTCGGCGTCGGTTCATCGGATCGTTTCCATGTCATCGATTGTTGTTTTGTTTCAGGATCAAAATGGTGGATCCAGGTCTCGTCCATGGTCACAAAACGTGACAAAAAATTATCCTTGTCTGCCTGGAACTTTTCGAGATTTGCTCTTGACATGTCGACTCGTTTCTTCTTTTGCTCGTCGTTTAACATTTTCGGTACCCAACGCGCGGAGACCTTTCTCATATGCAATTCGTTCGCAAGGATTCTTTGAATGCTGCCATATGAGATCCCTGTGACCTCAGCTACATGCCTGATAGTCACTCTTCGATCTTCCAATACAACTTCTTCAACTTTTTTCACATTTTCTTCAGTGAGGGACGTCGATGGGCGTCCTTCGCGGTGTTCGTCTTCCGTCGATGTTCTTCCCAACTTAAACTCCTTAGCCCAGCGTGCAACTGTGGAATATGGAGGAGAAGAGTCCCCTAATGTTTCCACCAAGTCGCTGTGTATGTCTTTGGTAGACATTTTTTTCAAGCAGAGGTATTTAATGACAGCTCTGATTTCGTGTTTTTCCATTTTGATGTTCACTCCTTGACAGTCCGTATTCAAATGAATGTAGCTCCCGGGAATCGTGGCCTATTTATATGATTTTTTTTCCCTGAACTAGTGGTTAACTGAGTAAGTGACTGAAATTTTTTTGTATTTTTGTGTGCACTAGAAATAACTGATTATCATTACTTTTGGATCACCCCTCGTAGTAGCAGGCCCCCTGCATAAGAATCCTACAATGAACTCTGACTTCAACTACATATTTTATTTACCAGCGTGCTCCGCTTCTGAAGTGGACACAACGCAATCGGGCGGGTGGTTTCTTCACGGGGGGAACGGAAGCGGAGCGCCCGCAGCGCTGTACCAGCGGGTGAGGGACCTGTTCCACTCGCGCTCTCCCGGGCCCAGAGTGCCTGCTGAGGGACAGGAAGCGCCCACCATGACTGGTGAGTACTGTTGTTTCTCGTTTATTGCGGTTGAAACGTCAATTATATTACATCTGCCGTGTGGTAGCGGCTTAAGATAATCTACCACCCCATCTCTCCCCGTGGGTGCCGGCAAAGTCGTCATAAAAACCAGAAGATGGGTATATATTCCTGGAACATTTGAATAAATAAACTGTGATTGCCAACCCCCTACCAATCGTGGCAACTATAGCAAAATCGCTCCGCTGTTCAGTAGTGAAGCAGTGGTAGGCTGATATGATGATGATGATTACCTATATACAGTAACGCTTTTTTCCCATTGGGATATTCAGAAACCATATCTTTCCACTTGTTACGATCCTTATACACCTCTTTCGCTTCAAATATAAGATCAAAAATATAGTATTAAGACTGACTAAAGAGAAGACATTCCGTGTTGGTAGGTGTCCGGCAGAGTGTAATAGCACCTACTTCCTTCCTACCGTGGTGCCGTTAGAGGCGATGAAAGTAGTGCATGTGTAGAATAACACCATAATACGAGTATGCAATGCCTTCACTGTACGGCTCTTGGGAACGCATTAAAGAGTAAGAATTTTTTGACAAAACGGCGGTGACGTAGTACGCTACCCGTCAGATCTCTTGTCCCGCGGGGGCGAAAGGGGGTTACGTGAGTGGTATCTGCATTCTACAGGAAAAAGGGGGGCCGTATATATTCAGCATCATCACCATTTCAGCCTACCATTAGTCCACTACTGAACGTAGGTCTCCCCCATATATAGCCGCAAATTTTTGTAGCTCTCATTTTGGAATTTTGCCTAAGTTGCCACGCTTGGCAGGCTTGTTGGCGACCACAGTCTATTTATTCAGATGTTTCGGGAAGATACTGCCGCCCATCTCCTGATTTTCATTTTCCTTCTGTCGACTTTTACGACACTCACGGGATGAGATGGGGTGGTAGTATCTTATAAGCCGATCGGATCGTACGGATGTATGTTCAATCAATGTCCCGCGTCCCCAGTGAAAGCAGAGGTGCACGGGCCGAGTGAGGTGACCACGGCGCCGGAGCAGTCGGACAGCGACAGCGGCGCGGAGGCGGCGCGCCGCGACCACCACTACGAGGACATCTACCTACCCCGCGACGAGCCGCAGCGGAGGAGGTAACCACGCGGCTTATTAAGAAGCTCAGGGGCTAGACGCTCGCTTTAAATTCCATAGTAAGCGAATGACCTGGGTTCGATTCCCGGTGCCGGCGCCACTCCAATTGTTAATTGCAATTTTAAGTGCTGATTTACCACGTGCTCGGCGGTGAAGGAAACCATCGTGAGGAAACCTGCATGTCTGAGAAATAAAAACAATATATTTCGAAGACGTGCAATCCGCCAAACCGCATTGGAGCAGCGTGGCGGATTCTTCCTAGCTCCAAAACCCTCTCAGAAATGAGAGGAGGCCTGTGCTCAGCAGTGGTACATTTATAGGCTGAAACTTTACTTTTTACTTTTTTATTAAGAAGACGGAACGAGTGCCTATAACAAATGCTGTGTCACCCAGAACATTTCCGTCGTCATCATTTCATAAGTGCACTGCCTGTTACTGTTAAGAACTGGCCTCGTCTCATTTCTGAGTGAGTTTTTAGGCCGGGAAGATTCCGCCACGCTGCTCCGATGCGAGTTGGCGGACTTCACACGTCGTTGAAATATTTTTATGCTCACAATGTTTCAATCGCCGCTGAGCACGTGGTAAATCAACACTCACAATTTTAGAGATCAAACTCAGGTCACTCGCGTACTTTTAAATTTTAAGGCGAGCGCCCGCCCCTGGGCCCTGAGCTAGTAATTCCACTAGCTATCTGTATCCTTCAGACCGTAACAGAAATGTTTGCGGCAGTACCTACCTAGACGGATTAGCAATGCAACCACTACGCATATAATTCTACCACCATAAATATTTTTTTTCGATAGAGTTCAATTTTTTTACTGGTGGTACCATTTCTGTGCAGGAATCCGTCTAGGTAGGCACCTCAGGGCCAGTTATTCTGCCGTGAAGCAACAGTGTGCAAACATTACTGTGTTTCAGTCTGAAGGATACTGAGAGCTAGCCCAACCACTGGGCATATGAGACTTAAGAACTAATGTCTCATGGTGACGGGCGCAGTGTGGTGTCACACAGAAATGTTCTGGGTGAAAGAACATTTGTCATAGGCAAACGTTGCACTTACCATCAGGTGAACGTTTTGCTCGTTGCGTCACTTTATTCAATAAAAAAAACTTTAAGCGATGATTGACCACGTGGACAGTGGTGAAGGAAATATTTCGAAGTCATGAAAACATGTTTCTAACTGTGGAACATATTTTTGTGTTATTAAATCAGTAACTCGGAACTTTTAATTGCAAAATCCACCAACCACTACACCGCGTTCACCACCCTCATCACCCTGGAACGTCAGTTGTTAAGTCTCATATGCCCACTAATTATTTTAGCTAGATTGCTCTACAAACTGGAATACAGGAATACTGACACACTACTGCTACATACATACAATCACGCGCACTATCCATCCTACCACCACCGCTAGTGATAGTCTATAAATCTTCTTTACCCTGATAATAATGGCGATGATGTATTTTTGTTTTACCAGGAGCAGTTCACGTGATTCTGGAAGCCATAGCCGGCCAGGTAGTGCCGCGCTTGTTGTCGACTATGCCACCAAAGAAAATAATGACAAGTAAGCCGAATTTTGTTATTTTACTGACACCAAATATGTTATTAGCAAACAATTGCTCTGCGTTGTACTTATAATACCATCCTTAACTATGTTTAAGTCAAATAAGTTAAATATTATTGATTATGACATGACCGGGTCTGGTCCTTCACAAACCAGACAAAATAGAACTACTTAGAACCTAGAAGTAACTTTAGCATGAGAATTGTTAAGTTGTGCTTTGGGGTTTGAAAGACAACCCCGACGACGTAACCGATGTCGATCACTTCGAAATCTTCCAGATATCACAAACAAGAATTCACATAAACACTGAAGCACTTAATTCTTTCTCACTTTATCATATATGGCCAAAATATTTTGAATTCATGTAGTAGCAACCAGAAAAGCAACACGCTTTCACATGATACTAGTGTAAAGTATATTTAGAATGAAATCGGAACCACTTCCTCGGGGGTGACAATGAACAAATAATCTTGATTCTTCTCTGACAGATATAGATGCTATTGAGATAATTTATCTCAGGTGGTTAGTGGTTAGACAAATAGTTTGTCGTAATGATGATTACATATACGACAGCACAGATTGATTTTATTTTTGTTATATCGACCACTTGGCTCAGATGTCACCGTTGTCACGTTGATGCTGGTCCTAGATTCCTAGCTAAAGTCGGTATATGCGTAACGTTAAATTGTTGCTTTTGATTTTTGAATTATTGTTACTGCGATTGTGTCCCGATGTCTTAGACCCTTCTTCCGATCACATCGGATACGGGAAGTATACTGAATACTGAAGACAAGTGAATACCTCTGAGTTTGCTCTAATACTCGCGGTTCTATAAAATTATACATATGTAAGCTTCTGATTGTCAACTGGAATATCGCTGTAGTTAAAATCATCATTGTAAGTTTTTAACTTGTTGGAGCGGTATCTAGGCAGTATAACTTCTGCACTACGGATCGCCGGCTCGATTTTCCATGCGGAACAAACATTCGTATGATCTACAGATAGATGTTCCGGGACCGGGTGTTTTTTAGAAGAAAGATAAAAGATCTTTTTTCGAAAACAAATCTTATTTCGTGTCTACGTGTTTAATAAACTTGAGCAAGCTGATGATTTCAGTGAGTATACCAGGTTATAATCATGAAATTATTGGCATCGGTCCTAAATATGTGTGCAAAATTTCAATTACTGTTCAAAATTATTCAGACGGCAGGACGTAGGTGCAAACTGACTTAAAGATTACATTACATCCATACGTTTACATTTCATAATACTTGTTTGAACAAAAATAACTTGATGTGTTTTTGCAGCTCCAGTAAAGCATACGAAGAGGTTTCTCCGCCACCAGAGGCTCAAACGAAGTCTACAATTGCTACCAAATTGGCTGCGCTGACACATAAGGCACAGAACTTTGTAAGTACGAATACTAATGTTCAGTACAGTTTCAAAAGAGTCTTTAGAGTTAGTTTTAAGAGTACCGCCAATTAATTTATGATCTTTTAATCGATAGGCGCAGTGGCTCCCACGGGTTCGATTCATATATTTATACTTATTTATATTTCTTCGCCATTAGGTGTCCGCCAGAGTTAAATAGCACCTACTACTTTCCTACCGAGGAGTCGTAAGAGCCGACTAAGTTATTTTTCCATAATCTGTCGAAACCCTTTGTTGCATACCCTCGCTTTGATAATACGCCCCTTACTGCCTCCGCTAGTATCGGAATCCTTTGCGTTGACATATCGAGTGACGTTCAGTTCGGCGGTCACCTGGAAGGGAAGGCCAAATTGGCTTCCAAAAAGCTCAGCTCGGCGTGCTCAGTAGAGCGGGACAGTATTTCACGTCGGCCCATGGACTGCAACTTTACAAGGCGCAAGTTCGGCCTCACATGGAATACTATTCTCATCTCTGGGCGGGGGCACCCCAGTGCCAGCTCCTTCCATTTGACCGAATCCAACGAAGAGCGGGTCGAATCGTCAACGACCGAGTTCTTTCCGATCAGCTCGATCCACTGGATTTGCGAAGGGACGTTGCATCTCTTTGCATTTTCTACCGTGTTTATCATGGGGAGTGTTCCGCGGAGTTGTTCGGATTAATTCCTGCTTCTAAATTCTACCATCGTACATATAACGGCACACAACAAAATTTCTTTGACACCACCTGGATGACTGGCATTCCACTACTGTACGCTTTGTCAAAAAATTTCTGCCACGCACAACATATTTTGTGGAATAGGCTGCCGCCAGCAGTTTTTCCGGACCGATACGACTTGGGGATCTTCAAGAAAAGAGCCTATTCCTTCCTCAAAGGCCGGCAACGCATTCGGAATTCCCCTAGGATTGCGGATGTTCATGGGCGGCGGTGATCACTTACCATCAGGTGAGCCGCCTGCACGTTTGCCCCCTCTCCTATAAAAAAAAACAAAATCAAACACCGTTACTAATATACATACATGCAGTCACGCCTTTTTCCCATATAAAGGGTAGGCAGAGGCCACACACGTAGCCTCCTTTTCGCCCCCGCGGCAACGTTGGTGGACAGTTGGTGAGCCACGTAGCTGCCGTTTTGGTACGAGTCAAAAAATTCTTACTCCCACGAGCAGTATAGTGACAGCATTGCATATTGCCGGACACCTATCGGGTGTGTCTATAAAAATGTATATAAATACAATAAATACGAACTCAAGTATCGTTACAGGCCAGCCGCATCTCCTCAGCGGCCGGCAGTCGCCGTGCGTCGGTGTCGGACGAGGCGGTGGTGGTGCAGGCGTCCGCCTCGTCCGGCGTGTCGTCGGGCGGCAGCTCGGGCGACGAGGCGCCGCCGCCGCCCCCGCCGCCCCCCGCGCCCCCAGCGCCCCCCGGGCCCATCGCGCCGCCTGCCGTGCTGGAGGAGCCCGCGCTGAGGCCCTCGGAGCTACGCGGAAGGCTCGGTGAGTACCAACACGACGAAACGAAAAAGAGACAAACATATACATCTACAGGATTTGGCCTGCGCGAGAATGAAATAGAATACAGTATACAGTGTTTCTTATTACATTTATATTTTAGAATATTAATCTGTATATGTAATGTAATATATGAAGATTAAATGTAAAATAATTTTTAAGTTTGGTAACAATGTTATAATAAGTAAACCCTACAATTATCCGTCTCCTGATACTCTGCATACATCTCCTTCTCTCGAAGTTTGATTTTCTGAAGGTTTCACTTCTACCGCGAGTTCTAACGCGAGATATATATATATATATATATATATATATATATATATATATATATATATATATATATATATATATATATATATGTGTGTGTATATATGTATATAGATTTAATTTTTATAAAGTACGTTGATTCTGAATGACGAAAACTTTATATGAATAAATAAAAACTTTCGTTACAATAAAATTTATTTCGGTACTTTCACCTTGGGCAGCAGTATGGGAGATCTAAAAAGAAAATCTGATATATATATATATATATATATAATTAATAATCTAATATAGATATTAAAGAAACTACATTAGCGAAAGATATTGATCATGCTTGTGTCGATTAAGAGGTCGATGACTTAAAGTTTAGAAATCGAAATAAGTAACGTTTTTTTTTTTATGGACAAGTGTGTCGAAACGTGCTCATTACAAATGCTATGTCACCCAATACCTTTCTGTGTCGCACAAAACTACGCTCCTGAACCTGGGACATCATTTCTTAGGTCTCATATGCCCAATAATTACGAGGAGGGATCAAAAAGTAGTGACAACGACATACTCCTTGGTAAGAAACAAATAAATACTGTCAGGCTAAGATATAGATATAGTATAGGCTCAGAAACATATTTGTAATATTAAAGAAAACAATCTTCGATTCTCTTTAGTTTTTTTCGGAATGTAGTCATTTGTTTGCTTCGTGTCGGAACGTGTTCTCGAAAATGGAGAAAAACGAAGTGCGAGCGGTTATTAAATACCTCTATTTAAAAAAGTTAACGACGCAAGAGATTCATTGCGATTTGGAGGCAACATTAGGAGAGTCTGCGCCGCCGTATCCCACTGCAAGGTGGGCTTCTCAATTTCGAGTAGGGAGAACGGTGCACACGAGAATGTTGCGAAAAAGCATAATAATATTTTTTTCAACATATCATAAAATATTTAAATGAAACTAATTTTACGGATTTTATCGCGTTTATTTTTAACCCTATAAACGCGATAAAATCCGTAAAATTAGTTTCATTTAAATGTGTAGTATTCGCGTAAATATAAGAAATCATTATATCATAAAATATATAAAAAAGTAGAGTTTATGCCTATAAATGTCCCACTGCTGAGCACAGGCCTCCTCTCATTTCTGAGAGGATTTTGGAGCTAAGAAGAAATTTAGTACAAAGGCACAGCTTTATCTACCCATATCTTATTTATTAATATTTTTTCTCTTTTTTTTGTAATTATCTTCGTATTTTTTATTCATTTATTATAGTTTTTATTATTATTTCCTTCTATTCTTTTCCCCTTTTTAAATAACCTATTCTTTATTATACTGCTTATAATTATCACTTATCATTAGTAGGTTTTTACGACTACTCGATTCTTCTCGCCCTCGTCAGGTTTTCGATCACTGCTCAGTCTCGTCTGCCAATGTTCAGTAGGATTCTCATTCAGGAATCCTACTTAAGCCTAAGTAGGGACAGCGGCAGTGGTAGTAATTCTGTAGTTAAGCAGTGGTCTGCAAACATCGCCGTGTTTAGATCTGATGGGCACTGAAGATGAAGCTATGCAATGGCGTCGCGTCGCCCTTACCATAAAAATAATTTATTGGGATATATACCTACTCTCTGTTGGAGCACTAGGGTTGTTACTCTTTTTTTTTTGTAAAAAACAGAATTAATTTTTAATTATTAACTAAAACATTTATTTGGCTTCTGTTATGATCAAATAATCGAATGAGTTAACTAGTTTACAAATAAAATTAGGTAAAAACATCAACATTTTAAGAGTTATTTATTCTTCAGTATTATAAATTGACTTATTTTTAATTGCACATCAAAAAACTTTTCACCCATCAATTTATGCTTATCAATATAATTTATTTATTTATATCAATAATACTGGCTTAGCCGTGTGGTGGCGGCTCGTTAAAAGAATACTACCACTCCATCTCATCCAATGGATCTCGTAAAAGCCGAGTAAGGAATTAAACTGCACTGTGCACCCAAGAGCGCATGGTGGCGATGGGCTTACCACCTATCACACCATGTGCATTATATTGTTTTTGGTGAAACGTGGATTGTGGCAGTCATCTGTTTTTGCAGTGAGTGCCCAGTTTCTGACTACCCCTTATGGGATACAGTCGTGATCTTATATATGTATGTATGTAATACTGGCTGCACATCAAATTAACTATATATACACCAAATACCTATGTAACTGAAAATCTTAAGATTTACTACTTTTCGGGCTACATGACGAACCGAAACCAAAACCGAAACTACATACGTATGCAAAATTTCAATTCGATCAGTCGAGTGGAAGTAAAATAAATATCCACTGTATGAATGTAATACCTATACATCATCTTGAAAGAGGCTGATAATCTTCAAATTGTTGAACAGAATTTCAAACATAGCTAATAACCATCGCAATGATAATACTTACTTTGTATGGTAAATAATTTACTTTTAAATGCGGGTAAAACAAAATGTCTACACTTTGTAATGTCCAAGTCGGCACATAATATTAATATTAAATTAGAGAATTCTAACCTTCCTTTTGAAAATTCAACTGTATTTCTTGTAATCGCTATTGATTCCAAGCTGCAGTGGGGAGTACATATTGAAAAAATTGCTTCAAAATTAAGTTCTGCCTTTTTTCTATTAGAAGGATTAGACAGTTGACTGATGAGGCTACAGCTAAATTAGTCTATTTCGCATACTTCGACAGTATTATGTCCTATGGCGTATTACTTTGGGGATCCGCGGCCGACCTGGGAACAATATTCATTTTGCAAATACAAGCATTTCGGGCAATATATAACTTGGGTCCTCGCGAGTCGCAACGAGTACTATTCAAGGATACTAATATTTTAACCGAAATTTAAGAACTCCCTCAAAATTCTACCGAGCTGCTTTATGGGCATCAGTCAAGATTTTTATGGGACGACAATAGGTATATCACCAATAAAAAATAATTTATTTATTTAAGCTTTTATGCACTAGTGGTACATATGGCGGGCATATATTTTACAGGGAGTAGGATTTCTATGTAGGAATCCGTCTAGGTAAGTATCACCCCAGACCAGTTATTCTGCCGTGAAGCAGTAGAGTGAAAAAATGAGTACGTTTCGATTTGAAGGGTACTGATAGATTTCACAGGGTGACGAGTGCAGTATGTTGTCACAAATAAATGTTCTGGGTGACGCAGCATCTGTTAAGGGCAGACGTTGCACTTACCCTCAGGTGAACGGTTTGCTCGTCTCGTTACTTTTACAACAACTGACACATCAGTTCTTCAGTCTCATATGCCCAGTGATTACGCTACTATTTCACGGCAAAATTACTGGCCCTGGCGGTGGTACCTATCTAGACGGATTCCTACATAGGAATCGTACCACCAGTAAAACAATTAAACAGTTTAAGTTGTTTTTAGCTGCCTTCATAAAGAAAGACATCGAATATCGACTTATTATTTATTTTTAACGGACTTCAAAAAGGGAAGGTATTCGTCGAAATCCTTATTAATTATTATCAACGTTAAATCTTTACCACGTGAACCAATTTCGATGATTCTGATGTGAAGAAGGGTGTGCCTTTGGGGCGGTCCCCATGATGATGATGATATCCATGACAAAATAACAGATGAGAAAATTATCAAACTCTAAAATGCGCATAAGCACGTTCATGGCAAATGATCGAATGATTCTATAAACGCTGATATCTAGTGGTGACGAGCGCAATGTGGTGCCACGCAGAAATGTTCTGGGTGACACAGCAATTGTTATGGACAGACGTTGCACTTACCATCAGGTGAACGTTTTGCTCGGCTCGCCACTTTATCCAATAAAAAAAATTCTGGCCCCTAATGTAAATAGTTCACCCACCCCTGCTCTAAGCGGCGCAAGGCTCGGCATAGTTGGGATGATTTAACTTAACGGTGAATTAGAAGTCGCAGTACTCGTCACACCTCGAACCGATTCGAACCCATCGTACTACTAACCGTGATAGTGGTGGTACGTTGGGTATTCTACAGTAAAACGAACACTGGCGAACACAGTTGTATTTTTATTAAATATCTGGTAAAATAAAATCACCGTAAATGAATAAATGACGGTTGGGGCAATAGAGATTGACTATTGGTCGCAGGTTCGAATTACAAACTCGACAATTTTTTGTATAGCCTACAGATTGTTGTACAGAGCTTGACTGGATGGACATGATGACGTAATGCTACAAGGCATACTCTGGCAGTGTTCTAGATAAGTGGAGAGGGTGCCGAGTAGAGAAAACGACAGATATCTACAAAAAAGTACTCGTACAAGATTTTTTTTGATACATGTTTAGTGTATAATACGTATGTGTGGTGTATATAATACACCAAAACAGTTTTCAAGAAATTTATAGAAGCGGCCAATTGATAGCGTCAGCTGAACCCCAAGTTGATTTTTGTGTCTCCGTCGAAATTAAATAGGATAATGGATTATATGCCTAATTTTGAGAATTTTATCACATATAGCACAGCTGGTACTTGTACCGTAATTAAGTCTGTTCACTTTCTACGAAGAATGTAATGGGCTGTTAGTCGCGTTCTGATTAAAGTGCACATTTAAACAGCCCGAGCATACGAATGTGAAGAACAGCTTGCTTAAAATGTGCCTACATTTTATTTTTACTTTCCATTTCATGGTGTCGCGTAAAAGTGAAGATGTAAATTATGTGTTAGCGAAGTAGAAAATATGTTTCGTAATGTTTAATAGAAAGAAAAGTTTGTATGTAATAATGACAAACAAATAATTATCGACATAGAAGTCATTATTATTATATTATAGTTTCACAAAAACCAAACATGCCTTAACATAAATGAGCTGACGGTCCTGGTGATCGTACCAGATCATATTCATGAAATTATTGTAGAGTCATCAGTCCATAACACGTATGCAAAATTTTAAATTTTTTGGACGTCTGGAATTGGATAAAAAATCAATGTAATCAACGAATTGCAAAAAAAAAAGCTAGCAAAAACGCATTAAAAAAGTTGCCCTACACCAAGGTTTCTCCTTTATCGTGGGTGTGTTTATAAATTGCACATATACAAACTCATAAACCCAGAATAACCGTCTATAGGCCATGTAAGTATTTGTTTCGTGCGAGACTCGAAACCGGGAATAGAACAGAAGCTAATTTCTTACGGCTGAAATGAATAACGAATCTAATTCAAAATTACGGATTATAGATCTCAAATAAAATTCAAATCTTTGGCAAAGTTGCCAATAAACGATCCGCGAATTGAACCCAAGATATCTTTGCAAGGACAGATCATAGATTAGAGATTAGCTTGTGTTTGAAAACGCTAGTTTTAATGTGTCAATAACATATTCGTCGGATTTGACAAATGTTTTTGGATCGTTTAGACGATCCAAATTGTAATCCTAGAATTCCTTCGGATACAAATAAACCAACAGAAGGATTGTCACTTTTTGTTATTAGGACAATCGATTTCAATATCTCAGATACGGTACTTTGACGACTATGCGGCGCAGCCTTCGGTTTTGAGTCCGAACAGACAAAGTTTTTAACATCAGATGTCATCAATTTTAGATAACACTTTAGCTAAAGAAAACCAATTATTAAAACCACTATACCGATAATTATAAAAATCAGAGATAAACACCTCTATTGTACATATTTGTGTAAATTACTTATTTACGACACTTTCACTTTCTAAACTTTAAAATACTGATAAGACGATACTATAGAATCGTCTAATCATTGTATTTTCACATTTGGATTCCATGCTTTATCATTATCACTCTGTCAATAGTCCACTGCTGGACATTGGCCTCCCCCAAGAATGGAGGATATTCCGTTATCATCACTCTTGGTAGGCGGATTGCTAATCAACTGACGCACAGAACTGCTCTCTGTCGCCGATCTGTATATTTTCATAACCAGTCCCGAGAACTAATTATTTGTCTTCTTCTTTTTCTTCTTCTTTGACAGCCTGTTAATAGTCTACAACTGGACCTAAATCTCTCAAAGGGGGGGCAGGATTTGCCGTAGTGTATATTTTTGGTCCTGCATTTTCGAGCTCATTACTACGCTGTATGTTTTAAAGCCACGAAATTTTCTAGGGATTTCTCTGGACTTTACACAAAAATTGTTTTTGTATGCGAATATAGTTCGAATTAAAGAATTAAGGTCTTTCATTCGAACTATAGGGGTTAGCCCCTTAGTCAGCTTTAAACACACCCACGGTGAGACAGGATGGTAGATTTTCTCACGCTGCCACCACAAGGCAAATTGGATTCTTAAGCATACAGAAAATATAAGTTTTTACTGAAGCTATTTGAGCTTTTTGTGCTAATTGTGAAGCTGTCTGTGATTTATATTTCTGCACACTTTATATATCTTTTCAGAAATCGTTCACTTGAACTATGCTGTCCATGACAAATGTTGTGTCATCCAGATCATTTCTGTGTAACCATACTGTGCTTGTCACTCTAGGACATTCTTAAGTCTAATATGCCCAGTAATTGATGATGATCTTTCCGACCGTTTTCGGCCATGGCGACCACTTCGACTCCTAATCGGTCGGGCGCTGGTGTACCCGAAGATGGCTTATGTAGCCAATCTTCGCAGCGAACTCTCGCGCACAATGAGGGCACGTGAGTACGCCGCTTACATAATTGAATTTTATGGCCGCGGGTGGACGGGCCTTTAGCTCATCGCGCTTAGCGTCGAGGTCAGCTATACGCTGCTCCTCGAACTCGCGAACTTGCCTCTTCACAATACCACGCCATACTGGGCGCTGTGCTGCCAAACATTCCCATTGAGAGGGCTCAATGTTGCATCTTCTCATGTGTCTTTTCTGAACATCTTTGTACCGGAGGAGTTGTCCGCCATGTTTTCGCTTACCCTCCTCTAGTTCAGAATAGAAGATGCGCTTTGCCACTCTTTCCTCCGCCATACGTGATACGTGACCGCACCACCGAAGTTGCCGACGCATTAAGTAGGCTTCAATGCCACCGACATTGGCTCGTCGCAAAACTTCGGTATTTCGCACTCGGTCGGACCATCTGATCTTCATGATGGTACGAAGGCATTTAAGGTGGAAGCAATCCAAAGTGCGAATGTGGTGGCGATACACACACCACGTCTCGGAGGAGTACAAGAGGTTTGGCAGCACAGTCGCCATGTAAACAGAGATTTTAGTGGCCAGCTTTAGGTCGTGTGAGCAGAAAACCTTGGAACGCAGCTTTCCAAATGCTGCAGCTGCAGCACTGATCCTGCTGTTTACTTCAGCATCAAGGTCACACTTGGATGTTATAGTGCTCCCCAGATAACGGAAGTTATCGACCTGTTTCAGCAAATCCTCACCAAGCTTAATGACCAGTGTCTCACGACCATGTATGTCTAAAGACATCACCTCAGTCTTTTTGACACTAATCTTCAGGCCGAACTTGCAGCATGCTTGGTGTAAGCCAGACATCAGCTGTTGCAGGCCATCTGGGGAATCCGCTAAAAAGCACAAGTCATCAGCGTACATGATCTCTGTGATCAATGAGTACGGGACTTTAGTGCGCGCCTTAAGTCTGGCCAAGTTAAAAAGACTGCCCTCAGTGCGGAAGCGGATGCGGACTCCTTCTGAAACAGTTTGCAGGACTTCTTTGACTACTACCGCAAAATACAAGGCGAACAGTGTGGGCGCTAGGACACACCCTTGTTTAACCCCACAGGTAACGGGGAAAAAATGTGACTGTTCACCATCTACAGAGACGCAGCACTGCATGTCGTCATGCAGGAGTCTCAGAAGTCCTACAAACTTTTCAGTGCACCCTAGCTTTCCTAGCACCATCCAGAGAGCTTCACGAGGCACACTGTCGAATGCTTTCTCCAAGTCAACAAAGCAGAGATACAGCTGACGACCCTGTTCTCTACTTTTTTCTTGTAGTTGACGCACAGAGAAAATAGCTTCGCAGGTACCTCGGTCAGGTCGGAAGCCAAACTGGGTTTCGGGCAAGATCTTTTCGGATATATCCTTCAGGCGGTTTAAAAGAACTCTTGCGAAGGCCTTTCCAGGGGCTGTCAGAAGTGAAATACCACGGTAGGAGTTACAGTCGGAACGGTCACCCTTGTTCTTGTAGAGGGCACTTATGCGAGATACTTTAAAATCATGTGGGACTCGCTCCTCCTCCCACATGCGAACAAAGAGTTTCCACACCAACGTGTGCAGCTCCTCACCGCCGTACTTAAGCAGCTCTCCCGGTATAAGGTCAATGCCAACCGCCCGCTTATTTTGTTGCTGTCTGATGGCAGAGACAACCTCGTCACGCGACAGAGGCTCATCCAGCTCGGTGACTAGAGGGAGTTGAGGCATTAAACTGATATTATGTAGATCAGCTGATCGATCTACGTTGAGCAAGGTATTAAAATGTTCAGCCCAGCGTCTTAGTACATCGCCCTTGCTTGTCAACAAGTGCCTACCGTCTAAAGACCTCAGAGGCACTTTTGCTCGGTAGGACGTACTAATCAGCTTACGTACCTCGCAGTAAAACTCCCCAAGCTGGTTTGTGTCAGCAAGCCACTGAATGTGACAGGCCTTGTCTTGCCACCACCTGTCTTTAATTTGTCGAGACAGCTTGCGCAATTCAAGGTCACTCTTTTTGACCACTGCAACGCTTCCGCCGCGTCTAGTATGCTGTCGTAAGAGGACTCGATGTTTGTCGAAGGCTGCTTTGAGAGCTTCGTCATTCTCATCGAACCAGTCTTCATTACGCCGGTTTTTAGTACCTAAAGCAATTGAAGCAGCTTCTACGATATCAGAAGACAACGCTCCCCATGCAGCACCGACATCATCTATCTCTTTAACTAGCGACAGCTTCCCAGACAAGGCGTCAGCATATTTCTCCGTAACCTCGCGATTGTTCAGCCTATCCACGTTAAAAGACGCAGGCCTTTTAAAACGAGATCTACGTGGTCGACGGAGGCGGAGTTGCAGTTTGGTGACAATAAGTCGGTGGTCAGTCCAACAATGCGCACCTCGCATGACGCGGGTGATTTGGACTTGACTGATATCTCCTTGCCGTACGACAGCATAGTCGATCAGATGCCAGTGTTTGGATCTTGGGTGCATCCACGTTGTCTTGTGCTTGGCGGCAAGTCTGAACATAGTATTAGTTATCGCAAGATCGTATTGAGCACAAAGACTGAGTAGCAACTGACCATTACTGTTCATGTTGCCAACTCCGTGTTTACCCAGAACTCCAGGTCACGCCTCGTAGTCCCGACCAACTCTGGCATTGAAGTCGCCTAGCAATAAAACCTGCTCTCTGGCATTCATGCTGTCAAGGCATTGAGATAGTTCCTCATAAAATTTATCCTTGATGTCATCAGACTTGTCCAGCGTTGGAGCGTAGACACTGATGATATTAAGGAAATTATCAGTATCCAGGTGAAGGCGCAGTGTGGTCACGCGGTCCGAGATGTGTATAGGGTACTCCTCAAGTCGCTTTACTAAGTTGTTCTTGATGGCAAATCCTACACCTGAACGTCTATGTTCGGAGGAAGCGGTACCTTTCCAAAAGAAAGTGTAGCCGCCTCCATCTTCCACCAGCTCTCCTTCATCAGCAAGATGGGTTTCGCTGAGCGCAGCCACATCTACGTCATAGCGACGAAGTTCACGAGCTACTATGGCGGTTTTACGTTCAGGGCAGTCGTTGCCATCACGATCAATAAGCGTTCTCACGTTCCACGCGCCAAATGTCATGACAGGTGTTTTCATGATATTATTTTTAATGTTGCGTCGACCACGAATTAGGGTGATGCGATGGCAGCCGCGGTTACTACCACCTTTCAAGTAGGGACGAGCATTTTTTTGGGGCACCTTTTCTAGCCCCCTCCCTGGCTGAGCAGGGAAAGCAGTGCCTCCCTAAATAGGGCTGCTTTGTCATCCCAGGTGCTGCCGAATCCACACTGTCGCCCCAAATTTGCAGTGCGAAAGCGACCACGGTGTGTAGTCACACCCCCAGGACCGCCCATGTGCAGGAATCAGACAAAGCCTAGCTTGCACCAAGCCAGACCTCTCTACTTCATCCCATCGCCACAGGACTTTGCGTAATCGGAGTCCATCAAACGGAAGCAGTCAGATGCGCAGGATATATTAAGGTGCGCAAGCGTTCGCGCACACGCAGGCGCACACACTCGTCCTCCCTCTTCTCGATTCAGTGGAACGGAGAACCGTTACGACTGGAGGAGAGGTCAGATGATGTGTCTGGCCGACGTTAACTCTTGCCCTCTAACGCCGCCCTTGGCCATCCACATTGCCTTGCTGAATCGCCGAGTCCGCCAAGCCCTTTGCATATCTGCGGTGGGTTGCCATCCTCGCCGAATCAGACTTCATGCACTTTGCAGGAGGGATCCGCATAAAAAACTTGTCCACCAAAAGTGGCAAGCCCCTCGTCCAGGTTTAGTCCGTGAGCCGACACGGTTTACCGGGGTGTGGCCGCTGCGCGCATCACAGCTACTTGGAGCCACTGGAGAGAGTTTATGGGCTAATAACGAATTTAACACATCTCTGCCACTTCTGTAGAAGTCGGCTGGCAGAAATAGGCGCTATTACCCCACTACACCCCAAATCACTACGCCCAGTAATTACTCTACCTATCAGTAACAGTAACCCTTAAAACCGATACACAGAAATGTTTGTGTGCAAACATATTGCTTCACGGCAGAATAATTGACCCCGCCTAGGCGAATTCCTGTATTTTTCAGGCGCTTTCCGTATTCAACTTATCAAGTAATAATGAGTGTATTAGAAAAATTGACTTAGTATGAGATGGGAAACACGATACACGAAGATAGTGGGTACGCTTATCACTAAGCCACCCGTCCGTTAGTCCGTCGTTTTTACATTATACTTTAAAGAAAGCGAGATTATGCATCTACCAATCTCCGGCCTGAGCGTGAATAACATATTCTTAAATATTTTTTTTACGTTTAAATGTATGCATTCATCAATAAGCTTACAATTTATATAATGATCTAATTTCCGAGCGGTGGCTGCATTTGCCACATCATTGCATCTCATATCGAAAAAGTCGCCGAAAGGAAATATCTGAAAAATTTCTTGAGCTCCAATTGATGCTAGAATAACCAGAGCTAAATAATTCAGTCATTTGAAAGGCAGCAGCGTCGAAGGTGTGAAACGCTTGGTACGGCATTCGTCATTCCGCCTCCAGGCGTGTGTCCGACAGCGGAGTTTTTATGAAGAAGAATAATAATGTCGTATTTAGAGGAGAGTAAGGTTTTTTTTTTCTTTTCGAGAATGTAACCTATTGAATTCATTGCAGTCTTACAAGTTAGTCAAAGAACAGTAATTTTACACCTTTAAATATATAACGTGATTATATTTACTCCATTACATTTCACTCTGTAGATATCGCATAGTACAATAAAGTGAATATAGCTTTGTCCACTAAGGTCCAGTTGTAGAAGTCGTAAGACTTCTGCGACTGAAAGCCTATTGCCATACAAAGCAACTAGAACAGTAATTAACCCCGTTAAATTTAAAAATGACAAGGAATCCCACCAGATTCCTATGCAAGAATCCCCCTAGACAGATACCATCGCAGTGACGGATATTATGTCGTCAAGCAGCGATGTGCAAAAACTAATGTGTTTAGTTGTGTTATAGCAAAAACATAAGATTGAACCGATGTCTCATGTTGACGAGGTGAGACGGAAACTGTGTGACACCGCACTGTCATGACAGGCGTGACTCATCATCAGGTGAACGACTTGCTAGCCACGTCACTCAATTTTATAAAAATAATGTGTGGGAGCTGTGTATTTTTAGCAGGGGACTTTTTATGCACTGAGGTGATAATGCTGAGAATCTTGTTAGATTAAAAACGACGCTATGATGAAGAAACATTCACTATTTAAAATATTGCATGTTGTTTTCTTTCAATTCGCCGACGGGCTCATATCGCTCGAATATAATATTACTCATAACAGAAAATAGAAAGTTAGAGACTGCACCGAGAGCCGTTTTACGATTGTTTTATTACAGTCTAATAGCGTATTAGCCTACTTGTGATCATACTGGTATAAATTATTTTACCTCTCTTGTCGTTTTACTTCGTTTATGCTGTGGAAATGTCATTTCGCAATGTTTATGTTTACTTTGAACGCGAATAATTTATGAACAAACCCACATACGTCGCTTGTATGGGCTACGGAAATTCAAACGTAACATGATACAAGTAAAATAAAAAGCGGAAATACGAGTAAGGTCCAACGTAGCAAGCACATGCACACATGAAAAGCTATGCTGTACTAAGAATAAAAGTAATAAATACGTCATAATTTAAACCAGAAAAACATTATTGGAATCTACCATTGTATCTCATCTCGTGGGTGTTGTTATCGTGTCGACAGAGGGAAAATGAATACCAGGGAACGGGCAGCAGCCCGGCTTCTTCCTGGAATATCTGAAAAAATTAACTGCAGTCGCCGACCCGCCAGCCAACCGCCCGGCAACAATGGCAAAATTCTCCCTCAAAAATGAGAGCTTTAAACTTTTGTGGCAATCTATGGGCGAACCTATGTTCAGCAGTGGACTAGTGATGGGCTGAAATGATGATGATGATAATGATACAAGTCAACAATAAAATCGTGTCGAAATATGAAAAAAGTAATTTACTTAGATAGTTGTTTTTTCGATATTTTGGTTTTAGTCAGGGCACCTGCCCGCAGAGTCGTGGGTCGTGCCCCATATATACATATACCATATAATCTAAAATAATTCCAAATTGTCCTGTGTTTCTAACACTGCATCGGAAACTTCCTCTGATAAGTGTTACATAGCACGCACGGCACGGGTGTGAGATGAGAGGGTGCCTGGTGGTAGCAAAGAATTAATTTAATTTGCCCTTCGAATTGAAACACTGATTTTTGCACTGATTTAGAACTAATCTCTCTGGCCACTAATATACTCGTATAAATTAACACACAACTCCACTACTTGGTCTTAAAGATTTCTTGGACTTAATGTCAGTCGTTAACAGAAGGCCACGGTCAGCTCTTATAACCGGAGCATTAACTTCGAGGCTGGTTTGACTTTTTTTATGACACAAATAACAAGACTAGCAAAACGTTTACCTAATGGTCATTGAAACGTCTGCCCATAGCAAATGCTGTGTCACCGAGAATATTTATATGTGGCACCACACAGCGTTCATCACCCTGAAATAGTACTGCTTTATAATCGTAAAAAAACAATTCCGTAAAGATGATATTTCTGTAGCTAACCTCTGCGTATCTGGCGTTGTAATCGATTCACTCAGTTTTCTACAGGGATTGAGTTAGGGCATGCGATGTAACTGCCTGACTATTGAATGCGCTGCTTGAAAATCTAAGACAACCCTCCTGCAAATACGCATTCAAAAAGAAAATAATTGCACACTCTTATCTAAATAATGGTGATATATTACATGTATTATTGATATTGTATTATTAGTACCGTATTCGTATATTATATCATACAGTATTTAGGTGTGTATGTGACTGTATATACGTATACTTAGTTAATAATATTCTATTATTTTTAGTAACCGCCTTTGCTGTTTACTCACTGCCCTAAGGTTGACTGGCAGATAATGCTTTTAGGATTAAGTCCGCCTTTTGTTCCTTTACTTATTGTAAGGTTGAATAAAGAATAAATAAATAAATAAATGTAACGATGATGAACACCTAACCTTAGGTTTTGTTTTTTGAACTGCAACAGTCTTATAGTCTCAACAGACAAAATTTGTATTTCCTCATTGGGTTGTCTCTAATTCTTGCTTTGATATATCACAGCTTGTACAGTTCATACAGAACGCAGTCGCCCTGATTAGTTCTTATATTTGATACTCAGCTATCTATTGAGATAATTCTTGACCACGCACTTTTAAACACCCTATTGGATATAGTAAAAAGGCAGGAAATCGATAGAAGTTTCGGACATAAAATTAAATTCCAAAAAAAAGTAATAGTTAATGATATCTTATATTTACGCGAATATTACGCCGTGTGGTAGCGGCTTAAGAGAATCTACCACCCCATCTCATCCCGTGGGTGTTGTAAAAGTCGACAGAGGGAAAATGAAAACCAGGAGATGGGCAGCAGCATTTTCCTGAAACATCTGAATAAATAAACTGCGGTTGCCAACCCGCCTGCCAAGCGTGGCAACTATGGCAAAATGCCCCCCAAAATGGGAGCTACAAACTTTTGTGGCGAACTATGGGGGAGGCCTATGTTCAGCAGTGGACTTATGATAGGCTGAAACGACAAACGACGACGCGAATATTACACATTTAATAAAACTACTTTGACGGATTTTATCGCGTTTAATTTTTAAACTATTTATAACCCGACGTTTCCGAGTATTTTACAGCACCCATGTTCACGAGAGGACTGAGGTGACAGATGTCCCGATGTCATAGTTGATCCGGGGTACCTTCAGCTTTTAATTATTATTTTTGGATTTACCCACGTAGCTAACTGTGATGGATGGTGGTGAGATTCACCGTTTAAGTATCTGTTAGTATGGATCGTTTTTCTATACACAGTATGACTTAAGGTGTTATTAGGATTGCGAATTACTAATATATCTAGGAAAGCTAAGAGTTATTTGCCTCTATCTCCATTGCAAATTTAATTTTAGAGTTTATGGAGTTAAGGTGGTTTAAAAATGCAGTCACTTTATCTGATGGTAAAATTGTAAAAGTGTAGAAGATGGTTGGGTATTACCACCGGCTTGGGATCCCATAATTAAAAAAATTAAATCGAAAACCAAGCATACCACTGCAAGACTTCAAGACACTGTAAGCTCATTTTACGTAGATCGGACGAAAAATAATAATTACATTAAAGCTGAAGGTACCCTGGATTAACTATGACATCGGGACATCTATCACCTCGGTCCTCCCGCGACCATGGGTGCTGTAAAGTACTCGAAACGTCGGGTTATAGATAGTTTAAAAATTAAACGCGATAAAATCCGTAAATGTAGTTTAATTAATAGTAATAGTTGCTTTAACTGTAGAAATTTAAAGCTTATACTAATTAGCGGCACTGTGACTTTGTCAAGTTAAAATTCTTGGATTAGTCTAATATTTTCTTTCTCAATCAGTGACGTAAACTATCATTTAATGTAAGACAACATCAAGTCAATCCTGTCTACCTGCCTGCAATGCTAATGCTCAGTTATTACTTGCAGAAATTTTCTGTCAAGCTGTAATCAGCTACAATATTCCTCATAATTCTACATATTTCATATTTATACTGGCGCGGTAACTTTATCAGCGTTGATATTACTTTATGATTATTTGTCTGTCTTGTTAAAATTTAAGTATGAATGTTTCTGCATTTTTATTAACCAACTAATGCCCGCGACTATGTTCGCGTGGATATAGCTAGCTTAAATATCCCGTGAGAACCATTTTATTTTCTGGGATAAAACGTACGGGACGAATCCTATATCCGTCTCCAGTATGCAAGCTATCTGTGTGCCTAATTTAGTCAAGATCTGTTCGGCGCTTAAGTGTAAAAGTCAACAAACAGATAGAGGGGCAAAGAGAGTTACTTTCGCATCAATAATATCACCATGGATTAGTATGGATTGGCGTTTGTTTCGAATTGAAAAACACCATAAAAATTTACAACATCCTTTTAGCTTAGCATTAACGAAGTCATATCCACTACACATCTGTATAACTTTCACATAAAAATAAAACTAGAACTCTTCAGTAGCCGGTGATCGTTAGTCAGAGATGAAACGAAAGCGGCAATTAAGAAGAGCGACGGTTTCAGGAAACAGAGTGCGACGGCCCGGAGAGTTGCCTGAATTTTAAAAGACAACTTTGTTGTGGCAAATTGGGTTAATGAAATTCGGAGTCTAGATTTTCAATGTCAGTACCTACAGCTGACATGGTAATGGTCTGAAACATCAATCGATGTGAGTATATGCGATGCTTGTTAAAATACTATTAACTATTATATTTAATTAGGCATCGTTCTGAATAAGTAGCTTCTTAGGTATGACTGTGAGTTTATAAACGGACTGTAAAAAACGCTTATAATTTCTTTCACAGTTAGAAAGTTAAAACAGTCCAGATGTCCATCTGCATTATTATGACTGGACTGCAATTTATACTAAATAAGTTTAAAAAGAAAATTATCTTTTCGTTACAAGCTTTTATTCATGAGGCCTATATCCAGCAGTGGGCTTCAAATCTTGTTTGGCGAAGTTTTCTTGCTTAGTTGTGGAGTTCCTAAGACCAACTTCCGGCTCCATCATCATACTTAGCTCCAAAGTATCACCTTGTCACCGAAGCTAAGTAATGCCAAAGTTTAGCTCAATCGGACATCGGAAAGTACGCCAAATTTAGCTTGCAATATTTGAACTGCGCATACATACATACATACATTAACAGCCGTGGTAGCTAAGGGGCCTGGTGCTCGCCTTTAATTTCATAGTACGCGAGTAACCTGGGTTCGATCCCCGGTGCCAGAACCTCTAAATTTGTTCTACAATTTTAAGTGCTGATTTACCACGTGCTTAGCGGTGAAGGAAAACATCGTGAGGAAACCTGCATCTCCGAGGAATAGAAATATTTCGATGATATGTGAAGTCCGTCAACCCGCATTGGAGCAGCGTGGCGGACTATTTCCATCTCCAAAACCCTCTCAGAAATGAGGGGGAGGCCTGTGCTCAGCAGTGGGACATTTGTAGGCTGTTACTTTACTTTACATACATTACAAGTTAGATAAGAAGCTTGTAATAAAAAGGGTAAAATACTTACAAATATGAGTTCTCCACTCACACAACGTTAGGAATCCCAACTTACAGTACGAACCTTTATTATTCTTGTTTTTTTTATCAGTATTGTCAGATTTTATTTTAGGTTTTTTAAGTATTTTTTATAATAAATTCCTACATATCGCATGCGGCACTCGCCTTTATAGGTAACGCATTTGGCCTTGTAAACCTTTGGTGTTATATATATGTGTTTTTGTAATTACTGGTGATTCTAAATAAATTTAAGTTCCCCATTCGTTCCCCATTTTCTCAAAATATAATTAAAATAGCCTAAATTTAAAAAACTATTTCTATTAAACATATTAATTTTTAGGCTATTTCTATTTAAAAAAACTACGAACATTATAATAAAAGTTATCATTATTATTTATTGTTATAAATCATACATAGACTAAAATTACTTAATTACTTATACTTTCCCCCTTCTGCTCTCCAAGTAATAGTTACTAAGAATAGTTAACAACTTAGAAGCTTATTGTATAAATATATATATATATATACATATATATATATATCTACATATATATATATATATATATATATATATATATATATATATATACCTAAGTAATTTTGCTTCCTAATAAAAAGGTGGATTTCTCGATTCCCCGCTAAATATTATTCCCCAAAAAGTTTCCACCCGTTCACGAAATCCGAAGGGGATTTCGTGAACGGGTGTTATGTTAATTATAAGAAATTCTGACTTTGGCAACACTGACTTTTCGCGCTGTTACTCTTTATTGAGTTATATATTAGGGGTAGTCAACAAATTCTAATATTACCTGAGAAACCACCTTAAATATTGCAACTTAATATATATACACTACTCTAACCGTGGTAGTGCAGAGGCACCGTGGTAGGCCGCTCGCTTCAAATTCAGGCGAGTGACCAAATTTTGAGTGCTTATTTTCTAATTGGACCGTGGTTAAGGAAATCATCTGGAGAAAACCTGCATATCTGTGAATTAAAAATATTTCGAGGATATGTGAAGTTCACCAACATTTGAGCAGCGTGGCGCGGACTCTTTCCAACTCCAAAACCCTCTCGGCAACGAGAGGTGGTTTCTGCTAAGCAGTACATTTACAGGACATTTTTGGTACGGAGATGGATATCAATTCATGTCGGCAGACAAGTGAGTAACGAACCTGCTGCACTCTCGCTTTAGAAAAGTGAACGCGTATGCCCCTGCGCTACCGTTAATTACACGTATTAAAATTTAATCATTCCAGTTCTCGATTTGTATAGCGTAAACTGCATAATATTAAAACTTGGCTGGTAACAAACATGCTTATACTTTCACCCTTCTGCTCTCCTAGTAAGAGTTACTAAGTATAGTTAACAACTTAGAAGCTTGTATGTAAAAGATCGTTCGAAAACATGCTTACAGGGCATATCAGAGGGAATAAAAGCAACAAAACAACATAATACTGCTGCGTTTTGTACTGAAAGTGACGTGACGGGAACCAAATGCCTAATTCGATGGCTCGGTTGGAGGAGTGTCTTAGCAATAAGCTTTTTTTTTATTGGATAAAGTGACGAAACGAGCATATCGTTCACCTGGTGGAAAGTGCAACGTCAGCCCATAACAAATGCTGTGTCACTCAGAACGCTTCTGTGTGACACCACATTACGCCCGTCACCTTCAAACATCAGTTCTTAAGTCTCATATGCCCAGTGATTACGCTAGCTCTCAGTGCCCTTCAAACCAAAAGCAGGCAGGGATTCCATCGCAATATTTGTTACAGAATTTGTGTGGAAATAAAGATTTTTGTATTTTGTTTTTTTTTTAAATATATGGGGCTAGGATTTCCGCGAGTGCTTTTTACAGAGATAAATTCCACATGCGCAAACACCAAGACTCAGAAAAACTATCTGTAGGTAAAATATTGGTTCCGGACGGCATTCGAAACCACGACCCGTAGCGCAGAAGCTATAGAATTCTAGGAGGTGGTAGGATTCCTATGCGGGAATCCGTCTAGGATGGTACCACCCCAGGTCCAGTTATTCTGCCGTGAAGCAGTAGTGTGCAAACATAACTGTGTTTCGGTTTGAAGAGCACTTAGAGCGAGCGTAATCTCTGGGCACTCATGTCTCAGATAGACGGACGCAGTGAGGTGCAAGACAGAAATGTTCTGGGTGACACAGCATTTGTTATAGGCAGACTTTGCACTTATCATCTGGTGAAAGTTTTGCACGTTTCGTCACTTTATCCAATAAAAAAAAAACGAAAAAAAAGTAAATTCTTGTCAATAGCTTTACTGTATTATCGTAGTCATAATTTTGTAACTATTCAATAATTATGGATTTCATGAAACGGGAGCTCAGTGTTTTAATATTTTTTTTGCGTTTATTAAGTTCTAAAGCTTTGGAGATAGGTGGTCAACAGGACATTTGTCAATCTGTCCATATCTGTCCACCTGTCCATATTACAGACATTATTATTTTACAAAAAGTAAAAAAAATAAAATGATTACTGGCAACGAGTTATGTTTAACCGCTTGCCATTTATCGTTTGCTACCACTGCATTATGAACGCGTCCTTTGACGACCCCGTGGCCTAGTAAACAGAGTACCTGATTTTTATGTTACGAGTCCTGGGTTCCAATCCCAGTCGGAGCTAATATTAGTACTCTTTATTTTCATCATTTTACTTAAAAAAAAATATTGTATAATGTGACGAAACTATCAAAAAGTTCACCTGATGGTAAGTGCAACGTCCGCCCACAACAAATGCTGTGTCACTTAGAATATTTCTATGTGACACCACACTGCGCCCGTCACCCTGAGACATCAGTTCTTAAGTCTCAAATGCCCAGTGATTACGCTAGCTCAGTGCCTTTCATACCGAAACACAGTAATGCTTGCACACTACTGCTTCACTGCAGAATAAGTGGCCCTGGGGTGGTAACTACCTAGAGGGATTCCTGCATAGGAATCCTACCACCAGTAAAATATAATATACAAAAACTCACATAGTGGACATTAGTTACGTTTCATCTTAACCTACCTAAACAATTCACACAGCGAAGTTTAAAACAGTACAAAAATTGGAGTATTATTGTGTAGTATTAATTCGGTTGTTGCTACATTATCCACCAAAAAAGTGTGACCTTGGCACCGAAATCTTGCAACACTTTCGCCGGCTGGTCTGATATCGTTACCAATATGGATACTTGAATGTAACTTTAAACTAGCGGATACAAATCGCAAGACGCCTTGTGATATCTTGAGCGCCGGTTGTTCGCCCTAATCTCACTGTACGGTAATGTTAGTTGAGTCTATCGCCACAACCACCACTATTGTTATGTATTGTAATCTTAAGACGACCGCGTGGCCTAGTAGTTAGAGTACCTGACTTCATTTGTGCTAAAACACAAATTGTTGGTTTTCGGGTCTGGTTGTGTTGTGATTGTCCCCGTGTTTCTGACACTGCATCCTAGCCTAACTCCGATCTTATCGCATCAGCGTTACATCGGGCGCGGGTAGTTTGGGACGAGTGAGTGCCTCTGTGTTTGCGCGTACACTTGTGGCACTATAATATCTCCTGCGCAGTTGATGGCTCTCGACAGTAGTCGGAAGTTGTCGCCGTGGTCGAAATCGGCTAGGAGGAGAAAATCACAATAAAAAGTAAAGTAAAGTTTCAGCCTATAAATGTCCCACTACTGAGCACAGGCCTCCTCTCATTTCTGAGAGGGTTTTGGAGCTAGGAATTTAACTAGGAATTTGGAGTAAGAATCCCGCCACGCTGCTCCAATGCGGGTTGGCGGACTTCTCATGTCTTCGAAATATTTTTAATTTCTCAGACATGCAGGTTTCCTCACGATGTTTTCCTTCACCGCCGAGCACGTGGTGAGTCAGCACTTAAAATTGCAATTAACAATTTTAGTGGTGCCGGCACCGGGAATTGAACCCAGGTCACTCGCGTATTATGAAATTAAAAGCGAGCGCCTAGCCCCTGAGCTACCACGGCTCAAAAAAAAAAAATCAATCTTCAATCTTAAGTGCTAATTAACCACGAACTTGGTGGTAAAGGATCTGCGGTGACTGAAGAATAAAAAAATAATTCGTCGATATGTGAATTCCGTCAAACCGTATTGGAAGCAGCATAGCTGACTCTGTGATCCCGAACTGACGATCTTGTCGCAAATGCTTTACGTGCTAGTTTGGGAAGGTAAAGACGAGGGTGCCTCTGTATTTGCTCTGACACTTACGTACGCCTGCATAATACGGGTATATCATACGTAGATAACAATTTCTTTTTATTAACCAGAAGAGTTTATTTGCTGAACTGATAGAGACAAAACGAAAAGCCCAGTTTTGATCTGGAATTGAATATTCCAATCACTGTACACTTTCGCGAAGACTTGCTGCATAATAAACTGTCAATTTTAAACATCAAAACTCAAAATACAAACACAAATAATAAAATTCAATAAAGAAACTACCGCCACTTTTCGGAGATGGCGCCAAAGTCCCAACATTATTATTTTCCGGATGGATAATTTATTATTACAGATTATACTATACAGGGCTATTTAGTAAACGTGACAGAAACTAATTTGATCATTACAATTTGAATGTACTCGTAATTATTTATTGGAGCGGATAGTTTCATAAGCGCATGACCAAAGCTGTCGGTACTTGCGGCCTATTATAAATATTAGCACATAAATACTACTTGCTTTCTAAGTATGTAACGGTAATAAATCTGTAATTAGTAAAGTAACAGCCTATAAATGTTCCACCGCTGAGCACAGGCATCCTCTCATTTCTGAGAGGGTATTGGACCCGGCAAGAGTCTGCGACGCTGCTTCAATACCGTTTGGCTGGCTTCACGTGTCGTCTTGTAATATTTTTGTTTGCAAGTTTCCTCACGATGTTTTCCTTCAACTCTGAGCACATGGGAAAACAGAACTTAAAATTGCAGAAATATTTTAGAGTTGACCTGTGGTCGAGCTCAGGTCACTCGCGTATTCTGAAATTTGGGTGAGCGCCCAGCCCCTGAGCTACTAAAGCTTAGTATTAGTAAAGAACTTTTCTAAATAAAAGTGACGACACGACTGGTGGAAGGATTCCTATGCAGGAATCCATCTAGGTAGGTACCACCCCAGGGCCAGTTATTCTGCCGTGAAGCAGTAGTATGCAAACATTACTGTGTTGGGATCTGAAGGGCACTGAGAGCTAGCGAAATCACTGGACATATGAGACTTAAGAACTGATGTCTCAGAGGGACGGGCGCAGTGTGGTGCTACACAGAAATGTCAGGGTTACACTGCATTTTTTGGTGGGTGACGTTACACGTTACACGTTACATGTTAGCGCGACCTGACTTTTATGCCGCTGTTCTAGGATTCGAATATCTACAGGAGGAGTCAATGTTTTTAAATCACAAATTGTCGGTGTTTCGAAGCTTTTCCGATCTTATCGCATAATGGTTACATCGGGCGCGGGTAGGTTATACCGAGTAAGTGTACCTTTGGTTGCGCCGACACAACACTTGTGGCACTTATCTTTTCGGCACTAACTATGTTTCAGTGTCTTGGATACTGGATACGAACCCCCCCAAGGGTAGGCAAAAACGATGATGAGCGTGAGCTTCCGTATTTGCAGGTACGCTTCATCATCAGCCCGTATACCGTCCACTGCTCGACATAGATCTCTCCTAATAGTTAAATGATTGCACTGAATGCTGCTGCCCGTCCTGTCTTCGACCGCCCTAAGTATTTTAGATTTGCCATTTTTTTGCCACCAGTCACGTCCCGTTTCCCGCGGGGGCGAAAAGTGTCATTATCACCATTTTAGCCTACCACTAGTCAACTGCTTAACATAGGCCTCCCCTATAGTTTGACACAAAAGTTTGTTGTTCTCATTTTGGGAGGATTTTGCCATAGTTGCCATTCTTGGCAGGCTGGTTGGCAACTGCAGTTTATTTATTACATAGCATTTGTTATGGTCAGATGTTGCACTTACCATCAGGTGAACAATTTGCTCGACTCGTCACCTTCTTTCATAATATAATATTTCGGCATATGTACAAGTAATGTACTTTATTATTTGTACTTTCGTAAAATTATGTTAAATATATTAAATCGTTAATCAATAGTGAATTATACTGACAAACATATATTTCTAAATCGTTGCAGTATCAATGATTTTCTCATGAATATAAAATTGCGACCATATAAATTATCCGCACCAGGTAATGAAAATCAACGTATTTCGGTTTGAAATATGGCACACCATATGTTGAATTAATTAAATTGTCATAATTACCTCTTGTTATAAAAAGATGTAACAAACAATAGAAAAATACAATAACTAATTATTGTAGGTAACTAAAGCAATCGTTTTAAGAAGCACTATTTTTAAACAAGAGAGTTTAGAAAAGTACACGCTCGCCGCATCTCACCATTGCGGGGTGCGCGCGCGTCGATGCGCGGACTTTCACTCCCCCACTAATATCCGCCATTTTGCAGCGGGGCGGCGCGGTTCTGCGGCATCCGCAGACGACGAGCGACCGCGCGGGGCCAACCTCGTCAACAAACAAGCCGCGTTGCCGTTCGTGCCTCCGGCGTTCCCTAACAACGCGCCGGACCGACTCATCAAACCCTCGGAGTACTTGAAAACAATCACGGCGCCTTGCAAGCGGGACGATAGCGCGGCGGAGGCGCGACCTCCGCCGCCGCCGCCCGTCCCGAACATCAATAACATCCCTCCGCCGCCGCCTCAGCCGCCAGTAACGTCGCACCAGCCCTTGGCCGCTATCAGCACAGCTGACTTAACATCTGTGCGACTCAGGGCCCCAGTAGCGAAGACCCTCTCCGCTCCGCCGCCAACCCGATCCGTCAGCCTCCAATGTCTGCCGAGCGCCGCCGAAAATTACCGAAGCGCCAAAACGGACCTCATTGAGGAATTGAAAATGTCCAAAGACATAACAGGCATTAAAAAGTTGAAAGTCGAACGAGCGAGACGGGAAAGTCTGCAGGATAAGGAAACGTTCACTGAGTTCACGAAGAGATTTACCGCGGACAATTTCGTCGATCAGGTAAGTAAAATCTATTCGAAAAAAAGTTAAATTTACTGTTGAATGTTGCACAATAACCTTAAATGAAAAATGAACTTTAAAACATTTCCGTTACAATCTACATTTAATTAAAATCAAATACGTAACTCTAAAGTCGTAATAAAATAGTCTCTTTAGCTTTCCGTTGTGTGACTTTTATATTTCTCAATGTTATCGGACTACGTATATAAATATTTTGAAGTTAAAAACAATGTTATCAAACTAGTTACGACACCATAACGATAAACGCGTTGGTGCACAGTTATAAAGAATTGCAGTTGCATCCACTCATCTAACCTACTGATCTACTTCGCCCCACAGCTATCTCTGCTAACGCTCCGTCTAATGTCTAATGGCCGTGAAACAATATGACGGGCAGATTGACGGAGCTGCTTACTTTTATGTGTCTAAGAGCGAGATGGTTACGATCTCACAATTTTAACAATTCTCACTACAGATTTATATTGCACAGAGAGTGATTGTCGAATGATCAATCACAAAGTAGCCAAACTCGACCGACAATGTAGTATTAAGCGATCTTTTATATTATGTGAACATGAATGACATGAGAGCGTTCCTAACAATAAACATAATATAGTGTTCATAAATAACATGACTTCACATTACTTCTTTTGTAACTTTACGGGGTAGACAAAATCCAAGAAAAGCACATAAGCTTATAAACAGTAATTAGTATATATACTCGGAATGTTTACTGTTGGTTTAGTCTTCCCGAAAGAAATCAATTTACTTCTTTTAAATATTTTATTTATACCTTATTGACACGTAAAAAGAAGGTTACAATGGGCGACATTATAGTCATAAAGCAATTCATGCCAGTCAATCCTGGCTAATGGTAAAAAATGTGTGGTATTTCATCATCATTTTAGCCTAACACTAGTCCATTGCTGAACATAGGCCTTCCCTATAGATTGCCACAAAAGTTTGTAGCTCTCATTTTGGAGGATTTTGCCATAGTTGCCACGCTTGGCAGGCGGGTTGGGAACCGCAGTTTATTTATTCAGATGTTCCCCGAAGATGCTGCTGCCCATCTCCTGGTTTTTATTTTCCCACTGTCGACTTTTACGACAGCGCAGAATTTCTAGATTAATTTGCAAAGTGCATTGACATCGTCTCATAACAGTAAATACAGTGGAACTGTTAGTTGTTTATTTAAAAACGATTGAAATACACATGGCACACGTGGCAGAATCCTTTGCAGAAACCGTCTATGTCGGTACTAGTTATTCTGCCGTTTAACAGTAGTGTGAAAACATCAGTGTTACGGTGATCAGTGTTACAGTGTTACGGTTGGAAAAGCACTGTTAGCTGGTGTAATTACTGGGCGTATGAGACTTATGAACAGATGTCTCAGTGTGACCGGCGCAGTGTGATACCACTCAGAAATGTTCTGGGTGGCACAACATTTGTTATGGGCTGACGTTGCAATTGTCGTCAGGTGAACGATTTGCTCGTCTCGACTGTCGTATTTTATACCGTACAAGATTCTAATTAGAATTAGGTGACCGTTGTTCCGTATTACAATTAAGAAAAGTCTTAGTTCCAGTATGATCCGAGTTTTCATTTTCATTGCGTTTGCTGTACTTTTTAATATATATATATACGTTCAAACAGAAAGATAAGACTATTGGAACTATTTTATTTGTATTGATATATTTACAATTCACCGTATGGTGGTGGTGTAAGCGTACCGCCCCATCTTGTCATGTTACCGACGTACGAAGTGACCACGTCTAATGAGGAAATCTTGAAAAATGGAGCCACCGAAAGATATTCTGCCATCTTTCGGTTCAACCATTCCAAATATTAGGAATATTAACCTAAATTGTCCAGACCAGTGACGCGCCAGAGACTCTTTACTCTGCAAGTCCGCAATAGCAAATCCGTCACTTTGCAAAGACGAGCCTTATTGGGAGAGACAACTATGTCCAGCAGTGGACAATATTTTTATTTTATTTAAAAAAAAGACGATACGCACAAGGATTTCTCCTGTATCGTGGGTGTGTTTACCACTGCCACTAGGCCACTAGGTCATTAAATTAACAACAATGAAACACAGGGTACATTTTGTATTGCTGTATGTTCGCAGGCTGACTTGTAGTGTAAGCATTATTCTCGACTAGGTAGGATTGTAAGATTCCATCTACGTAGGTAGGACGACGCCGGGAAAGTTAGTCTCCCGTGAAGCAGTAGTGTGTAGGTCGGAAGGGTACTGAGAGCTAGTGTAATATCTGGGCATATGATATTTAAGAACTAATGTTTGTGTGACAAAGTATCCGTTATGGGCAGTCGTTGCACTTACCATCAAGTGAACGTTGGCTCGTCTTCAACTTTATGCAATAAAAAAAGACTACCAACCAGCAACGGTTTCTTAAAAGGAATGAGTCGTCGGCTCTCGCAAACTTGACAACTCATTACACATTCATACTAATTAACTTGAATGTTCATATCAATTTTAAAGATCATGACTTTTGCTACAAAAATTATCATCTCATCCATTTCATTTTTGAGTTAAATATTTATTCTAGCGTGTTAATTTATTCGTTACACTTTTGAATATACAATTTGAGTTAATTTAGTGGATAGAATTATATTGATGTTATTTATACTCGTATTCTCAAGCGTATTGTAGATGCATTAGTTTAGAGCCGTGGTAGCTAGGCGCTCGCTTTAAATTTCATAGTACGCGAGTGACCTGGGAGCCGTGGCAGCTCAGGGGCTAAGCACTCGCTGTATATTTCGAAGTACGCGAGTGACCTGGGTTCGATTCCCGGTTCCGGCACCGCTAAAATTGTTAATTGCAATTGTAAGTGCTGATTTACCAATTGCTCGGCGGTGAAGGAAAACATCGTGAGGGAAACCTGCATGTCTGAGAAATAAAAAATATTTAGACGTTTCGATATATTTACGCTGCGTTGTAAAGGTGGTGTAAAAGTTGGTACTATTTCCATAATCTTATTTTCAGACTCTAAGCCCTTAGCGATCATAGTCTCGATTATATCGAAGATAAACTGCATAGCTCTCACATTAGACAGTTCCCAGTCTAGATCACCAGACCAATGATACTGTCTCGAAGTAGTAGTGTGTCATCACTGTATTTCAGTTAGAAGGGCACTGCAGCCAGGGAAATTACTGGGCTTATGAGACTTAGTAACTGTATAGTAATGTCAGGGTGACGAGCGCAATGTGGTGCTACGCAAGACTTTGCATTACGAAGATCTGGCCTACACTGCAATTGTTATAGACATGCGTGGCCGTCACCACGAGTTGAACGACTCGCTCGGTCAGTGGACTTCTACGCCGCAAGTCCCGGGCTCGAATCACATTTGAGCGAAAAACGAATTGTTTGTTCTCCGGTCTGGTTGTGATATTAATGCGCTTATCAGCACTTAAAATTGTAGAACAATTGTAGAGTGAACAAGAGTGCTGGCACCGGGGATCGAACCCAGGTTACTCGCGTACTATGAAAATTAAAGGCGAGCATACGACATTATTATTCATAAATAGTCTGCGGTTCAATTTCGTAATGACACTATGACTATACATGTAGTTATTACTCTAACGTAAATATGAGTGGAATCATTTGCAGGATTTGTATCTGTAACATTAAAAACAGTATTTTACAATGTTCGTAACGGGGAGAAAGTCTTGCTCTGCTGGATTTCATCTCGTGCTTTAAACTATTTTAAGCCGGTTTTAACTCTAAACGCCACAGACATGATATGGTTTAATATTTTCCATTAACGTAGTTATAAGAAAACATGTTGTCATTTAGAATCTGACTCAAGATTTCGCCCCGCGGATGTCATAAAAGCCGACTAAGGGAAATGCGATAGAGGAATTATTTGCCGACGTCGGTCTTTCCAGACCACTATAATAATGACATTTCAAGACAAGAGTGAATAGATCTTCTGGGTTAACGTATATTGTGGATATATTGTGGATGTTATCGATAGTTGGTGAATTGGTTATAGCCGATAGGTGTCCGGCAGAGTAGAACAGCATCTCACTCTTTCCTACTGCGTTGTCGTAAGAGGCGACTAAGGTATTGTACGGACAGCATTTATTCGTCCAGAATAACACCATAATAACATACTGCTCGTGGGAACGCAATGGGGAGTAAGAATTTTGTGACTCGTACCAACATAGCGGTGAGGTGAGGCCTCTGCCTACCCCTTATATAAGAAAAAGGCGTAAATGTATGTATGTATATGGTATTGACAAAAGTTAGTTGTTGCTTTATCACAAAATCAAGTCTTTAAAAATTTTGGTAGTTGTCATGATTATATGTATTCGTCACAAAATTATATGTATTCGTCACAAAATTCGATTAAGGGAAAAGTAATAACCATATTAAATATGCCTGTCATAGTATGCTCGCCTTTAATTTCATTGTACGCGAGTTGTATTTTTTGTGTTGTTTGTAACCTGGGTTCGATCCCCGGTGCCAGCACCTCTATAATTGTTCTACAATTTTAAGTGCTGATTTACCACGTGCTTAGCGGCGAAGGAAAACATCGTGAGGAAACCTGCATGTCCGAGGAATAGAAATATTTCGTGGACATGTGAAGTCCGCCAACCCGCATTGGAGCAGCTACTTTTTCCAGCTCCAAAACCCTCTCAGAAATGAGAGGAGGCCTGTGCTCAGCAGTGGGACATTCATAGGCTGTTACTTTACTTTTTTTACTTTGTAGTAAACCATCCTGACCAAAAGGTACCGTTAAGCATTGCCATCACCAAACATATTGGGAGTGGCAAGTATTGGAGTGCTTAAGTATGAATGAGCAACAATTCTATATCAGGTGTTACATACTTGCTTTTGGTTGCTTTTGTTTTTTAAATTATAAGAATTAAAAAAAACTCCCTGAATTTAAAGGTTTCAGGAAGTTTTTTATGATCTGTTATGGTTTAATCCAAACCAAATCCCGACGAATAACAAAACCTCCCTGCGAATACGAAACTAGCTGACCTGACACGGCTATGTTAAAGTCTGTATAGAGAAAAACAGCACCAACCCGTTTAGACATTTAGAAGTAACTTGAACTTGATTAAGAGAAAATCAATAATTTATTTAACGAGGTCGAGGTGACACGCCAGAGGTTCCTATGTTTAGGTTGGCTAAAACTAGTAGTAACTTTTTTAGTAGATGTATATAATTTTGTAATGAAATTCCTAAAAGTCTAGTACAAAAATCAGATATTGATTTTAAAAAACTTGTCCAGAAGACATTATTGGATAAAGCGTATTATAAAATAGATCATTATATATAGGACAAAGATTTGAGGAAATATCTCATATCGCACTTTCAAACCCATTTCCCACTAAACTTATGATGTAGTTTTTGACTTTGACTTTAAAAAAAATAGTTGGTAAAATCAGTTCTTAGTGGGTGTCTGTCTCTATGTCAGGAAAGGAATATGTATGTCAAAATTTATGTCAATAGATCTTGCAGCTTCGGAGATATGATGAGTCGTTGGTTAATCTACTGGTGGTAGGATTCCTATGCAGGTAGTCCGTCTAGGTAGGTACCACCCCAGGGCCAGTTATTCTACCAGTGAAGCAGTAGTGTGCAAACATTACTGTGTTTCGGTTTGAAGGGCACTGTGAGCTAGCGTAATCACTGGGCATATGAGACTGAAGATGATGATGTCTCAGGGTGATGGGCACAGCATTTGTTATAGGCAGACGTTGCACTTACCATCAGGTGAACGTTTTGCTCGTTTCATCACTTTTTGCGAATAAAAAAAAATCTCTGTAGATTAATATATTAAATGGACAGTCACAACTCAATCAAATTTATATTGTGGGTCAGATAAAGAAAATAATCAATCAATAAATCAATATCAATCAATATATTCTTTATTGTACACCAAATACAGGAATAAGCACGGTCTTATCGCTCAGAAAGCGATTTCTTCCAGACAACCATTGTAACAGAATTGTTGTAATTAAGAAGGGAAGCGGAGGGGGGTGTACATAAATTAGTGTGCGAGTAACACAAGAATTCGTATATTTGGTCATCCATACTTTCTCTGTTTTGCAGCAGGGTTGTTCAAGCGTTAAATGGTGCCATTTCGATTACCCATTTATTATGCAACGAACAGTTTCGTATCGAAGTCGGCCATCGCATTCATGAAATAGATATTATTAATTCATTGGCTTATGTATTAATTCAAAAATATCAATTTACATTTATATTGTTATTTTTTTTTCATTATCCATTACGTTTTATTCTATTATAATATTGTTTAACAAATGGTATTTTGGTTCTTAAAATTATTTAACTACAAATAAAACTGTAAAACTGTAACAGGAAGCAATTTCAGTGGCCAGCAATGAAGATGGTCGATACTAAAAATACGCATAAAAATTTATTTTATAATTCCTAATATTTTATAGTCGATAGGCAGATTAGAATAGCACCTCTTTCCTACCGAGATGTCGTAAGAGGCGTCTAAGGTATTGTACGGACAGCTTATAATCGTTTAGAATATCACCATATTATGCAATACTGTAACTACACTGCTCCTGGGAACGCAACGGAGAGGCAGAATTTTTTTGGCTCATACCAAAATTGCGGCGACGTGGTTTGCCACCCGTTACGTTCCCGTTTTCCGTGGGGGAGAAAAGTGAGGGTCATAAAAAAATAGCGTGACTATATATATGTATGTAATATTTAATTAATCGGTATTATTACAAAATATTTTATCTGAGAAAAATTGTTATAATAATATATTATTGTTCCTGCTTTAAGTAACAAACAGTACGCTTACACCATGACTGTGATACCTATATGTTCTACCTATATTTATGTACCTCATATTCAAAAAAGCCAAATTTGTCGGCAAAATCCCACCAAAATGAGAACTACAAACTTTTATGGCAATCTGTGCGGGAGGCCTATGTTCAGCAGTGGACTAGTGATAGACTAAAATGATGATGATGAATAGTTTTATGTTACGATGATGGAATGAGCAAACACATACACATTCATAAACCCCTTTGCCGAGCAGCGGTGCGGTGACTTAAGTAGTTACCTTCACATCTTGTGAATATATCAGGTCTACCTGATCTGATACTGTAAGCGACAGTGTAATATACTGGTCTATAGTCAGAGATTTTGTCATTGAATATATAAAAGGTTATAGGTAAGCAAGAACTCTGAAGTTCCACCATAGTGGGCATAATTCATTGGGCGCGATGTTCAAGGTCGAATTTGTATTTAACGTCTTTATTATATGATGAAACGTTTCTAAATCAAAACTTACTGATCTCTTGATTTAACAAAATCTTTAACAAGAACAAATTGTATTGAACGGAATTACTTTCAATTGAAATACAGACTAAAAATGCTTTCTCAACTTATATAATTAATGTCAATCGCGGTTTTAACGTGATATAACTTAATATGCAAAATGAGGCAATCACTGGCAATATTATTTATATCGATATTATCGTAAAATTTGCAAGAATATCGTTAAATTCGATAATTAACAGTCACAGATAAGATCTTGCAATTCACGGACGAAATGAGACTCGGCAAGCAATATCCACGACATTTCAGTACCTTATTAACAAGTCGTTACTCCCCTTTCAAATAATTAACAATAATATTCGTGTTCAATAACCACGATTTGCGAAATGGATTTAAGCGAAAGTTGCCTTTATGTATCATGTCAATTAGCTTAAGATTTGAATGAAAAATAATTTATTTTTGAGAAAACGGTACGAGCAGTACACATCCGTTTTCACGCTTTCACTATTTTCTGATGCCTTGGTAGCTACGTCTCGAGTCATGTTTTAGAATTTATGACTGTTACTTCGCTTAGTTGCACAAAGTCTGCCTCTCTATATCTTTACGAGTTTTTTAACTCTTGTAGTGTTTTCATATTTTACTCGTGTGCTATATATAGCTAAGCAATAAATATAGTATACTCTGTAGCAGCTGCTGCGAGGTTGTAAGTCCTGGGTTCGAATACCTGCCAAAGTCTATATTTGCCCAACATACGATTCGGTCGGGTGATCATTATTGTGTAGAAATTACAAACAAGTAACCTATATTCCATATTAAAAAGTATCAACGTTAATGTTTTATTTTATTTACGCGAATACTACACATTTATATAAAACTGCTTGTTACGGAGTTTATCGCGTTTAATTAAAACTATTTATAACCCAACGTTTCGGGCTCTTTCTGCGTAGATCGGACTAGAAATAATAATTAAAAGCTGAAGGTACTCTGGGTTAACTATGACATCAGGACAACGGTCACCTCAGTCCCCCCGTGACCATGGGTGCTGTAAAGCGTCCGAAACGTCGGGTTAAAAATAGTTTTAAATTAAACTCATTAAAATCTGTAAAAAGTAGTTTTATTTAAAAGTATCAATATTATTCAACAATACTTTAATTGGAACGCCTTTTGCCTTTCCATTGCGATAGTATTTTTGTATTTGAACTATATTTAAATTGCCAAGTAGTGTTTACACCCTCTCTAAAGCTAAAGGAGGCATATGCCCAGTAGTATGACAATTCTAGGATGTTCATCATCATTATCATCATCATTTAACCATATCACTAATCCACTGCTGACCATATATTGCCGCAAAAGCTTCTAGCTCACATTTTGGGGGGTTTTGCCAAAGTTGCCACGCTTGGGAGGCGGGTTGACAACCGCAGTTTATTTGTTCAGATGTTCCAGGAAGATGCTGCCGCCCATCTCCTGGTTTTCATTTTCCCACTGTCCACTTTTACGACACCCACGAGATGAGATGGGGTGGTAGATTCTCTTAAGCCGATGCCTAGGATGTTAGTTTACTTTTTTTCTTCAAACAACTTACGGAAGAGCTCTATTTGAAAAGTAGACTTGACCAAGAAAATAATGACAAGCGATTGCATAAAGCTTTACTTACCTAATACATGTATAAAAGACCAAAAATACTTCAACGTGAGACGCTTTCGTATGACGAGCTATATTTTGTTCAAGTAGATAACAACTCCAAAATAACAAGTCACTCACATATCTCTCACATCAATTCAATGTTCAATAAGCTTATTCGATACTCTGAAATCTACAAAATCGCTATCGGATTGTCATCCATTTGATTGGCATGAAATCTACGTAACGGCTGCTTTTACTATAACTTCACAACATTGAGACAATCTGAAGTGAAATTGTGAGAAAAGACCTATATACTTGAACTTTGGTCGGAGAAAAATCATCTTAATATTCAATAACACGCCACATTTATTCTGGCGGCTTCATTGGTGCCTGTTATAATAAAACATAGATAATGAAAGTATTAATGGATCCGCGAATTATTACTTACTAGCTGATGCCCGCGACTCTTAAATATCCCGTTAGAACTGTTTGTTTTTCCGGGATGAAAAGTATCCTATTTCCGTCTCCAGGATGCAAGCTATCTCTGTGCTAAATTTCATCAATACCGGTTCAACGGATGAGCTGTGAAAAGGTAACAAACCGACAGAAGGACAGAGACAGTTACTTTCGCATTTATAATATTACTAGCTGATGACGCGACTTCGTCCGCGTGGATAGGTTTTTTTAAATACCACATTGGAGCTATTTGGTTATCCGGGATAAAACGTATCCTATGTCCGTTTCCAGGATGCAAGCTATCTCTGTGCCAAAATTGCGTCAACATCGGTTCAGCGGTTGAACCGTGAAAAGGTAACAAACAGACAGAGGGACAGAGAGAGCTATATTATTATGGTATTATTCGTAATACAATTTTTTTTAACTCGCTCCTTATCTTATAAGTATATTCTTTTAATTTACGTATGATTAAGTATATTCTAGCTAAAACTGCAACAAACAAACACCTCAGCGTTTTATAAGTAAAATTCTGAACATAGGTTTTTAATAGAAAGCGCGTTACTGGTGGTAGGATTCCTATGCAGGGATCCGTCTAGGTACCACCCCAGGGCCAGTTATTCTGCCGTGAAGCAGTAGTGTGCAAACATAACTGTGTTTCGGTTTGAAGGGCACTGAGAGCTAGCGTAATCACTGGGCATATGAGACTTAAGAACTGATGTCTCAGGGTAACGGGCGCAGTGTGGTGTCACACAGTAATATTCTGGGCGACACAGCATATGTTATGGGCAGACGTTGCACTTACCATCGGGTTAACGTTATGCTCGTTTCATTACTTAATGCAATAAAAAAATCATTTAAACCGACTCGTTTAAGTTTTGTTTGTTTCTTTTGTCTGTACCATGAAACCATTATTGTAAAATAATGGTTTCTTTATATTACAACAGCGTAGTAATATATTTCACTATCTGTTCCTCTTGGTTTCACCAGTGTAAAATAAGAACACTATGTGATTGCGCCGTAATAGCATAAAGTTTTATAACATGAAACCATCTTCAATAAACGAGCTATCTAATCCGAAAATAATTTTTCAAATCAGATCTGTATTTCCTGAGATTATAGCGTTCAAACATACAAACTCTCCAGCCTCCAAAATCGACAATTTGTATTCGCCCGAACGAACGCATTTATAATGTTATAAACGTATAACTGTCACAATTATACACGGACGGACTGCGGCTACGTTCGAATAGTAACCCCGTAGGTTTCCGTTAGACACTGTCACGGTGATCGACATAGCTTGCGTGTTATATAATCTTTATACCCTGATATATCTCCAGTCAGCCAACGGTACACGCCAGTAATAAATAACTCTGTACAATCCTAAAAAAAAATGTTTCGTACGTATACAGGAAGAATTATATTTACAATCCAATTATTTTTACGATCCAATCAGTAATTAATTTTTACAGTTTGTTCTCTTACGTAAATATATGTGGTTGCTCGTGGAAAATTAATTAACAACTTCATGGACGAATATACGTTGACGTGATCATAAAAAATATATAATAAGTGATCAGTTATTTAATACGCAGCAATACCAAATGGGAATTGTTATATCTTTGCATTCGATAACGGGTAGTTACTATGTAGTTTTTACAATCAACTAGCTGTGCTCCTCGGTTTTCACCCGCGTAAAAAGATCGACACCGATTGATGATGTACATACGAGTAGTATACTTCCATTAATCGAATTTTGGGGGTTTTCAATTATGTTTTGCGCGGAACTCTAATTATTTTTCTAAAATTAAAGTAGCCAAGTTACCCGCTATAATCTCAGCTTATTATTTATTTATTTTTTATTTTATTGTATAAAGTGACGAAACGAGCAAAACGTTCACCTGGATGGTAAGTGCAACGTCCGCTCATATCAAATGTTGTCCCAGAATATTTCTGTGTGACACTGCGCCCGTCACCCTGAGACATCAGTTCTTAAGTCACAAATGCCCAGTGATTACGCTAGCTCACAGTGCCCTTCAAACCGAAAAACAGTAATGCTTGCACACTACTGCTTCACGGCAGAATAACTGGCCCGGGATGGTACCACCAGTAAGCTACCCGTCAGTGAAAGTTCCGTCAAAATCGGCCCAGCCGTTTCGGTCGTTGTAGGTCTACAAATTCTAGATGGCCATTACGTCTATAGTTATCTATTTCCCTTAACCTATGTTCACGATACACACGGAACATGATGGGGCGTAACTGAATTGTAACTTCAAAGTGTTTATTATACTAGTGCTGCTAATATACGAGTACATATCTTTTTTGTAACGGATAATTTGTTAAAAGTTTATTAACGGTCTCTAGTGTCCCACTGCTGAGCACAGACCTCCTCTCAATTTAAGAGTGTTTCGGAGAGAGACCGCCACGCTATTCCAGAGCGGTTTGGCCGACTTCAAATGTCGTCAAATAATTTTTTATTCCTCAGTCATGCAGGTTTCCTCACGATGTTTTACTTCACCGCCGATGAAGACGTGGCTAATCAGCAATTAAAAATTTTACTGGTCCCGGCACAGGGTATCGAACCCGGGTCATTAGCGTAATTTAAAGCGAGCGCCCAGAAGCCGAACTACCAAAGCCTGTAACTTACTTACATAGCTACAATCAATCCATATAACAAATTTAATGTGATGATGATGATATTCTCCTGGCCGATGTCGACCACAGCGACAACTTTCGACACATTGTCGATAGCTATCAATTGCGCAGGAGACATTATAGTGCCACGCAAGTGTACGCGCAAACACCGAGGCACACACTCGTTCCTAACCTACCCGCGCCCGATGTAACGCTGATGCGATAAGATCGGAGGTAGGCAAGGATGCAGTGTCAGAAACACGGCGACAATCACAACGCAACCAGATCCGAAAACCAACAATTTGTGGTTGAGCACAAATGTTGGCTTCGGCTGGGATTCGAACCCAGGACCCGCGGTTTAGAAGTCAGGTACTCTGACCACTAGGCCACACGACCACACCAAATTATTGTATTGATGTAATGTACTATTTCCTAATAACAAAATAGAAATATTGGTCCCTCTTCTGGAATTACCAGAACAAGGACGTTCGTACAAAATGTAGAGGTTGGTCGACGGTAGGGTTGTCCGCAGATCCCAGAGCGAGACGCGGCCGGAAACGTGATCCCGGCGTGGAAGAGACAGATGTTGGCGCGAAGGGCGGCTGAGAAGGCGCGCCGGGATTTGGAACGGGAATTGGCAGGCGAGGCAGAGAGACGTCGGGCAGCAGCAGTACCTGCGTGGAAGCGACAGCTATTGCAGAGGAGAGAAGAAGCGGAAAATCGGTTGAGGTGAGACTACTAACTTATTCTGCGACAGATCGGGCAAAGGCCTCAGTCAAAAAGGGATTTGCAGTAATAGCCGCGCTCGGCAGGCGGATTAATGATTGTTGGTGAAAGGATTTCTATGCAGGAATCCACCTAAGTAGGTCATCGCATGGTCCAGTTATTCAAACATTAGTGGATTTCGGTCTGAAGGACCCCTTCGAGCTAATGTAATTACTGGCCATATGAAACTTAAGAACTAATGACTCGGGAGACGAGCGTAGTGGTGTCACGCAAAAATGTCCTGGGTGACACAGCAATTGTTATGGGCAGTCGTTACACTTACCATCAGGTGAACGTCTGGTCACTATCTACTATAAAAAACTGTGAAGTAGTTGGTGAAAGGAATATACTGAACGCATAGATACCTTAGCCGATAGGAATCCGGCAGATTAGAATAGAAACTACCTCTTTCCTACCAAGGTGTCGTTAAGATGCGACTAAGTTATTGTACGGACTGTCTGTTATTCGTGCAGAATTAATACCATAATATGCAATGCTCTCACCTATACTGCTCGTGGGGACGCAATGGGGAGTAAAAATTTTTCGACTCTTACCAAAATGGTGGCGACGTGGTTCGCCACCCTTCACGTCTTATTCCCTCGGGGGCGAAAAGTCGACTACGGGTGTGATCTCTGCCTAGCTCTCATATGGTGAAAAGGCGTGATTGTATGTATCACCATTAAAAGAAAAACGCTGAAAGTAAAACTCCATCACCTCCCAATCCAAAAACTTACTAAAGTCTTCATACTTTTTCCAGACACTCACTGTACACGCCGAAAGTGGAAGAGGGCAACAGCAATGGTACGATAAACGGCGAATGGCGCGCTTATCCTAGCGGCGCGCAACGCGCCGTCTCCATCGACAACATCTCGCTGTGCTACGACACGCCCTCACAGCCAATGAGAGCGCCCTCCGAGGCGAAACTCTCTACCGACCATTGCAATGGTTTGTATATTGCAGTTGTTTTTTCGTTTAAAACTTCATCGGACTCTCACTTAGCCTTAACAAATTATTGGTCCTCCGAGCCGATTTCGACCACAGCAGCCATGCCGATTCAAAACCAAAATAGTGATCACCATGATATTATAGCGCCGTAATAGCGCAAACACAGAAGCATACACTCGACACTTCTCAGTTTCCTAGCTGTTTTTGACCAGGTTAAATGTTTTGCTTGGTCGATTGTTAATTTGTAATTTTAGCGGCTTAAGAAAATCTACCACCCCATATCATCCCGTGGGTGTCGTAAAAGTCGACAGAGGGAAAATGAAAACCGGGAGATGGGCAGCAGCATCTTAATTGAACATCTGAATAAATAAACTGCGGTTGCCAACCCGCCTGCCAAGCGTGGCAACTATGGCAAAATCCCTCCAAAATTATAGTCACATACTTTTGTGGCAATCTATGGGGGAGGCCTCCGTTCAGTACAGGACAGTCAGGACTAGTGACAGGCTTAAATGATGATGATGATGATGATGACGTAAAAACACTCCAAAATTTTCGTTCCTCGTCTATCGTTCTATCCTTACTATTAGACAATTTCTCGTGGCGCTATTGCGTATCCTTGTATGTAGACCCTGAAGAAATAGATCAGTAGTCGTCGATGGTGAATTTTTTAAACTATGTCCCACTAACTTCTATTATGTCGTGTGTGTGTTTTACAGACATATATTTCACATGCACGACACAACCAGACCCATAAACTACAATTTGTGTTTTTACACAAATGTTGCTTCCAAATGTTGGTTCCGACTGGGATTCGAACCCAGGCCCCGCGGCGTAGAAGCCACGTGGTCGTCAAGTTGAAACTGCGTTGTCTCCTCTGAAGACTGTGATGAAAAATGCCTTACTGTAATTAGGTCTATAGTACTCTTAACCTCTTAATATACGACTCGTAGGTTGATATTCCGATGAAATTGATATTTTACAGAACAGTTACAAGATATAAATGGTTGATATTATTCCTTTAACTACAATGTTTCTTAGAAAAAATATTTCATTAATATAGATAAAAAATTGTATTTAGGTTTGATTTTTTCTAGAATTTACTACATCTGTTTCAGATGGACTCGTTTTATCTAAATACCTTTTCTTGTTTATTTCAGGTCATTCGACAACAAATGGAAAACATGCCGAAGAAGGGGCAGAAAGCGCTAAAATTATACCCTGGCGAGCACAGCTACGTAAGACGAACAGCAAGCTCAATCTACTCGAATAGTTTAATCTTAACGTAAGGTTCGATGTTGCTAGATTTAAAAATATGAGAGACTTCGGTAGTTTTTATTATAGAGCAACGCCATAATATAAAACGCGTTTCATATGTTGCTTCTCGTGGAAATACTAGATGAAAATAAACATCTGTTTGCGGATCAGCGTTAAGGTATTATTTAATCAACTTGCCTCTTTGTATTCTATGTTCATAAAAAAGGCGGTGTTGCCGTCGTTTATTGCAACACTAAGTTCTTTTAATAAATAAATGAATGTAGAAGCATAGACACGATGCAGGGAAAATATGAATCGATAATAATAATCGATTACTTTAAGTATATAAATTTTCATACTTTAGAGACATCTAACGTATAGAAATTTAACTATAGGTTTCATAAAGTGTATAACTTCGAGGCTACTTATACAAAGATCTATACAAAGATCTATACCCTTTTTCTCTTAGGTTTAATCGATGCGTATGTAAAAATGTAAATTTACGTAATTTTTATCTATGAAACTATTTAATCAGATTTACAGATAAATAGTAATGTAATTTGACATGTCTTTTCTTTTAAATCTAAACCAATTCGAGCTAAAGAGTATTTATTAGAATTATATTTTTTTTCATTCGTGCAAGTGATACCATTGTTGCAATATTAGTTTTAAGCTTATCAGTGGGCTTTTGCAGTTTTGTACGACCTACGTTTATATATTTTTAACGTGTTTTTATGGTTGTCAATCGATTATATTGTTAATAAAACACTGTTGCTTTTTATGCGTTTCTTTTTTTATCAACACCTTTTTCCATTTTTCTTTTATCATCATCATTTCAGCCCATCACTAGTCCACTGCTGAACATAGGACCCTATAGATTGCCTCAAAAGTTTGTAGCTCTCATTTTGGGGCGATTTCGCCATAGTTGCAGTTTATTTATTCCAAGAAGATGCTGCTGCCCATCTTCTGGTTTTAATTTTCCCAGTTTCTTTAACTTGAGTTTTTCCAGTTTCCTTTAACTTGAGCAGTAGTGTGCAAACATTACTTTGTTTCAGGTCTGAAGAGCACTGAGAGCTAGTGTAATTACTGGGCATGTGAGACTTAAGAACTGATGTCTCAGGGTGACGGGCGCAGTGTGGTGCCACAGAGAAATGTTCTGGGTGACACAGCATTTGTCATGGACAGACGTTGCGTTGTAAAGTGACGAACGAGCAAAACGTTTTGCTCGGCTTGTCACTTTCTCCTATAAAAAAAAGTCTTCCTTAATACGCAAAATATGTTTTTTGCGTACAAATTAGTTTTCTATGTATTCAAAGTTCATTTGACGAACGCTTGGCAAATTAAAGAGTTAGAATTTTTTTTATTGTCAGATTTTGTAATCTTTCTGTTTCTGTATAAATTGCTAATTGCGAAAATGTTTTCTTTCTTTCCTTCTTAAATTAAGCCATGACTGATTTGGCATTCTTTCTTTGACATTCGAGTCTAGATGTATTTGTGATTTGTGATTTTAAAAAGAATGTTGAGAACTAGATCGATTTCACAAATTATTATACTGTTGTGTACGTTTAATATCAAAGGATTGCTATTTTATATAAATATAGATTTATTTTATCAGTGTAAAAATTGTTATAATTACACCAGAGCGAAGAGAGACTGGGAGTCTACTACGATACGAAATATGAGGTTTCGGCTGACGGATCGCACGTTTCCTACCAAAGGATATAATTTGGCGTTCATCCTTCCAACTGAGATTTTCGTAGTAGGACTCCTGGCCATTCTCATCTCAGTCTATCACGAGCCCACTGCTGAACATAGGCCTCCCCCCAGGCCCGCAAGTTTGTAGCTCTTATTTTGGGGGAATGTTGCCACAGTTGCCACGCTTTGCATGGTGGGTTTACTTACTCAGATGTTCCAAGAAGATGCTGCTGACCATCTCCTGATTTTTAATTTACCTGAATGCATTAATGAGACGGGGTGGTACATTCTCTTAAGCCACCACCACACTAGTACATGTTTGATAAATTTAAAAATCATAAAATTCCGTTTCAGTTGTTGGCAATAAAATATGTATATTCCAGTAAAAATAAATCAACATCGTAAAACAGTTTTATGTACACTAAAAATATTTTCCGTATACGGAACAGTTGTTCAAAATGTTACAAAAATAAAATGGAAAAATTCTTCTGAATTATTTGAAATGATCCAGCTTATAAAACTTCTCTTTGAAGGTAAACAAGCGTTTAAGTTATAGATTTGTAGTGATAATTGTACAAAACTGAAATTTTCACTGGTTGGTTTCGGGTGTATGAATGAATGAGCTTCATACTTCATAATAAATCTCATTCATTGGTTAATGGGATCAAATGAAACCGATCACCAACCAGAGTTACCCAGTAGCCCCCTAGTCTTTATCCTAAGGCCCGCGTAAGACGCAATATCAGGGCACCCGGCATGATGGAGGCTCCGATATACCGAAACATACGTTACTAATACCTAGCAGTCCTGCGACGTCGTTCGCGTGAACTTTTAGATTTGCTTAGAAAGTTTATTGAAAAATTTATAATAATTATTAGATAATTAAAGTATTTTTCGAAAGTCAGGGGTTCTGCTACTATACCATAGATGGCGTTGTAACATCATTGTTCAACAGAATCTGTTCCGTATTATCGGAATTATTAAACAGCTTTGTTTACACATTGAACAAACAGACGTTTCTTTGAAGTAATAAATTATGAGATATATATGATGTTCTGGTATGAAATAATATGTATTTCTGTTATGTTTATGACTTATAAAATATAAATACACTTATGGAAATAATCTAGAGCCTATTTAACCTCTGATTATATATTAACAACGTTTAGTGTTTTACAGCTCTCGTTTCCTTAGGTGCAGTGGCATCAGCTATTACGGTGAGCATTAATAAAGTGGAAGGAAATTTTTCAGATCCGTCTTTAATCACTTCGTTTTTAGAGAAAATTTTAAACGCTGGAATTAAATCACTGAGAGATAATGAACCATCATTTAAATTACCTAAAGACTTCAATATTAGGTCATGTGATAACACCATCCTCGAAACAAAAATCAAAGATAAAATTATGGAACTAAGGCCAGTTTTACTAGACGATCATTACTCCGAAATAGATCAAGACGATAATCTTACACTTAAAGGTGATGAGACTACTATTTTAGAATTCATATCCACCGATAAAGGGCATCTTAGGAACGAGAAAGAAAAATTCAAAGAAAACATTAAAAAATATAAACACTTAAGAATTAAAATACATAAAGCCCTAATTAAAGAATCTGTATCTTATGAAACGATTGATCTAGTCATTAAAACAATGGATGATATGATAGCTAAGATTATTGCAAGCCAGTGCTCGTGGAAACGCAATACTAGCAACGAAAATGTTTTAAGAATAAGTAATGATAGCGTTGAAAATTTTTTGGGAATGACTGACGTATGGAACTTTGAATGGCAGAAACTTAAAGAGAAATATTCAGGTCCATTTCATATCTCAAACTCAAGCACTTCGAGATCTCGAGACCGATTAAGCCGTATTGTTAGATCACTGATGGAGAAGATGCCATCTTTTATGTCACACGTGCTAGGGGATGGAGAGATGCTACTAAAGCAGTATAAAATAAAATGTCAAAAATTAGACAGTGATAGTGAAAGCGGAGCTGCCCTTGCGAATCAAACAGACAAAGTCAATCGAAAAATACATAATGAAATTAACAGCTTATCAAGTAACAATATTTCACGTCGATCTAATAATTTCTGTACAGGAACAATTTGGATGTGTTCAGAAGAGTTGAAACGTTTTCTGCTGTACATTTATAAATCTATAAATAACGTAACTGCTAAAGTGATAAACGACTACATCGAAATGTATAAAATAGATGTAAATAACAACAAAGGTGTGTTGTTCCGATTAGAAGAAGTGAGTTACAAAGTTGGAGCCAAAATCTGTAACGTATTTGCTGAGAAACTTCATGAATTTGTAATAGAGAAGGACAATACTCCTAAATCAGTCATTAAAACATTATTAAATTTTATTAAAAATATAACCGACAGTGTGAAAATACAAATAATTGAATTAATTGAAAATAAATTTAAATCAATGAATTCTGTACATAAAGTAAAGGTTTTAGGTGATGTCAATTTCAACATGAAAGTCGAACTGGTACGTTTGGTAAGAGAATTGAATCAGATGATTTGCACAGCATTTCAAACGTGTAATGGCAAATACACAATTAAAAATTCAAGACGAGCGTTCACTGATCGCAACGACGTATTTGTAAGAGTACAATTAACATTAGATGAGATGAAAAATGATTTCGTTCAAAAATCTACACGCTTGTTAGGTTCGAGTTCAAATGAAAAGTACGCTGATGTTGCAAAAAGAACATTGAAACATAAAAAATTAACGAATAACATGAAACAGAATTATACAACGATCAAAGGCGCGACAAGGACAACACAACTTTATAGCCAATCCTAGTAATAAAATAAACCTGTAAAATCACTTATAGTTTACGTATAATCGATTTTTTCTTACGATGTGTTCCAATGTTTGATGAGCACCTATTGGTAGAGGTTTCCACGCCGTGGGTCCTGTATTCGAATCGACATTTGTGCAATTGTGATGTAAAAATGTGGCCAACATTTTTGGTTGTATCGTCTATGTGAAATGTATGTCTGGTGTTAGAATTTCTAAGCAGGAATCCGTCTCGGTAGGTACCACCCCGAGGTCAGTTATTCTGCCGTGAAACAGTAGTGTGCCAACATTACTGTTTCGGTTTGAAGTGCACTGAGAGCTAGTGTCATCAATGTGTATATGCGATTTAAGAACTGATGTCTCAGGGTGACGAGCGCAATATGGCGTCAAACACAAATGTTCTGGGTGACCATCAGGTAAACGTTTTGCTCGTTTCGTCACTTTATCCTTTAACTTGCGTAGTAGGAATAAATTTTGCAATTGTCAATTCCACCTTCTCCCTGCTAACATCGCTACATTAGACGCAAGTTGTGATATTGCCAAGAAACCAATAGTACGTGAAATTTTAATTTCAATATCTTTTTTCTATTTTTATAAAATGACGCCTCGCTTTAAAATTGTTCGTGTACCTTGGTTTGAGATAGACAGGATAAGATTTTAGCATCAGATTTTGTTCAGTAAACGAACATACATTACAGTACGAAAAATCACATAATAAATTGAAAAAGGTTCATAAAAACTCTCTTACATAAACAATCAACTTTATTATTAATATTTACAATACTATTTATAGTTTATTTTACATTGGGTGATTTAAAAACCACCGACCGCCCTTTAATATCTCAACATTCACAACTTCAGAAATCGGGAACGTTTTTTTACGAAAAGATAATTTTACTATGTAAAGTGAATTGAAGGAAACGGTTGACAAATACACTACACGGAAAAACCATTAAAAACCACTCTGGCTGTCGATAAACTCATACATAGCGAAGACGGATCCCATCGACAGATTCACAGACGCGCCACCGGTCCGGATACAATCTGGTTTTACGCTGGGCCAGACGGGACCTACGAAAAATAATTAAGGATAAGTAAAACTGTAACCATGGGTGCCGCAATGTTTTTCGTTGCTTCCCAGATGTAAAAATTCTATATCTTAATGAATATTTAAAAAAAAAACTTTTTCTTCGAGATTAGCTCAAGGGCTAACAAATTTTAATAGTACGCAAATGACCTGGTCGATGCAAATGAGCCGGCAACACCTACCTCTTTCCTACCGAGGTTTCGTAAGAGGCGATTAAGGTATTGTACGGACGGCCTTTAGTCGTGCAGAATCACACCATTCTAAGCAATGCTGTCACTATACTGCCCGTGGGAACGCTTTGGGGAGTAAGATTTTTTTTGACTCGTGTCAATCGTGTTTTGCCTCTGCCTACCCCTTATATGTGAAAACGGCGCGACTGTATGTATCTAATTTTAAGTGCTGATTTTACCACGAAGCCTGCATGTCTGAGAAATTAAAAAAAAATTTATTACATCGACATGTGATGTCCTCTATTGGAGCACCGTGACTCTTCGCGGCTCTAAAACCTCGAGGCCCGTGCTCAATGAGACTTTTTTTATATTATATTACATAAATATACAGCGCCGGTCCTATTATTAGAAAGATCTAGTATCACTTAGTTTATAAGTATAAACAATTTTCCTACTGCAATATATCAGGGATCAATGGGTCAGAGTACCTGACTTCTAAGCCGCGGGTCCTGGGTTCGAATTCCAGCCGGAGCCAACATTTGTGCTAAAACATAAATTGTTGGTTTTCGGGTCTGGTTGTGTTGTGATTGTCCCCGTGTTTCTGACACTGCATCCTAGCCTACCTCCGATCTTATCGCATCAGCGTTACATCGGGCGCGGGTAGGTAGGGACGAGTGAGTGCCTCTATGTTTGCGCGTACACTTGTGGCACTATAATATCTCCTGCGCAGTTGATGGCTCTCGACAGTAGTCGGCAGTTGTCGCAGAGGTCGAAATCGGCTAGGAGAACATCTCACATTACTCCATCCACAATGTACCAGTGCCTATGTAGTTTTAAAATAATAATATTTTAATGACCAATTAACCACGATTACAAAAAGAAAATATTTTATGGTAACAAATACTGCTTACTTAGTACTGGCAGTCTGACCAACTAATAATTAGAAACAGTGTGGTACGTATGTTCCAAGTTTAAAACATGAAAAAAAAATATGGTTTCATATTAATCTGAATTATTTAAGCTTTTTTTGAATATTATAAACAACATTGTAGATCAGTCCAGTGTGTCAGATAAGTCCGCCGAATAAATAAAAAAAAAAAAAAAAATTTATCAATTTCGATGACAAACGATATGTATCCTCTCCAAATCAGCGGTGGAACTATTCAAGCGTAAGAAAGTTTTACATAATCTGGGGGTGATTGATGTTGGATCAGTTTCAACACAAAATTATATTAGAGGAGACAATGATTCTATATTGAGACGACCATTTGCTAGTTACTTGTAATTATATTTCAACGCGACACTGATCCAAAGCATACAGTCATCATCATCATCATCATTTCAGCCTACCATAGTCCACTGTTGAACATAGGCCTCCCCCATAGATTGCCACAAAACACGGTCCTGAGCCACCTGCATCCATCGACTTCCCGCAAAACCGTGCAGGTCGTCGCTCCATCTACTGGGGGGTCGCCCTACGCTGCGTTTGCCGGTACGAGGTTGCCACTCGAGAACCTTTCTTCCTCAACGGTTATCGGTTCTCCGAGCTATATGGCCGGCCTATTGCCACTTTAGCCTGATAATTCTTAGGGCTATGTCGGTTGCTCTAATTCTGCTGCGGATAACATCGTTACGGATTTTATCTCGCAGAGAAACTCCGAGCATAGCCCTTTCCAAGCATACAGTGAACAGCGTTAAAGCATTTCCAAAAGACCGATCGGTGACTGTGGCCTGGTAAAAGTTCGGATTTAAATCCAATCGAGAATTTGCGGTACATTGTAAGGAAAACAATGTCGGACAAACACATCACTAACATCAATGAACTTTATGACGCATCTTCAAAGATTGGAGAGGCTGACGCTGGCTCTGAGAAATACTTCTCCAACCTTTAAAACCTTTTTATCCACCTTTAAACATTATTAATGATTTCGTTTTTTCATTATTATCACTATTATGTATATTTATACCAAAGTTTTTTCTGTTTCTATTTTGTTGTCCGTACGGTAGCGGGCGGGCTTCATTATATCGTTTTTTTTTTTCAAGAAGAAAAAAAAAGAAAAATATATTTTATGAAATTAATAATAATTACATTACCTTTTGCATATTTACAAAAGTGACATACGATTACTAAATGGTGTGGATAATTAAAGATAAAAAGTATGAGCTACAATATGAGTATTAGAAATATAAATTAGTAATTATCAATTCGTACTAAAAACTCATACTTAGACCCGATTTCACCGATCGCTTTGGAAACCAAGTTTAATTAAACCACGTTTTACTGAACTTAGTTCAAATGTATCATTTGAATTCGGTTTTCGTCTAACCAATTTCACCGGCTCCATTTTGATCGCGTTCAGAAAAACGAAGTTTACGTGAAATATCGACACAATCTAAAACAAAAACTCGATGTATTTATTATTTTGCGACATCAACCTGTTTTTATGCATAAGACACATAGGTATGCAAACAATAAACAAAACGTATTAAAAATATTTATTGTGTTTACATAGTTGTGCAATTGACAATGACAGCTCTCTAAACGCGTTTATAGAGCTGAACGTCGAAAATTGGGCGTGCAGAATTTGAACCGCGTTTAGGTTTAATCGCATTCAGTTGATGTTGGTGAAATGCAAACAGTAGCATTGAACTCAGTTAAACGCTTAAACTTCGTTCAGTTGAACTGATCGCGTTTACTTTCAACGGTGAAATCCGCCGTTAGACTAACACTAAACAAAGCGCACGTGGAACTAAGTACACGTCACAAATGTGCAACATAATATATGTGATAAAAATACTTTTGGCGCCAACACGAAAAGTATAGGCAGTGTTTTTATTGAATTTTCTAATTTTTGAGTATTTTTTGACTGCAAGTGCTTGTGAAAGTGTACAGTAATTGAAAAATTCAATTCAAGACCAAAATTGTGCTTTTCGTTTTGTCTCCATCAGTCCAGCAATTTTCAGTAAAAGTCAACTACCATTTTACAGTACTAAATTATTAATCGACTTTGTCAAGAAATAAGAAGTGAAATAAAAAGATTCCCATATCGCGGTTTTTTGCAATCGGCTGCTACTTACTAGCGCGTTTTAATGTACACTCAGCGCCATCTATTGTAAAAATAATTAACTGCACTGGTATAAGACATATTTGAAGCATTACAGATCTTCATATATACTAGATGCATACCAGTTATTGAGTAAAGTTAGTTATGTTATTGAGGTTTGTTGATTGTTGACTGAGTAATAATTTGTTAACAAAATTTTAAAATCTCACACTACTTCGTGCGCGTTATTTGCCTAAAAGTGGTACAAAGATTTCTCTTCACGTATAAAAATAGAGAAGATGTACTTATTATTATATTTATAGTCTAAACATTAACGATAAATTTATCAATAAAAAATTGTCACTGTACTTCCAAACGTGCAAAATTTCAGCCACTTTTTAGATTGGATTTTATTTTTAGATTTGATTTGAATTAAGCTTCAAGATTTGATTTTCTTGACTTAAGATTTTTTTTTCGATATCGAGCAATATCGATATCTTTTTACAAAATGTCAGAAACTAAACTACTGCCGGATACTTTTGTACAAATTTATTAACTAATATTATATTTAATTACAAGATGTTACACGTTAATTCTTGATTGATAATGCCAACTTCATTAAAATTTTCGAAGCTGTTGTAAAATAAGTAGGTATAGGTAGATACTCGACAATGAAACGAAATAATTATTTAATCTAAGGTAATCTTTATTTATTTATTTTAATCAAAATCTGATGAATCAAAATATAATAAATATATTTATGCGATCGATATCATCACTTATTTGGTCACAACACTACAACTATCAAATTAGAACTGTCATCGAGAAAATAAAGAGATGAAAATAGTATAACGTTTTTTTCATCATATTTTATAAATGTATTTATAATGTATTTTGGACTAAGATATAAAAACGGATTTACAAAAAAGAGAATACCTACGGAGTTTCTTTCGCCTGTTTCTTCTCCGTCAGAGGAACCTCATTACGAAACGGTGGTAGATTGTAAAAAAATTACGTTTGACAAACGAAATTTATATATCATACGTCGAAAAATAAAGAATTTTCAGTTTTACCATTGCAAGAAAGTGAAGCAGACCCAAGTCTAAGTTAGTTTATTGAAGCATAAGAATCCTGCACTTAAAGCTGTTTTACCAAATATTGAAATTGAAGCCCATTCTGCCCCAATGTTTCCGACAAATGGAGAAGTAAAACCACCAAATCTAGCACTCATTGATGCAAAACCCAATGCGTAGTTTTTAACAACAGTTGGTATAAATTTGTACAAACGCCATATATGCACCGATTTGACCAAATAAAGCGAAGACTAGAGACATACAGTATGCGCCGCTAAGGATAAATATAAAAACAACTTATGAAATTGCTGCTATTAAAAAGCTTAGGATTACACCTACTTTTCTCTTAACCATTCCAGGCAAATGGAATATTCCTAATAGAATTCAGAAACATTCAGAAAAAAATTACAGTGGAAGACAAGAAAAGTTCGAGAATGCTGAGTAAATTGAACAAAATTCTTATGTTAATTTATTGTAGTTTAGGTCTTACATATTAAATATATAACAATGAAATAAATAAATACCTGGGTAAATACTTATTAATAATATTATTAAAACAAAAATGTTTCGTCTTATCAATGTTATGTACCATTAGTTTTGTTCATTATTTTGCCAAAAGATGGCGCTACGTGTACAATAAAACACGCTTTAAGCATTTTTACTGGATATGTTTGTACTTGTATCTTGAAAATAAAAAAAATTTAAGCGTTACTCCAATTTTTAAGTGATTAAAAAAATTGACTTACAAGTGCAAGTTAGTCAAAATATTTTTTTAAAATAATGTATAGCATAGGAAGAAATGTATAATAACAGGTACTGGTGGAACAAGAGTGACAGTCGGGCAGATACTGCGATGGTCGTGGCGGGAACACATTGTTCCGCGTCACAGTAAGAACAGTTCATCCTTTAGTGACTGAAATATCGGAACGACCGCCAGAACAGTTTGTTACTTAGGATAACAGGTATTTTGTTCTGCATTTTTCATTCAGTACGGATCAGTAACTTTTAAATACTTGTTATTTTAACGTGTTCCGATAAATACGCCTCACTCCTAGTCCTTATATATGAAATTGGCGTTTTGTATAGGGGAATCAATAAAATCTCTGAAGGCGGTTTGGACTGCCACATCGGAGATATTATTTTTTCCTTGTTAGAAGTTATTAGTGATGAGCCGTACTAGGTGAAATACGTACTGAGTCTTGCAAGTACGAGTACACCACTATACTTATTCCACAAACTTGTTCCACGAGTATTTAGAAGTATGCGTTTTTACAAACTGGTTCATAGGTAGTATTCTTACGATGACGTCGGTAAACACTAACTTATCATACATCTTGTCGAGGTATTATTCAATTATATCAATTTGAAACTGAAGCTTTAAATGATATTGTAAATTACATATTTTACATTGAGCTTTATAACTGCCTTTATCTTAAAGTAGTCCCATGTTAGACTACTTTATTGAGTCATAATTAAAACTTAATAAATAAATGAAGTATATACACTTTAAATAAAATAAATGAATTATATACCTACATACATTTTAAACTTCTCAAAACATTTATTTACAATTAATTATTATCAACACCTTCACTTTTAGGTATTTACCAGGACAATCCCATCACTCACACCCGCTAATTGCAACTCCTGTGTAGCCAGGATCAACAGCGGCGACCTCATACCGAGTTTTAGGTATAAAAAAAGTTCATTTATAGATAATGTTTACCAACACCTTTAGCATAGTATTAAAGAAAATATTAAGATTAAATTAGTCCTAAGATTCCAACACCACCAATATCTTTGTAACTTACATATAAGCATTAATCGTAAACAATTCGCTGAGACAACTGATCCCATAGTAATTTGAATTTCAATAAAAAGAAACGGCTTAAGCTAACGACCAAGGCTAAAGAAATATGGACCTTATTTACAGTATTACTATCTAAGAATCAGTAAATTTTTGATTTCTTGAGTTACATCGTAGCGATTTTCGTAGGGATCTCGGTTCTTTTTTAAATAAAATATAACTCATGTTATTCGGTGATAATGTAACCCCTCATATGGGAAAAAGGCGAGACTGTATGTATGTCTAAACTAATATTATAAAGAGGAAAGATTTGATTTTTTGTATGTTTGGTTGTAATGAATAAACTTAAAAACTACTGAACCGATTTTAAAAATTCTTTCCTACCTATATACAATTACATTATCAGCGAATAACATGAGTTATATTTTATTTTAAAAAGAACCGAGATCCCCACGATAATTGCTACGATGTAACTCAAGAAATCAAAAATTTACTGACAGAAGTCATTATTTGGCGTGCGCTGCAAAAACTATTGATGATAAAGAAAATAATGTACTTACTACATATTCATAGTACTCATCATTACTCACAAAAAAGTCCGCGAGGCTATATGGCTATCTATTTTAGTTAAGTAACAATAACCGCTTTTTGTTCACACGTTCAAACACGGGTAGAATCGGAAGATGATGACATTCGTATCATGATATTAATCCTTATCCTACTAAATAGTTTAATAGCCAAATTTATTTATGTACATGTAAATTACTCTTTAAATTATTCGAATTCAAATGGGACCTATCCTTGAGAAGTTACGACGGGTATAAATATGCTGAAAGTAAGAAAAATACCGCGGCGTGAGCGTACAGCCCTGCGCTCGCCCGCGCTACGCGCGAATAGACTAACACCTGTTAATTACCTACATACTCATATTATTTTTTGTAAACTAGAAACAAAGTGCTTAGTAATTTTAGTTACATATTTTTTAAATTAAAAACTTTGAAACGATCTATAAAAAATACAGCAGCCGCGGTGTCTCTCGAACGCCGCCCGGCTTCATGAAACTTGAGCATCATCGAAGTGCGCGCCTCCCTTTGCGCAGCGGTCGAGAGCGATCGTTTTCATTTGCTGCCACGCCAACAAATATTGTTTACAAGAAGGCTCCGAGCCACTGAAGTTTCATTGCATATGTTCCGTTAAATAAAACATTATTTTGATAAAAAAACCGTAATCTTTCCTGACCAGCTGCAACGCCGCTGATGAGAATAGTCGCTACAAACAATGTTAGTGAGGAATTGTTGTTGTTCCATTTTTTCAAATAAAGTACTAATTTGTCTTTTTATATCTATCTACCCGTGCGAAGCCGGGGAGGATAGCTAGTATGTAATATTTTTGTTAATTTGTGTTTATTTTGATTATAATCAAATTTATAATATACATTGTATATGTATTTGGTTTCACATTTCTGTCACGTGTACTGAGTTCACACACTCTTTTATATTAGTTTCGAAAATTTAAAATTAATGAATAGTACTTAATTCATAATTACCTAGCAGTTTATAATCCGTAGACAATTGGGAAATGTTGCAGTCTGCCACTGGACCAAGCGATGGTCAAACAAGCGCCCTCCGTGAAGTTCTTCTGGAAGGCCATAGTCATCGGCATTTCATCGTCTATGCCGCACACGAAGCAACTGCAAAACATAATTAATCGATTTGTTGAAGTTCTTAATAAAGAAAAATTATTCAAGTATATGACGACACGGACAAATTGTTCACATTATGGTTAGTGCAATGTCTGCCCATAACAGACGCTGCGCCACCCAAAACATTTATGAATGGCATCACACTGCGCCCGCCGTGTGGTGGCGGCTTAAGAGAATCTACCACCGCGTCTCATCCCGTGGGTGTCGTAAAAGTCGACAGAGGGAAAATAAAAACCGGGAGATGGGCAGCAGCATCTTCCTGTAACACCTGAATAAATAAACTGCGGTTGCCAACCCGCCTGCCAAGCGTGGCAACTACGGCAAAACTCCCCAATACTGAGAGCTACGAACTTTTGCAGCAATCTATGGGGGAGGCCTATGTTCAACAGTGGACTAGTGATATGCTGAAATGATAACGCTGCGCTCGTCACCCTGAGTCATCAGTTCTTCAGTTCACACGCGGTAGAAGTGTAACCCTTAAAAAAATAAACTTAAATAAGTAGGATAATTGTAGGGTTTATTTTTTATAATATTGTTACCAAGTTTAAAAAATATTTTACTTTTTATTCTACATATTACATTACCTATACTGTTTGTAAACATATTTAGCATTGATTTTACTACATTGTATTACACACAAATTTAAAAAAAGCTTCTGTAGATTGGAGATATTTTGCAAACAGCGGAGGACGTGAAAAAATGTAAATGTTAAAAAGTTAAATACTTTAAAAAGGTCACTTGTCTGTGGAACATTCGCATTAGTATAAAAACATGCCATCTATTAGTTCGGTATTATCTATTATTAACAGCGTGGCCTAGTGGTCAGAGTACCTGACTTCTAAGTCGCGGGTCCTGGGTTCGAATCCCAGCCGGAGCCAACATTTGTGCTAAAACACAAATTGTTGGTTTTCGGGTCTGGTTGTTTTATGATTGTCCCCGTGTTTCTGACACTGCATCCTAGCCTACCTCCGATCTTATCGCATCAGCGTTACATCGGGCTCGGGTAGGTTGGGACGAGTGAGTGCCTCTGTGTTTGCGCGTACACTTGTGGCACTATAATATTTCCTGCGCATTTGATGGCTCTCGACTGTAGTCGGAAGTTGTCGCCGTGGTCGAAATCGGCTAGGAGAACATCATCATCTATCATTAACTATCTATTAGATCAGTCAGAGTCGGATGCAATGTCAGAGATACAGGACAATCACAATACAAGTAAACATTATTTTGGCATCTTTTCGGAATCGAACCCCTGGAACCGGCATTCGTAGGCAGGTACGCCGACGTCTGAACCACGCGGTCACTAATTTACATGTAACAACAATAGCATACCAAGGCGTTATCTTCAACTGTGTCATCAATTGTGTGGTACAGAATACCGCAACGAGGTAAGACTCTTCGAACAGTACGGCGAGATATCGGCCGGTTGGATCCCAGCACATGTCCAAAATGGGTCCACCGACGGAATCCCCTGACGACAGTTCTACTTTGGTCACGTCAAGAACTGGCTGAGCTTTGCTCGTTTGGGCACCTGGAAAGTTAAAAAGGTTTCGTTAATATTTTCCTACTTTAACGTATTCTGGTATGGTCCAACCACGACAACGAAGTATGATCATCATCATCATCATCATCATTTTAGGACATCACAAGCCCACTGTTAAACGCATGCCTCCCCCCCCCCCCTCTCTTACTGCTTTGGAGTCTAGATAGCATGGATACCGCCCGCTTTATGGTCTGAAACTGAAATTCATCTACAGCAGCCTCCGCGAACATTCTTGATGCGATATAGTGTAGTGACAGCCCTAAAAATATCGTGACTGTATTGATGATATAGGCCAGTGCTTCCCAACCTTTTTTCGAACCCCTAATAAAACTCCTAAAACAGTCCAATGTAATGTCCTAAAAATCTGGCACTGGCATTCGGCACCACTAATTTAAAACCTACGAGCAGCTGTCAGACAGTTTAAATTTAAATAAGATAACAGAAAAACAAAAACACGAAAGATATTTTAAATGTTTCAGACATATAACATAAAAGTGTATAAAAAAAGTTATAATAAAGATGAAATTCTAAAATAACGATAAATAATGAAAAAAAAACCCTTTAAACGGAAACAGTAATGTTTGCAAACTGCTGTTTGACAGTATAACTGACGGTAGCTATCATTACATTACAATATGAAATTAAAATAACCAATGGAAAAATTTAACAAAAAATCTCTAAATCCATACAAATATTATAAAAGCGGAAGTAACTCTCTCTGTCCCTCTGTCTGTTTGTTACCTTTTCACGGCTCACCGACTGATCCGATCTTGACGAAATTTGGCACAGAGATAGCTTGCATCTTGGAGACGGACATAGGATACTTTTTGTCACGGAAAATCAATTAGTTCCAACGGGATATTAAAAAAACTTATATTCATGCGTACGAAGTCGCGTGCATCAGCTAGTGCATATATAGAACACGTTCTCCCCTAGAAATACAAATGTCACTACAATGTCGCGCGAAAGCGGAAGATAAGTGAAACGACATGGAAAGTCGTTTCCATTTGCAATAAATCTAAATCCAATTGTAAATATACTCGCAGCGACCTCTTTTTAAATTTCAAACGATTTTGCCGCGTCTTACGCCCTGTTTATCCTATTTCGCACGGATTGGCATTATTCGGTCGCGCGCTACCCTAGATTTAAAACAAAATCTGTTTTAAAAGATACCACCGATATAAAAGGCGATTTTCTTCAGACGATTTCTCAGAATTGATTGCCTACTAGCGACTACTATAGCGAATAATATATATTTTTTTCATTAGCAATTTACTAATGAAAAGTGCACTTAGCAAAAAATATTAAGTATGTTTATTTTTTAACATGTCTATCTCCAGAACACATTACTGTGTTTCGGTTTGAAGGGCACTGAGAGCTAGCGTAACCACTTGGCATATGAGACTGATGTGTAAGGGTGACGGGCGCATTGTGGTGTCACACTGTTCTGGGTGACACAGCATTTGTTATGGGCAGACGTTGTACTTACCATCAGGTGAACGTTTTGCTCGTTCCGACACTTTAATCAAATAAAAAACAATAAAAAACATCTTTTCCGGAGGATTTTCCAAAAAATCCAACGTTGGATTTGATTTGACAAGCACTATAGCCCTGGCCATACGAAGTCCACAGCTGGACATAAACCTCACAAAAAAAGGCTGGTAACAAAAATATGATTTGTGTTGAAAACTTATTGTAAATAAAATCGGTATATAATATATAAATATTTTAAAATTTATTTTTAAACAATCTCCCGTCGTGTGGTTGCGGCTTAGGAGAATTTTCCACCCCATCTCATCCCGTGGGTGTCGTAAAAGTCGACAGAGGGAAAATAAAAACCAGGATATGGGTAGCAGCATCTTCTGGAACTGCTGAACATAGGTCTCTCCACGTAGATTGCCACAAAAATTGGAGCTCCTATTTTGGGGGTAACTGATGTAAACTGCCCATGGCAAACGTTGCACTTACCATCAGGTGAACGTTTTGCTCGTCTCGAAAATTTATCAAAAAAAAAAAAAAACAAATGCTATGTCACCCAGAACACTTCTCAGTGACTACACTGAGCCCGTGACCCTGAGCCACCAGTTCTATGTGTTCAGTGCCTTCAAACCGAAACATATTAATATTCGCACACTCCTCCTTCACGATAGAATAATTAGCACTGGGGTGGTACTACCACCAGTAAGATACTGCCGGGTATTTCTGATAGTTGAGAGTGTGATATCCTCCTGGCCGATTGCGACAACTTCCAAATATCGTCGGGGGCTATCAACTGCGCAGGAAATATTATAGAACCACAAGTGAACGCGCCGAACGAGCCGTGGTAGCTCAGGGACCTGGTGCTCGCCTTTAATTTCATAGTAAGCGAGTAACCTGGGTTCGATCCCCGGTGCCAGGACCTCTAAAATTGTTCTACAATTTTAAGTGCTGATTTACCACGTGCTTAGTGGTGAAGGAAAACATCGTGAGGAAACATGCATGTCCGAGAAATAGAAATATTTCGAGGACATGTGAAGTCCGCCAACCCGCATTGGAGCAGCGTGGCGGACTATTCCCGGCTCCAAAACCCTCTCAGAAATGAGAGGAGGCCTGTGCTTAGCAGTGGGACATTTATAGACTTTACTTTTACTTACTTTTAAGTGAACGCAAAAACTCACTCGTCCCAACCATCGACAAGATCGGAGGTAGGCTAGGATGCAGTGTATGAAACACGGGGACAATCACAACACAACCCAAAAACCAACCAGTTTTTATATTTATTAAGACTAAAAAATATAAAATAAAATTAGTTTTGTATAATGGTTGTACTAATTTAGAAACCTTCGCGGACGTTCGAACAACAAATCACAAAAGTTTCATCACAATTGGATGAATGGTATAGGAATGTATACCTGTGCATGCAAGCATACTATGACATACATATAATGACATAGAATTTTTGTAAAGTTATGGGATTTCATATTCTTTGTTCCTTTCCCCCTATTGATCTATAAAAAGCTTATATCAACAACAGAACTTTTGGAAGTGATTTTTGTATGGAACATTGTATGTAAAATATTTTTTTTTTATATCATTGCTTTCCCCACATACCTCATCACTTGAAGAAATTTTTTTTAGTATAATACCAGTCTCCCCAGGTTTTAGAATGAACTATAACTTTGTTCCTGACTATAAACTAAAATTAAAAACTACTAACCATTTAACAGTCCCACATTGCAAAGAGCATACACTATCGGTTCACCCTTCGCGGCAAACAAAACTACTTCTTTCGGTCCCCAGCAGGCTGTAACTACACGGCAACCTCTGGCACACCATCTTTCCGGTGTCCAATTCTGTGTGTCCCATACCCTATATAGAAATACATAAGGTGAATTATAAGATTTAATGGTATACACTTAACCATTATTTTGCGTTATTTCATAAGATATATAAATTTATTATAAGTATAAAAAGTAGTAATTAAATATTAGAATATTTAGACACTAAAATAACCAAAATTTTGTAGTTTCTAATATACAGGGTCATTTGTAATGTCTATATATCCCGGCAGGCTGGGCTTAGGGACGATGTGTATATGCCCCTAAAAATATAATGAGCCTTGTAGCGTGTTGTGTACTGTAATATAATGAACCTGTAGGAGATATGTCAACTTAAAGAATTTGCTTAAAACTAATAGGTGACTGTGTGTTTTTGTGACCCTGTTATAAAGCTGATCAAGGCAGAGAACTCATAAATTTAATTGGGCGTTTTTGCATTAAGCTGCCATGGAAAGAACTCGCAAGTACCAAGACAACATGAAGCTTAAGGAAATCTGTTGCGAAGTTAATGTGTTAGTATGACGCCGTAGTAGGGTAACATAAATTAAATGGAGAAGAAAAAGTATTTTGAATTTGGTTCGGGGCAACGACTTTCTAGAGTTAGGGTCGCGTAAAGTTTTACAAAACAAATAATTTTAAAGTATTGTAAGGCCATTTTTAGTATTGTTTTTGACATTAAAGCTTCACTGTCGTGTTTATCAGATCAAAGTAGCATGGGTAGCTGCCGGGAGGGAAAACCAATTATGAATAATGTTGTATATGTATATAAACAAGGCATGGATAGGATCCCCAACGCCTTGACATTGGCAAGAGACTTACTAAATGATATCATTTTATTCACATTAATTAACACATTACATTTATTTTACAAGCAGTGTATGTACTCTTTCTTTATATGATTTTAATTAAAATCTCTTTAAAGAATTGTTTTTAATATGCAATTATATTTCAAAATAGCCGTGTGGTGGCGGCTTGTTAAAATAATACTACCACTCCATCTCATCCAATGGATATCGTAAAAGGCGAGTAAGGAATTAAACTGCATTGTGCACCCAACAGCGCATGGTGGCGATGGGCTCACCACCTATCACACCAAGTGCATTATATTGTTTTGGTGCAACATGGATTGTGGCAGTCATCTGTTTTTGCAGTGAGTGCCCAGTCTCTGACTACCCCTTATGGGATACAGTCGTGATCTTATGTATGTATGTATGTATGTATGTATGTATGTATGTATGTATGCATGTATGTATGTATGTATGTATGTATTTGAAAATATCTGTCACGGCTAACTGGTGATCACCCTGTAAAAAATATTCGCATGTTGCATATATTGTAACACCACCTGCACCTGCAATTTATGAATTTTCAATTAAATTAAAAATATTTTAGATAATCCTTTGGAGGCACAAATTACCTGAATATAATAGAAGAGGTGGCTGCAAATATTTTGCTTGCATCTAGTGACCATCTTGCAAATACAATGCCACCACCTGCCACTCGGCGGAGTGGTACTGCAGTCTCCATGGCAACATCCCACACCAGCATTGAGGTGTCAGCGCCACAGCAACTTATTAGGAGGTCACCATTTGGGGACCAACTTACATCTGTCACTGGACTGTGACCTGATCTGGAATTGTGAATTATATTATTTATTATTTTTTATATAATTTAAGCTGTTATTGTGGTACATGATTTCGAGGTTTGAATAGGGTGGGGGGGATCAAAAAATCAGGATAGGGGGGTTAATGTGACAAGCACATGCATATTTTGTAGTCTAAAACCTCTAAATGAATCACCAAGGGGGAGGAGGAGATATATAAGTGACCTAAAAACCTCATGTGATTAAAGGATGGCGCATTAGGTCCAATGTTAGTATTGGTTTTTGAGTCTGGATTTATAGTGACGATGTCTCTAACATTATCTGACCCTTAGTGACAAACTCAGGTTATGTAAAACAAGTTGGCCCTATGGCAAGGCAACATTTTTTTAATATCCAGTCTTGCATGGTTTCCATATTTAAAAACCATATCTCAATATTTAGGGCTAAGACACAGCCAGACCGGAAAACCATCAATTTGTGTAATTGCACAAAATGTGGCTCCAGCTCTAAAGCCAAGACCTATTCAGGTACTGTGACCACTACACCACATGGTTGTTAATTTAATAATAACCTTGCCTTAGTTTATTGCTTTATTATCACTGCATCTGTTTCAATATGATTTCATATTCATATGTATTTCAAATTTCAAAAGTAATGATCCAAGCTCTGAAAAGTTACCTTCATTCCAGAAGATTTAGACTTATTTAGACCTCGGAAAGAAAATTCTTGTTGTACTCAATGGTCAACAATAGAAACATTAAAAAACAATATTTGCGACACACAAGCACTTTATGGAATACACTGCCGCCAGCGGTTTTTCCTTATGTAACACTTAGATATGACTTAGGGACCTTCAAGAAAAGAGTCTATTCCTTTCTCAAAGGCCGGCAACGCATCTGCTATTCCTCTGGTATTGTAGATGTTCATGGGCGGCGGTGATCACTTACCGCCGCCCATGAATACCTATTCCATAAAAAAAAAATCCAGACTAAGAATTTTGAATTTGCAGAAATACAACATATACATTATAATAAAGGACATGAAGTTAATTTGCTGAGATCCGCATACAAAATTAAAAATTGTGAATATTACATAGATTTGAAGAGCACTGCCTGCCCTCTCTCAATAGCATGCACAAGCAAACTAATACTGCCACTGGGAGCCCCCACAGATACCCTCCACCACTACCACAAGACAATACCCACTAAGTCAAGAGCATGACAAGTGTTTTGCCTTAAAACAAGGCACAATGAAGTGTTATTGACTAGTGGTGTGCATGCGGATCTTAGCAAATTAAGTTTCTTTCAATTATAATAACCCACTGAGACATACACTTGTACTCTTCACAAGCCATTGTATACATTAAACTTGATTTCATCTTACAGTTTAATTAATAAATCTTTTGCAAAGTACAAGAGTAATTCACAAATTACCATGTTTTATCAATACATGGGGAAGGCGATGTTCGATAGTCTGAAATGATGGTGATAAAGTGTAATTCATATACACATACATACATACATTAAGAAGTTATATCTTAAGTTTATACATACATACATACACAAGATCACGACTGTATCCCGTAAGGGGTAGTCAGAGACTGGGCACTCACTGCAAAAACAGATGACAGCCACAATCCATGTTTCACCAAAACAATATAATGCACTTGGTGTGATGGGTAGTCAGCCCATCGCCACCATGCGCTTTTGGGTGCACAGTGCAGTTTAATTCCTTACTCGCCTTATACAAGATCCATTGGATGCATATCATCCAATGGATCTCGTGGTAGTATTCTTTTAACGAGCCACCACCACACGGCTTTCATTGAACCTTATAATGTATTTAGCATATGTCTTGTGGAGAATTTGTAAGTTAGAATGTGCTTATCTCAGGAAATACTAATCCGATAAGAAAAATATTTTTTGTATTGGATATTCCAAATATTTTTTGTTATAATCACGAAATTTTTTTTAAAGAAAACCAAAAGTTAATAATTGCATTTTTGTTATAAAAAATCATCTTATACAAATCAAGTGTCAATTAATAATGTTGGCAATATCAATTTCATAATTTCAACAGGAAATAAATGTTTTTTTATTGGATGAAGGAATGACTGGACCAGCGTTGCCATATGCACCGTAATTACGGTAGATTTGCCGTAATTTTACTTTTTGTTTTTAAATCTGCCACTTACAGTAGTCATAAATTACGGTGTATGAAAGTTACCGTATTTTCGAACCTAAACCGAAACTGGTATCCCGTTCAAAAATTCAGAAAAATACCCGATAATTGACATAGATATATCAATGGAATAACAAGTCTACTGAGTACAGGGTACAGCGCTTTACTACCAAAACATGCATACTGACTAAGAGCCATATTTGTCTATGTTGAAAGTTTTTTTTAACTACATTAACAAGTTCTAAAATTGATAAAAAAATTACGTAAAAATATTTTATTGTTATTTTGATCCCCCTTAGATGAATAATTTAAAATTTTATTTAACGTATTAGAAAATAATTTTTATGTCATTTTGATGGTTGTCGAACGAATAATAAGTAAGCAAAATAGCGTCACATTCTTAGTTGCTATATGTAGACGAAAAATAACTTAGATATTCTGAGTGTCTAACTTTGAACTTAACCTGGATGCCAAGCGTGGCAACTGTGGCAAAAACCACCAAAACGAGAGGTACAAGCTTTTGTGGCAATCTATGGGGGGAGGCCTATGTTCAGCAGTGGGCTAGTGTTAAGCTGAAACGATGATGATGATGAACTTAGCGTACTCAGAATTTTGTTTGCCCAGAAAAATTGTTCATGTTTCGAGTCCATGTTTGTAGATTTTTTTTAAATGTCATTGTTTCGAAGTAATAGCTAATTAAAATTAATAGTGTCATGTCACAATTACTATTAGTATGACATGAATACTAATAGAGTTTCTTTGTCTGATCCTTCAACATCTAAGACAAAAATACAAAAAAAGATCTAAAAAGTACAAAAAAAGAGACTGCAAACAAAAATTTCGCTTGGTTGAATCTCATTGAGTCTTCGAATTTATTAGAACCTATAACCTAAAGAGAGGGGGCTATTATAAAAAAACCTGAATAAATAAAAGTAAATTAAATGTTGTTTTCACTAAAATAGGCAAATGTAACACCGTAATTCTACCGTAATAATTAAAACTGCTACACCGTATTTCTGGTAATTTTGGCCCACCGTGCACCGTATTATTGTCTTATCGATCTGGCAACACAGGACTGGACAAGCAAAAGGTTCACCAGATGGCAAGTGGAATACCATAAAATAACAAAGGCTGTGTCCCTCATAACTCTTCTGTGTGGCACCACACTGCACCTGTCACCCTGAGACATCAGTTCTTAAGTCTCATATGCCCAGTAATTACACTAGCTCTCAGTGACCCTCAGACAGAAACACAGTAATGTAATAATATGGATTCCTGCATAAGAATCCTACCACCAGTATATCAAAATTTTTCATTTAAAAAGTTGGAACTACGATAGTAACATTTTTGTCAATCAACAGTAGGCACAGCTTATGTTTAAATTATGCAGTGTGCAGTATGAAAACGGAATTTATACTAATATTATAAAAGCGAAAGTAAGTCTCTGTGTCCCTCTGGCTGTTTTTTACCTTTTCACGGTGCAAGCGCTGAACCAATTTAGACGAGACGAAATTTAGCACAGAGATAGTTTGCATCCTAGAGGCAGACCTAGGAAATGAAACCATTCCCATGGGAATTTTCCAAAACCACACAGACAAAGTAAAACAAAAATAAGAAGAACAAATAAAAAATACCTATACCTATTTATATATATGTATATGTAATAATATATGTACACAATAAATACATACTTAGATAAATTCATATATATACAAGGTCCTAGGCATATAGGTACTATAGGGTTATATTCAGACTAATATACAAAAAAATCAGCCTTTGCATAAAAAAGCAGCTGAATTGTTAGAAAGATTTAAGTGTTTATTACTTAGCCAAAGCAAATACATTAATTGGTTACATTTGTGTTTCAGCTTATTATACTATTTACCAAACACCTTGTATATTCACTTATTATAAATACTTTACCTTTTCAATACAACTGCATTACTAGAAGAAGGTTTTGTAAACATAGAATTTGGATCCACAGTCCAAACAATAACTCCTTGTTCACAACCAACAGCAACTTCTGAAGCTGAATAAGGTCTCCAGCTCAATGATGACACATGACCCTGTGCCTTGCATTTTAGGGTAGAAACAAAAGACACTTCTGAGCAGTAAACTCTTACATTGTCATCAGCCGTCGCTACAGCAATTTTTGTTGTATGCGGATGCCATGCGAGACATTTAATTGGTGCTGTACTCCACGTCCTAGTACGAGAGTACTTTGACACGATTTTAGGTCCAATGTCTTTTAAATGCGGTTGAATAAAGTATCGGAATGCTGTGAAAAGATTTGCTACTTTTAAAACATATGATGCGCTGACTGCTAGGAATGGGCTTTCACGATTAATAGTAGGATCTGCAGCTACACTGAGCGCATCTAAAAATCCTTGTTTATACCATACGCTAGTGATTTTTTTTAAGAGTTTGTCTTCCACGTCAACGTAGAGAGAAACATTCTCGTCCGAAGTTTTGTGATGCTGTATGTCTTTAGTGACATTTATTTTGGGGTGATTTTTCGTCTGAAAACACAAAATTACCTTATAAAATCGTTGTGGATAGAAATTAACAGTTATGAAGTTAACCTTACCGAATTTGTAAATGTTGTTATATTTCCGTAGCGACTATTAGCATAGCAATATATCTCATTTACAACACACAAAGGTGTATCCTCGGGTCCCGGTAGTTCCGGAAAAGCTTGGAATATCGACATTCTTAATGAGTACAAGTTATATCAAAAAATAACCGGCGCCAAAGAAGAAATAAATAATTTGAATTGAAAATGTCACTGACACTGATTGTCAGTTAAATTGTTTTTTTTTTGTTTTCTTAGACAAAAGTCTAAAAAAAGCACAGTCGTAATGACGAATAGATTACGACACTTAGTCCAATTTTTATTAGTAATTTTAATGAATACTATAACGATTAGTTTTAGAAACTATTTCGATTAAATATATTTTTGTTCGTACCTATATAGTAAAACAGAACCTGGCAAAGAACTCATCCGTATTGATTTTCTTATTTCCTTTTTACAGAATGATTACCCTTAACGAACTTTTGGCGCAAACTCAAAAAGTAGTGGATGTGTTTTAATTGAATTTTGTAATTTCTGTGTACATTTTGAATTATTATGTTTAATATTGATACTTTATTATGCAGCAAGTGCTCGTGAAAGTATACAGTAATTGGAGAATTGATATCAAGACCAAAATTGTACTTTTCTTTTCAACTCTGTCAGTCCAGCAAATCTTCATGTCCACCATCATTCATCAGTTTAGCAAATTTTAAGTAAACTTTTACTTGACAGTAAAAGAAGAAGACTTCTTTTTCTTCTTCTTCTTTTACTGTCGAATGAAGTCTTTATTTTAATAAAATAATTACTCGACATTGGCAAAAATGGCTCGATTTGGTAGCTAAGAAGAAAAACCTTATCAAATTTCATGGATAATGTTTTCATGAAAACTGCATTTGTATTATTATTTGTATATTTGTATACAGCAAACGCTATTAACACATCGATTAATTTCAATTATATTATCCAAATGGTCAAAAATTATATTTTATTAGAGTAATTTATAGTCGTGGGCCGACTTCATAACATACGTAGATACATAGAGTCACGCCTCTTTCCCATAGGGGTAGGCACATACCACATACGATCCGGACACACATCTTTCGTTTCTTCTACTTCATTAGTGCTTTCATACAAGCTCGTCGGATGCTTCATGCGAAATAGACTTCCATCTGGAGGTCTATTTCGTAACTCTGGTAGGTTTCATGATCGGTTTTATTTTGGCGTATGAAGACCATTCATTAGTTAATGGTATCAAATGAAACCGATCACGAAACCAACCAGAGTTACACAGTAGACACCCCGATCGTGATACATTCGCCTACGTCGACCCTTACCGGCTTGCCCATTCACACTCACCTCAAAAATATGTTTCGTCTACGCATCCCTTTCTCTATTTTTTTCTATTACGTCTTCTACCACACCGCAATGTTCCCTTTCATGATGTTTTAACTCCTCTTTAAATAGTGAACTCACATTTTTTACACTTCGTGTTGCTTCAGAAAGGTACTTACAGTCAATTTTGTAATACGTCATCATACAAGTACCCACTATTATATTTCTTCTGGTATTATTTTTCTGCATCACATTTTTTAGCGTAAGTCGGAGTTGACGATCGTAGCACTACAGCCGAGTGTAGGCATAAAAAGTGATGTACATGCGTGAGCTTACCTTCTGTACTCTCCCTATTTCGTGCCTATATCCAGCAAAGGACTATTTATGGACTGCTGATCATGGAAGGTTCGCTGTGTGGTGGCGGCTTAAGAGAATTTACCACCCCAGACGAGTATCATCCTGTGGGTGTCGTACAAGTCGACAGAGGGAAAATAAAAACTAGGCGATAGGCAGCAGCATCTTCCTGGAACATCTGAATAATTAAACTACGGTTGCCAATACGCCAAGCGCGGCAACTTGTGTGGCAATCTATGGGGGAGACCTATGTTCAGCAGTGGGCTAGTGAAAGGCCGATATGATGATGATCGAAAGTAAGGTACGGTATTTTGTGTTCAGTGAATAAGTTGTGATTGTTCCGTGACATACAACAATCTCTTACATTATCGCATAAAAATTTTATTATATACGGGAAGGTGACGACGAGCGTTTGCTTTGTACTTTTTTTTAAAGGAGAGAGTGACGAGATGTCCAATACATTCATCTGATGGCAAGTGAAACGTCTGCCCATAACAAATATTGCCTCCACACTGCGCTCGTCACCCTGAGACATCTGTGTCTCAATACCCAGTAATTACACTTGCCATCGGTACCCTTCAAAACGAAACACGATAATACTTGCACACTGCTGATTCACAGCAAAATAACTGGCACTGCGGTGGCTCCCACCTAGATGAACTCCTGCATAGGAATCGTAATAACAGTAATATATATATTTTCGGTGATGTAATTGCTGTTAGCCTTCTCGGCTTTTACAGCTTCATCGGATACTGTTCTCGAGAATATTTTTTTTAAATTAAATTATTTATTTCCATTTTGTTAAGAGTCCCATCTAAGTGTTTGTAGCTAAATTTCTTTTTTTGATCACTACTTCTATTAAAAATACAAAGAAGGATATGACGCAGCCAAAGATCCAAACGTAAATAGCTCCTGCAATTTGCGATATCGTGATAGCACAGCCAGATTCACAACTGTAACTATTTGCCATAATGTTAGCATTAGCACTCTCAGCTTTAGCGTCTATCAATAAACCAATCGCTTCCAAGTAAAGTCGGTTACAGATACCAGCTTCAAACAGACTTCCTACAAGTTTCGTAAATTTACCAACAAATGGGCTGTCCTTCCGGACAATCATCTCATGATACATAGTTATAATATTATCCGAAGCTCTAAGCACTCGCGCTTCGTGTTCTACCGCAGTTAATGCTTGAAAAGGGTAGAAATATCCTTCAGGGATAACAGTAAGTCCTTTGTTAGTAACGGTCTTGTCCTCACAGTCTTGAAAACCACTGCAATCTTGTGAGGTATTCGCAAAAGCTTTGTACTTAGCGTCTTCTACAAAAAATTTGGTGTCGTAATTTAAATATGCAGTTCTGCCCGATTCCATAACTTCGTCGTTAGTTCTGAGTACATGAGGAGGTCCTTGGATAGTGAAAAAGGAATATAAGTGTATGCTGATATAGGCCGATAAATGAAGACAGAGTATTAAATAGGAAATATTTAAAAGTTGTTGCTTCCATGTTCTAGAATCTTGTAAAGAGGCGGTTCCCATTAATGCACCCCAACTGTATAGAAAAGTGTTACTGCATGATACAGAGTGACAATCAAAATTACATAATAATATCCATATAACTGAGTAGCAGATGTAAAATAAAATGAAAATATATAATCCATTTATTTTACCCACAAATGCCTGCCAAGATGTGGTTTCTCTTTCCACAGCATACACCCAAATTACCGCCTGTCTAGTATAGATACCGGAGTAAGAAACAAGATCTCCATATATTCTGTACAGACCGCCAGCACAAGCGTCGAAGCTGCCATTCAGAAGGAATGGAACATATTCAAGATGTAAGTAAGGACTTTCTTCTTCTCTATAAATATAATACAGATTTAAGGATGCGTTGAAATAGTTTGATATTATTTTGATGATTTCTAAATCAGATCCTCGTATTTGTGATTCATTTATTGGTTGTAAATTTTGTAGAGCTTCCTTGTTTTCTATCATAGAGTATGGATACATAGTAGCCATGCCCACATTAAACGGGCATTTCTTCAAGTTTTTGGGTTTTTTGCTGGGAAAAATTACTTTTTTATCTAATGTACCATTAATGCAAGTATTTATAAGAGTAGGTTCTACTTTATCGTCATAATAACAGGTGTTTTCATCGATTTGTGGAATAGTAGTCTGAAGTTTATATTTTGTTTGATCTTTAAAAACAAATGTGGCGTCGCAGAGTTGAAGTGCTTGTTCAACTTTAACTAAATCTTTAATCAATTCTTCATCCAATGATTCGTTGACAATTATTAAATATTGAAAATTCTCGTTAATGATTGTAACTACTAACTGTTCCAGGATTTCACGATTATCAAGGAAAACTACAAATAACAAATTGCCCTCGCATTTATCGATTGTTTCGTTTAGATATTGCAAATCCTTTATAACAATTAATGAAATATATTCACTTGAAAGCATTTTAGCGAGTCTTTGTACATGACTATTTTCTCTTTTAGCAGAATCACTTTTATTTACATTCCCAATGATAATTACTGTTGGATTTCGATACTCGTCAGCATTTACAACAGCGACAATACAGTTTTCAATAGTTTCAATAGATTCTTCGATAGATTCCAGTTGCAAGAATTTAGCATCTAAGCTTAACATTTGAACTATGGTTAAATTAACAAAAATGTAAAAAATAGATTTTTGTAAATACGACATATCGTTTTAAAGGTAAAAGTGTAATGATTTGAGCAAAGAGAATATAAATACTCCGATTTAGATTTCAGAAATGTTTTGTTTTTTGAATATAAACATTAGGCGTAGAGTTACAGAAAACTCAGAACTGAACAAGATACTGCCTTGTTAATATTGAGAAATTCCACGCAATCAGTGTCTGACAATGATCTCTGTAGTTTTGTAACTTTACATTTTGTATATCTGTATCGTTCACCTGGTAGTAAGTGTAACGTATGCCCATAACAAATGCCGTGTCACCCAGAACATTTCCGTGTGCACCACACTACCACACAAGTCTCATATGCCCAAAAATTACACAGTAATGTTTGCACACTACTGCTTCACGGCAAAATAACTGACACTACGGTTAACCCTACCTACTTAGACGGATTCCTGCACAAGAATCCTACCACTGGTAATCATAATATAGACTATTCTATAATAAGATTTTTTTACATAAATAAATCACTTTGGAGTTAATCAGAACGCAGCACTGACTTATTAATGTAACGTCCAGGTAAAACAGAACCTTCAGGTAAGTATGTATTACATAAGCTGAAGACCGCGACTTAGTCCGAGTGGATTTAGATTTTATATAAATGCGAAAGTAACTCTCTCTGTCCCTCTATCTATTTGTTGCCTTTGCACGGTTCAACAGCATAACCGATCTTGACGAAATTTGACACGGAGATAGCTTGCATTCTGGAGACGAACATGGGACACTTTTTATCCCGGAAGAACAAATAGTCCCCACGGGATATTTAATAAACTTATATCCACAGTGACGAAGTCGCGGGCGTCAGATTGGTTAAAAAGGAATTTTTTGTTGGAACCTCTGTTCTTAATCTTAAGTCTTCGTAAAGTGAAACGGATCACTTGTTTAAATAAAGGTATCATTAAATAAAGCGCGCAATTAAATGCGTGGAACATCCAAAAGCTTTTATTTCACACTAGTAGCTGATGCCCGCGTCTGCGTCCGCGTGGATATAAATTTTCCAATATCCCGTGGCAACCATTTAATTTTCCGGGATAGAAAGTATCCCTTGTCCGTCTCCAGAATGCGATTTATCTCTGTGCCGATTTTCGCCAACAGCGGTTCAGCGGTTGAACCGTGAAAAGGTAACAAACAGACAGAGGGAAAGAGAGAGTTACTTTTGCATTTATAATATTAGTATTGATGTATTACTAAACGTTGATATCTAATCTAATGTTACGTTATAAATGTATGTGTTTTTGACCTATGAGTACCTTTCAGCAGGGGGGCTACTACGTAACTCTACTTACTACGTTTCATTTGATCCCATTAACCAATGAATGAGGTTCATTCGCCAAAATTAAGCTCATTCATGAAACCGATCACGAAACCAACCAGAGTTACATACCATCTGGTCGTGGATTTTAATTCGGGTATTGGTGACGCAAATTATTGATTTTCAGCTCTCAGCTCAGCATGACTGTTCCAGTTGTTTTTATTGAATCAAGTGACGACACGAGAATATCGTACACCTGATAGTAAGGGCGACGTCTGCCCATAACAAACTCTGTGTCACCTAGAAAAAATCTGTGTGACACCACACTGCGTTCGTCACCATGACACAACAGTTCTTAAGTCTCATATGCTCAGTAATTAGATTAGCTCTCAGAGCCCTTCAAAATGACACAAAGTAGTGTTTGCAGTTCCACGGCAGAATAACTGACGCTGCGGTGGAACCTGCCTAGACAGATTCTTGCAAAGGAATTCTACCACTACACTTTGCGTCCAATTATTTATTCGCATTTAGATTATACACATAATACTCGTCATAAAACTGCTGTGGCCTACGGCAAATGTCAAAATAATAATGTGAACTATCATCATCATTATCAGATTTTTTTGATTTCACGACGCAGACCTTTTTTTATTGAAGAAAGGGACGAGACGAGCTAAATGTTTATCTGATGGTGTAAGTGCAACGTCCGCCCATAGCAATGTGTCACCCAGAATATTTCAGTGGGGCACCACAGTGCGCCCGTCCCCCTGAAACGTGCCTAGCCTAGACGGATTCCTGCACAGGAAAGTATACACAACTACCTAGAAACAAAACAATGAAGTTCAAACATATTTGTTTCATGCGTGTATCGAACATCGACATGCAGCGCGGGGGATATTTATTCAGTCAATTCACCAAGTGAGCCGCCTGATTATTCTATTCTTGCATAATATAAAAAGCATGCATTAAAGTGATTAAAAACATAAATTAACATACATAACTCATAAAATATGTTCAATGAATATTTGTTATATTCGAGACGACATTATTCAGATGTAATTACGTTAATGTGATGTTCATGCTTATGAAAATATTTATATGTTATGCGCATTATTTTACCGGTTCATTGAGGTATACTGAGGTATGAGGTATACCAGTAAAATAATACTCCATAGCTGAACAAAGATTAATCTAAATTACGTCAAACTAAAGCATACAATGGATAAAAAATTAAATAAATTAATAACGTTAACCTCATACGAAAGAATTTTATTTCGTTAAAGTCATTTACAGATAACTTAGTAATGCACTTAAATAAGAGGAAATTTGATAACATTTTAAAAGTAAGTATATATATAATAAGTTATAATAAGTAGTACATATAATAAGTTAATTTTTTCATTGATTCCTTATGGAAGTGATTTAGGACGTAGGATTTAAAACTATCGCTGGAAAGAAATATTTTAAAAATTAAAAGGTTTTTGCTCTAATCAATGTTTTAATGGACAACTAAATGAGAGATACTCGTATCTAAAACCACTTTTCCTGAATACGATTCCTCTCTTCTCCTCTAAGCTCGTTTTCTATACCGTTTAAACTTATGTGCATAATAATTTAATCAGTTATTTCTAGTTTAGTGTAAATAAAGCTTAGTTCTTGTTGTACAATTTTATTGAAATAATTAATAATCTTTTTAACGTTCTTGCCGCATGGTTATTTACCTAATTACTATTGCTGAAAGTTGTAATGATTAATGCATTTACTACAAATGTTGTTGCTACCAAACCATTTCAACTTTACAAATTTAGCTACAAAGCTAAATTTCTTTTTTTGATCACTACTTCTATTAAAAATACAAAGAAGGATATGACGCAGCCAAAGATCCAAACGTAAATAGCTCCTGCAATTTGCGATATCGTGATAGCACAGCCAGATTCACAACTGTAACTATTTGCCATAATGTTAGCATTAGCACTCTCAGCTTTAGCGTCTATCAATAAACCAATCGCTTCCAAGTAAAGTCGGTTACAGATACCAGCTTCAAACAGACTTCCTATAAGTTTCGTAAATTTACCAACAAATGGGCTGTCCTTCCGGACAATCATCTCATGATACATAGTTATAATATTATCCGAAGCTCTAAGCACTCGCGCTTCGTGTTCTACCGCAGTTAATGCTTGAAAAGGGTAGAAATATCCTTCAGGGATAACAGTAAGTCCTTTGTTAATAACTGTCTTGTACTCACAGTCTTGAAAACCACTGCAATTTTGTGAAGTATTTGCAAAAGCTCTGTACTTAGCTTCTTCTATAAAAAATTTGGTGTCGTAATTTAAATATGCAGTTCTGCCCGATTTCATAACTTCGTCGTTAGTTCTGAGTACATGAGGAGGTCCTTGGATAGTGAAAAAGGAATATAAATGTATGCTGATATAGGCCGATAAATGAAGACAGAGTATTAAATAGGAAATATTTAAAAGTTGTTGCTTCCATGTTCTAGAATCTTGTAAAGAGGCGGTTCCCATTAATGCACCCCAACTGTATAGAAAAGTGTTACTGAATGATACAGAGTGACAATCAAAATTACAAAATAATATCCATATAACTGAGTAGCAGATGTAAAATAAAATGAAAATATATAATCCATTTATTTTACCCACAAATGCCTGCCAAGATGTGGTTTCTCTTTCCACAGCATACACCCAAATTACCGCCTGTCTAGTATAGATACCGGAGTAAGAAACAAGATCTCCATATATTCTGTACAGACCGCCAGCACAAGCGTCGAAGCTGCTATTCAGAAGGAATTGAATAAATTCAAGATGTAAGTAAGGACTTTCTTCTTCTCTATAAAAATAATACAGATTTAAGGATGCGTTGAAATAGTTTGAAATGATTTTGATGATTTCTAAATCAGATCCTCGTATTTGTGATTCATTTAATGGTTGTAAATTTTGTAGAGATTCCTTGTTTTCTATCATAGAGTATGGATACATAGTAGCCATGCCCACATTAAACGGGCATTTCTTCAAGTTTTTGGGTTTTTTGCTGGGAAAAATTACTTTTTTATCTAATGTACCATTAATGCAAGTATTTATAAGAGTAGGTTCTACTTTATCGTCATAATAACAGGTGTTTTCATCGATTTCTGGAATAGTAGTCTGAAGTTTATATTTTGTTTGATCTTTGAAAACAAATGTGGCGTCGCAGTGTTGAAGTGCTTGTTCAACTTTACCTAAATCTTTAATCAATTCTTCATCCAATAATTCGTTGACAATTATTAAATATTGAAAATTCTCGTTAATTATTGTAACATCTAACTGTTCCAGGATTTCACGATTATCAAAGAAAACTATAAATAATAGATTGTCTTCGCATTTATCGATTGTTTCGTTTAGATATTGCAAATCCTTTAGAACAATTAGCGAAATATATTCACTTGAAAGCATTTTAGCGAGTCTTTGTACATGGCTATTTTCGGTTTTAACAGAATCATTATTATATACAGTCCCAATGATAATTACAGTTGGATTTCGATACTCATCAGCATTTACAACAGCGACAATACAGTTTTCAATAGTTTCAATAGGTTCTTCGATAGATTCCAGTTGCAAAAATTTAGCATCTAAGCTTAATATTTGAATTATGGTTAAAGTAACTAAAATGTAAAAAATCGATTTTCGTAAAAACATCATATCGTTTTAAACTTGAAGGTATAATGATTTGAGCAAAGAGAATATAACTACTACAATGTTTTTTGATTATAAACATTAGGCGTAGAGTTACAGAAAACTCAGAACTGAACGCCTTGTTAACATTGAGAAATTCCACGCAATCAGTGTCTGACAATGATCTCGGTGGTTTTGTAACTTTAAATTTTGTATCTGTGTCATGTGTGGTTGCTTCGTGTATCTGGATTCTTTTTTATTTTCTTTATACTGAAACAATGAAAATTTTAGTATTTGTGTGCGTAAATTTATTAGTTAGGAAATTTCAACATACTGGAAATTTGACAAAAGATGACGAATATCAATTGAATGTAATTTCCTCTGTGGAATAATAACATATAACTTTAATATTATTTTTTTTAAAGAGGAGACAGAATGTGTAAATCGTTCACCTGGTTGTAAGTGCTGTGTCACCCACAACATTTCTGTGTCCACCACACAAGGCTCACCCGCCCTATAATTACACAGTAATGTTTGCACTCTACTACTTCACGGCAGAATACTGGCCCTACGGTTAATACTACCTACCTCTGGTAATCATAATACTTATAGACTATTCTATATTTAGATTTTTTTACTTAAATAAATCTTATTTCAGACAAGTAGCTGATGCTCGCGACTACATACGCGTGGATATAGGTTTTTATTTCCCTTAATTTCGTCACATGGGTGCTTCGAACACTAATAAAAACTTTATTTACGTTACGTTTTTATTAGTGATCGAAGCGTGGGTGTCGTAAAAGTCGACTATGGGAAATGCCAGGACAAGACAATCGCGCAGCCACGAATTGATGGCGGAACTACCATCTCTACTATGTCTGACCTAAATTACTCTGACTGGTGATGGGGATACTACGATCGCCATTTCGACTACCTGGCGGTGGCAACTTGACACTTTTACAGGCTGTTAAAGAAGTGAATTAATTTTATTTTTAATCTTTTTTTTCATCATCACTAGTTAACGTTGATGAGCTTAGATTATATTTATATTATATCAATAAAATAGTTAACTACGAGAAATCTCTGAAGTGATAATTTATAGTGCCTTCGTCACCTTTCCTTACACTATGAAATCGAAGTAATGCAATGTCATGGACACAGGACAATCAAAAATACGTGTACCTTTAACACGTATTACTTAACATACTAAGTAACATACTTAACATGCTAAGTAATAGTGTGCATGTTCCAGTACTTTAAAATGTATGTGTTTTGTTTTCCGGCTCGTTGCTGTATTTGTTGTGCACTGTGCAATAAATAATATATTGATTGATTTGGCGCAAACAGACAGGAGGGCTTGCCTACTAAAAAATGACTGATTAATTTAATCCAAACCCTTTTATTAGTTACAAAAAAAAAGTGCACAGCAGGATGTTAAATGCAAACATATTCGATTATTTAATATCGATTTAAAATCTAATCGAAGAAAAACATCCGACACACCTGATATTTTTAAAATCGAAGTAGTCCGTATCGAAGTGCGAAGTCCATTCAGCGTAAATCAATAGGAGCTATTTCAAATATCAATTTAATTTATTTTATTACTAAATTGATACATCTAACTATGAGAATAATATTTCACACGTCTACTCTCCGTCTCTAGCGTATAAAGTATAAACCATTAAGCCAAAATTACATTGTGTAGTATTTAATTTCTTTATCCACGTTTCGGTGTTATTTAGTCATGATACGCTGTATAATATTATGTTATTATAGTGTGGTGTATCATCAACGACGAAAATTTGCCTCGAGCATATTAACGTCGCGCATAATCGGACCTAAGCAAATATAACTAGTATTTTTTCGTTTTTAATTTTAAAAACAGAATGCCATAGTGATCAATATAGAATAAAAAATGTTTTTTTATAGATAGTACAAGTTAATTAAAAGCTAAATAAGTTTCGTACAAAAATCATATTTTTGGTACAAGATTTTATTTGACAGGCCCACGCCCAGCAGTGGATTACAAATGCTGCTCGGGCTTTGCACACTGCACCCGTCACCCTGAGACATCAAATATTTAGTCACATATGCCCAGTGATTACGCTAGCTTTCCGTGCCCTTCAAATCGAAACACAGTAATGTTCTCGAATGGCGGAAGAATTGTGGTGCCACTCAGAAGTGTTCTGGGTGATACCGCATTTGTTATGGGCAGACATTGCGCTAACGGGTACAATCAGGGGAATGTTTGCCACTTTAATAAAAAAAAAACCTGAAGTCTCCGGGAATTCAGTCTCAATGGCACATGGAGAATAAGCCTCTATTTTTGTGAGGGTTTTGGAGCCGGGAAGAGTTCGTCACTCTGCTCCAATACAGGTTGGCAGACTTCGCAAGACCTCGAAATATTCTTATTATCCAGACTTGCATGTTTCCTCATTATGTTTTCCTTCACCAATGAACACGTGGTCAGCACGAATCAGCACTAAAAACTGCAAAACAATTTGATAGGTGCCAGCACCGGCTTTGTAGAACATGTAAATAGTCTATTTACAAATGTGAAATTACTCTTAAAGCTGTTGTTGGAAATAAAAAAACTACATTATTTTTATCAATACATTTGTTTTTTCATTCATTAGAGATGGTATAAAAAATAATATAAAAAAATAAAATAAATGTTACTAACACAAAAAAGCCAGATACATAAGTAGCCACTAAATGTTCACACATTATTCTTTATTTTTATCTATATAGAACATTTTAGGCAGATGAATAAATGTATTAATATACAAATATTTTTTTATAAGATTGAGGAGTTAAACATATTACGTTGACGTCAATAGATGTCTCTGTAGCTTTTTACATCGCGGTATCAAGAGATCATTCTAGAAACATAAATATGTATAGTTTCAATTTTTGACCTGCCACGCTTGTCTAATGCGGAATTGGATAAATCATTTTTGAATTCGAGTTATAGTATATTATACTATCTCGATATAATCACTTTATAATTATATTATTTACAAAGAACTTGATCCCCGCGACTTCGTCCGCGTGGATCTGGATATAGGTTTTTTAAATATCCTGTTCGAACTATTTAATGTTTCGGGATAAAAAGTATCATATGTCCGTCTCCAGGGTGCAAGCTATCTCTGTGCCGAATTTCATCAAGATCAGTGCAGCGGTTGAGCCGTGAATAGGTAACAAACTGACAGAGGGGACAGAGAAAGTTACTTTCGCATTTATAAATTAGTATGGATTATGTTAACATTATAACTTTAAACAGAAATCGCTATGGGAAATATCTTAACACAATGTTAAGATGTATGTATGTACAGTGTTAGTGTAACATTATATATTTATTTATTGAATTATCGTAGCGGAACGCAATTAAAATGGCAAGCATCTACAAATAAAATATAAGATAAATAGAAATCTCTAATACTTATATTTTCTTTATATTTCCTATAATATTCATGTAAGACGTTATCTCCCTTGAGGTTTTAGATCCAGTGGTTTATTGGTAAAAGAGAAAGCTCTACTTTTCCAAAATATTTATAATATATTTAAGTTAAGATGAGAAATAAAATATTTTATAAACAGAGTCAGATGCGATGACTAGCTTATAAGGATTTTTTTAAAAAAAATAGCCCCTGCCATATTATGATAGCAATCTTCTCATATCACCGAGGAGCAATTATTAGAAGGTACTTTGAATTTTAATACAGGATCTAAACTTCTTATGGTCCATTATTACGCCCGCTTATGAGTAACTCTCGCTTACAGTGAGGTCTAAAAATTCAGGTAAACAAGTATAGCTCAAAAGCGGGTAGAAGATGGTCATGAATGGCTCCTAATGTAAAGTCACGTACACACTACATGTATACGGTTACGGTTAAAATTTAAATCTTTTACCACATTCTTATTCCAAACGCCAAATGTTTGTACAATATATTGGATGTGACTACAACACATTCTACTGAATGTGACAACAATACGGTACGGCATGCATGCACTACCCTAATTTTTTATTATAATTAAAAAATATCATTAAAGTTAATAAAAAATTTAAGAAATTTAGTACATAATGTCTAACATAGCAATCACTTTTTTAATAAAATTAAGGTTTTTTTAATTCACAACGGGAATTTTATGTTCGTAGCGCGCTAAAATAATTGCCGTCTGTGCGTAAGCACATCCTTCACTAGCTCGTTCTCTCGTTCCCCGCTTCCGCACCCGCGACGGCACCACTGACGGCAGGTACGTAGAATGTCTGCTTTCCAGTGTATCAGTCATAGATAAGGTAGTTAGTTAACTCTATGCAGTCGGCCCGAGTTCGTCCTAACACCAACGTCAAGTAATTCCGTTCCCCGCGCTTATACGTGTGATTCTGTATTCTCGTATTTTATAGCCACAATTAAACAGTTTGATCTTTTAACGAACTTTTATTTAAAAGACGTCCTACATATTTGTTTTGTCAATATGATCATAATGTTAGGTAGTATTTTGTTTGCTTAGTTAGATCCGTAAAATATTCGGAAAATTTTGTGGCACATTTAGGTACGCTTTTTAGTATTAATATTAATGTATTTTAGTATTATTACTATTTCTTATCCGTTTTTTATTACTTTTATCTTATTTAATTATTTACAAGTTAAAGGCGATTCAAAGTAGGGTTGTCCCTAATGTATACGAGTAGCACCGGGTCATTCGTAATGTCCTATACATCCCGGCAGGCAGGGCTTAGGGACGATGTGTATATGCTCCAAAAAATGAGCCTATAATGAGAACTATATTTTAGTCAGTTGTATTATTATAGAAAAATAATATAGTACGAATAATACTATATTTTCATCGCCAATTCAAGCGCAGGAAATTTCGATGTTATGACAGTTAAACGTCAACTTTCTGTTAATGTCAATTTGTCGATGAATATCGCCCGATTTTTGAGGTTTATTTAAAAGTGTTTATTTTCTGCTATTCAAATAAAATGGCCGAAGTAAAGAGTTATAACAAAAATACGTGGAAAAATTAACATTATTAAAAATAAATGTGTATTATTTTAGTACTATATTTTCGCAATTTCTTAAAAAAAATGGCAACCCTAATTGAAAGTCTTCTTTTAAATAGATGAAATATTCGGAAAAGGCGAGTAGTCAATATTAGAGTAGTCAATATTATTTTAGATACTTAATTGTATTTTTGTTTCCTTATATATATAACAATAATTCCTAAAAATTAAACAAAGGCCTTAGTAATAAAAAATAATAATTTGTAACATACATAGGTAGTATTATTTATAAGTATATATTATTAAAACTGTACTCTAAAGGATTCATATTTATAAACTAAACTTTACTTAACGACTGAATGTAATATTTATCTGTTCTTTAGTTTGGTAACGTTTAATTTGTATTATAATAATTTGTATATTAATCATAGAAAGTATTTTCAAAGCATATTGACAATATTTTCGGATATGAAAACGCAAAAACTGTGATAATGTGGGTTTACGTCAATAGATGTCGCTGTAGCTTTTTACATCGCGGTTTTAAGTGACCATTTTGATATACATAAGAACGTAAACCTAAATATTTTCGTTGCCACGCTTGTCTAATGCGGAATTGGATAAACTATTTTTGCATTCGGGGGTTCAGTGTTTACACTGTAACAACGATAATATTATTAATCAATTAATGAATTATTTACAATTGGGCATTTCATAGAGCCTTATCTTGAAATGATTATCTACCTTACAACCGTATAGAGAATTTAGAACTGAAGTAGTTTTTTAAATATCCCGTGGGAAGAATTTGATTTTCCCGGATAAAAATCTAATGTCCGTCTCCAGGGGATGCAAGCTTGACGAATTTGTCACAGAGATACTGTGCCAAATTCGTCAAGATCGGTTTAGCGGTTGAACCGTGGAAAGGTAACAAAGAGATAGAGGGACAGAGTTACTTTCGCATTTATAATATTAGTATGGAATATGGATTATGAGTGAGACATTTAAACTGCCATGAAAGAAAATAATTATGACCCAAATGCAAATTAAAGCCGTGCGTAACACGTCCTTTCACGTACAGATAGGCAAAAATTTAAAAAACCAGTTTTGGTATCTTGCAAATTACCATATGAGATTAAGAAAAAATCTTTATTGTGAAAACACAGACAGACACTTTTATTTTATTTATTTGTATAGATTGTTATTTTTTATAGAAGAGGGGGCAAACGAGCAAGTGGCTCACCTGATGATTGTTTAAAACAGAATGTATGTATGTGTGTATTTTTTACGTGTGAAAAGTACTAATTAATAACTACATAATAAGTAATTAATAAAATATGTATTAAAATTTAGTATTAAGTTATTAAAATAATTAGAAATTTCGTGACGTTTTTAACTTCTTTCTTTGGTTCTAATGTAATTTATTTACTAGACGAACAAAATGAAGTTACAGAAATAATTTGTAACTTAATTGATACCGCGCTCCATATTTTGTACAGCGGCGTCTATTGAAGATCTAATAGATTTTTTTTCTTCGGCTATTCCCATCACTTCACCTTTAGACACCATCACACACTCTTATAGCCCTTGTGCAAACCAAACTACTTTATTCGGTCGTCAAGTTTTCATTCTTGCGACGTAGAGATGTTTGTAAAAGCGCCATCTAGAAAAGGGACAAATTTTATGTTTATTTCGATAGTCCTTAATTGTTAGTTTTTTGTATAATAAAAGAAAACATGGCGGCTTAATTTCGGAGAAACGGACGGAAAAGGATAATACATTAAAAGAAATTGGTGCAATTTTGTCAGAACATTTTAAGAGCAACTAGGTACTAGAATAATTTTTAATGGGAGCAGTGGTGACAAATAACCTAAAAACGAGGTTATGTAACACAATAATAATTTCAGTGTTTTTTTTATTGGTGCCGGCACCACTGAAATTGATAATTGCAATTTTAAGTGCTGATTTACCACGTGCTCGGCGGTAAAGGAAAACATCGTGAGGAAACCTGCATGTATGAGAAATAAAAAATATTTCGAAGACATGTGCAGTCCGCCAGCCCGCATTGGAGCAGCGTGGCGGATTCTTCCTAGCTCCAAAACCCTCTCAGAAATGAGAGGAGGCCTGTGCTCCGTAGTGGGACATTTATAGGCTGAAACTTTACTTTACTTTTTACTTTACACAAAATAAAATGGTAAGCATCTGTATCTAACACAGAACAGAAAAAACTGATTGAGATAATTTTATAATTTACAGACTTGTTGTTTTTTACTTTTATTTAATTCTTATTCGTCATGAATTTGTGGTGGCGGCCTAAGAGAATCTACCACCCCATCACATCCCGTGGGTGTCGTACAAGTCGACAGAGGGAAAACGAAGACCAGATGGGCAGCAGCATCTTCCTGGAACATCTGAATAAATAAACTGCGGTTGCCTACCCGCCTGCCACACGTGGCAACTATGGCAAAATCTCTCCAGAATGAGAGCCGAAATCTTTTGTGGCTATGTATGGGGGAGGCCTATGTCCAGCAGTGGACTTGCGATAGGCTGAAACGATGAACGATGATGACGTCACTACCGTAGGCCTAGGTCACAGTGCCAGTTATTCTGCCGAGTAGCAGTCTGATGTTCTCCTGGCCGAATTTGGAACCAAAGCGACAACTACCGATTACTGTCGGAAGCTATAAACTGCGCTGGAGATATTTTAGTGCAACATAAGTGTACGCGCAAACACTGGGGCTGTCACTCGTCCCAACTTATCAGTGTCCGAAGTAACGCCCATGCGATAAAATCGGAAGTAGGATGCAGTGTCAGAGATACAACGGCATTCACAACGCGAACAGACTCGTAAAACCAACAATTTGTTTTTGCACAAATGTTGGCTCAGGCTTCGAACCAAGGGCCCGCGCCGTGCTAGTCAGGTAATCTAACCACTAGGCCACGCGGTCGTCGCGTCGTGTAGCAGTAGTGTACTCATAGCTAATGTAATTCCTGAGCATATCGGACTTGACAACAGATGTTGCGCGCCACCCTCCGGGCCACTTCAGGGCATTCTATCCTGGCGGGAAGCGGTAGTGTTCAACGTTACTGTTTTTCGGTCTGGAGGCCACTGCGAACTAGTGTAATCAATGGGCATATAACACTTAAGTGATATCTCCACCAAACAGCAATGTTATGGGATGACACAGCATTTGTTATGGGAAGACGTTGTCCGTTACTATCAGGTGAACGATATACTTGTCTCGACACCAACTTCATTAATTAATTAATTTATTTATTTATTTTAATACTAGAAAACTTACAGCCAACTATAACAAAATTGTTAAAAACATAGTTCACAAATAAGCCATAATTACAAGTTTTCACAAGAAGATATAAAATTGCATTGCACGACACGATAAGATATCCAAGTACTACTAAAACTAAGAGTGATTAATTTACAAATAGCACTATTACTAGTGCAAAAAAGGTCAACCTCATCATAGTCTTTACAAAGTTGATTGAATAACTTACAGGCCCTTATAGAAAATGCATTTGACTGTTGAATCCAAATTTCACTGACAAGTCAAAGCAGCACAACAACAGCGCACCAACCGTCTGCTCAGCGTGGTAAAAGCAAAGTTTCTACAAAATGACAGCTTTTGCTTTGCTGGCGCTTTGAAGAAAGAGGCCCATCGTGTACCCCAGCACAGACCTTAAAAAGGCTTGTGAAGTCACGCGATCGAAGGTCATATATTTAAGAATTAACTAACTAAATCTCTACATAACTGATTTATTTATTTCTGTACATGAAATGTTTCTCATTTCTTCATATCGGTCTGAATTAAAATGGTATTCAATGCGTAAAAGACGGTCTGTAGGATTTCTCCGCACTCTTTTCTCTCTTCTTCTACCGAATTATTAAAAGCTAAATTAAAGTTTCTCTCTGACTTTTCATGATCGTCAACTTTGTTCTGCTGCCAACTTCATCATTTCCATTCCCTTTCACCATTCTTTGACTTCAGACTTTGGAACGAACTGTGTCATTGTATCAGTATTTCATTCTTTTTGTACCGCCATTAGGTTTTTCTGATATCCCAAAAGTCTAGTATAGAATGCATATAGAGCATTAAGTCCGCCTGTACCTATACTCGTCAACAAATGATTAAATAAATGACAGATTGAAATTGTTACTACTCTATAAATAGAACGCATGGCAGTATATCACTGTAATACGTATCAATAATAATTATTATAATTGATCGTACTCGATCGGGGAAGGACAGGAAACAGACCATTATCAGATAAATGTACGTTGCTGTACAGTCTCTTTACACCGCGATGCAATTTTGTACAGCGACATCTGTTGAACATAATCGAAAATTGTTTGGCTTTATTCCCTTTGTTCCATTATCAGTACATTTACGTAAGTAGTATTAGTTAAAAGTAATAATATAGCGGAATATAGATGTTCACAGTTTAAATTTATATAACTTAAATAATAACCACAAAGCATTTCTTTGAGAATATACGCTATAAATCAAGAATTGACCTACATAATCGTCTGAGTTTTTGACGAAGATTTTGTACTATTATGTTTTTGTATGTTATACTTTACATTGACATTTTTTATGGCTTCGTCTAATGGCGAATAAATAACATTAATTTAAAATACGCTTTTCCTTACTCTGGAGGAGCTTGCTTAGATCAACAGCATCATCATCACTGGTGGGGATTTTGCCATAGTTGCAACTAGTTGAAAATTAGGTTTTTTCATATTTATTTGATTATTGAAGTTATTTTATTTGTAAACGATATTTTTTTAGATATGGATATAATATTAAGAAAAAGTTTATGTCTACACACCATTCAGACGTATTCGAATGTCAAAACCTAAATACTTGTTCGCTTATACTTGATAGGAATTGAAGAACAATAGGTTGCTATTGCATAAGTTTTTTTAATTCATGTACAACCTTAAATATTAGGTAGTGGTCTCACAGCTTTGTTGGGGGGCTCCCTACTAAGCATTGTCTTATCTTACAGAGGTGTAATTTCAACTTGACATTACATACATACATAAGGTCACAACTGTACTGTAGTCAAAGACTGGGCACTCACTGCAAATACAGATGACTGCCACAATCCACGTTTCACCTAAACTATATAATGCACTTGGTGTGATAGGTGGTGAGCCTATCGCCACCATGCGCTGTTGGGTGCACAGTGCAGTTTAATTCCTTACTCGCCTTTTACGAGATCCATTGGATGAGATGGAGTGGTAGTATTCTTTTAACGAGCCGCCACCACAAGGCTAACTTGACATTGCCTAGTTTTAATTAGTAAAATCATATCTGTTTATAGGAGAGTGACGAGACGTGCTAAACGTTCCCCTGACGGTAAGTGCAACATTTGCCCGTAACAAATGCTGTGTCAACCAGAACATTTCTGTGTGGTCACACTACACCCGTCACCCTGAGATATCACTTCTTGAGTCTCATAAGCCCATTGATTACAGCCGTCAGTGCCCTCCTGACCGAAAAACAGTAACGTTGAACACTACCGTTTCACGCCAGAATAACTGGCCTTCCGGTGGGACCTGCCTAGGCGGATTCCTGCATAGGAATCCTACCACCAGTAAATTCTACATCGGGAATATTGATCACTTTCATATTTCTTGAACCTAATGTACATATTTCTTCTCATATGTCAACTCATAATCATGAATGACACCTGATTCATGTATGTCTTTTACAACTGTAATGGCAATTTTCTACATTATGGTTTAATCATTACCTATTCAGATATTTCTGTAAAAGATGAAAAACAATTATATCACCAGCACAAAGTAAGAATTCCGTGTGTTGGAAATAAAGGGCCTTATATCATTGGCAAACACGTTGAACAGCGGTCCTAATAATAATCAATGAATTATCGCACCTTCGTCGGCGGCCGCGCGAAGTTATGGTATATAGTTGAGGCTGACCTGAAATTATTATTTTTTTGAACAACAACTATTTTTTTAATCACTACATTCCATACATTTGTTTAATATATAGGTACACTTTCAAGCTTGCAACGGTAGTTCGGACGGTAGCTGAGAACCAGTGTTTTGTTCCGAAGTGGACAATCCATTCCCTGAACTACGGCCTATTTGTAACATTGAAATTCACTAATCCGTGCACTAACCTGTGGAGAAATCTTCATATTACACATCTCTTATTTTAAATAATAATTTGTTTGTGTGTACTGTAACACTAAAGTACACATGAAAACACTTAAATTTCTTATTCCGAATAATTCTCACTTGATTCTTAAAAAAGCCACCAAATCTTTTTAATGAGCTTGTAATGTTTTATTATTTGTATTCTGTATTGCAAACCTTTTATGTAAAAGAAATGCCAAAAAGAGTATAAAGAAAAAAAAAATTTTTTGTAACTGGCTGGAACATTAAATGTATTGCCTAGATGTCTAGAAGTACTTTGGAGCTAAGATGGAATTATTTAGATATTTTTTCATTCTGAATAAGAATAAAAATTCCTTTTCCATATTATCATCCTTACTAATACTATAAAGGCGAAAGTAACTATCTGGTTTCCTTTGTTTGTTACCTTTTCATTGCTCAACCGCTGAACAAATCTTGACGAAATTCGGTACAGACTACAGAGATAGCTTATATCCTGGAGGTGACATGAGATGCTTTTTATTCTCGAAAATAAAGTAATTCACAACAATAACGGGATGTACAATACAGGTAGTTTTAATATAAATATTTAGATGTACAATATTAGATTAGCAGTCATTTATTAACGCACTACAGTTATATAACTGTTTAGCGTAACAAAAATTTGTTTAATATTATAGTGTATCGTGCTCGAACGGTGAAGGAAAACGAATTTTTACACATTGAACTAACTATATATGAGTTTCTATACAAACACTTAATACCGCGATGCAGTTTCGTACAGCGACATCTGTTGAAACAAATCGAAAATTACTTAGCTTTAACAATTCTTGCGTTTAGCATTTTACAATTTTAAAAACATTTATGTTAGTATAAAGATTTAAATTACAAAGTTAATATAACGTCAAAGTATTCGAAAGAGAATAATCTTCCTTCCAATTGCAAATGTTATTCCTTACAAAATTATTTTCATCTGTAAGTTTGATTGTTGTACATTGGTTAAGATGACATAATATGATGACGCGAATAACACAAAGCAAAATGGCGCCACAGTCTAAATTGCTGAGTATTAGCAAGGTATCCCGGGCGAAAAATATCTTAGATATTCTGAGTTTCTATATAACTCATCTGAACTTATAACTACTAAAAACTAAATGGTAGATTGTAAAAAATTTCAACAGATGGCGGTGCTGTAAGGTGTTACGCATCGATATGCAGTATACAGTGCAATGCTTGTAAAAAAGATCAGAATTTTATCTTTTTATTCAACAATTTTAGCAAAAACTTCTCGGTCTCATATGCATAACTATCTTGAATTTCAAGTTTGGAGTTTGAGTCCTTTTTCTGTAAAGTGTAAGACAAAATGTAAATACTTAATTGCTACCTGGTATTAAGACTCGCCTCGCACGTCTTGACAATAATAGTAAAGAAAAATATCTAAAAACAACCATGAAATAAAAAAAATTACTTACTGTAAAATCCAACTTATTTTCCGTTCTTTTTGTGTCAGAAACGATTTTTTTTAACTTTGCACTCAAATTCGACATACAAATTTATCTTATCGCGCCCAAAACAGTTTCACTTCGAAAATGAAATATTCATAGTCTTAGAAATTTTATCTGTAACGAATTAACTATCTGCATACATGTTTAAATGCATATAAATAAGTTTCGCAGCCTATACATAGCATATTATTTTTTTTTTATTATATTGTTCATAAGACTAAAGTCTTTGCTTTGTAATAACGTTTGTTTTGTTAGTTGTATTTTAGTTAAAGAGACGAATTCTTAATTTATGAGTTGTATCGAGGTCCCCTTTCAAAACAGGTGAAGGGGAATTGCCCGGTACATTAGACGTCTTTATTGGAGGGTGTCTGATTTTCTTCAGTCTGGCTCTTATGTGCAGTAAACATTCGTTTTAATGTACGTATTTTGTCAAAGCTTTGTTGCTTTACGGTATTTTTATTTGGTAACATTTTTAACAGAATTTATTTGTCCTCTCCTAGATTTTATCGTACTAATTACATTTTTATCATAACGTACTGTAGATTAAAATTGACTTGTTAATTTAAATTTCACTTCTTTTATAACATGTTCAATTGAGTTAATTATTATTATGTTTAAAGTATTTTTAATATAACATTGTATTATAATATATAACATTGTTGTATAAGATTAGAGAGAGCGAGGCTGAGTAAGACCCAAGTGCGCCCCATTGTCGAGCTTAGTTTTGGCATCGAAAAGTCCCACTGTTAGGTGTACAGGACGTCAAAAATATAATTTCTCAGTCACAAAGCGCCGTAAATAACATTATTTTTACATTTTTGCATTGCTTTAATTTATTGAACTCTTAAACATTTTTATTTGTTTCAGTTAAAATAAGAGAAGTTTATATGTAGTTCTTTTATTTTCTAAAATAATTTGAAATTTTGTGGTGACTGCGAATAAAATTGAGCGCTTCCAATGGTGAACTATTATGCCCAATACTAGAAAATACGCATTCGCATTTGCGAATTCTTAAAATGTACATTCGTTACATTACTAGTAGGTACTCGTACGTTGCCGAAACCATTTTTAAAAACGTTGTGGAAATAAAGTTGATTTCACTTAAAAAGCTTGGTGTCGTGGGCATACGATAAAATAAAATTTTTGTTTTAGGTAATCGGAATTTGTGATCTTTGTCTATATTTTTATGTTTTGATCGATAAAGGGTGCTTTTTGAAGTCATTTTTGTCAAGTTTATCAATGAAAAAGGAATTATACTTGAATAATTTTTAATTTAGGGTCTGTTACGGACGAACGGTCAACGATGTTAAAACGTTTGTCAGACAACGGAGCTATGGAAATGTATGGATAAACAGGTCGAAAGTCGAAACATACTAAAAACTAAATTTTTATATTTATTGTTAATATAATTACATTGTGGCTTACAATCTTTCATCCCTATTGCCATTTCGTATACGTTCAAAAAATCCCTTAACAACACTGCTGTAGCCAGGAGCGTCCTATGAAGGTATTATTTATGTTTCCTAATCATATATTTATTAATAATAAATATATAACAAATACAGAAAAATAGCTGAGTAGTGTTAATAAAACTAATGTTAAATTTTATCTCAATTTCGTTTGAATCATCGGTGTACTTAAAATTGTCAATAGATGGCGCTACGTGTACATTGAAACGCTCTAGTAAAACTATACTGACAATTTGCAGATGTTGATACTAATCCCTAATTAGTATTAGCAATCCATTCTATTTATTTATTTATTAATGGAAATAGTCATAAGCTATATTCCAGTGTCAAGTTACATATCCAAGTATCAATCTTCAAGCAGCAAGACTTCAAAATTTTGAACGACAGAAATTGATAGTTGACTTTTACTGAATATTTGCTGGACTGATGGAGACAAAACGGAAAGCGCAATTTTGGTCTTGAGTTGAATTTTCCAATCACTGTACACTTTCAGGAGCACTTGCTGCATAATAAACTATCATTATTAAACATCAAAATTAAATAAAAACACCATTTTTCGAATTGGCGCCAAAAGTCATCCATTCTATATATATTTCTGTACAAAAAAGAGCGCGTGCAGCTGTTCAACACGGTGCACGTCACGGAAGTGAATCTTATTTATGTAAGTGATTAGTTAAAAAAATACGTGAATTACGAAAATAATACATATAAGTACTCAGTATACCAAACAAATAATCAATAAATATTAATAAACACTAACAGAAACATTACACGAATGCCTCGGCTTTGCACAAGTTATTTATTTGTTAAAGTCTGTGTAGAGAAAATAGCACCAACTCGTTCACTGATTCAGGTGTAAATGTTCGTAAAATCCGTTCTTAGCGGGTGTCCATGTGTCCTACAAATCTCTGCGTTCATTAAGTGACTGTATTCTAAGTGATAGCGGCTTAAGAGAATCAACTACCCCATCTCATCAGTGGGTGTCACAAGGAGATGGGCAGCAGTATCTTCCTGGATCTGAATGAAGTAAACTGCGGTTGCCAACCTGCCTGCCAAGCGTGGCAACTATTGCAAAATTCCCTAAAATTAGAGCTACAAACTGTTGTGGCAAATTTTGTGGACTGGTGATCATTCTAAAATGACAGAGTCTCTCTGAATCATCATACAGAATATTAGGTTTCATATTCAGGTAAGGATAGATGATAAAATAAATCGCTTCGGTATCCTCTCAAGTTTGAGGGAGGTAGAATGAAGAGATCATAAGATATGGATATGGTACCTCAAGTAAATATGGGAATCGGTACATAAAGTCACCACACCCTAGCAATTTTAGCGATAGCTGAGCGACTAACGGGCATAATACGGCTTAATTACGAGATATGAGTGATAGGAGGCTGGTCGCGGTAATTATAAATTGATATACCAATTTTAATATAAAGTTTATATTTTAGTAAATGTAACGAATAACAGTTAATAACTGCTATTCGTATGGAAAAAATTTTTCTTAATTGATCGTACTCGATCGGTGAAGGAATACTTGCCAATGTTTCATTCAAATACATACACATTTTTGTAGTATCACTTTATACCGCGATGCAATTTTGTACAGCGACATCTGTTGCAGCATTCGACATAGAAAACTATTTGGCTTAAAAAAATTAGAGAGAAAAGTATTATTATGATTATGGGGTATTCATACATCTCTCGTCTGGTTAGGATACATATGAATGACGAGTATAAAAATAAGATACTGTAAGATACATACTAAACGTAATACCAAGCAATAAACTATACAGGGTCATTCGTAACGTCCTATACATCTCGGCAGGCAGGGCCTAGGGAAAATGTGTATATGCCCCAAAAAAATATAATGAACCTCGTAGCGTGATACCTGCAGACGATATGTCGACTTAAAGAATTTGCTTAAAACTCACAGGTCACTACACTACCCTTACACAGCTGATCGAGGCAATGAACTCATAAATTTTATTGGGCGTTTTTCCATTGAGCTGCCATCGGAAGAACTCGCAAGTACTAGGATAACATGAAAAGCTTAAGGAAATCTGTTGCTAAGTAAATCTGTTAGTTTGACGCCGTAGTAGGGTAACATAAATTAAATGGAGACGAAAACGTATTTTTAATTTGTCTGGTTCGGAGCAACGACTTTCTGAGTTAGGGTCGCGTAAAGTTTTACAAAACAAATAATTTCAAAGTATTGTATGGACATTTTTAGTGTTCAATTTTGTCATTAAAGCTTCAATGTTGTGTTTATCATATCAAAGTAGCATGGGTAAGTGCCGGGATGTTATACCAATTATGAAAAACGTTGTATAAATAAAATCCCAATCAGACGCGAGCCCTCGGCAGGGGCGACCAAACGGCGGAGGGTTAGGGGAAAGGGAAAGAATTTTAACTATTGTATTATTATTATTAAAACTATCTCTTGTGTATAACATTTTGTGTGCAATACATTTCTGTTAGCATAAAGTTTTAAATTAGGAAGCTACTATAACCACTGACTTTCTTGTACAATTCAGAATAATCTCCAACACTAAACAAAATTGTGTGTTTTGCAGAAGTTACTTGATAGCTTGATTTTTGTTACAGCGACATCTACTGTCAAATATGTAATATTAACAGTAGGACGTGCATCTGTTTGAGTGATCATTGTAACTGCACTAATCTGAATATTAATGGACAAACAAATCTTTGATTTTTGGGTAAGGATATAATGTGTGATTGATCCGTATTCCGACACTCCTTGCCGACTTTCTTTTGATCTAATCGCACAAACTTTACATTGGATACGGGAAAATTATGGCACTGTGGACCAACCTCTAGATCTACTCTGGAATGTGGCTTAATATTGTGATAAATAGTTAAATAGTTGTGTAATCCTAAAAAGATAATATTGTAGGCATAGACAAAAAAGTAGTCTCTGTTTAACTCTCGCGGAGGTAACAAAGGTCGGACTCGACGCTCCATGCCTGACGGTCGTCGCCTATCGCTCCGCTACGACCCGCTCAGGCTCTGAGCCTTTGTTTCATTGTTCTTAGAAAACAATCTTAGACGTCACTATAAATTTACTTTTTCTTCTATAGTAATAGAATCAGGCGATACTTTGCGGAAATCCATTATAATGAAGGAAAGGAAGATAATTTGATAAGATCCGCATGCAAAATATAAAATGGTTTAAGTGCTTTTTTTACCACGTGCTCGGCGGTGAATGAAAACATAGTGAGGAAACCTGCATGTCTGAGAAATATAAAATATTTCGAAGAAATGTGCAGTCCGCCAACCCGCATTGGAGGAGCGTGGCGGATTCTTCCTAGCTCCAAAACCCTCTCAGAAACGAGAGGAGGCTCAGCAGTGGGACATTTATAGGCTGAAACTTTACTTTACTTTTATGTGGATCTTATCATCAAGTGAACGTTTTGCTCGTTTCGTCACTTTATACAATAAAAAAAAATCTTAGATATATTTAAATTATGAAAGAAAAATAGGTAATTTAAACTTTCATAAAAAGCAATTTTTAATGTCTGTAATCGATAAAGATTGTAATAACAGATGAGCTTATTGAAATCCCGCAAGATCGGTAAGATTTCGCAAGTGGGAATGTCGCCAGGTGACATTTACGTAATTGAGTTCTTACAGATGACAGAGCTGCGTTGAATTTTCTTTTGTGAAAGCTTGTTGATTGAAATTTATCGTTTCCAATATATACGAATGAATTCTCCATGACATTTTTTTCTCTTTACCATGTCGTAAGAAAATAAAATTCTAAATTTAATTATTCGCCTTTTTGTGGCGTCATAAAAAAAAGCTAGATAACCACCATTAGATAACATACTACCTTATTCCGTGGACGTCGAAAGTCGAATACGGGAAACGCCAGAAAAATTTCACGTCTTCCGACAATATATATGAGTATATGTACGCATGTTTGTTTATTTTTAAAACTACTTAGTCGTTAATGATATATCCGGTAACCACTCGGTAAACCTGAGGTATCGACAGAATAACAGTGCTGTGGCAATGTAAATGTGTAAATAAAGTTTTTTCTTTTTTTCTTTTTCATTTAATAAAATTCAGAACGCCTAATTTTCAACGTTTAACTCTATGAACGCGTTTAAAGAGCTGTCATTGTGTCAATCGCACAATTACGAAAACCCATAAATTATGTTTATTTCGTATTGTTTATTCTTTGCATACTTAGGCAACCTATGTATAAGAACAGGCTGTTTGAAAACCTAAATTAAAATACTTATACATTTGAACTCTAAAAACACATACACATACGTGGTTTTATTATTTCTATTTCTTATGCAAGAGAGTACATATAAAAGGGACTTTCAAATTGGTGGTCTAAAGATTGCAAAATGTCTGTAATGCGAAGGAGTGTTTACATACATACATACATAAGATCACGACTGTATCCCATAAGGGGTAGTCAGAGACTGGGCACTCACTGCAAAAACAGATGACTGCCACAATCCACGTTTCACCAAAACAATATAATGCACTTGGCTGTGATAGGTGGTGAGCCCATCGCCACGATGCGCTGTTGGGTGCACAGTGCAGTTTAATTCCTTACTCGCCTTTTACGAGATCCATTGGATGAGATGGAGTGGTAGTATTCTTTTAACGAGCCGCCACCACACGGTTTAATTAAAGTAATTTAAATTATTGGAAAGAAATCACCAAGTCCCTGAACAGTACAGATAATAGTTTTATACACGCAAACCATAGAGCAATTTCATAATACGAACAAACGTTTAATAAATTTTAAATTAAAAATTTTCGTTGGCAATTATTTGACTTTTGGCGCCAACTCGAAAAGTGGCAGTAGTAATTTTGTAATTTCTGTGTATATTTGGAGTTTCGATGTTTGATATTGTTTATCAAGTATATATAGTTTATTATTCAGCAATCGCTCCTGAAAGTATACAGTGATTAGAAAATTCAATTCAAAGCCAAAATTGTGGTTTTCGTTTTGCCTCCATCAGTCCAGCAAATCTTCAGTAAAAGTCATCTTTCATTTTACTGTCGATCAAAATTTTGAAGTATTGCTACTCAAGATTGTATACTTGGATATGTTACTTGACACTGGAAAATAGTTTATGACTGTTTCCATTAATAAATAAATAATATATTCATATTTGGTTGCACTGGGCCGTGTGGTGGCGGCTCGTTAAAAGAATACTACAACTCCAGCTCATCCAATGGATCTCGTAAAAGGCGAGTAAGGAATAAAACTGCACTGTGCACCCAATAGCGCATGGTGGCGATGGGCTCACCACCTATCACACCAAGTGCATTATATTGTTTTGGTGAAACGTCCACGTTTGCCACAATCCATTGTGGCAGTCATCTGCGTTTGCAGTGAGTGCCCAGTCTCTGACTATCCCATAAGGGGTGTCATCACAGTCGTGATCTTATGTATGTGTGTATGTATTTGCTTGCACTGGACTATAGTCGTTTCGCCAAAGGTAACACATATTGTTATAATGCACATCTATTTAAGGAGTTAGAATATGGAATTGTATTGCGTCACAATTTCTGCGGTGTGGTAGCGGCCTAAGAGGCCGTGTGGTAGCGGCCTAAGAGAATCTACCACCCCATCTCATCCCGTGGGTGTCGTAAAAGTCGACAGAGGGAAAATGAAAACCAGGAGATGGGCAGCAGCATCTTGCTGGAACATCTGAATAAATAAACTGCGGTTGCCAACCCGTTTGCCAAGCGTGGCAACTATGGCAAAATCCCCCCAAAACGAGAGCTACAAACTTTTGTAGCAATGGCTGAAACGACGACGACGGAATATAAATATAATACCTACCGTATTGCGCAATAATTTGTCAAACTAGAGTGGCCGCGGTGTCAAAATGAGTGTAAACGATAAAGCTAATTTAATGCTTTGTATATTTTGAATTATATAGTTCCAGAAGGGAAATAACGCATGTAGGAAATTGTGTGATCTTAGGCTCGAAAGTATTTCTGAACGTATACATGTTGATGTACTTAAATACAAGATGGTTTGAGAAATTCGGAAAAGGGGATTCGAGTTTCAGCGATGAACCCCGTTCTGGAAGACCATCCTTAATTGATGACGTCGAGTTGGAAGCGATATTAAAAGAAGATGATCTATGTCATTGCATCATCAGATAGATATTGGGTCGGAACTAAGCGTAGCACATCAAACCGTTTTCGACCATATTCATAGATGAAGAAATACACTTAAATATTTTTAACGCGCCAACTATCGAAAAAAAAATTTGGTAGAAAGAATATCGGTCTGTTCTTCACATCTTGCTCGTTACAAAACTGAACCATTTTTTGGATAGATTAGTTACGGTCGATGAAAATCAAATTTTCTACCATTTTTTTATATTATATATCAGTCTATCTATTTTAATATATATCTATAACGTATCAAGAAAGAAAGTTAATTTAAAACCGTCTTCTACGCCGTAATCAGTTTATTTAGTGGTGGGGTTTCTATGCAGGAATCCGTCTAGGTAGTTAACATCCCTAGACCAGTCATTCTTCCGTGAAGCAGTAAAACATTACTGTGTTTCGGTTTAAAGGACACTGAGGGCTAGTGTAGTCACTGGGCATATGAGACTTCTGAACTGATGTCTCACGTGACGAGCGCAGCGTGTCGGCACACAGAAATGTTCTGAATGACACAGCATTTGTCATGGGCAGACGTTGAACTACGTTTTGCTCGTTCCGTCAATTTAATCAATAAAAAAAATCACACCAAATGAAACAGCTATAATGTATTTGGTGGGATCACAAATGACCCTAGTATCACTGTTAAATATTGTATCCAGTTAACATAACTGTCTGTAATATTAAGAGCCGCGATATCTAAGCTATCACCGTTCGCCTCAAGAATGTCATAGTACCTGAGTTTAATCCCTAGTGTTGGCATTTCAAAAATTGTTGTGCTATTTTTAGTGCTGACTTATGCGTGCTCAGCTCACCTACTCAGTCTGCCTTCACGGTGCTTAGCGGTGAACGTAAACATAGTAACGACCAGATAGAAACGCGACCGTACGCAAACGTCTCCCGCGAAACGTGCTAGACGACAAGGACGGCTCAGCACTCCCTGACCACGATACGGTCAGTCACGATCCAGGCTACACTGTACATATAGTTAATAGCTTTAATGTAACACGCACCACGACGCGCGACCGCCGTAGAGAGCGGCGCGCAGCAGTCGACAATCGAGCCGCGTACACACGATACACCCGTGTTCCATGGCGGTTCTCGCCGCCCAGAGTTACCGACACAAAAGTCGACAGTTCGAATGGAGGCCCGCAGCCTCCCTCGGACGGTCATTAGACTACTTAAAATCATTTGTGATATTCGAAATCGCGCAAGCACGCAGCGAACGCAACACAGCCCGAATTTCGAGGTTTTTGTCGGTGTTTATTTAAGTATTTATGTTTGGGTCAAACCAAACCTGGCACGCGGACTCTGGCCCGTGAGCACAGTATCCGATGAAGCTGTAAAAGCCAAAAAGGCTAACAGCAATTACATCACCGAAATTATAAACAGAGTAAAAAAGACAGCACGTCTTAGGAATAACATATTTCTAGGGCATGTGAAGTCCGTCAACCCGCATTGGAGCAGCGTGGTGGAGCTCTTCCCTGCTCGAAAACCTTGTCAAACTAAAAGGAGGGCTGTGGTCAGTAGGGGGACATTTATAGCTTGTTAATTTAAGTAACTAACCACGACTTTTTTTCCAAAAACTGACAAATCTTTCCGGTTGTCCAAGGGACAGTCGTAAAGTTTTGCCTTCTAGAAGAGAAATTAGATAAATTTGCAAAGGTAGATATGAATGCCAGGATTCTTTTTTTTATTTAAAATGTGACGAGATAAACAAAACGTTCATTTGATGGTAAGTGCAACGTTTGCCCATAACATATGCTGCGTCACCCAGAACATCTGTCTGACACCACACTGCGCCCGTCACCCTGAGACATCAATTCTTAAGTATCATATGCCCAGTGATTACGCTAGCTCTCAGTGCCAAACCTAACCCAAACTCAAACCCAAACACAGTAATGTTTAAACACTGCTGCTTCACGGCAGAATAACTGGCACTGGGGTGGTACCTACCTAGACGGGTTCCTGCATAGGAATCCTACCAACATCCTACTACCATTTAAGTATTTTAGAGTGATTATATTTATAAGGTTAAGCTGTCTATTGGGTACAATTGTCACTTACGTATGGTGGTATGTCCTCGTTGGTCATTATTACGTAAGTGTACGTGCGTATATAGGACACTAGACATCCTTAAAGAACCGGATGGATAACATAAACTAAACTGCTAAAGCAAGCTTCTTCTGGAAGATTTGGATGCAATGTCAGATATATAATTTCGGTGATGTAATTGCTATTAGCCTTTTTTGGCTTTTACAGCTTCATAGGATACTGTGCTCACGGGCCAGGGGCCCGCGTGCCATGGGCCCGCGTGCCAGGTTTGGTTTGACCCACACATAAATACATAAATAAACTCCTACAATAACCTCAAAATTCGGACTGTCGCGCTCGCTGCGTCCTTGCGCGATTTAGAATATCTCTAAAAGGTTTTTAAGTCATCTAATGACCGTCCGAGGGAGGCTGCGGGCCTCCATTCTGACTGTCGACTTGTGTGTCGGTCAATGTCAGAGACACGGGTTACTAGACATCCTTAGATAAGCGGATGGAAAAATAAACTAAAGCGCTAAAGGAAGATTCGGATGCAATGTCAGAGACACGGGTGACACTAGACATCCTTAAAGAAGCGGATGGAAACATAAACTAATCTGGTAAAGGAAGACTCGGATGCAATGTCAGAGACACGGGTCACTAGACATCCTTAGATAAGCGGATGGAAATATAAACTAAACCGCTAAAGGAAGATTCGGATGCAATGTCAGAGACACGGGTGACACTAGACATCCTTAAAGAAGCGGATGGAAACATAAACTAAACTGCTAAAGGAAGACTCGGATGCAATGTCAGAGACACGGGTAATTCATAATAAATCTTGATTAGAAAAAGAGTTTTGTACGCAATACTTATTCTCTGCGCATGGAACCTCTTAAAAAGTAGATATTAAAATATGGCAAATTAGATTTTCTTTTATATCAACGAGCGACTCTCTGTGAGCTACATTAATAGAAGTTTACCCAGACGTTTTCAAAGAATGTTATGCATGCTCGGCTGAAATTTATACAGTACCTCCGAGTCAAGATTTATGTGAACCCGTGTATCATTGGGTGACAGCTATTCAATTGATTCTTCACGACTTGAGCAAGCACCTGAATTTATCTGATAAAAGACTCCTGCTGAGGAACCCACGTGTTGTAAGATGCGACTAAGGTATCGTACCGACAGCCTCTATTCGTGCAGAATAATACCATAATATGCAATGCTGTCACAATGCTGCTCCTGGGAACACAATGGGGAGTAAGAACTTCTTGACTCGTACCAAAACCTCCACCCGTCACGTCTCGTTTCCAGGGAGAGCGAAAAGTATGCAACGGGTGTGGTCTCTGCCGACTCCTTATATGGTAAAAAGTGGTGGCTGTATGTTTATAGAAATTACTGGTGGTAGGATTCCTATGCTGGAATCCGTCTAGGTAGGTACCATCCCATGGCCAGATATTCTGCCGTGAAGCAGTAGTGTGCAAACGTTACTGTGTTTCGTTTTGAAGGGCACTGAGAGCTAGCGTAATCACTGGGCATATGAGACTTTCTGGGTGACACAGCATTTGTTATGGGCAGACGTTACACTTACCATCAGGTGAACGTTTTGTTCGTTCCGTCACTTTTATAAAATAATAAAAAAAAAGAAATCGTCAAATCATGCATATGCCTTTTCAAATTTAAGAGTTTGATTTTTTTTGATTTCCTCTCGGATCCCATCATCAGATAATTCGACAAATTTCTATGAGACAACCCCTGAAAAAAGGAATTATTCGGTTCGCGTAGTAGAGAATTATAGCTAAACGTACATAAAATATTCCGACGAATGGTGAACCTCTTTTTTTTAAAGTCGGTTAAAATGATATACTTTAAGTCCGATTAAAAGTTTTTAATTAATTTTAAAATCAACAACAAAGTGTAGGGTTAATTTTATATCACACTTAGTCATCTCCCGCGGCGCCCGATAGATGGCGGTAAATAGCAACGGGCCGGTTTCCGCAACTCAACGTCCATGTGACTCTTTTGTCTGGTAGATGGCGGTATACACAAATCAAAAATGTTCGGTTGATTTGAGTTCGTTTCTAATAGGGATTTATGTCTGTAAAACGCACCCATGACAGAGGAGAAATCCTACTGTGGGGAATCGTAGCACTGAACTTATTGAGGCTTGTAATAAATACATTGCCTGTATTTACAGGGTCGGATTTAAAGGTTTGAAGGCCCTGGGGCAACAAAGAAGTGGAGGCCGCAAAAATGCTAAAAAAATATGTTTTTATCTATGTGGAATAGGGTAGTTTAGGACTGTTAGATTTTATTTAATAATGATATCGACATTTTTTTTAATTGGTTTTTTTATTTTGATTTTGATAATCCGTTTTTTAATTAAAAAGTCAATGATATTCCTTTTTCAATTTCAATTTGTTTTATCAAAGGATAAGTACTGATTACAGAGCGTGATTTAAACGACTTTGGAAGGTTTTCAATCAGAAGTTTTATGAATAATAAATCGTGTGAAAAGTAATATTTCCGAGGCGCAGGAGGTAATAAAAAAAATATATTTTAGGAAATAATTTCTGAGGAGTAAAACAGTATTTTTTTTTGGAAGTAATTTTAAGATTATCTGTGTGTAGCGTTTAAACTTGGTGATATTTGCTGTTTGTATTATGGTTTTTCCGTGTAGTAGAGGCGTAAAAATATCTTCTATCCAATTTTTTTCCTATGATAGAAAGCGACGAGACGAGCAAATCGTTTACCTAATGTTAAGTGCCCTAAGTGCCCACAGTACAGTATCAGCAGAATATTTCTGTGTGGTACCACACTGCGCTCGCACCACTGGTTCTTAAATCCCGTAATTTTACTAGTTATCAGTACCTTTCAAATTGTAACACAGTAATGTTTGCACACGCCTTTTAAAGGAAGTAGTAGTAGTTTTAAAGGTAGGATTCCTGTGCAGGAATCCGTCTAGGTAGGTACCACCCCAGGGCCAGTTATTCTGCCGTGAAGCAGTGGTGTGCAAGCATTGCTGTGTTTCGGTTCGAAGGGCACTGTGAGCCAGCGTAATCACTGGGCATATGAGACTGAAGAACTTACGTTTCAAGGTGATTGGCGCAGTGTGGTGTCCCACACACAGATATGTTCCGGGTGACACAGCATTTGTTATGGGCGGACATTGCACTTACCATCAGGTGAACGTTTTGCTCATTTCAACACTTTAAATTCCAATAAAAAAACACTGGTTCTTAAATCCCGTATGCCCTGTAATTGCACTAGCTATCAGTACCCTTCAAACTGAAACACAGTAATGATTGCACACGCCTTTTAAAGGAAGATTGGCACTCGTTACACCTTATAAAAATTTCTAAATAATGTCAAAGGACTGGGAGAGGTGGCTGAATTATTACTTTTTAATTGGATACATTGATGAAACGAGCAAAACATTAACCTGATAGTAACTGTAACCGTCTGCCCATAGCATATGCTGTATCACCCAGAACATTTCTGTGTGACACCCCACTGCGCCCATCAACCTGAGACATCGGTTCTTAAGTCTCATATGCCCAGTGATTACGCTAGCTCACAGTGCCCTTCAAACGGAAACACAGTAATGTTTGCACACTACTGCTTCACGGCAGAATAACTGGCCTGGGGTGGTACCTACCTGGACGGTTTCCTGCATAGAATCCTACCACCAGGAATTTCGTAATAACACTGACCGGAGATGAGCATGAGCGGCATCTGTTACTGTAATCACACATCAGCTCCTCGAGCGGGGCGTTTACGGCCTTCCCTTCTTCGGAGAGGCCTTTTTTAATGGACTATAGACAGGCCGACTATCAGGTGAACGGTTTGCTCGTTTCGTCACTTTAAAAAAGTTAAAGTAAAGTAACAGCCTACAAATGACCCACTGCCGAGTATAGGCTTCCTCTCATTTCTGAGAGGGTATTGGAGCCGGGAAAAGTCTGCCAAGATGCTCCAATGGGGTTTGGCGGACTTCACATGTCTTCGAAATATTTATTATTTCTCAGACATGCAGACAGGTTCCCTCACAATGTTTTTCCTTCACCGCCGAGCACGTGGTAAATAAGCACGTAAAATTGCAGTCGTGAATTATCAGTGGTTCGGTCACTCGCGTACATTTTCAAAGTGAGCGCCTAGCCCCTTAGCTACCACGGCTCCTAGCTATCCACTAAAGAAAATAATATGGTAATATTGTATACAAGTGGTGGTTGAATTCGAATGCAGTAATCCGTCTATGAGGATACAGTTATTCTGACGTCAATTAGTAGTGTGCTGACACAGCATTAACTGGGAATATGAGACTTAGAATCGATAGACATTCGTACTGCACTCGTCACTCTAAGACTAGGGCGCGCAGTGCATAAAGAAATGTTCTGGGCGATACAGCGTTTGTTATGGGCAGACGTTGCATTTAACTATAGATTGCATCAATAAAAAAATAGCCCTTGCATTTTAGTCAACGTGACTTATAATTATTAGAAATTTGATGAAAATAGAAATAAATAAACACGAATTAACAAAAATTTTGTCAACGTGGTTATTAAAATATAGCTGCAATATAACTGCTCCGTATATAAACAACTATTACTTAAAAAATATTAATAAAAAACAAAAATGAACTCGGAACATTTATTTATTTGAAACACTTTATTGCATACCTTAATTAAAAAGTTAACAAAGGACGGACTTAATGCCTATTGGCATTCTCTAGCAGTCAACCCGAGGGCATGGAGAAAATTGTGTAGGGTGCATTAAAAATTAATACTAAAGGTAACTAGTCGAAAATGAATAAAAACATTAACATAAACACAATCATAACATATAATAAATATATACACATATGAATACATGCGAATACATACATTGACATAAAGATCTATATATTCATATATATTGAAACATATAAGCAACTCATATACATAAGAAAACATACTTCCATATATTTTAAATACATAAACATGCAACGATTAGTAACGTATGCAACGTTCCCTCTCCACAATTGTGTTCAGAAAGTATTCCCGCACTAAAAATACTATACTTTTCTAACTTGCTTAAAGAATGCCTATTTCGTTGCTAGCTAGCTATCTCTCTTACGAGCTTACAAAGTTACTAAAACTTGTTCTTTTATAACTCGGGAACCCTATGGCTACTGCCTGGATAACTAGCGAGTAGCTCACTAGTTTTGGGTTAGAATCACATCAAAAATCAATATTTGTATTTATGTCACACACAAATTATTGGTTTCAGAATACCGCGTGGTCAAGTAGTACTACCCGCGCCCGACTTTGCGCTATGGAGCGGCTTATTTAGAGTTTCGGAGGCCCCAAGCATAGAGGACGTGTTGCTGGGATTTGGAAAGTACATACATACATACATAAGATCACGACTGTATCCCATAAGGGGTAGTCAGAGACTGGGCACTCACTGCAAAAACAGATGACTGCCACAATCAACGTTTCACCAAAACAATATAATGCACTTGCTGTGATAGGTGGTGAGCCCATCGCCACCATGCGCTGTTGGGTGCACAGTGCAGTTTAATTCCTTACTCGCCTTTTACGAGATCCATTGGATGAGATGGAGTGGTAGTATTCTGTGCCGTGTGGTGGCGGCTCGTTAAAATAATTTGGAAAGTAGGAACTGGAAAAAAGGTTTTCGAAAGTCTTTGTTATAATTAAAGGAATTTTTTTAGTGGTTTTTTTAAAGGCTGTATTTCAATGAAAATGGTCGATATATTGATGAAAATGGTAGTATAGGGATTAAAAAAAGTTTTAAGATCTTTTGGAAAAACAATTTTGCAACGGTTGTCAAACAATCAAAGGAAATAGCGTAAGACAAAATAAATTAGGATTTTTTTTCGACTTTGTCACCGGAATAAAAAGGATTTTGCTCACTAAGTCACTATAAAAGTCAGCTAGCGTACTTATCCAGCTTCAACTTGTTTTTTTTGTTCCCTCATCGACAATTTTAAGCTGGGCAATCAGACTTAAAATTAAAAAGAATCATTTTGTCTTTAACCATCGATACCTTAGCTAATAATGATCGCACAGTAACTTGAAGGACGGTTTAAAAACTTGAATAAATACTGTCCTTGTATAAATAATGATATATATTTTCGGTGATGTAATTGCTGTTAGCCTTCTCGGCTTTTACAGCTTCATCGGATAATGTTCTCGCGGGCCAGGTTTGGTTTGACCCAAACATAAATAAATCAATAAAAAAAACCACTCCTACAACATAAATAAATCAATAAAAACTCCTACACAAATAATGAATGTAAAATATGTAGAACAAAATTCCTAAAAGTGTGCCTCAAAAAACTGACATAGATTTCAACAAACTTGTCAAGAAAACGTTATTAGAAAAAGCGTATTATAAAATAGATTATTGCATAAAGGACAGAGATGTGTGGAAAAATCTCTTACTCTGCACTTGCAAACCACCTGGCTACTTAATTTATGATGTAATTTTTATGTAATTTATAAATGACAGTGTGTAATATGGCATTGTAAAAAAGAAAGACCCCAGAGTTTCTTGCCGGTTCTTCTCTGAGAAGGTCTTATTTTTTGAACCGGTGTAAATTTTGACATTCATATGAGCGTTATGCAAGCCTAAACTGAATAAAGAAATGTTGACTTTGACTTTGACATTCAATGATCTCAGTGAAAAATTGAGGAAAAAGTAAGCAAATTGAAGCTGTACAAACAGACTTGCTGACTTTTATAGTGACCAAACATTTTTCCTCGCCTGGGGACAATGTAGAATTTTTTTTTGTCTCGCTTTTTTGGTAATTTGTATCTTTATCAGAACATTATCGAAATATAGAATTAATAATTAAGACATGTAAGTGTAATCAACGCGTACCAACTTATACGGTGTCATTGCTTCATTCCTCTAAGGTGTTCAGCATTCAACTCATTCCACAAGATTCTAGTGCCAAAAATCAAGGTGGTAATATTTGCCAATACCACAGTAGGGTTTAAAACATTTTTTTCTTGCCTTATTCAGAGCATACTTAAAGATATTTTACTAGGTGGTAGGATTCCTGTGCAGGAATCCGTCTGGGTAGGTACCACCCCAGGGCCAGTTATTCTGCCGTGAAGCAGTATTGTGCAAACATTCCTGTGTTTCGGTTTGAAGGGCACTGTGAGCTAGTGTAATCACTGGGCATGTGAGACTTAAGAACTGATGTCTCAGGGTGATTGGCGCAGTGGGGTGTCACACAGAAATGTTCTAGGTGACACAGCATATGCTATGGGCAGACGTTACACTTACCATCAGGTCAACGTTTTGCTAGTTTCATCACTTTATGAAAAAAAAAAAAGATCATATCTGCCAAAATGTATGTGGACGATGCAATGTCCTTCAATACACATTAACGCTAAGGAATTAAGCTTGTCTTGTTGTTCGACCAATATAAGATTTTTGTGGATTTTTGAATCTTTTAGATTGCGAAAAGGATAACTCAGCAGAGCAGTTTGTAATCATCAAACTGTTAAATGTTCTAAATGCTACTTCTATATTTGGGAAAACCCACTTTACTTTATTGTTTACGATTATTTCATACGGATTGGGTGATGTTTTTTATTTAAACTTTATTGTTAACTTAACATTACAATGGACGGTCTTAATGCCAGTTGGCATTCTCTGCCAGTCAACCCAGGGCGTAGTGAAACTTTGTGGCAAGTGTAAAATCCAAAACAAACTAATTAGCCGAATCTTAAAAGCTGTTAATAAATATAAAATACAATTACAAATAATACTTAAAATACATATTAAATAAGTACATAGCAATATATAATTATGATAAATATACAATGGTACACAAATATGCACCTACATATAAACAAACACACATACGTAATGATAACAATTAAACTGTGAAATGTTCTTAGTAATGGTTCGATATACATTTGTTTTTGAAGATCCGTATTTTACCTGAACTTTCTGCTGTCCGGCCTGCGTTCAGTGGCCGACGTTTCCCCTGCCCAATATCACATACCGTCCGGCTATTTATAACGTGTCGATGTCAATCATTAATCGCGCATAAGATAGGTATTTTAAAGAACTAAATATTCGCGTAAAGTAACACCAGCAAAGGAGAGGAGGCTAGGAAGAGTTCTACAGGGGAACAGGGGCCCAATCAAGTGCTTATAATGCTTATATGCTAATCCGCCACTGCGCTCATACGATAAGATTGGAGGTAGGCGAGGATACAGTGTCAGAGACACGGGGACAATCATAATACAACCAGACTTAAAATCAACAATTTGTCATTTTTCCACAAAGGATCCGGCTGGGAATTGAACACGAACGTACTTTGGCCACCAAACCACGGGATCGTCTGTAAGGCTACTAGCAAACAAAAACATAATAAGACATTAAGAATTATAAATTTAAAAATTGTTATGGAAATAACCATAAATTATACTTTTCCAGCACTCAGTGAACTGTTAAAATAAATATAAATGCTAGTCTATAGTTTTCCGAGAGCATGAACATTGCATTAACATAATTAAAAAAAATATATTTGTTGACTGCATTCAATTATTTCGAAACCCTATTTAACATATTTGCGTTATACGTTTTGTATATTAAATGGAAACATTTTAATTAACAAATTTTAGTGGTACCGGCTGGACACGGACTGGATGCGATCGCGTTCATTACACAATTGTATGTAGGTAAACGTATCTATACAAATAAATAAAATTGAAGTGTCTGTCATTAATAACAAAATAACAGCTTTTTACTCAATGCTTATGAAAGTATATACGGTGCTTATACGAAAGAGACAATTTAATTTTTTTTTGTCTGTCTGTCTGTTTGTTCCGGCTAATCTCCGAAACGGCTGGACCGATTTTAACGGGACTTCCACTGACAGATAGCTCGTATTATAGCGGGTAACTTAGGCTACTTTAATTTTATTAAATAATTTAAGTTTCGCGCAAAAATATTCAAATCCTATAATCCGATTCGAATAGGGAAGTATATATGTACATCATCGATCGGTGTCGGCTTTTTTAGGCGGGTGAAATCGCGGGGCATAGTTAGTTGTAAGTAAATGTATTAATAATAAAATAGGTTCCGAGTTTTCAGACGTCCGAAATATTTTAAGGGATTACGGACCGAGGACAATATAATTCATACTATATAATCCCACAGTAGCGTGCACAAGCAAACTAACACCGCCACCAGGTACCCTCCACCAACCACTACAATACTACCACTAGATAATATACACCACTGAAGTCGAGGGAGGGCGGGCGGTGCTCTTCAAAAACCTAGGTAATATACACTATTTTTATATTTAGCATGCGGATCTTAATCAAATCAACTTACTTTCCTTCATTGTAATGGATTTCCGCAAAGTAACGCCTGATTCTATTAACTATGTTATAAGCATTGTTTTGTGCCTTGTGGTGGCAGCCTAAGAGAATCAACGACCCCATCTCATCCCGTGGGTGTCGTAAAAGTCGACGGAGGGAAAATTAAAACCAGGAGATGGGCAGCAGCATCATCCTGGAACATATGAATAAATAAATTGCGATTGCCAATCCGCTCGCCAAGCGTGGCAACTATGGCAAGATCCCCCCAAAATGAGACCTACAAACATTTGTAGCATTCTATGGGGGAGGCCTATGTTCAGCAGTGGACTTGTGTGATAGGCTGAAATGACGATCGTGATTGTTTTGGCATAAGTTCGGAAAACATATAGGTGCAGTGTTACTAACCTTACCTTCAACTTTAAATTTCGCGACCCGCAAAGTACTAATATCAGAGTCCAGTTCAAATACTGGCTTCAGCTCAGATTCGTATCTAGAACCACTGATTTAGCAGAAAGGCACACTAACCTCTCTGTGCTGGGTGGACTTTCTCTTTTGGAAATTGTGCTTAATTTAAACTGAAATAAACATTACAAATAAAAAAAATCTATTCTTTTATAATGTGTTCAATGAATGAAACGAAAAGAAATATAACATGACGTTGATGGGTCAATTTTTGAAATAATTTAGTTCTTGTTAAACATGCATGACTTTTAAAAGATGATCCTTCAGTATGACAACAAACTATTGTATAAAACTATAAAAAAAGGCGTATTAGGTTGCGATGTACATAATTTAAACTTCTGAAGTTGAATCGTTTGTTATAATAAAATACTTTTCTGGAAGTATGCGGTAAAAGAAAAAAGGTCCACCGCCTCATCAAAAAGTTATTTTCCAATGAATCTGTGACAAAGAAGTTCTCTTCAACAGTTTAGTATTTTAATTAAAAATTTGAGGCAATGATTTGGAATTATCCATGATTCTCTAGAGATAGAATCGTCTACGGTCTCCGATTCTATTAGTTTTTTTAAATAACGGTTCAATCAAAAATTATGTCAAAAGTCATAAAATTGAAAATGATCAGACTAAGGGAGAAGTTTTCTTTCTAAATGAAGCTGAAGGCAAAAGCGTTCATTAAAGAAGCACTTAGCAGTCTTGAAATATTGGTAAAAACTTAGTACTTTAGAGTACCCGAGCAGCTTTGAATAACGTTTGATGCCGTTAACATAATAATTTTTTTTATTGGATAACGTGACGAGACGAGCAAAACGTTCACCTGATGATAAGTGCAACGTCTGCCCATGACAAATGCTGTGTCACTCAGATTATTTCTGTGTGACACCGCACTGCGCCCGTCACCCTGAGACATGAGTTTTTAAGTCTCATATACCCAGTGATTACGCTAGCTCTCAGTGCCCTTCAAAACGAAACACAGTGATATTTGCACACTACTGCTTCACGGCAGAATAACCGGCCCTGGGGTGGCACCTACCTAGACGGATTCCTGCATAAGAATTCTACCACCTGTTTTGTGAAGCGACATTGCTTTATCTATGTAAATAAAATGATAATGGTCTGCCGTTGTCCGCGCATTGCGCAAAAATTACTGGATAGATTTCGATAAAAAAAATAGTTTTACTTTTTAGATACATGGTCCTTATCTTAAATTATTATCATGATATTTTCATCCATACTAATATTATAAAGGCGAAAGTACCTCTCTCTGTCCCCCTGTCTGTTTGTTACCTTTTCACGGCTCAAGCGTTGAACCGATCTTGACGAAATTCGGCACAGAGATAGCTTGCATACTGAAGACGGGCTTTTTATCCCTGAAAATCAAATAGTTCCCACGGGATATTTAAAAACCTATATCAGCATCAGCTACTTACAAAAAAAAAATTGCATTACTTATATTTTTTATTGATAAATTCTATTTAATGCCAGTGTAAGGCAGTGCCCATAATTTCGAATGGTTTCTGAGTTTTACTGAACGTCGTAAAGATGACGTTAGCAGTCTTATATGGGCGCGCTATTCACATATGGGGGAAATGTTTTCCCCGCTTTTCATATAAAAATCTAAATGAAGTATGAAATGTAGCCTGGAAATGAAATGGATTCAAACAAAAGAATATTCTGTTGTACGCTTTCCACGTCACATGCGAGTCGAACATATTCTGTTATTTTTTATCGACATAGCTCTTTATTTCTGTTTAACTGGAATAGGCTTTAGTAGACTTCCTGTTCTTTAATAGAAATATATCACAAAGCATTTTAAATAAATAAGCAGTGACATAGACATAGACATAGACATAGACATAGACTTTATTCGACGTACACGATACAGAAACCACACAGAGAATGCAAATAGAAAAAAATAATAATTCCAGTACACTAATAAAAAAGAAACAAACAAGATCTGTAAAACACTGGAAACAAAGGTGACGCTGTATTGTGAAGTCGAAATGGACTCCGCTCAGCAAAGAATGCTGCGGAAAGACCGCAGCGCTGGTTTTCAGTGGAGCCACTACGTAAGTAAAGAGCGAACGCACGTACGCCGTACGTGTCTATGTGTAAGAAATACAATTATGTGAACAGAAATAAAAAAATAAAAAAAAATTACATATAGGACGAATATGACTGGTAATAAAAAACGATAAATATCAATAAAACATATTTGATAAAATATAATGAATGTTTTGCCCGACACATTCAGAAAATATGGAAAATATATATGTATATATATAATTATATTAGGAGCACATGTAGGTAGGTAAGTTGCGTTTAGCAAAAGGTATTGCGTTATGTTTTTGATATCTTAGTAGATATTCTTTATATTTAAGTTTGAATGTGTGAGTGTTCCTTAAAATCCGCAATGGTGGTGGAATATTGTTCCAGCACCGCGTGGCAACATACCTAAAACTCCCACGGAACGAGGCAGAACTGTGCAAGTGAACTCGAAGAATATCATTTTTCGAAGTTCTCATGCGATCAGCAGCCAGCCATTGTAGTTTTTCGTATAGGTATTTAGGTCGCTCATTTTTAATAACGCCAAAAAGCAATGTCGCCAGAGGGAGTTCTCTACGAAAGGCCATTTTAAGTAAATTAGCGTCGTTTAAAAAGTGCAGGTTTATTATTTTGCAATTTCTCGTAGTTCTGTTTGTTCCTATTATGATTAAGCGTACTGTTTTACTGTGTGATGTAATTAATTTTTTAATGGTTTTTCAGTCAAGTCGAGGCAAACTACAAAGTTACGGGATTTCGAACCTGTGGACTGTATATACCCCAGGAATATTTTTAATATTAAAATGAAACTAATGTATTTCTCTGCGAGATACAATCTGTGAAGATGCTATTCGCAGCAGGAGTAATGGAGGAAGTGGCATACTTCAGAGGATCAGCAAGTTGAAGTGGCAATGGTACGGCCACATAGCTCGTAGGATCGATAATTGTTCGGTACGAAATGTTCTAGAGTTGCAACCTCTGTCCACTAGATGGAGCGACAACCTGTACGGTTTTGCGGGAAGTCGAAGGGTGCAGGTGGATTAGAACGGTGTTTTCGGGAGGCCTAAGTTCAGCAGTGAACTTGTGCCTCCTGACTCTTGACTGAAATAATAATTATGATGAAAAGCTAAATTACTATCCGTATCCAGGGTTACTATCCGTAATCTGCGTAAATCTGTTGGGATTAGTTTTTATCGTTTTAGAGTCAAATCTGATAGGAGACAGTTTGCGTCTTTTTTTATTGTAAGTGATGAAACGAGCAAAACGTTCATCTGATGGTAAGTGAAACGTCTGCCCATAACAAATGCTGTGCCACCCAGAAAATTTCTGTGTGACACTACACTGTGCCCATCTCCCTGAGACATTGGTTCTTAAGTTTCGTATGCCCTGTGATTACGCAAGCTCACAGTGCCCTTCAAACCGAAACACAGTTATGTTTGCACACTACTGCTTCACGGCAGAATAACTGGCCCTGGGGTGGTACCTAATTAGACAGATTTCTCTCTCTCTCGTTGGGAGCGGCCCGTGTTGAGGTGTGCACTGTAAACAGACTAGTGATCACGACAATGAAGACGATAGCATAAAGGATTTGTCACTCTATCTCGTTCTACAGGTGTTGCGAGAGTCGAGTAAGGAATATGCGTCAGGTGATGAGCAGACGATGGGTGTCCGGCAGAGAATAGCACTTCTTTCCTACCGAGGTGTCGTAAGAGACGACTAAGGTATTGTACCACGAATAACACCATGATATGCAATGCTGTCACTATACTACTCGTGGGAACGCAATGGGGAGTACGTATTTTTTGATTTGTACCAAAATGGCGGCGCCGTGGTTCGCCACCCGTCATGTTTCCTTTACCACCGGGGACCGAAAGTGGCCTACGTGTGTGGCCTCTGCCAACCCTTCCTTACAAAAGACTTTCAAAAGGTTCTGTATGTAAGTGATAAGCAGTAGCATCCGTTTGCGCAAACTGCAGCTGACAACTCGTCTACCAAAAGAAACATCCTATAAATGTCCCACTGCTGAGCACAGGCCTCCTTGAGAGGACTTTGGAGCTGAAAGGAGTCCGCCACGCTGCGTGTCGACGGACTTCACATGCCCTTGAAACATTTTTATCTTTCAGACATGCAAAAAAGAGGCCTCTGTACAGAAGTGCACTATTAAGAGGCTGATAAAGAAGACGAGGGCTAGCGTGAATAACACCAGGTGGGATTGCGGTCAAACGTTGGCCTATTCACAGCAAACAATATACTACACTAATTCACGGCCGATTTGCACAGGGGCTAAGCGTTTCACTTACTCGATATGGGCAGCGGCTTCGATTTCTGCAACATATAGATTTCGTTTCTGCATGTGAAGTTTTCCTAAAGACAAAACATTCCAAAGTTGTCTACTACACAAAATTTTATGTTTATGTATGTATGTACGCCATTTCAGATTGAAACGTTTTTCAACTTTACAATTTCACGGTCTGTGAATCGGTGTCCTTTGATAAAGACAAATTGAAATTGAAAAAGTAATTTCATGAGACAGATGCTTCGTTGACTGCGTCGTATTAATTAGAAATCGCTTAAATTTATCTCCGATATCGTCGTTTTTACGAAATAACTTTGTTTTTCGTAAACAGCAGTCGAGGTTATTCATTTGCGTGAATCCACTGGGATTGAAAAAATGTTACGAGGTAAATAAAAAACGATAGTTTTTTTTCCTTTTTTTATTTTATTTTAGTGAAGGAGTTTTTATATAACGGTAAGTAGAAGCGATAAATGTTATATCTGAAGTTATTGTGTTTTTATCTATGTTTTTTTACGTTGGTTAGGTTTGTTACGTATTCTTGCATGGTTATTCGACCGACCAGGGGACTGTCGATTTATGTCTGACACTTACCGACTAATACCTCATGTTGTATCAGCGCAGAAAATTGGTCCCATTAACCACTTGGATTTTGGTATGGTCTATGATTTGAATTCTAGTTGATTATGACAAATGGTGATAACTTTCGAATACTATTGGAAGTTATCAACTTTGCAGACGATATCATAGTCCAGTAAGTGTTAGTGTAAATACAAAAGCACTCACCGATCCTAACCTTCCCGCACCTGATATTACATTCATGCGAAAGATTGGAAGTCAGCTATGAACGAGGCAGTGCCAGACGTACGGGGAGAATCGCAACGCAACCAGTCCCGAAAATTAAGAATTCGTGTTCTTGCACTAATGTGCTGGTGATATGATTCCTATGCAGGAATCCGTCTAGGTAGGTACCACCCCAGGTCCAGTTATTCTGCCGTGAAGCAGTAATGTGCAAACATAACTGTGTTTTGGTCTGAAGCATTTGCTAAGGGCAGACATTGCGCTTACCATCAGGTGAACGTTTTGCAAGTTTCGTCACTTGATCTCATAAAAAAAAAACATTGCTGTGTTTCGATCCGAAGGGCATCGAGAGTAATCTTTTTTAACATTTATTCATATCTCTAACTGTACCACGTGCACAAATTAAATAAACATTTATGAATTTAAAAAAAAACGTCAACAATTAAAAAAGAGTACGGAGCAAGTGCCTGGAGAGTGTCTATTTTTAAAAAAAATGTTTCAGAGTCTCTAACTATTTTGATATGGACGATGGTAACATCAAGTCTTTCCTTATCGTTGCATCATGAAGTTGTGGATACTACAGTCAATGCTGTATCCAAGGATAACTATTTATATCTAATTATCCTTCATGAAATGGAATATCCTGATTATGGGAATAAAAAGGTAGTACAATTTTTTTACAATAAGTAAAGTTATTTTCATTATTGTTCATTGGTTAATGGGATCAAATTAAACTGATCACTAAACCAACCAGAGTTAGATAAGAGACCCCCAGAACTGGAGTCGCTTAGGGATCGGAAGTTCCCCTTTAATTTCCATGTACTCGAATGACCTGGTTTCGATCATCGGTGCCGGCAGCCACTAAAATTTGTATATTATTAATTTTCAACGTTGATTTACCTCATCAAGTGCTCAATGGTGATAGCAAATCTTATGTAATAGAAAAAATAGTCCATGACATGTGAAACTTGTCAATCCGCTCTTAAGAAGCGTGACGGTTTTCTCTTTGCTAGGCACACTCGCAAAATGACACACGTCCTCTGCTCAGTAGTAAAACATTTATAGGCTATAGCTTTTTATATTCGTTAGCGAAATATTGCTGTGTTACGGTTTGAAGGTACGAAGGCACTAAGAGCTAGTGTAATCACTGGGCATATGAGACTTATATACTTATGCCTGAGGGTGACGGGCACAGTGTTTTGTCGCACAGAAATGTTTTTAGTGACATAGCATTTGATATGGGCAGACATTGTAAAAGCTGACAGAGGGAAAATAAAAAGCAGGAAGTGGACAGCAGCATCTTCTGGAACATCTCAATAAATAAACTAACGGGTTGTTAACCTGTCTGCTAAGCGTGGCAACTATGGCAACAGAAATACAAACTTTTGTGGCAATCTATGCAGGAGACCTATATTCAGTAGTGGACTAGTGATACGCTGAAATGATGATGATGATGCTGAGACGTTGCACTTAACATTAGGGTGAACGTTTTTCTCGTTTCGTCACATTATATAAAAAAAATATCACACTTGAAGGTAAGAAATTTCGCCCATCTACAGTGGAGAGGCGTGGTGAACAACAATACCGTTTATTAATGACAATATTTTTAATATTTACCTATCTAGTCGGATCCGTATTCAGCAAACGGCTAGGCAGATACCAGAGTCAGTTATTCTGCCGTGAAGCAGTAGTGTGCAAACATTACTGCGTTTCCGCCTAAAGAAAACTGAGGGCTAGTGTAAATACTGGACATATGATACTGAGAGAGTGGTGAGATGAGAGTAAATATGGTAAAATCCGGAACGGGCAGTCTAATAGCGTTTAGCGTCTACAGCGGCTCCATCTAAAATATGCTAGATTTAAAATATCAACGGAAATATTCTCAGGGAGCGTCTAAGGTGTGACACGTACTTTGATTGTCATTACGCTTGCAAAGCGTGACGAGCCCAACCCTATGTCCAACACTGGACGATCAACAGCTTGATTATGATAACTATAGTTACGAATCTTATTGACAGATTAGTTCAAGTAATTTTTTTAAAAGATAGGTCGGTTCGGTCGGTGTAGTACTAACCGATTTACTTCTGGGTTATGGGCCGCGGGTTCGATTCCCACGCGGGACCAATATTTATATGGCCTTCAGATATTTGTTCCATGTCTGGCTGTTTGTGTATGTATAATTTATATCTGTATAACGCTTCCGCGATACAAGATAAATGTTAGGGACCTGTATCATTTAACGAAGAAAATATATGAGTGAAAATTTAGTTCCACCAAGAAACAATTATGGCAAGTATTAACAATACAAATCTTGCTTTTGCAGATTGTGAAAGAAGATGAGGAATACTTCGCGATGCCAATACCTCTTTTTCCCTACCGTAGACAGAATCTGCGCCCAAGTGTGGAAGTGGGGCCCGGGGCATTCAAGCCCGAGATCGTGCAGTACCCACCCGATCTACTGAAGCAGCAACTGAATAAACTGATGAAACTTAAAGAAAAAATAGAGAAAAGAAATAAAGATTTGAATGCAAGACGTCGACACGAATGAACTGTATTATCATCATTTTAAATAAATCGTGTAATATTGTGTATTTCTTTTTGTATTTTGCCGTGTGGTAGTGGCTTAAGTATTTACCATCCCATCTTATCCCGTGGGTGTCGTGAAAGTCTAAATAAAAACAAGGAGATGGGCATCAGCATCTTCCTGGAACATCCGAATAAATAAATTGCGGTTGCCAACCCGCCTGCTAAGTGTCGCAAATATGGGAAATCTCCCAAAATGAGAGCTTCAAAGTTTTATGGCAATCTCTGGGGGTGGGGGGGGGGGGGGGTATGTTCAGTAGTGGATTAACGATAGGCTGAAATGAAAATTACGCAGACAAATACCGTGCAGTGGAGGCGTAACAACATCTTTTTTATGGACTGGCGTCTGCCCGTAACAAATACTGTGTCATACAAAACCTTTCACTGTGGCACCAACCTGCAGTCGTCACACTCAGACCTCAGTTGTTAAGCCCACTAATTACACTAGTTATCAGTACCCTTCAGACAGACGCACGAGACTGCTTGACGCCATGGTAACTGGCACTACGGTGGTAACTACCGAGCCTGATTCCATCGCCAATTTAATGTAGGCTTTTATATTACAGAATTTATACGAAGACGAAATGTGTGCGATCTCACCTCCGCCTCTTTTGCTCATCACCGCCGACCATGAACATCCACAACACCAACATAATTTACGAAAAAATATTTTTTTTCTGCATAACGTGATGAAAGGAGCAAAACGTTCACCTGATGGTAAATGCAACGTTTGCCGGTAACAAATGCTGTGTCACCCAGAAAATCTCAGTGTGACACCACACTGTGCCCATCACCCTGTGACGAAAGTTCCTAAGTCTCATATGCCCAGTGATTACGCTAGCTCACAGTGCCCTTCAAAGCGAAACACAGTAATGTTTGCACACTACTAGACGGATTCCTGCATAGGAATCCTCCCACCAGTAAAAAGTAAAAGTAGTTTTTGAAGAACATCGCCCGCCCTCCTCACTAGGTAATACTCGTACACACCATTTTAAATTTTGCATGCGGATCTTAGCAAATTAACTTTCTTTCCTTTATTATAATGGATTGCCGCAAAGTAACGCCTGATTCTATTAACTATAAAAAGTTGTATTGCATTATTATACTAGCTGTGCCCGCGATTTCGTCCGCGTGGAAGTTAGAAAATAACACAATGTCATTCTTTTTCATTTATAAGTGCAGTTGTATAATATTACTTTTTTTTATAAATACATAATATTCTTGTTTGCAAATCTTCCTGTAAAATTTCGACAATATGTGTTGTGTTTAAATTCGCCATATCCCAACTAAATTAGCTGTTCAGTAAAAACATTGAATAAAACTCATATTAGCTGTCTGCAGCGTCGCTCAATTATTAGTTTTACTTGAATATTTTATTATTTTAGTGATTTTAGTGATATTTTAGGGGAATTCTGGGTATAAAACTATATCACCGGCACCACAACCTGTTAAAATATCGGCTTCAATGACATTTCGATGCAAATTTTTTACTTTTTTTACGCTTTGGTAGCGTCGTCTTCTTCAATGACATTGTCAATAGACGTGTATTCAACACTTTCACCATAAACTTGAGTCAATATTCCAGAATTTATAGCCACCGCTTGGTCGTTCCGAGGGGCCAAAATAGCTCTTTGGCATAACCATGAAGCTGTTCGATTAGTTGCTTCTGAAGGATCACCATAGACTGACGAAATTAAATCTTGCAGCGACAGAACCGAACAACATAAATTGTCTGTCAAAGTGACTCTATTTTCTGAACATGGAAAAGAGCCATCTCCTGTTTTTAAAAATAGTTTAGCGTTTGAGCTACCTCCTAATTGCGCGCGTATATCTATTATATAACTATATCTATTAACCGGTACTATATGCGCCATAAAATAGAGCTTTTTAGGCAGGCTCTTATTTCATCCGCCCTTGTTTTTCTCGGTATAATCGGGAGAATCTGCCTAAAATTCCCCATTAACCGGTTATTTTGCCTTATATCCCGCAAAGTTCTGTCTACTGCCTCCACTGCTTTACGATTTGCCATAGTGCACTCGTCCCAAATAATTAGGCAAAAATCGCTCAGAACCCTTGCTTTATCGCTATTCCTTGAAACATTACAAACCGGGCTTTCTGTGTGCTCGAAGTCAATACGGATTTTAAACATAGTATGCGCTGTTTCGCCACCAGATAACAATGTGGCTGCAATGCCCGATGAGGCGACAGCAAGAGCAATTTTATTTTAGTTTCGTATCTTAGCTAACTTTGGTTAAAAATGTTTTACCTATTCGACCCGGAGCGTCTAAAAATAGGATCTCACCCAAATCATCATTTACACTGCTGCATACTCGATCAAACAGTATGAGATTCCGTTTTGTAGTGTTTTAGCTAATGCATACTTTCTAATCCGTACTCTCTATTTATGGGGTCACCGTCCGCTACTGGTGCGGGCTAGCCATAATGTGTGAGCGGGTTACCGCCTATACTTGTGACTATAACTTGGATAGCCAATAAAGACCTGTTGAAACAATTTTCACATAACCGGTCATTAAATTCACTATCATTATTTAGTATTGCATTTATTATTATATTATTGGATACCACTGAAAATCAGGGCAATGGCGGTTCTTTTTGGAGCATTGCACCACGAGCAGATAGATTTTATATTTTTTTCCTGTGTTGTTTTTAAGAATACTACCACTCCATCTCATCCAATGGATCTCGTAAAAGGCGAGTAAGGAATTAAACTGCACTGTGCACCCAACAGCGCATGGCGATTGGCTCACCACCTATCACACCAAGTGCATTATATTGTTTTGGTGAAACGTGGATTGTGGCAGTCATCTGTTTTTGCAGTGAGTGCCCAGTCTCTGACTACCCCTTATGGGATACAGTGGTGACCTTATGTATGTATGTATGTATGTTTTTTGTTTATTTATTTATCTTTTCTACACTGTTAATTGTGTGCGTGTAACAAATAAATGTTTCTTTCTCAATTTCTAATTCACTATGACAAACGTTTCGTTCCATATTAATTTTCGGGGACGTAAGATCCGCTGAAACTCGGTGAACTTAATTATCATGCAATGGAATTTAGTTTCCCTGTTTGAACACAACAAGTTAAATTCAGTTCCACCAACTGGAACGGAAGCGCTTACATGCAAGTTAAATGCATAACAAATGCTGAATGTAATTATGTCTTGAATTGGACGCGGAATATGCACTTAAAAGTATACTTTATATATATATTTATTTATACTACGGGAAACTAGCAGTTCCCCGCGGTTTCGCCCGGTTAAAAGCAGACCACCTGATTTTATTAGAAATGTTTATATTCATAGCTTTTTTTTTTATTGTATAAAACGACGAAACGAGCAAAACGTTCGGCTGATGGTAAGTGCAACGTCCGCCCACAACAAATGCTGTGTCACCCAGAATATTTCCATGTGACACCACACTGCGCCCGTCACCCTGAGACATCAGTTGTTAAGTCTCATATACCCAGTGATTACGCTAACTCACAGTGCCCTTCAGACCGAAACACAGCAATGTTTGCACACTACTGCTTCACGGCAGAATAACTGGCCCTGGGGTGGTACCTACCTAGACGGATTCCTGCATAAGAATCCTACCACCAGTAAAACCTTCTGAATACTTCAAGATATTGAAATGTAGCAAACATACATACAGTCACGCCTTTCTCCCATATAAGGTTTAGGCAGAGGCCACTAACGTAGCCCACTTTTCGCCCTCGCTGGAATCTCGTTTCCCGTGACGGGCGGCGAACCACGTCGCCGCCATATTGGTACTTGTCAAAAAAAAAACTAAACGAGCAGTAGCAAACACGAAAGTTAAAGTTTCTGTTTTAATCTTTAAAATTGCCATAGAAATCCGTTGAGTCGTTTCGGAGCCTATTTGAGACAAACTTTAATTCTTAAAACCGTTATTTATGATTACGAGCATTCGTATAAATCAAGATTTTACAACTTTTTGTCATTTATTACTTGCATCCATCGGCTTCCCGCAAAACCGTGCTGATCTTCACATAAAAACGTGAAGCTACTGGTGATAGGATTTCTATGAAGATATCCGTCCAGGTAGATCCTAGTTAGTTTTCTGCCGTGAAGCAGTAGTGTGCAGACGTTTATGTATTTCGAGGTATTAACCAGGCATATGAGACTTAAGAATTTATGTCTCAGGGTGACGGGCGCAGTGTGGTGTCACGCAGAAATTTTCTGAGCGACACAGCATTTGTTATGGGCGGACGTTTACCATCAGGTGAACGCTTTGCTCGTTTCGTCGCTTTATTCAATAACAAAAAATTGTCACATTATAACTTTGTTGTAAGGACCGCTTATAAGCAAATGTAAAAGCTTAAGCTGAATAATGAACATTGTTAAGCCGTAGATTTGCGGTTTAAAATACATTTAAATTGGCTCCTTAATTAAAGGAAAATTTAAAATTTAATCTATCAGACTTCAAAAAAGGAGTAGGTTTTCAATTTGACTGAATATTTTTTTGTGTTTATATTACGCGATATTTTTGCCAATTGTGAATCGATTTCGAAGATTCTTTTTTAAGTTGATTGGTTATACACGAGGTTCATCATCATCATTTCATACTATCACTAGTCTACTGCTGAACATAAGCCTCCCCTATAGATTGCCACATACGTTCTCTCATTTTGGGGGGATTTTGCCATAGTTGCCACGCTTGGCAGGCGGGTTTGCAACCGCAGTTTATTTCAGATGTTCCAGGAAGATGTTGCTGCCCATCTTCTGGTTTTAATTTTCCCTCTGTCAACTTTTACGACACCCGTGGGATGAGATGGGGTGGTAGATTCTTCTAAGCTGCTACCTCACGGTCAACTACTCGAGGGTGGTCCAATATAAATGTGGTAAAGTACTGATGGTCATTGAGAAAATCACGAAAATCTTAAATCCACGTAAGCATGTTTGGAGATGCTGTGTTGAAGTCGGTTTTTTAATTAAATAAAGACCATAGCCGCGTGGCGTAGTCATCAGAGTACCTCATTTCGATTCCGCGCGCCGTGGCGTGGGTGAAAATCACAGCGGGTGCCCACTTTTGTGTGAAAACACTAATAGTTGGTGGTCGAGTCTGGTTGTGTTTTGATTATTCCTGTGTCGCTGATACTGCATCATAAGCTTTAGATTAATCGCGGGTAGGTTAGGGTGACTGTGTGTTTTACCACTATCATAGGTATCTACTGCGCACTTAATAGCTTCAGACAGTAATCATGGTCATCACCATGGTTCGGCCGGCCAGGAGGGTCGCTTAATTTTTTAATTCCAATAATATAAATGTATATAATATCTGAATACGCATGGAAAATACGGCACTAATGCTTTGTGATTTGATTTTTGCATTTTTATAGAAACTCAAAATAGTGCAAATAACTCAAAAGTTACAAACTATTCACGTAAATCTATTCTATACTAGAATATGTTCTATTCTCTGATCTCTGATGCTATTCTATATGAATGTACATTCAAAATAGAGGTTTTGTACATTTGGTTTTGTATATTTGCTGTATTAATATTTTGTTTAAAGACAAAGTTAGGGACCCTCAATTTAAAAACAGCTGTTGTTTCAATAAGGCAAGTTTGTTTTCAACTTGGTTGATTGGAAAACTGCCAGTGCAGGGTTTGTTGGGAGTGGAGTTTTCCAATAAAATCGAATTGGTTTTGAGCTTAGCATTAGAAATTTGTTAGCAAAACTCCATGTTTATTTCTCTAAGTTAAATATAACTTCACATATAGAAAAAACATATTACAAGTGTAATGAGAGCAGCCTTATCGCTAAAAGAAATCTTTTCCAGAGTTCCAGACAACCTTCATTATGGTTCGTTAGAATAGATCAGACGGTAATAATCTGAAATCACTTTTTTAAGTTTTTCATGGCGTGTGGTAGCACGTATTGGTCGGAGTATTTGAATTCGAATCCCAATAAAAGAGCTAATCTTTGTGATTAAACACAATTCGTTGGTTGTTGCGTCATGTTGTGTTGCGATTGTCCCCGTGATTTTGACACTGCACCGTAGTCTATCTCCGATGTTATCGCATGAGCGTTACATCCGGCACAGATAGGTTGGGGCGAATGAGTGCCCCTGTGTTTGCGCGTACACTTGTGGCACTGGCAAAGGCGAAAGTTAACTTCGACGGCGCACAAGGCCTAACATAATAAAGCGCCCCAGGTCCATTAAAATAAAGCGCTAAAGGACGATTGCAATAAATCGCAACTCTGAGTCTGTATTTTCAATACATTTTTAGTAGTTTTAGTCATTGCACAATTAACAGTTTTAACAAAATAATTCTATTCACTGAATTAAAACATCTTTTAAACATAACACCGATCGAATCCAATCAAATATCCCTCGCCTCGCGGGCATGTCCCCAAATTTGTCACTGGGCATTGTGCAATATAATATCTCCTGCGCAGTTCATAGTCTCCGACAGTATTCGGTAGTTGTCGCTGTGGTCGAAAATCGGTCAGGACGACATCAATAAAAGTAAACTTATTTGAAATTTCTTACGCCAAGGAATTATTGCATTTCATATCAGATACATATGTAATGAACAACTTATGTAATGTATGTATATTATACACTTATACATAAGCAGATACGTATACAATGGCCTTTGGTAGCTTTGTCAATCTCAACTAACAACAGAGAATCTGCAATTCCAAATTTTGGGTGTCACGCACACCCACCCTCGTGGTGGCAAGGACGGGATATCCTGTTCTGCCTTCGCCGCATTTCGCGAGAGCCACACGAACGATTACGCATACATCCGCGGCCTCACTGATGCCGGCCGCCTTCGGTAGCCCCTGCTTGGGAAAGGACAATTCCTCCTCACTCTCCCTCCTAGCAAGGCGCGTCTGAACTCGGGTTGCGCCTTTCTACATGGCCTTCCTCTGTGTGCGCAACGAACCCCCGCGACTCCCGCCACTACGGGGGCTACGGGGAAGAAGATAAACTTGAGAAAAAGTGGCACTAGCTTTTCCGGCCCCAGCGCCGATTCTGCTCGTAGTCTGTGGGTCCGCCACTGACCACATTCTGGCCGCAGAGGGTAGGGAAAGGGACTTAATGTAATAGAATAGAGCAGAATAGAACAGTACATAACAGAATAGACAAGAACAGAACAGAATAGAACACAACAGAATAGAACACAACAGAATAAAGCAGAATAGAACGGAATACAACAGAATATAACATAATAGAATAGAACAGAATACTGCGCATTTTGCTACATCTAGTACATTTGAAGCGTTCCCCCACTAGATGGAGCGACGGCCTGCACGGTTTTGCAGACAGTCGACTTTTTATAGGAGAATGTGATGAGACCTGAATAATGTTCACTTGATCGTAAGTGCGTTTATGTGCCCATAGCTCTCAGTGCCCTTTAGAGCGAAATACAGTAATGTTATACAATTCTGTTTCACGGAAGACTGCGGTGGTACCTGCCTAGACGGATTCCTACCAACAGTCTATGGATGCAGGTGGCTCAGGACAGTGTTTTGTGGCAATCTATGGGGGAGGCCTGTGTTCAGCAGTGGACTTGTGATAGACTGAAATGATGACGATGATATCTTGTACATCTGTTGGACGCTATTAGATATTTTTAGCATTTCCTTTAGTAAATATTTACTTCACCCTCGGGACACGGCAGGTGCTAGACCGTTAAATACCCACCACATGGTGTGTTTAATAGTTACCGTTTGAAAATTGAGGAGTTTTTTTGTAAAGAACAGTAAAGTGGTCGTGAATTATTCAAAGAAACTTAAACACAGGAATGTCCCCGCAAAGTATAAAAGCGTATATTGCACATAGACTGAATACTGCTGGCTGCGCGACTTGGGAGCACTCAAGTGGATATGTCTAGACGTTAACTAAACAGTGCGTTCCTCTTTGTACCGTGAAATAAACCCTTCAATTATAGCAATATATATATATGTATACAGCAGTCCGTAAATCGTCCAAAAATAAGTTAAAATTTGTTCATAAATAAGCTTTTAAGAATAAGGTATATACTTAGTTATTATAAGTTGTATAAGTAATACACAACTACGGAACATGTATTCAATAGAAAAAAAATTAAGTACTTTTTTTTATTGGATAAAGTGACGAGACGAGCAAAACGTTCACCTGATGGTAAGTGCAACGTCTGTCCACAACAAATGCTGTGTCATCCAGAACAACGAGTGGCACCACACTGCGCCCGTCACCCTGAGGCATCAGTTCTTAAGTCTCATATGCCCAGTGATTACGCTAGCTCACAGTGCCCTTCAGACCGAAACACAGTAATGTCTACACACACTACTGCTTCACGGCGGAATAACTGGCCCTGGGGTGGTACCTACCTTTGTAGTATTTTTGAATATATTATATCCGCCTGCCAAGTAAAACCTGCCATTTTTTGTAGAGGCCTATGTCAGACGATGATGAATAATGTGTATTATAGTAGAAAAATACTACAAGGCATGAAGTCGGTTACTGTAACCCATAATTTAAGTAATTTACAATTACTTATGAATACATACATTCAGTCACGCCTTTTTCTCATATAAGGGGTAGTCAAATAGCCACACCCGTTACCCAATTTTCGTTCCCGCACGACGTTTCGCGTTCTCATTAGACGTGACGGGTTGCGAACCACTTCGCTGCCATTTTGAAAGACAAAAAAATTCTTACTTCCTATTGCGTTCCCACGGGAAGTAAAATGACAGCATTGCATATTATGGTTTTATTCTGACCGAATAAAGGCTGTCTGTAAAATATCTTAGTCGCCTTTTACGACAGCTTGATCAGCTTGTCACTAGTAATAAATAATTACTGAAAGTATCACCTAAAATTTGAGATTGTTTGATTTTTGATTGTGTTTGAGACAATGCCGAAAAAATTTCATCAATGCGTGTTAACAGCTTTCTGATGTCCTTGCAATATTATAATTATATTGTTTAGTTTCCTACCGGTCTTTTCTCTGACTACTCAGCACCTGGTTAACCGGAACTTTAAAACGGTATTAACAATTTTAGTGGAACCGGAACCGCGGATTGAGTTCGCGTTCTATGAAATTGAATTCCGGACTACGAGCTACTATAGTTCTAAAAGATGTATTAAAAGGATTAAAATGTATTTAGGGTGATATAATTTTGGCGAGGTAAAACCTATTTAAAAAAAAAATATAATCGTTTCCATGTATTCTATTGAAAATACATATAGATTCTGAACCATTACACTTATAAAGCTAAAAAAGTACGATAATTCGTTTATAGCTATTGCAAAAAATATAGCAATGTTTCCAAATTTTAAATCATATTAGTTCATAATCCATGACTGATACACATTTTATTTATTAAACCAAAAAAGGAGGACAGTATCAATTCGCCTGTATTTTTTTGTCTATGTTCGGGAATCACTTCTTTGTTTATGAACCGATTTTAATGATTTTTTTTTATGAGAAACCGTACCGAAAAGGTAGGGGTGGGAAATTCGGTAAAGTTCTGATGATGGGCTCAATAAGGTAATAATAAAATTCTTAAATTCGCATAAGTTCTTTTTTATTTTTGTTTTATTTAATTAGGTATCTTTTTTTAAATTTAGAATGGTCGAATGCGGAGCAACTAATGTTGTGTACATTCAAATGCACTCATGCTGCCATTGCAATAGGAATACATTCGCTTAGTATCTAGGAAAATAAAACTTGTGCAAACTACAGAAAGGTTTGCAGTCTTTTTTAAATTTGCATCCACAATATATATTTACCAAACAAAGTTTGCTCGCAGATTATTTAACAAAATAAGAGATTATTACGTTTACATTTATGAGGTCTTTTTGAATATTTTTTATTAATATTATTATTTGCCATTAGATAGGCAGATTGGCGATCGAAATACCAGAGGCTTTGTACCATAGGCACTGTTGCCTGTCGCTGGATTTCTGTGCAGGAATTCGTCTAGGTGGGTACCACCGCAGGACCAGTTATTCAGCCGTGAAACAGTAGTGTGCGGATTCCACATTGAGTATTGCAGCTCAGTGTGGAATCCGCACAATGACGATTACGTTGAACGTATTGAGAGAATACTGGAACGTCTCTTGGGGCATCTTTCGTATGAGTGTGGTGTTATAAAGAAAATTCCGAATTATAACACTCGCCTCAAACACTTTAAACTTCTTTCCCTTTCGTTCCGTAGGCAGCTGACAGACCACCTTACACTATACAAGATTGTTAATAACATTATTGACTGCCCATATTTACTCTCCCAATATTCTACCAATATTCGGCTATCAATCCGAACGTCGCGTTTTGTCCCCTTTTGAACAAAAATGTCTCGCACTAATATTGGATTGCATGCATTTTTTTTTAGATGAAAAAACGATGCCCCACAGAAGGGTTTTTCCTGTGTCGTGGGTACGTTTTACAGATATAAATTCCACATGCACAAACCACCCACACCCGGGACAACTATCTGTAGGCCATACAAATATTTGTCCCGTGCGGGAATCGAACCCGCGACCCGCGGCGCAGAAGCCAAGGGTTTAGCCACTGAATAATAGAATGGTTAGGAAATATAATGAGAAATATAAAAGAATGGATGTGGATATATTTTGCATGAAGATTTCGGACTTCAAAACTGAAATGCAAACTTACTTACAAGGACTAGTTGGCGCAGTCGCAATCATAGTTGTTTTTCTTTTATTGTTTGTTTCATTATTTTTTAATTGATAGTATTTATTTTTACTAATACATTAATATTATAGTAATTAGTTAAATAAATTTTAAAATATTTTTTTCTTAAATTAATGCAGTAATTATTTTTCTCATATAAGTTTAAAATAGTAATTATAGAAATTGTTTCAATTATAGTTATAATTCATCTGTAAGCTGTAAAAGACTGTATCACCTGACTTTCGGTGGTTGCCTTTAGGTAAGGTGGCACATGCCTTTTTTATTAGTATTAAGTGTTGAAGTGTTTTGTTATATGTTAACCGTGTGGTGGCGGCTCGTTAAAAGAATACTACCACTCCATCTCATCCAATGGATCTCGTAAAAGGCGAGTAAGGAATTAAAATGCACTGTGCACCCAACAGCGCATGGTGGCGATAGGCTCACCACCTATCACACCAAGTGCATTATATACCTTAAGTAAATAAATTAAAAAAATCAGTTTGAAGGGCACCGTCAGTTGAGCACGTGAGACTTAAGCAACCAATCTAAACTTTGGTATGTCCTTTTCGGCCCGTAATATTAATATTAAGTGTTTAAGTGTTTTTGTTATGTGTTAACCTTAATGGTAATCCTTAAGTAAATAAATTAAAAAAATCAGTTTGAAGGGCACCGACAGTTAGAATTACGTGCGAGTTAAGCAACCAATCTAAACTTTGGAATGTCCTTTTGGGCCCGTAATATTAATATTAAGTGTTTAAGTGTTTTTGTTATGTGTTAACCGTGTGGTGGCGGCTCGTTAAAAGAATACTACGAAAAGAATACTAAAGAATAAAACGACATTTTTAGGAAAAGCGTATTATAAAATAGATCATTACATATAGGACAGAAATGTGTGGAAATAACTCTTACTCTGCACTTGCTAATAAATTTATGATGCAATTTTTATGTAATTTATAAATGACATTGTTTTTTTTTTCTTGGATATACTGACAACTGATGGTAAGTGCAACGTCTGCCCATAACAAATGCTGTGTCACCCAGAACAACGAGTGGCACCACACTGCGCCCGTGACGGGCATGAGACATCTGTTCTTAAGTCTCATATGCCCAGTGATTACACTAGCTCTCAGTGCCCTTCAGACCGGCAGACACTAAAGTCTACACACCCCTGGGGTGGTACCTACCTAGCCGTATCTTTACCGTTTACCGGATCTTCTCTGAGAAGGCCATATTTTTTAACGGTGTATATTTTAACATTCATAAGAGCATTAAGCCTAAACTGAATAAAGAAATTTAGACTTTGGCTTTAAGAGCTTACGTCTCAAGGGTGCCGAGAGGAGTATGGTGCCATGCAGAAATGTTCCGGGTGAAACAGCATTGCTATGGGCGGACATTGCACTAACGATCATGAGAACGTTTTGCTGATCCCTTTTTCCAATAAAAAAATGCATTAATTCTTCTAGATAGGTACTACCATAGTGTTATGTTGTCAAGCAGTAGTATGCAAACATCACTGCGTTTCGGTCAGAAGGGAACGGAGAGTTAGTGGCAGTACAGGGAAAATGGGACTTAAGAACAGATGTTTCTGGGTGACGTGCGCAGTGTGGTAGGAATTCAAAATGAGCTTAAAATATAACATCTGTTTGAAATAAAAGTAACCTGTTAAAATATCACAGTACCATACTACGTAAATTCTGATGTAACATATTACGCGTTTCGCGTGAAAACAGATATTGTTGCCAAGTTATTTAAGGAGAACTGTTTTGATTGCAGCCATAGAGAAAAATAAATTTCATTCATTAGACGTAAACATACTTTGCAAAGAAAATCATTGAATTACATCGTCTTCATTTCAGTCCATTAAAGTTCACAGCTGGACATGTACCACTTGGTAGTAATCGCAATATTGTGTTTTATAATGATGCCCTCTTCGCCGATTTTTAACTGCGGTGACAACTTATGAAAACTGTCAGAAGCTATTAACTTCGCGGCTGATATTATAGTGCTACAAGTCCACGCGCAAATACAGATACACTCACTCGTTGTAACCTACCCCTAGGATACCGGCTGGGATTCGAACCCAAGACCCACGGCGTAGTAGTCAGGTACACTGACCACGAGGTCGCGTTCGGCAGCCCCAAGTATTGAACGACAAGAAGCCTATGCAGGAATGCGTCTCGGCAGGTAACACCCTGGGCCAGTTATTCTACCGTGAAGAAGTAGTGTGCAAATATTCCTGTGTTTCGCTTTGAAGGGCACTGAGAGCTCGCGTAATCACTGGGCCTATGGGACTTAAGAACTGATGTCTCAGGGTGATGGGCACAGTGAGGTACCACACAGAAATGTTCTGGGTGATACAGCATTTGTCATGGGCAGAGATTGTTATTACCATCAGGTGAACGTTTAGCTGATGAAAAAAAAAATTAACACTTTTATACAATTTGCTTGGAGTCGTCGTACACATGTAGCTGGTGGCGGCCAACCACTACAACATTGGAAAGTGTTATTCCGCTTCTTGTCGCAGACCACTCTTGGCTTTTTTTATTGGAAAAAATGACGAGATAAGAAAAACGTTCTCCTGATGGCAAGTGTAACGTCTGCCCATAACATATGAAGTCTCACCCAGAACATGTTTGTGTGCCACCACACTGCGCTTGTCACCCGGGAACAACAGTTCTTAAGTGTCATATGCCCAGAAAAATCTAGTGGCTTTCAAATACACCAGATAACCGGTGATGGGCAGCATCCAAGACGTGAGGTGTCTGGTACTGCAATCACCAATATGCCTGCCCAGTGTAACAACTGTGGCAAATTTAACCACTGAGAGAGGCTTATGGCAATCAGTGGGTTCCTAAGAGGCTTGATATCTTGTTTCTCTTTGACTTATGGGTCTCTGCCTACTCCTTGCATTTATTAATACTTTTATAAATATGTAACAGTATTTATAAGTATAGTGCAATACTGATCCCACGCTGCGTAACGCAGCTGCTGTAGCATAGACTAAATAAGAGCAGATGTCAATCCATCAATGAACATTTTATCAAACTACTGAAACAATTCATTTGGTCCACAAGGAAGTTCTTTTTGTTAATAATAATAAAAATTAAGAAAATAATGAGGGTAATGATTGATTAATGCATGGTGAGCATTGTTGTTCTGTGTTTAATTAAAGATGTTTAATAAAGATAGTGAAAGCGACGCTTTGATGGTTTGGACACGTGAGAGGATGGATGAAAGAAGATTGGCAAAATAACTGATATTGCGGTGGTACCTACCTAGACAGAATCCTGCAAAAGAATTCTACCACCTGTTACAGGTGGTAGGCTTACATTGCAGGGATCCTAATTCTAGTCTTCAACCATATGAAGACAAATAACAAACCTATGAATCAGCAGTTGACCACTGACTGACTGACTACACATAGGCAATTAATGAACAGGTGGAACAGCTTCGGCGGTGTCAGTTTAGTTTTTCAGTGTCTAACCCGCATTCGAACCTGTACACCTCTGCTAGTAGTAGACCACCTAACGTAATTGCTCCGGTTAGCATACCAACAATTACAAACATACAGTCATGCCTCTTTCCCATCGGGGTACCAACAATTAAGGAGTCATATAAACTCAAACGGAAGCTCATTACCAAAGATAGCAGCAGCCACAGCCTAACATTGCCACAACATCGAACTCCTTCGCAAATAGAAATTAACTACTCGTGTGGTGGCGGCTTAAGAGAATCTACCACCCCATCTCATCCCGTGGGTGTCGTAAAAGTCGACAGAGGGAAAATAATAACAAGGAGATGGGCAGCAGCGTCTTCCTGGCACATCTGAATAAATAAACTGCGGTTGGCAACCCGCCTTCCAAGCGTGGCAACTATGGCAAAATCCCCCGAAAACGAGAACGAGAACTTTTCTGGCAATCTATGAGGGAGGCCTATGTTCAGCAGTGGACTAGTGGACGACGACGACGACGACTCGTAGCTAGTCTTGCCCTTCCGATATAATCGATATATAGCTGATGCAATCAGAGGTCGGAGACACGAGACGGAACAAATATTTTGAAGCGAAACCAGGATCCTCGACTCAGCAGCAGTTACAATAAATGCTGAGTCAAGTGGTGGTCAAGAATAGACTACTGTTATCGCTAACTTAGCAAGCGTAGTATTGCTACTCATCTATTAAAGAGGCCGGCAGAAGAGTGAAAACTTCAAAAACAACTGTCGCTTTACTTTGAAATACTCTTTGTCGCCCACATGTCATGAGCAAAATTAGAAAAAAACGTTTTAATACGATATTTTGAATGGGTAATATATTGCGAATTGCAGCATGTGTTTGCCACAAGCGTTGCAATCGTTTTCAACTCTTTTTTTTTTTAATAAATTGCACGGTATATAACGGTATACCGAGTTCAATCGTCGCGTAGTTCTGTATCGGTTGCTTCTAAATTAAGACCGACCTCGCATCACGATGCGTGCGCGCACATCCAACTGCCACACAACAAAAACCAAGCGTAGTACATATTATATTTTTTCAACGAATTTTTCGAACGCATCGTTCTCGAACTGGCCACGGTTTTTAAATTTTCGAACGCTAATTTTGAACGGATAGCATGGTAAGTCGTTTTTTTGGACTTTTCATATTGCGTATTTATAGATCAAGAGCGATCTTAAAAGTAATATGGATGAAATTGAAGATTGTGTAACATGCGCCGAATGTATATTAATTGACGAATGTCTGTTTCCAGTCAGTGAAGTGAAAAGAGTGAATTTTAATTAAGGGGAGTTGAAGATACAAAATGAAGTTCACGATTGACGTATTGGGCGTGTTTCTGAAAGTAGTGATTAAGGTAAGGTTTGTTATTGATACGGCGGCTAAAGCTATTCTTGTCTTCAGCTAATTTTATAGGTCTAGGTCGTATCTGATAGTTGATAAATTAGATTGTGATCGATATTACGTAAAGTGTGTTGTTTGTGGTTTGAGCTGTAATAATTACAAAGTGAACACGGACAATTTCAATAACAAAGTAAAGAATTACGAATAGAGAGAAGCTGATACTGAAACCAAAATTATGTTATTGTATGAAAATCGTTTCAGTAGCTGTATCTACAAATTCAAAATAAATAGCGTCTAATGTTTTTTTTTTAATATAAAGAATAGGTGTTTGTTTTCTTTTAATATAAATTCAGGAACCTAATTTATGTTGTAATAATGTTGATCCAAGGTCACTATTCTTTACCGGCATTGAGGCGTTTGCGACCACGCATACAAATGATAGGGAAGTAGCAGTGTGAGGTATGGATATGAGGTTCATCAAAATTATTTCGCCGATGGCACGGATAGGGCACCTAGCATAGAAGAAAAAAAAATGAGAAACATTCATTTATATTATGATTTCTTATATTTACGCGAACACTACACATTTAAATGAAACTAATTTTACGGATTTTATCGCGTTTAATTTTTACTATTCATAACCCGACGTTTCGAGGGCTTTACAGCACCCATGGTCACGGGAGGACTGAGGTGGCAGATGTCCTGGTGTCATAGTTAACCTTTAGCTTTTCTTTATTATTTTTGGCCCGATCCACGCAGAAAGAGCTAACTGTGTCTTGAAGTCTTGCAGTGATATGCTTGGTTTTTGATTTAATTTTGTTAATTATTGGATCCCAAGCCGGTGGTAATACCCAACCATCTTCTCTATTGAAATTAGGATGTTTTTTAATTTTAATAGCCTCGCGAATCATGTTTGGTAGGAATCGGTGTTCTTTTGCAAGGATTTGTGGTTTACCAAATCTGATGTCGGGTCGGGATGATCCAGAACATGGTCACAGACTGCCGTGACCATGGCTGCTGTAAAGCACTCGAAACGTCGGGTTATAAATAGTAAAAATTAAACGCGATGAAATCCGTAAAATTAGTTTAATTTCAATTTATTTATATTATTGACTAAATTCAAAATAGTTTATTAGTGAACCGAAATTTTTGAATTTACATTGACTTTAGTAAATGTTTAATATGCACATTTAAAGAAAATATAAAGATATGAGGTTCCGAGAATGTTTGCGCAGTTGGCATGTTAAATTGTGTGATTGCGTGTACATTATTTATACACTCCATGCCAACATTTTAGACAAGATTCTACAATAAATATATAAGTGTATTGCAAACTTAACCAGACCATACTCCGCCAACAATGCCTGTTCACAAGTATGATGTATGTGCATTGTGCATGTTTCGCCCTCCTCAGCCGCCGTCACACGACGACGCCGCAAGCAGAGCCATTTATGGGAGCATGATATACTCAAGTCGACCAATTGAATTTGACACTACCAAACCACATTGTTTTGTTTGTAAAAACGTTACAACGTTAATACCTTTTTACTGCTGGTAGGATTCCTATGCAGGAATCTGTCTAGGTAGGTACCACGCCAGAGCCAGTTATTCTGCCGTGAAGCAGTAGTGTGCAAGCATTACTGTGTTTCGTTTTGAAAGGCACTGTGAGCTAGCGTAATCACTGGGCATTTGAGACTTAAGGACTGATGTCTCAGGGTGACGTTCCCAGTGTGGTGTCACACAGAAATATTCAGGGAGATACAGCATTTGTTGTGGGCAGACGTTGTACTTACCATCAGGTAACCGTTTTGCTCGTTTCGTCACTTTGTACAATAAACAAAAAACCTATCCCTATTTAAAAATACATGTTACGTAGCTATTTACAGAATAACTGAGATTATGTGTTACTGTACTTGATGTCTCACTGGATGGATACTTTCCACACTTCCATATCAATAATAATTATTTAAATTTTAATAAGACATTTTTTAATATAAGGTTTTTTTCAGAATTTTGTTATAAGGTATACATCGACCCACAAACGATTTTTTTATTTTACTCTTTTTAAATTTTGGATTATCTAGGATTATTTGGAATTCATGGACAAAGTAAAAAGAAAATTAAAGTAAAAGTTAAAATATTAAATTCTTTATACAGTTCCCTCAGCGAATCACAAGAGCCCATATTGTAAATTGAGCGACCTGCTCTTTTCTGTAACGTAAAAACAGTATTTACATCAGCCGCAGCCCCCATAATAAAACACTTTTGTATGAAATAAAATATTATTGGATAAAGTGACGAGCGGAAACTTTAACCTGATAATAAGTACAACGTCTGCCCACAACAAATGCTGTATCACCCAGAAAATTTTTGTGGGATACCAAACATCAATTCTTAAGTCCTCATGCCCAGCTCACTAGCACTCAGTGTCTCTTTTTCGTGGGCAACCTAGCACCGACCTAGATGAACACTTGCATAGGAATCATACCACAAGCGTTCGCGAAGTTTTTGTTTAGTATATATATAAGTATTTATATGACGACACATGGCATGAACATAGTGTTAAACGCCATTAGCTCAATCCTAATTTAAAACACTATTTACTAGAGATATATATATAGATACATACTCTAAAGAAGATAATCCAAAATTTGGACTAAATAAAGTAAACATTTCTTTTATGGGTCGATGTACACGTATTTATAATAAAATTCCGGAAGATATACCGAATGTAACAGAGAATGTCTGTCCTCCAAAGATTATGTCTCTGCTTGCGCTGGCGTCGTGAGGCGGGTCGTCCACTTCCCTTCGAAATGTTAGAGGAGGGCGATGGCTGCCACATGCGTCATACTTGTGAACAGGTGCTGTCGGTGGATGCTGGTTTGCTCGAGTTTGCAATAATAATATTAAATGAATATTATCTAAAATTTTTACGTGTTTTTACGTATGGTGCGTGCGTTTGCGAAAGGAGTTTCTTTCGCCTGTTTCTTCTCTGTCAGGGGAACCTCATTACGAAACGTCAGTAGATTGTAAAGAAATGACGTAAAGGATTTTCGTTTCATTTTATTTCAATCTGTCACCGCCACTCAGCGCTTTGCACCACTGCGCTGTCTGTGGGAGTGTGTGCCGTTCACCCATAGACTTGTACAGACGTCGAAAAGTGTGTAGGCTAATAAATTTAGTCAGAAATTGTAAATATCGACATAGACTGGTGGTAGGATTTCTATGCAGGCATAGGGTTTCTGCCGTGAAGCTGTAGTGTGCAAATATTACTGTGTTTCGATCTGAAGGGCACTGGAAGCTAACGTAATCACTGGAATGAGACTTAAGAACTGATGTTTGGTACATTTGTTTTGTGATTGTTGCTTGTTTCTTCACTTCCTACAATAAAAAAAGACAGAAAATTCGACAATAAAATTATTTTTTAGCTCAAAATTGGTATACTGATATTACGTTTAGTAGAAAGCTTTTGAATATTAAGCTGGATTGAGCTACAGATATAGCGTATTAAATCTAAATCTAATTCAAACACATAGCAGCATGAAAGGCTATGGCTATTACAAGCTGCAGTCGCACAACGTATGCAGAAGGAATTGATCTATATGTTCATGGATTTATGTGGTTGAATCTGAATGAAAGCATACGGTTCAAAATATTACTCAATTGTATTTGATAAATTTTAATTTGTAATTAACACGTAGTGTAGAATAATCCCTATAATAAGATAAGTGTGAGTGATCGCAGAATCATATTGTTTTCTTATATTTATAAGAAGTAATTAATATTACTTTTAACTACTTCTTCGATAACTGCCATTGCATTTTCGTTATTTCGATCATCATTCTCGTTTGTTGCGTCACGATGTTTGTAATGATAAATAAGGACTAACGCGTCATCATTTTTCTATATCCTGAGCTCCATCTTTGGTCTCGAGAGAAGATCTGAGGTCTCGGAGGCGACAAGTGCACCAGATGTGGTCTCCGAATCATGTGACAAATACAATAACACCCAAACCTGAAAACCGTATCAAATATTAAAATATTAAATTATTTATTGTAATTTAAAGTATTGATTTCCCATTTGCTGATAGCAAGTAGGGAACAAAAGATATTTGGATGATATTTGAAGTCTCCAAGTCAGTCAATCCCATAAAACCTTCCCGGCTGCAAAACTCTCTTAAAAATGCGAGGAAGCCTAAACATTTCACTTTATAGGTTGTTACTTTATCTTTTTTTACCTTTTTACTTTTTGTTGGATATAGAGTAGTAAACCTTCACCATAAAACTGATTGTGCCATCGAGCAAGAGAGCACAACTTTTTTAAACTCTACGACGCAGTGTTGATAGAAGCCTGTTGAGTTTGCTCAGTGTCTAAATGATTGGCTCCTACGCTCTTGGTAGCGGGCTCTAATCCCCTAACGAGAAAAATATTGTTTTTTTTTTTAAGAAAAACGATACCCCACAGTAGGATTTCTCCTGTGTCGTGGGTACGTTTTACAGACATAAATGCACATGCACGAACCACCCAGACCCGGAACAACTATCTGTAGGCCATACAAATATTTGTCCCGTGCGGGAATCGAACCCGCGACCCGCGGCGCAGAATCCAAGGGGTCTGGGTCTGGGTGTTTGTTCATGTGAAATTTGACTGTGTAACGCGTGTGGGGTATAGTTTTTTTATATAAAAAAACTTAGAATATCAAGGGTAAACTGCGATATATCAAGGGTAAACTTTGACAACGTACGTTCTTACCTTGGATGTCATCCGAAGGCTAGAATAGCGTACCGTGTAAACATTTCCAGTGCCACTGTAACTACGAGTATTTGACAATTTGTGAAGCGAGGTAGTGACTGTAGTGAATGATAAATTTACACTACATGATGGATAGAAGTCGACTTTATGCGTGCTAGGGTATCCTTTAATATAGAAAAACATGACCGCAAACAGCTATTTCAAATAATGAATAACCAATTCTGTTTACGTTAGTTTTTGAACTCTCACTCTGCACTCATTTGAAATCTGTTTGAAAATCATTAGCCTGAAATAGCCCAGTGCCTCTTCAATGTTCGGAGGATTATCCTACGAAGATGCAACTCGATAACCTTGCTTCCCCAACGATAATCGATTCTATGCGCTGGATGGTGGGCTCACTGCCACTTTATGGTGGTTGCAAGCTGTATTCATTAGAAATAGTTTTCGAGTTTAGTTACTTTTAGTTTAGGTCGCAAGTTTGATTCTCGCCTGGAACAAAAATACGTGTGATCTACGTTGTTCCGGGTCTGATCATTTAGGTTTGTACATACAATACAGGCTAAAGTTTAGTGTGGGTACCATTTTTTTTAAGATATACGAGTAGATGGTAGCCAAATAAAGTTCAAATTAAAACTTCATTATTATTTTGTTTTAAAATTAATTGGAATCTATTATTTTTTCAGATTAATAAAGTGACATTTGCTCCATTAGTGGTATCAACTTTATTTATACTCCTAACATCACTGCTGGCGCACTGCGCGCGAAGAGCCGTTCAGAAACTAGTCGAGGAACCCTTTGTGAAACTTCTCTTTGAAGAGGCTATTGCTGCCGCTGAACTATGCGGGTGTTGCTTTGAACTTATTGTTGGTAAGGAATTTTTAATTAACCGTTTAATGTTAGGTCAATAAACTATTAGTTTTGAAGTTTATAATATAACATTCCAAATTGTGCCGTGTGGTAGCGGCTAAGATAATCTACCACCCGGATCTCATCCCGTGGGTGTCGTAAAAGTCGATAGAGGGAAAATGAAAACCAGGAGATGGGCAGCAGCAATTCCTGGAACATCTAAATAAACAAACTGCGGTTGCCAACCCCCGGCGTGGCAACTACGGCAAAATCCCCTCAAAATGAGAGCTACAAACTTTTGTAGCAATCTGTGGGGGAGGCCTTTGTTCAGCCGTGGACTAGTGATAGGCTGAAATGATGATGATGATGATGATTCCTAATTGTATTATAAATGGCCATGGAAAAGCAGGTTTCCCCATGCATGTCCCCGCTTTTCTTATGACTTGTATAATTATTTTGGACGACTGCATGGTATATTGGTGATAGCATCAAATCCCTGGCTGTCTTTTTCGGGTCTCGTTATGTTGCGATTGACTGTCTCTGACAGTGCATCCTATTCTATCTTCAATCTTATCGCATAAGCGTTATATCGATCGCAGGTACTAACCTACTACGAGTTAGTACTTCTGTGCTTGTGCATGCACTTATGGCACTGTAACATTTCCTGCGCCGTAGATTTTACTGGTGGTAGGATTCTTATGCAGAAATCCGTCTAGGTAGGTACCACCCCAGGGACAGTTATTCTGCCGTGAAGCAGAGGTGTGCAAACATACTGTGTTTCGGTTTGAAGGGCACTGTGAGCTAGCGTAATCACTGGGCTTAGGAGACTTACGAACTGATGGCTCAGGGTGACGGGCGCATTGTGGTGTCACACTGTTCTGGGTGACATAGCATTTGTTATGGGCAGACGTTGCACTTACCATCAGGTGAACGCTTTGCTCGTTCCGTCACTTTTATTAAATAAAAAAAAAGGCACAGGCTCACTTAGCCCACTTTTCGTCCCCGCGGGAAACGAGTTGCGACGGGTAGCGAACCCCATCGTCGCCATTTTGGCTGGGCATAATGAGACTTAAAAACTTATGTCTCAGGGTGATGGGCGCATTGTGGTGTCACGCGGAATTTTTCTAGGGTGACACAGCATTTGTTATGGGCAGACGTTGCACTTACCATCAAGTGAACGTTTTGCTCGTTTCATCACGTCATCCAATTAAAAAAAAAACAGATAGCTTCCTACAGTATTCGATAGTTTACGGAAAGTTAGTTTAAAGAAACTAGGAACTAAGTTCTAACTAGTGTTCCGAGGAATTGTTCGGATTTATTGCAGCCGCTGAATTTCACCATCGCACCTTACGGCATAACCTCAAATTCCATCGTCACCACCTTGATGGTTGGCATTCCACCACAGTGCGTTTTTCGCGGAATTTTCTGCCACGCACTTGACCACTTTATGGAATGTTCTGCCGTCAGCGGTTTTTCCGGACCGATACGACTTAGGGACCTTCAAGAAAAGAGACTATTCCTTTCTCAAAGGCCGGCAGCGCATCTGCTATTCCTCTGGTATTGTAGGTTTCATGGGCGGCGGTGATCACTTACCATCACGTGAGCCACCTGCTCGTTTGCCTCCTATTCTATAAAAAAAAACTTACCGTTGGTTCAATCGGCCAGGAGGATCATCGGCAGTAGAAGCCAATTATCTAAATAATAAATTAACATGTTTAATACATTGATGAAGAAATTCTTCTAGGGAGATATACAACATTAACAGGCTTCCGGGACGAGTACTAATTTAATGTAATTATTGACGCTATCGAAGGAAGCCTAGATTGCAATCTGATCAGATCTAAGCCACTTATATCGTCAAGTCAGTGGTTTTGAACCAGATCAGTGACATTGTAACTTAACCGCATAGTTAAAAGACATGACTATCGTTAGCAACTAGACTAAACGAAAACGTTTACTATTGAATTTACGGACGCTATGAGGAGTAACTTTTAAATGTAATATAATGTCAGAAGTCACATAATGATTTCTTATATTTATGCGAATACTATATTTAAATAAAACCATTTCTTGCGGATTTCATTCGAGTTTTATTTTGTACTATATCCATTACCACCCATGGTCACGGGAGGACCTCCCGACTGCCCCCAAAACCGTGCAGGTGGTCGCTCCATCTAGTGAGGGAATGCCCTACACCGCGTTTGCCGGTATTGGTTATCAGATCTAAAAGTGATTTTGAATGTGAACTAGTACAACGCATTCATGGTACAGGGCAAAACCTGGAGTGCAGCATTGTTTAAAAACTCAATCAAGCCTTCAAAACGATTTCACAGTTACACGTGGTTGTCCACTTCGTGATGATATTTATTTTGGTTTCGTTAGTATGATTCAAATATCAAAGATAGTTTATTCCGAGAACTTCGAGTATGTTATATATTCATTTTTTAGACGTTTTAATGGTTATTAAAATTAAAATTTTAGGCTTAACTAAACAACTTGCGTGCGTGCGTGCATGCGTGGGGTGCGATGTGTTAAATTTTAGTTAAAAAATCTAAAATATCACGCATGAACAGCAATTAGCTGATGTGAATTAGACCTATGTTCAGCAGTGGACTAGTGGCAGGCTGAAATGATGAAAAAAGTGTGTTAGAAAGCTTAAACACCAGAAAGTCACAGACCCTCCTTTTTTTTTAATTTTGGAGCTCAATTAGGTAATAGTCGTATAATGTCCTATTTCAGTTGCTGACAACTTCGGTGTGGCTACATACGCCATTTATTTATTCGCGCTTACTATTTGGTGGTCACTGAACTGGGGAGATGCAACAGCTTGTCCCTACACTCACGTAGAGGATGTGATTGAAGGTCAGTGTGTCAGAAAACTGACTATTTAAAATTAAACTAATCTGTTTTTTCTATTTAAGGGTTGGTTTTAATTGTATTTAAATATGTAGAATCTGACCACAACGAGAACTAAAAATGAGAATAATGTAAAGCGTAATTGGTGAATATTAAAAGGCGTTACGTGTGGTGGCGGCTTAAGAGAATCTACCACCCCATCTCATCCCGTGGGTGTCGTAAAAATCGACAGAGAGAAATTTTAAACCAGAAGAAGGGCAGCAGCATCTTCCTATAAAATCTTAATAAATAAACTGCAAAATCCCCCCTAAACGAGAGCTACAAACTTTTGTGGCAATCTATGGGGGAGGCATATGTTCAGCGGTGGACTAGTGATAGGCTTAAATGATGACGGTGATGATGAAATAAACTGCTGTTTCCAACCCGCCTGCCAATCGCGGCAACTGTGGCAAAATCCCCCTTAAATGAGAGCAACAAACTTTTGTGGCAATCTACGAGGGAGGCTTATGTTCTGCAGTGGACAATGATGGGCTGATATGATGATGATGATAAAATGGTGGTGGTGGTAGAATTCCTGTGTTGGAATCCGTCTAAGTAGGTACCACCGCAGTGCCCGTTATTCTGCCGTGAAACAGAGGTGTAATAAAATTACTTTTACAGTCTGAAGTGTACTAATAGCGGTACAGGCTACTGACCGTGAAACAGAGGTCGCACGTCCAGCTCGCCATTCACCTATTGTCGAATGTTACGGGCCATCTCTTACCACAAATTGTTAAGCTTAGTTGAAAGTGGTCATCAGGAATATTAGTAATGTTCAGTATTGCTAGTATTCTTAAAAAATAAACTTTCTATTGCAATAATAGAAAATTCAGAAAGCCACAAACAAAGCCGCGAACAACCGTGCCGAAAAATTAAGAAGTTATATCTTATGTTTATACATACATACATACATAAGATCACGACTGTATCCCATAAGGGGTAGTCAGAGACTGGGCACTCACTGCAAAAACAGATGACTGCTACAATCCGCGTTTCACCAAAACAATATAATGCACTTGGTGTGATACCCCGTGGTGAGCCCGTCGCTACCATGCGCTGTTGGGTGCAGAGTGCAGTTTAATTCCTTACCGGCCTTTTACGAGATCCCACTGGATGAGATGGAGTGGAAGTATTCTTTTAACGAGCCGCCGCCACACGGCTCTTAAATTTATCATTGATTTTATTTTATTTGTTTAATAGGAATAGCTAGTTATGCATAAGTTTATAAAATAAATTATTAATATGTTATTAAAAATTTGATTAATGTATAACCCACTACGTTATTCACAGTTTAATTATTATTATTTCTTTCAGGGAAATGTGATATTCGAAAAGCTTTACTAATAACGTTGGCGGAGTTGACCGGTGGCCTACTCGTTTTCAAGTACATTCAGATGTACTGGGCTCTAGAAATTTCAGAGACGCACAAGGATAAAGCCTTGGAAGACTGTAAGGCGGATTTGCAGGTACATGCCATTGCATAGAGGCCTTACTAGGTTTTGACTATTGCCCATTGTGTACTGATTTGGAAATAATGCTAAATTTAATAAAACTGCTTTGCACCTATGGTCACGGGGAGACTGAGGTGACAGATGTCCCGATGTCATAGTTAATCCAGGGTACTTTGAGCTTTTAATTATTATTTTTGGTCCGATCTACGCAAAATGAGCTTACAGTGTCCTGAAGTTTGCAGTGGTATGCTTGGTTTTCGTTTTAATTTTGTTAATTATGGGATCCCAAGCCGGTAGTAATACCCAACCATTTTCTCTATTGAAATTAGAATGTTTTTTATGGGTGCTGTAAAGTACTCCGAAACGTCGATTTATAAATAGTTTAAAAACTAAACGCGATAAAATCCGTAAAGGCTATATTGTTTTATTAAATGTTTAATATTCGCGTAAATATAAGAAATCAATAATGCTAAAGCCTAATGATTTTATGAGTGACGACTTATATATTATTACGAGCTGACCCGCGTGATTATTTCGCACAGTAGTTAGGTTCATTCAGATTCTTTATTGAAATACACAAGAAATCTTACAGTGGGTCGTTGTTAAAAATAAAACAGTTTTTGTAAAAAGTGTCAAAAGAAAACACTACTTTTAAACTATTTGTTTATTTTTCGTCATTAGCACTCACACTTTTGTCTCAACGATTGATTTTTTGATGGTTGGATGGATTGATTGCGTATTAAGGGAGTTATGGCGTACCGACACCTTTGACAAATAAAATCTTTTTCATCTTCTTCAGCTTGTAAGACTCCACTGCTTGGACATAGGCCTCTACAAAGTTTGCACTTAAAAGATTTGCCGTAACTGTAAAGAAGGGGATTGACGATCATGACTCTATACACTTTAGACGCCGCTGCCTATCTCAGTGCAGATTATTTATGTCTAGGACAAAAGTGATGGTTCTTCATAATCATTTCGGCCTGTCTTGGTCCACGGTTGAACATGAGGCCTGAGACCTTCTCCCATAATTGTCCTGATCCACCTGCATCCATCGATTTCCCGCAAAACCGTGCAGGTTGTCGCTCAATCCAGTGGGGAATACACTACCCTCGCCCACGTCGCCCTACACTGCGCTTGCCGGTACGAGTTTGCCACTAGATAACCTTTCTTCCCCTACCGTTATCGGTTTCGAGATGGTTATTTTGCCATTCATCGGAGGTGATGAAATGTTTCTGGCATTTCACTTAGTCGACTTTTACCACACCCACGGGATGAAACGGGATGGCAGACTCTGCCACCGCCATACGGTTTAAAGCATTAAAAGTATTACAACGAATTGATGTGTGTGATTATCGTCATCATCAGTTTAGTCTATCACAAGTCCAATGCTGAACATAGGCCTCCTCCGTAGATTGCCACGAAACAAGGTCCTAGGTCGCCTTCATTCATCGAGTTTCAGCAATACTGTTCAGGTCATTAACCCAAAACTGCGTTTGTCGGTACGAAGTTATCGGGGTATCACCCTACACTACGTTTCTCGGTACGAAATTGCCCCTCGTAAAACCTTTTCTTCCGCAGCAGTTATCGGTTCTGTGAGCTATATGGCCGATCCATTGCCACTTTAGCTTTCTTAGGGCTATGTTCGGTTACTCTACATCTGCCAGCGGATGTCTTCATCTATCGCGCAGAGATATACCAGGCCTCTCTATAGCTCGTTGAGCTTCTTCTGCGGCTTGGAGTAAAATACCACGTCTCGGTTCCGTATATCAGCACTGGAAATACGCACTGGTTGAAGGCTTGTTTTGTTGAGAATCTATTATTCTGTCTCATTAGATGGGTATTGGAAAATTAAAGTTCATTCGTTCAATTAAAGTGCTTCGGAAATGTTGTGGTTTTCTATAGATAGGGGAATAAATTCGCCGGTCTAAAATATGCAGAGCGGTGACATTGAGTAGCGTCTATGATGGAGGCATTGCAACCGCCAATCCGCCTGCCAGGTGTAGCGATTACGGCAAATCCTCTCTTGAGAAATGTCCTTTGTAGTGGACTGAAGACGGCGAAAGCTATATTGTCATTCTTGTTCAAAGTTACTACTAAACGTACTACTGGTTGCGGGTTAGATTTCCGCACGGCAAAAATGTGAGTGTTGTTTACAGATAGTCGATCCGAGTATGGGTGTTTGTGTGTTTGCAATTAAGGTCTGGTCAGAAGAAATCCTAGTGTTTTTTTTTTTGTTTGTGAAATGGTTTTTTGTTTACTATTCCAATAAATAAATAAAATATTGCGTTATGTAAGTTTTCTTTAATGTGTGTAGCTTGTGCTCTAACGGACTGTCAACGGACTGTATTTCGAGTTTTTTTAATTGTATTTGTTATTTCTTTACTTAACATATAATACTAAAACTGTTATTATACTAAATTAATTTTAAAACAATTTCGGGTCTTAGGGCGGATTTCACGTTGAAAATAAACGCGATCAGTTCAAGCTGAACGAAGTTTAAGCGTTTAACTGAGTTCAATGCTACTGTTTGCATTTCACCAACATCAACTGAACGCGATTAAAGCTAAACGCGGTTAAAATTCTGAACGCCCAATTTTCGACGTTCAGCTCTATAAACGCGTTCAGAGAGCAGTCATTGCACAACTATGTAAACACAATAAATATTTTTAATAAGTTTTGTTTATTGTTTGCATACCTATGTGTTTTATGCATAAAAACAGGCTGTTTGATGTCGCAAAATAATAAAACTCGATGTAGTTTTTGTTATAGATTGTGACGATATTTCACGTAAACTTCGTTTTTCTCAACGCGATCAAAATGGAGGCGGTGAAATCGGTTAGACGAAAACCGAGTTCAAATGATACATTTGAACCAAGTTCAGTAAAACGTGGTTTTATTAAACTTGGTTTCCAAAGCGATCGGTGAAATCGGGTCTTAGTGTCAGATGGTGTTGTTCCGTGTGTCAGATGCTTTCTACGATCTTAAAACAGGAGCGATAAATCGAGTTCAGGATTGTGACGTAATGTGAGTGCTTCTACGTTTGCATTAACACATAGGCAACTGACATATGGTGCACATATGACAACTTCTGGTTGTACCGCGGAAGATGTCGCCGGGTAATCGGCAAGAAGGTCATCGAACTACAAATCACATCAAATCTATATAACAAAATTTGGAACTGATGTATTCTATAGTTCGCATTTAGCGATATTGAGAGTTTATTTATTACAGTGTATGTATTATATTATAATTATGTATGCACCAAAAAAAATATCGGCATTTCATTATGATTCGATTTGGACATTTGGTGCTAAATAGAATTTGTCCTTTCACGACAAGGCTGCATTTCTTTAGATGCAAGACCTAGAGTCCGTTAGGGCACATTAAAAAAAGAGCGCGTGCAACTCCGTCCACGTAACAGAAGTGTTTTAAAATTTGATTAGAATAAAAATAAATAAGCATGAATTAACAAAAATATTATACACTGTAACTTACTTTATGTAACCAGTTATTAAGTAATCGATAAATATAAATTAAGAATGATAGTAACATTGCAAATAAACGTTGCACTCATGTTAAACCTTATAGGGAACATTGAATATTTATCCTCAAAGCGCCAAGAAGTCACATTGGTCAGTACCAATGTGACTTCTTAAGCCAGTGCTTATAAATATTTAAAAAATAAACGAGATAAATCCGTAAAAGTTGTTTTATTAAATGTGTAATATTCGCGTAAATATAAGAAATCATCATAAAATAAATTAATTTAAATTCTTTTATATGTTTGTAGGTTCCAGTTATATACGGGGCTATTGTAGAAGGTATAGCTACATGCATGTGTCGACTTACGTCTAAGTCTCTTGGTGATGTGAATCCACGCTTCGCAACAGCTATTGACTCGTTCATTGGAACCTCACTTGTAGTTGCAGGTAATATTATAAATTGTATATTTTATTTATTGTATTTTTATTTATTTTACCATTTTTCGGAGAACTTGGACCTTTTTAATATCTACACGAGTACGCTTATAGATATGGAGGCTACTTATTGTTCCCACATACATATTTGTAGCTTAATTAACAGTTGTTGCAAATAGAGTTAAGTATAAAGTATCAGTACCGCTAGTGTTATTTACAGAAATATAAGCTATTGTTTATAAAATTCAGATGTGTAAATAACTCGTATCCCTGCTGCTATTAAGATATAGATCGACCTTACGATTATCATAGTATTCGTTGAGTAAAGTACTAGTTTCGGATAAGATACCCATTTTTCACTTTCACATTCACATCAAAGGAATATGTAAAGATCTGGTGGTGAAGCGTTTGCCGTGTGGTGGTGCGAGAGAAACTACCACCCTATCTCTTCTCGTGGGTGTTGGAAAAGTCGACAGACGGAAAATAAAAATCAGGAGTTGGGCAGCAGCATCTTCCTGAACCATCTTAATAAATAAACCCCTAAAATGAGAGGTACAAACTTTTGTTGCAATCTGTGGAGGAGGCATATGTTCAGAAGTGGGCTAGTGATAAGCTGAAATGATGATTATAATGGTTAGTGGTGAAGCGTACTTGGACATTTAGTAACTAACTATAAGTTAGTTTACTAGACATGTAATGCGAATTGGCTGGTGGGAAGGCTGGTATTGAAGCTATATAAATACAACAAGTGGCTTAGTCGTTTTAGTTCCTAATTACTATTAGACGGTTCCTGGGTTCTTATCCCTAGCCAGAGCCCACATTTGTGCAAATACACAAATTGTTTGCTTCCGGGCCTGATTGTGTTATGATTGTCCTAGTCTCTCTAACACTGCAACCTAGCCTATCGCATGGGCGTTACATCGGGTGGGTAGGTTATTACGAGCGAGCGCCTCTGGGTTTGTGATAATATCTTCTGCGCAGTTGATAGCTACCGACAGTATTCGGAAGTCGTCGTTGTGGTCGTCAATTGGTCAGAAGAACGTCATTCTTGCCTCGAGGAAGGCGGAGGTGTTTACGGAGCACAGTAATCTCTAGCCTAAGAAATAGTATAAGAAATAATGGCTTTCCAGTTCAGTGATAGCTTTTCGTATGTTTTCTCATGACTCTGTAATTACTATATTTTCGCGTTACGTTACCATATTATAAATACTATCAAGCCTTTGAATTAACTTTTAATATTTAGTTTCGGTTTTTTGTACCATATATCATTTAATATCATTGTATCAAAACATATATCTTTCACTCTCTAACTAATTCACTCACCCAATTCTCATGCACGCGTTCGTGTTCCAGGGGTCCTCACTAGGCACGCGGTATACGTCTACCGCTATCAAGACAATAATGCCAATGCGGATCTTAGCGTATCAATCTTTTGCAAAATCCATTTAGGAAAAGGTACATTACATTAATGTAGTGAAACAATTCAATGTTCACTAACAACAATTTAAAATTCACACACTCCAGTAATTTCGACGCATGTTAAATCGCAACCGACATGTATTTGCATGTCGCCCCTTTTTAGTAACTTAGATGTCATGTTCAGTGTAGATTAGTGAAAACATAAGTAGAACATCACTGGCATGAGAATCCTTTGCTTTTAATTATCATTATTGTCATTTATATATGCAACTATCGCTAAAATGCTATCTGTGGAAAAAAATTAGAACTCTGCCGCGACCTCCGCGAATAGTATGTTTACTGGTTTCTTCAGGTTCATCGTTCATCATCATCATCATTTACGCCTATCACTAGTCCACTGCTGAACACAGACCTTCCCTACAAATTGATACAAAAATTGAAGCTCTTACTGTGGGAGATTTTGCCATAGTTGCCACGCTTGGCAGGCGGGTTGGCAACCGCAGTTTATTTATTCGGATGTTCCAGGAAAATGCTGCTGCCCATCTCTTGGTTTTTATTTTTGCCTCTGTCGACTTTTACAACTACCCACAGTAGATTATCTTAGGCCGCCACCACACGGCGTGTTAGGATTATGTTAAAAACAAATTCAAAATGCACTACTCAAAGTACGTTGTGTTGATAAATAAAAACAAATATATTTTTAACAAAAAAATCTTAAATGTTTTTTTTAGCTTTTGATTACTCCGGTGGATACTTCAACCCGGTATTGGCTACTTCTCTGAAGGCTGGATGCGAAGGTCATACCCTGCTTGAGCACGCTGCTGTATATTGGGTCGGAGCGTGTGCTGGTGCTGTCCTATCTGTCTACCTCTACAAGTTGCCAGTTATCCAGAAGTACGTCAGAGGAACGACGGTCGTCAACGGTGATAGCATTTGGGCTGACAAAGAGGATTAAAGTCGGAAGATAAAATTAGAAATAAGAGAGTCAATGATTCTAGTCAATTATTATCAGGGTTGCAAGGTTGAAGAATCGAAAATGTTGTTTTTTTTTTAATGATTTTGTTAACCTTGATGTTAATGTTAAATAACTGATGTCAACTGAAATAATCTCTGTCGTTTCGAGTTTGTGATATCGTTATGTTTTGAAATAATTTATTTATTTAATTATAAAACTGATTGCTTTGTAATTGTATATAAATGTCGATCAGAAATATAATAAGTGCTACGTAAACAATACATTTTTTTGTCCTCTCTTCAGCCAACTATTCCTTTTACCGTATACATTTTCGGTGATGTAATTGCTGTTAGCCTTCTCGGCTTTTACAGCTTCATCGGATACTGCTTCATCGGATACTGCTTCATCGGATACTGCTTCATCGGATACTGCTTCATCGGATACTACTTCATCGGATACTTCCTTTTACACTGTAGTCCTTCCTAAGCCTTGGTAATAAATCTCCTAGGGTGGGAGAATTTCATCTACTTCAACTTCAGGCTTTAACCCGGTGTAATTAAAATAATTTTGCATCTTCATGAAGCGAAAGTGAATCTTTACCGACATTGTTTCAGTTAAACAATTCAATAATAAGTAATACTGATAATTATAAAATCGGACACTCGGTTATTCAAATAAGGTTTGCCCACAGCGGGATTCAAAACTGTTGTTAACTCTGATGGCGGATTCGCTACCAACTAGGGATGTTGGGTTAAAATTGTGTTATTGTTTTACAGATAAGTTTTAGATTTAGTTACAAAATTACGACAGCTATTTACGCCACAAACATTTATACTTTTTCATAATTTTTTCATCTAAATTCTTCAAAAGAGTTTGTTCGTCGAAATAAAAGCTTAAAAAGAATTTCTTTTTTGACTGACGCTTGAGAATTTGGTTAATTAAAAAGTGCTCAAGTTTCATGTGGACGTTTCAGTGCCGAGTTTTACAGTTCACTGAAAAACCGACGCGTAAAAATGTTGGAATTTTTCATGAAAATATAAATGGTGATAATAATTTTACTCGGCGTTGTAATTAGAAAGGTCACGTCGCGCGCTTCATTGAGTTTCTTTTTTAAACTGTCGTTTATTTTATATATCGTCAATTATTGTGTTGCTACATTTACTTAATATTAAACAAAATGTTTAAACATTTTTAAAGCCAGACAATGACTACATGTATTCATAAATATAAAAATAAAGACAATTTTATAATAAGATTCTTCTTAATCAGCCTAGTAATATTCTGGACAGACCTCTCCCTAAAAAGGAGGATAGCAGTAATCACCACGCTGGCAGGCAGTTTAGCTATCGCCGTACCACATGCCTCGCGTCTTGGACGCTTCAGTCCGTCTTCGGTCTATGTATTATCGTTCTAAGCTGTAAGATTTTCTAGGCTTTCTCAGATGGGGTGGCAGATTTTCATACTCCGCCATCACACGGCATTTTAATTTGAGAAATCAATTTTTTTTTATTGGATTAAGTGACGAAACGAGCAAAACGTTCACCTGATGGTAAGTGTAACGTCTGCACATAGTAAATGCTGTGTCACCTAGAACATTTCTATGTCACACCACACTGCGCCCGTCACCCTGACACACGAGTTCTTAAGTCTCATATGGCCAGTGATTACGCTCTCAGTGCCCTTTAAATCGAAACACTGTAAGGTTTGCACACTACCGCTTCACGGCAGAATAACTGGCCCCGGGGTGGTACCTATCTAGACAAAACAACTATTTCCCGCCATTTATCCGTTATGTTTTAGTCTTTGAATTTTAAAGTGCATTTTTAAATTTTATTGTTAAAAAGGCAAATATGCGATTGAAATCGGCTCAAATATTTTCAGTCTGGAAATGTTAGCGTAAAAGATGTAGCCCGTTCTGGTCAGTGAACACAGAATGCCCGTTAACATAAAACGAGCCTTACGATAACTATTCTAAATCTCTAAATAGTAAAATGCGAAATTTAATAGCATCGCCGTCATTAATAATTCAATCGAAAAAGTTAATTAAGTTGCATTGATAAGAGATTACATTACGTCGCTCTTCAATCTACGACATGGTTTAGAAATGATCGACATTAGAACAGCAAGAAAACCAATTTTGAGAATTATTTTAAAATGGATGTTAACATATATACGTAAGTTGCTTTTAATTACGAGGGTTGGGGTGATTGTTGCATTTGCCAGCTTCGCAAGCAAATCAGCCACTACAGAATAATGTTGTTAGTTAAAGAGGATACTGAAATCCTCTTTATGTCGTCTTTTATGAATGAAATGAAGTGAAGAATTTCTAGGAAGAAATCTTAGGTGGCCGTACAGGTCTCACGTAACACTATACGCCACAGATGAAAGCTGCTGGTAATGATAAAGGTCACCCTGATCGAAGCTTTCCAGAATAATGTCTTTTTTACTGGTGGTAGGAATCCTATGCAATATGATAATGCAATAGTGTAATATGCCTAGGTAGGTATCATCACAGGGTCAGTTATTCTACCATGAAGCAGAAGTGTGCAAGCAATCTTGTGTTTCGGTCTGAAGTGCACTGAAAGCTAGTGTAAGTCACTGGGCATATGAGACTATAGAACTGATGTCTCAGGGGTACCAGCGCAGAAATGATACACAGAAATGTTCCGGGTGACACAGCATTTATGGACGGACGTTACCCTTACCATCAGGTGAACGTGTTGCCCGTTCCGCCTGTTTCTATTATAAAAAAGAAACTATAGTAAAGGGATGCACGTCTAGCTGACGAGTCAGAGTCCAATGAAAATATCTTTAAAAATATTGTACCCTCAGACTGGTGACGGAGTAATTGCGAGAATAGACTTTTTGCGCCATGGATCCCGGGTTCGAATCCTCTACGGGACCAATATTTGTGTGGTCTACAAATAGTTGTTCCGGGTCTGGGTGTTTGTCCATATGGGATTTATGTCTGAGGAATTAACCAACAATATAGGAGTTTACGTTTTACGGGGCACAGTTTTTTGATATATCATCATCATAAAAATATATCAACGAAAGTAAGATATGTCGAATAATAAGATTGCCAATCTATCGGCAAAGAGAGAGGACTATGTTCAGCAGTGGTGAAGTATGCAAAAAACAAAGAATTATTTTTCTAGTGTATTTACAAATATCAGAAACGGAATGCGCGGTGCCTATAGACATTGTCACGGAGAAGATAACAGTCGCTTCGATGAAAAAGCAGACGCCAGCTATAATACCAATGATACCGGACAAGATACCCATAATAACCAGCACGAGAAGACGCGTCGCAACAACAAATCCTCGCAGAGGTATTTACAACTGGTGGTACGGTATGTGGGGGTACACATTTCAAACCCACATTATCCACTACATCGACGTGACCCATTATGAATATTTTACATTTTATGATAGCTATTATTTTCAAGACGCTGAATTGCCCTTTTATGAAAAGGCAAGGAATCTGAGGGTTCCTAAATTACTTCAAGGGGCCAAGGTACCAAAGGGCCAAGTGCCGCAGATATTGAAGAAAATGGTGTCGGAGCCAGAGTTTCACGACGGGAGATTGGCGCAAGCGATGGGCCATCTACCACCATTAAAGTTTCCTGATTACTTTCACGGCTTTGTTGGACAAAAAAAGAAAAAGTAGTTTTGTTGTGTTCAGCTAAAATAATTGAACAGTTATCAATGCTTGAGTGAAAATGTAAAATAGTGATTATTTTAACTTTACGCAAATGATTAGATTATTAAAGGGAGAGATACTGACGCTTGTAAAGTCAGGATAGTCAAGATACTCGTATAAAGTATTACATAGCGATGAAAATGGCGATGATTTTCTTGTGATTGTTTAAAGGGTTGAAAATTTAATTAATTAACTATAATTAATTATGTTGCATACAATGCATGTGATATATTAAATAACAATATTGAATAGTACATTAATTTTAATCCATCACGATATTGTTCGCTCCATAGATTATACAGTACATGTGGTGGTCTCGCATATTCAGACAGTGTACAAATATATATGATGTATGTATAAGTAATGACTAGCTGTACCCAGCGGTTTGACTTCTTCTCGGTAATCTTCGGTCCTAAGCGTATAGCTCCTTAAGGAAATAGCAAGAAGCTTTACAAACTTCCTAAACAGAGAGTAATTTAATAAATGAAAATAAAATTTAATCGGTTTAATATTTTCTAAGCCCTTCCAAAAATGTAAACACCCAGATTTATCATAATAGTATAAGGATACGTTTATGTGTTTTATATATATAATCCATGCGAAGTAATGAATTTGATGCCTTTAGAATCTTGTAACAATGTAATAAGGTACAATTTTTATCAATTGCTTATTGAGCATTGCATGTGAGTGTACCGTACACAAAATAAATTAATTTTTATTGCTCGAGTTCGAACCAATCCATTCATTTAATTGAAAAACTGATATTGTTGTGCATTTTTCAGATAATTGAATTATTGAAAGTCCCGGCTGTTTTTACATATTGGCAATATACCAATTTATATATTTAAATAATAAAAATATTGGGCGGTTCATTTCTTAGGCAGTTTTTAGTTGTTTTTTCAATGTAAGGAAGTGTCGAGACAATCAAATCTTTCATCTGATGATAATCGTCTGCCCATAACAAATGCTGTGTCATCCAGAACATTTCTGGGTCCACATGCCGCTTGTCACCCTGACACAGCGGTTCTTAAGTCCCATATGCCCAGTAATTACACTAGCTGTCAGTACCTACCCTTTAAACCGAAACACAGTAATGTTTGCACACTACTGCTTAACGGCAGAATAACTGGCTCTAGGGTACTACCTACCTAGACGAATTTCTGCATAGGAATCCTAACACCAGTAATTACTGTGTGGCACCACAGTTCACAGGTCACAGTTATCAGTGCTCTTCAGGGCCAAAGCACAGTAATGTTTTCATAGTACTACTTGGTTGTTGACCGCGGTAGCTTCCTACTAAACTTAATACTTGTATACATTTCCGTCAGTTGACTTCTACAAAACCCATGGGATAAAGAAAACTGTCTAACGCCACCACCTAACGTCGATTCGTTGTGCATGTGAAATGAATGTACGTAAAACGCCCCGTGAAGAAATGAGCCGTATGGTGGCGGCTCGTTAAAAGAATACTACCACTCCATCTCATCCAATAGATCTCGTAAAAGGCGAGTAAGGGAATTAAACTGCACTGTGCATCCAACAGCGCATGGTGGCGATGGGCTCACCACCTATAATTCTGAGTGCATTATATTGTTTTGGTGAAACGTGGATTGTGGCAATCATCTGTCTTTGCAGTGAGTGCCCAGTCTCTGACTATCCCTTATGGGATAAAGTCGTGATCTTATGTATGTATGTATAAAACATCCCCACGACTCAAGAAACATCCTAATGTGGGACCAGGTTTAAAAAAAAACGAATTTAATAAATAGCAAATTCATGTATATGTTTACAGGATGAAATGTTCAAGAAAGGACTATTTATATTAAATGTTCCGTCTACCCTTTGTATTGTTATACCAATGTTTAAAAATTACACCGGTTGCCGATGAATTAAGATGCAGCATTTGTTTAAAGGCATGTTTGTGTTTGCGTATGTGTGTCTTTTTACTTGATGGCACTGGCTTCATTTATGTTACTGACTTGTTTGCACACAACCAACAGCGTGCGTTTAATGCTCTATATCTGTTTAAGGTACGAGTATGTTGCAGTCTGTTGATCGTAACGCTAAATCATTCGGTCCTCTTGTGAAATGCATGTGTTTTGTTACACAAGGACCGTATAAGCTTTCCATTAAAATAACAATATTGAACGTCTCATGGCGTGAGATAGTGCTTTATACCCGACATGTCAAGGTCAAGCGATTCGGCACTCTTCAAATGCCTCTATCACAATTATATTGCACTTATATGCTGATTTGAATAGACTCATATCAAGAAAACACTATAATTAATTCTTTAAAATTATTTTTAAAATTCATCTAATATTGCTACTTTCAAAAGAAAAAACAGTTTAAAAAAATTGTCTTAGACGTCCGGATTTTTTTAGGGATGTGTCAAGATAACTCTCGAAAAAACTGACGTATCGAGATCGGGTTTTTTTATCGTGTCCATATCAAAAGTCTAGCAGTAGTAGTTATTAAGAAAAATATTTTTTCTTATTGTTTTCACCTGAAATGGAAATGACTCGAAATAATTGAATCTCAATACAGTTTTTTTAAGAGTTAAATGAGCATCATGAGACGTTCATGCCAGCTTCCATCCTTCCATCCTTTCGATTTCTGAGAGAGTCTTGGAACCAGGAAGAGTCCGTAAAGTTACACCAGTACGAGGCGGACTTCTACATCATCGAAACATTTGTTACGCCTCAGACGTGCAGGTTTCCTTCACTGTGGTGGCGGCAACAATTTCAGTGGTACTAGGAATCGACCCCAGATCACTCGCGTATTATGAAACTTTAAGCTAACTCTACGCATGAAACTCTGAGCTAATACGGCTACTTTTTAGATTTTAAAGAACGAAGTTGTAATATTTGAGCGCCGAATGTTTAGTCGTAAATATTAATAAAAAAATAGAATTATATACATCCAATAATATTAAGGAAATAAAGTAATAAATTTAACGGGAGGATTGAGATGTTTGACATCCTGATTTCATAGTTAATCCGGGTACTTTCAGCTTTAAAAAGCTTTCCTTCCGTGACTATGGGTGATGTAAATCACTCAAAACGTCGAGTTGTAAATTGTAAACAAACACGCGAGAAAAACCGTAAATTCAGTTTTAATCACGTAAATATAAGAAATCATTTTCGTTTGAGCGTTACAGTGGGTGCGGGTAAGTTAGTACCAGTGAGTGCCTTTGCTTTCACCCACACATTTGAGACATTATAATAATAGATGCCCGAGATTTCGTCCGCGTGGATGAAGGTTTTTTAAATATCCCGTGACAACTATTTGATTTTCCGGGATAAAAAGTATCCTATGTTCGTCTCCAGGATACAAGCTATATCCGTGCCAAATTTCGTCAAGATCGGTTCAGCGGTTGAACCGTGAAAAGGTAACAAACAAAGACAGATGGACAGAAAAGGGTTACTTTCGCATTTATAATATTAGTATGGATTTTCCACGGCTCAACCGTTAAACCGATCTTGAAGAAATTCGACACAGAGTAATTTTAAAAAACCTAAATTCACGCGGAAGCAGCCGCGGGCTTAAGATAGTATATCTATATTTTTTAGAACATTATGTATCGTCTTAAATGTGAAGAAAACTATTTATTCTCCGTCTTATTATTTTTAATGAAATTGCCTTATGACTGCTTTTCAGATAGTCAGTTCAGAGTTTGTCAGAAAGAACGGGTGATTGATGAGTCGGAGGAATGTTCTAATTAGAATATTTTCTAAGAATAATTATAAAATTAAATGAAATTCATCATTAATGTAGTAGTAAAGGTTATTAATGATACTAATGATAATAAATTTATACTAAAATCACTTTAAAAATGTATTTAAAGTCGTGTCTACAAAAACTTACATGTTAGATTAAAATAACATCACAATATTTACTGACTAAGAAAGTAGAGGTATAAACGACCACGTGGCCTAGTGGAAAAGTCCTGGTTTCGTTTCCCAGCCGAAGTCAACGTTTGTGCAGAAACACAAATTAAGGTCGGTGTATGTTTAACTTATGCCTGTAAAACGTTTCACGATACAGAAGTGGTTTCGTTTTTTTTTAAAGAACAAAATTACATTGTATTGAAAAAAAATCGAAGAGCTTCTTTGCTGGTTCTCACTTCTTTGCAGGTTGTTATTTTTCAAACCCGCGTTGATTTCGACGCTCATAATCGAGTTTCAAACAAGCTTAAATTGAATAATAAAGTTTAGACTTTGACTTTGACTGATCTAAACTTCGTGAAAGCGTACATTCCGAAGAATTAAAGCTTAATAAGATTATTTTACCCAGACTGCTGAGAATTTGGTTAATGTTAATTGAAAAGTTCGAGACTTTTATTTGGTCTCTGTTCTCCGAAAAATAAATATAAAGTAGAAAAAACCACAGTGTTGAAATTGAAAGTGGATATGGAATCCGTCTATGAAGTTATTCTGTCGTGAAGCAGTAGTGTGCAAACATTACTGTTTCGGTCTGAAGGGCACTAAAAGCTAGTGTGATTACTGGGCGGATGAGACTGACGAACGATATCTCATGGTAACGGGCGCAGAGTGGCGCGACACAGAAATGTTCGGGGTGACACTGCATTTGTTATGGGGAGCCTTGCTCTTACCATCAGGTGAATGTTTTGCTCGTCTCGTCACTTTCTCATTTAAAAAAGATAAGTTTATTCAGAACAATTTATTAATGTATTAATAAATGATGATTTATGATGTAACACTAAGTTACAAACCAACAAAACCTCTTAAGCAAACCTATATGTATTAGAAATAAGAAAAACATCGAGAACTTTTAAATAATTCCAATACTGGAAATATAACTACAACATTGGTTGCACTGGATACAGTAATTTAAAATAACCTTAGCCTAGAATAGAAGATTAATCACTCTAACTATTAATAAAACGCTATTAAGATAAAAACATAATTTAAATATTGATGTTCGCCAAGACTTTAATACTCGTATCTTGAAAACAGCCATTGGATCGTTGTTTACTCTGCTCAAAGAATCCTTTTGCAAGGATATTCATTTAATTCAAATTTATATAATTTTCTAGTAATGTAACTTGTTTACTGGTGGTAGGATTCCTATGCAGGAATCCGTCTAGGTAGGTACCACTCCAGTGCCAGCATTACTGTAGTGTGCAAACATTACTGTGTTTCGGTTTGAAGGGCACTGTGAGCTAGCGTAATCACTGAGCATATGAGACTTAAGAACTGATGTCTCAGGGTGACGGGCGCATTGTGGTGTCACACTGTTCTGGGTAACATAGCATTTGTTATGGGCAGATGTTGCACTTATCATCAGGTGAACGCTTTGCTCGTTCCGTCACTTTTATTAAAAAAAAATACCTTCAAACGGCCTTTGCATAAGTTTCGTTCATAATCATTATCTTGTCCATTGTTGAACGAGCACTTTCACCAAGTTTTGAGAGTTTGCTGTAATCACCACATTATGTGGTGGTACTGGCGAAACCAGTTCCTGAAACCCTTGTTAAGAGTAGCCTGTATAAAGCAGTGAGCTAATAAGAGACTGTTGACGAAGAAGAAAGGCGGTTAAAGTGCGGTTTCCAGTCCCCTGCCAAACGTAGGAAACAGGTGCGGCATATTTTTTATCTTAGGTGAATCCAACAGTAATTAATACATAGACAATTAATAGATTTAATAGATCCCAATTTAAGTTACAATCCCAGCTGACTGGTGGTAGTAGCATAGGAAATGCAGGAATCCGTTTAGGTACGTACCATCCCAGGGCCAGTTATTCCGCCATGAAGTAGTATGCAAACATTACTGGGTTTCGGTCTGAAGAGCAGGAAAGCTAGTGTAATAAATGAGCCCGTGGGACTTAAGAACTGATGACGCAGAGTGACACAGCATCTGTTATGGGCAGACGTTGCACTTACCATCAGATGAACGTTTTGCTCGTCTCATCACGACTTGCTCTAGATTGTTTTTATTCATAGATTGGCGGAATGTTTTTTGTTTTTTCTATTGAATAAAACAAATATGTTAGTATATTTTAGTTAAGTAAATCAAAAAAACAATTACAGAGTTATTATCATCATCATCATCATATCATTGGTCGTGTGAAGGCGGCTTAAGAGAATCTACCATCCGATCCCATCCCGTGGGTGTCGTAAAAGCTGACAGAGGGAAATTAAAACCAGGAGATGGGCAGCAGCATCTTCCTGGAACATCTGAATAAATAAACTGCGGTTACCAATCCGCCTGCCAAGCGTGGCAACTATAGCAAAATCCCTCCAACATGAGACCTTCAAACTTTTGTGGCTATCTATGGGGGAGACATATGTTCAGCAGTGGACTTGTGATAGGCTGAAACGACGAAACGCGATAAATTCCGTAATATCTAGTTTTATTGAAATCTGTAGTATTCGCGTCTTTGCGCGCTAAATTAAAAAAAAATCTGAGAGCTGCATCCTCGTATTTATCTGTCTACATTATAAAATGTTTAGAAGTTAGTTAGTCTAAGGATCACCACTTAACTCCAAGCTCCCCCTTCGCGTACTCATTATTCCCTCGTCGACAAACGTCGCTTTTCCTAACGAGTCCTCCAGACGCTGCCTTACCTAAGATTTATATTCATAAACGAAAAAATAATCCAAATGTTTCAAAGTTCTTTTCAAATATTGCTGTAAAATTAAGAAAAATTAGAACGCTGTTATTGAAGCTGTTAAAGCTGTTCCTATATATAACACTAAGTGACGCCCGCAACTTCTTTTTGAAAACCCGTGGGAACTATTTGATTTACCGGGATAAAAAGTATCCTTTGCCCGTCTCTAGAATGCAAGCTATCTCTGTGCCGAATATCATTAGGATCGGTTCAACGGTTGAATGGTGAATAGGTAACAAACCGACAGAGTGACAGAGACAGTTACTTTCGCATTTAGAATGTTACGAGTACCTAGTATGGATAATAACGAATTCTTTTTACAGGCAGACCGATTAATTCCTTTAAATCAATGTTCTATGTAATATTTTTTAGTGTAAAAAAGTGTTTAGAATTATATATAAATATTATACTAATATAAAATCTGTAAAAAAAGTGTTTACAATTAACAAACGAATGTTATCAAATTGTTGACCGACTCTAAAATATAATATTAGATTTTTACACAACACGTTAAACAAAGCTAAGAAATAATTCTTTAATGCTTAAAAACCTTCTAAAGAATCAAAAATATTAGTAACAATGAACATAAATGAAATGAAAATGGTTCAATCATATTCTGATCCATAAAAATGACTTTTTAAAATTTATAATAATTATTTTTAAAGTTACTTTTAGTAACTTACTAGTTGTATTAATATACACAGAGGCCACTCACATAGCCCACTCTACGCCCTCGCGGGAGACGAGTGACGAACCACGTCGCCGCCATATTGGTACGGGTCGAAAGATTTTTACACCACATTGCGTTCCTACAGTACAGTGACAGAATTATATATTATGGTGTTATTCTGTACGAATAAAGGCTGTCCGTAGAATACCTTAGTCGCCTTACGATACCTTGGTAGGAAAGAGGAAATACACTTTAATATTAATATAAATATTCACTATATATGTAAGACGTATTCAGCTACAACTATACAATTTTTCATACGCTTCTTTTTCTGCTTTTTAATCATTATCCACCTTTTACTGGTTTAATTTTGAGAATGCCTACATTTCAATAATTTAAAGTGTATAAAAAATTCCTCTTCACTGACGTCTGAGAATTTGGTTAGTTAAAAAGTTCTTAAGTTTTACGTGGTCTTTTCCCCTTGTAAATGAAACTGTAATGAAAATTTTAACGTAATGGAAACTCAAGACTTCTGTTTTATATTTTCTATTTAAATTATAGCAACATTCTTGTGATCATTAGAAAAGCAAGTGCAGTTTGCATAAGAACCGACTACTACAATTATTAACTACAATTGACAGGTGATAAGCGATGATAGATAAATTTTCTCATTTGTTAAATTTAGCGCATCGGAACATTTCCATGATTAGATGAAAATAATTTGCTAATTTACAAATCATCATCATCATCATCATTTCAGCCTATGACTAGTCCACTGCTGAACATAGGCCTCCCCCATAGATTGCCACAAAAGTTTGTAGCTCTCATTTTGGTGGGATTTTGCCATAGTTGCCACGCTTGGCAGGCGGGTTGGCAACCGCAGTTTATTTATTCAGATGTTCCAGAAAGATGCTGGACCATCTGATTTAAATTTTCCCTCTGTCGACTTTTACGATTGCGACTACCACACGGCGAAACATATTACAATTACTATAAGCTATTCCAACCATAACTATTCGAGTCAATTTAACAAGTAACGAGAAAGCCAAGACAAACGACTTGTAGTTGTAGATAATCCCCTGTAATAAATGTGGTCTTTGCAAAGGACGTTTCAAACAGAGTTAAGTCCAGTCACAATAATGCCCCTATAAATTTTAGCTTACAAACCGTTAAGCGCGACGCATAAGAGCTACTTCCAGACAACTCTACCGAAATTTTGGATCATTTTGATATCTTAAGCATTTATTTTAAGACATTGTCTTGTGAACAATAACTATATAAGCTACCAATAAGACTTTACTGAGATATTTTTTTGATAACCTGTCACGCGAATTAGTTCGCGTGTCACGCTTAGACACTAATATAACTAATGTTCAATACATTCGTATGGTATTGACGACACGTGGCCTCGTAAAAAAAAAGTAAAAGTAAAGTTTCAGCTTATAAATGACCCACTGCTGAGCACAGGCCTCCTCTCATTTCTGAGAGGCTTTTGGAGCTAGAAAGAATCCGCCACGCTGCTCCAATGCGGGTTGGCGGATTGCACATGTCTTCGAAATATTTTTTATTTCTCAGAAATGTAGGTTTACTACCGATGTTTTCCTTTCATCGCCAAGCACGTGGTAAATCAGCACTTAAAATTGCAATTTAAATTTTAGTGGTGACGGCACCGGGAATTTACCCCAGGTCACTCGCGTACTATGAAATTTAAAGCGAGCGCCTAGCCCCTGAGCTACCACGGCCTAGCAGTGGGTTCGAATGGCAGTCGGAACCAACATCTGTGCAAAAACAGAAATTGTTGGTTTCCCGGGTCTGGTTGTGTTGTGGTTGCCAATGTGTATCATGACACTGCATCCTAGCTGCTCAGTTGATATTCGACAGTATTCGGTAGTTGACGCCGTGGTCTAAAATCAGTAGGGAGGACATTATTATCATCGTGGTATTAACTAAACAGACAGAGTTTGGACTACACAAAGTACATCATATAAATAAATTTATTAAATAAGTTACCTCTTCATCAGCCTGATAATGGTCCACTGCTGAACAGAGCCCTTTCCCAAAAAGTGAGGTTTTGCCGTTATCACCACGCTGACGAGCGGACTGGTATCGCAGTACGCAGTCAGCTCACATTTTACACACTGCTAATCCCCCCGTCGGTCTGTGTACTTTCAGTCTGGCTATTTACAAGATGGTCATTCCTTCATCCGTTGAATCACATACTCGTAGCTACCATGTGATTTTACAGGCAATTATTATCTTTATTCGGCTCTTACGACACCCACGGAATGGTTTTTCTGGAAACGGAAATTTTGATGGTGGTAGGAATTCTATACAGGAATCCGTCTAGGTAGGTACCACTCTAGTTATTCTGCCGTGAAACGGTAGTGCGTGAAGCTAGTGGTGTTACTGGGCATACGATACTGAAGAACTGATGTCTCAGAGTGACGGGCGCAGTGTAGTGACACACAGAAATGTTCTGGGTGACACAGCATTTTTCATAGGCAGACGTTGCACTCTCCATCAGATGAACGTTTTGCTCCTCTCTTCTCTTTTTCGAATAAAAAATAAATAGAACGGCAAATTTTCTTACGCCACCAGCACACGGATAAAAAATGTTTTACTAAAAAGGGTTACCACGATATGAAATAATATGTGGTATTAACTATTGGTATTATATCTAATTTTAAACGAGCCGTTGTAGATCAGGGACTACACCCTCGCCCTTAACTGCCATTGTATGCTAGTGACCGGAATCCGGTCCCCGGTGACGGCACCTATGAAATTGTTCTACAACTGATTTACCACGTTCTCAGAGGCTCAAGGAAAACATCGTGAAGAAAACTTACATCCGTCAAGGACATGTGAAGTCTGCCAAGCGCACTGAGGAAACGTGGCAGACTCATTCTATTATTAACATATTTAAGACCCTATTAACGAACCACTGCTAATGGCCGATAGGTGTCCGGCAGAGTAGAATAGACCTACCTCTTTCCTACTGAAGTGTCGTAAGAGGCGACTAAGGTATTGTACGGACAGCCTTTACTCGTGCAGAATAACACCATAATATACAATGCTGTCACAATTCTGCTCGTGAGAACGCAATGGGATTAAGAATTAGTAACAAGTTTTTTGACTTTTACCGGAATGCGGCGACGTGGTTCGCCACCCGTCACATCTCGTTTCCCGCGGGGGCGAAAGTTGGGCTACTTGTATGGTATGTATGTGTCGATGTGTATACTAAGTAAGGTCTACTAATAGGCACGGCCCTATCGGACAAATCTACAATTTTGAGGCTTCTTGAAAAGATAGATATCTTTTCGGTGTTTTTTGAACTTTATTAAGTTAGTATCTAATGTATAAATCAGCAAGGAATCTTAGGTGTGAAATTATGTTAGATAATTTGTTATTTTTTTTTTAAATAATTGTAACATAATGACGACAAATATTTGCGTTATCTCACTGTATTAAATAAATAGAATCGTATATTAAATCGTCCTCCTTTAATAAGTTGCCAGCTTTAAGACATTTGCAACTGGCAGGTAGGGAAGATAATAGAGTAATAAATTAAGTCTCTTTGTAAACAAGAAAGCCTTTGATAACTCTGTTACGTTTCAGTCTCAAACGCTTAAGTGCCAAGTATTGTATTCGGGCTTCATAGTAAATAAAAAAAAACATAATTGTGTACCAAAATTAAAGAAGGGTCTGACTCATTTTTTCCGCTAAGAAATTGAAATATTTTTAGGAAAACCCCCGAGACGTAAAAACAACGTACAGACGTTGAATGTAATACATTAAGAAAGAATGTGTGTACGACAACTTATGAATGTGTGTGCCTCAAGCAAAGTGACACGTATAGACAGAGAGAAAAGTTAAAACTCAAATTAAAGTTTCACGAAAGATTGAAATAGTAGTAGAGATATACGACCAAATCGCTACATTGTCAGAGTATCTGTCTACTACACTGCGGATCATGGATTAGAATCCTTAACAAATTGTTCGTTTTCTGTTCTGGTTTTTGCCTTTTGGATTGTCGCCGTGTTTCTGACACTGCGTCCTAGCCTACTTCAGATCTTATCGTACTACGCTCGGATATGTACGAACGAGTGCGTGCCACACTGTACAGTTTGCGCGTACACTTATTACATTATATTATTTCCTGCGTAGTATTTAGTAGTTGTTGCCGTTAAAAATTTGTCTGGAGACCAATAATTCCAAAAAATATTAAATGTATTTCTGAACACGAAGTGGAAAAAAGTAGAAATAAAACTGTACAAACCAGATGAAGCAAATACTGTAATGCGTACATTGCGCTAACTGCCACACACTGTTAACTATACATTGCTTCGCCAAACACTATAAAAACTGCCCTCCAAATTGAAGTAACTGACCGTGCCGAGGCTGGCCCCCTTGGGCACCCTCGAGTCAGTTACTGTCGCGCACAGGACGACAGTCCAAGCCGAGCTCCCCTCTCGCGGGTCCTAGCGCCAGTCATCCATAAATAAAGGTTTCGGTTAATCGCGCTCATCGTTCAATCCGCCACCTTTCAATCCGGCGAAGCTGTGAAAGCCTTCGGCTAACAGTGACAATAAAAAAAACATAAAATAGAAAATATGAACACCAAAATACATTTGGGTGTTACCCTTTCAGATTATAAATGTGATGATTTCTTATATTTACGCGAACACTACACATTTAAATGAAACTAATTTTACGGATTTTATCGCGTTTAAGCGATTGTGTCAAGCTAGATTGTGAATGTGGTCTCTCTTACATGGCAAAGAACACATAGCTGACGTGAAGCATCGTCGTTCTAGGAAGTCTGCAGTCTGTGACCATGTTCTGGATCACCCCAACCATTGCATCAGATTTGATAAACCACAGATCCTTGCCAAAGAACACCGATTCCTACCAAGGATGATTTGCGAGGCTATTGAAATCAGAAAACGTCCTAATTTCAATAGGAGAAGATGGATTGGGTATTGCTATCAGCTTGGGATCCAATAATAAATAAAATTAAATCAAAAGCCAAGCATACCACTGCAAGACTTCAAGGACACAGTTAGCTCCTTCTGCGTAGGATCGGACCAAAAATAATAATTGAAAGCTAAAGGTACCCCAGGTCAACTATGACGTCAGGACATCTGTCACCAGTCCTCCCGGGACCATGGGTGCTGTAAAGCACTCGAAACGTCGGGTTATAAATGTGAATCTAAAAAATTTGAGCTCTGAATATTTGAGATTAGCAAGCTGAAGTGGCAACGGGTCGGCCACATAGCTCGTAGTACCGATAATCGTTGGGGAAGTAAGGTTCTGGAGAGGCAACCTCGTATTGGCAAGCGCAGGGTCGGGCGATCCCCCACTAAATGGAGCGACGACCTGCACGGTTTTGCAGGAATTGATGGTTGCATGGGGTTCAGGACCATGTTTTGTGGCACTCTATGGTAAGGCCTACGTTTCAACAGCGAACTAAGTCAGGCTGAAGTGAATTTGAAGTCGTTAAATTATCAGAAGGATGAAGAACAGGGATGAGTTTCCCTATGTGGACAAGAACAGCCTGGTAGTCTTTTCCCCAGTCCATTTCCCTCAAAAAATGTGGGTAACGTGTCCAGCACCATAACTTTTCTTTAATGAATACTAGGAAATGCTATTAACATAACTAATTCCTGTTAACCACCACAACTAAGCTAATACGTTTGTGCTAAGCGATGGTTCACGACAATAGCGCAATATGGTCCGATTCTGTACCCGAGTATCCCGAATCTGCACTCTAAACCTCTAGGTTAATGGCGCTTCTAGACTGTTAATTATAGATAAATAAATAAACTATTCAATATACACCTTTTAAACTGAAAACCGTGTGAATCGGGGTTCAGTCGTCGGCAATAGCGTTTAGAGAGTCATTGGATACCGTGTAGAGATATGATTAAGGTGTAAATGGCTGGCACTTGCATTTTTTATAGGAGAAAGTGAAGTGAAAGTGCTACACAGCGTTTGTTACACTTGCCGTCAAGTGTAACAAATGCTGTGTCACCCAAAACGATTCTGTGTACCACATTGCGCCCGTCCGTCGGAGATATCAGAACATTAAAAAAATTATATGAATTCGGAATCATTTTAACTTATTAGTCGCGTCACGTTACAACGTAGTGCGCTGGAGCGTCGCTTCAATTTCTCTACTAGATTTAGATTTTACGAAATACGACCGCAGCATAATAATGCTCTTGCGACTGTGTTATTATCACCGTGAAATTAGAATTTCGCTATGACGTGTATGGCACTTGCAGCTGTATGTGGAACATTTGCTGGTACATTACAGATTAACTTTAAGAACCGATGGAAGGTTTTCTATGAGGGAATCCGCCTGGGTAGGTACCACCCCAAGGCCAGTTATTCCGGGAAGCAGTAGTGTGCAAATATTACTGTGTTTCGGTTTGAAGGGCACTGAGAGCTAGCGTAATCACTGGGCATAGAGACTTAATAACTGATGTCTCGGGGTGACAGGCGCAGTTTGGTGCTACACAGAAATAGTCTGAGTAATACAGCCTCTGTTATGGGCAGACGTTGCACCTACCATCAGGTTATCGTTTTGCTTGTCTCGTCACTTTATCAAAAAAAAAAAAGATCTGCCGTCAAGCAGTAGTATGCAAATATTACTGTTTTTCGGTTGGCATGGTGCTGTTAGCTAGTGTAATTACTCGGCATATTAGACTTAAGAACTGATCTCAGGATGACGATCGCAGTGTGGTGATACACAGATGTGTTCTGGGTGACACAGAATTTGTTTTTGCACTTACCATTAGGTGAACGATTTCCTGGTTTGTACCCTACTATAAAAAAGGTGGGTACTACACGTAGCTAGAACCGCAGTGGATGTTGGAGTTGAGTCCTACAGTGCCATGCGACCTAACTCGACTCCGTGGTAAATTCAGGCGTCGATGGTGTGACGACATTGTGTCCACAGCTGGCCATAGCCGGTTGGCCATAGCGCGGGATAGAGAGGAATGACAAAAGTTGCAGAGGCCTTTACCAAAAAATTGATACCTAATTTACTATAAATAAATTAGTTGACTGCGTAGCGTAGTGGTCAGAGTACCTGACTTATACGTCGCTGGTCCCGGGTCCGAAACCCAACCGGAACCAAAATTGTACAAAATAATAAATTGTTGGTTTTCGGGTCTGCTTGTGTTGTGTATGAGAAATCTCAGTGTGCGGCATCAACAGCATTTTATACCTATTTTACTTTAGAAAAATTATTAATTATTTTTTAAGTTAAATTGTTATTATTATTAATTTATTACAGTCCAAGTGAATGTACTCTAATTTAAGTTTGCATTTATTATTATTTAATTATTATAATGTCACTTTGATAATTATTTTGTTATGTTTATATAATTGTTTGTTGGTTGGTTGTTGTGTTGTTATGTTTATATAATTTGTATAATTGTTTTCAATGCACGTATAGATTTAAAACATGTTTTTTGAGAATTATGATTTCTATTATGATTACATTAGTTAAGTCATCGACGACCGCGTGGCCTAGTGGTCAGAGTACGCCGCGGGTCCTGGGTTCGAATCCCAGCCGGAGCCAACATTTGTGCTAAAACACAAATTTTTGGTTTTCGGGTCTGGTGGTGTTGTGATTGTCCCCGTGTTTCTGACACTGCATCCTAGCCTATCTCCGATCTTATCGCATCAGCGTTACATCGGGCGCGCGTAGGTAGGGACGAGTGAGTGCCTCTGTGTTTGCGCGTACACTCGTGACACCGTAATATCTCATGCGCAGTTGCTGGCTCCCAACATTCGGATTCGGAAGTTGTCGCCGTGATTGAAATCGGCTAGGAGGACACCAGTTAAGGCAACGATAAAAAATTACTTTCACAGTAATAATTTTTTTTAAACTGTTGTTTTCAGTTACATTCTTAAACAGTTGGTCCGGATGTAATGTATATCGAGATAATATTCACTTAAGATCTAGTTTCAATGAAAATATTCTTCCTCTCTGTCACTTGACTGAGTCATAATAATTGTACACCATTTTCGATAATTTTTAATAAAATAAAACTGTTGATCCAGTGCCTAATAAAAATAATTCGAAAGCTTCGAGAGTGAATTCACTTCAGTTCGAATTCGTTCAAACAAGGTAATGTGTAGCCACTCTTTCTAACAGCATTTAGTTTAAGAGGACCAGAATACGTAATGTTCTTGAATGCATTCGACGCTATATACACCGAAGCGATGCTTTCCTGATATTTATTATCGCTGCGACACCATATTCAGAATAACGAAAATAATTAATGTTTCCTATAAAATAAGTGTTTGCGTTTCACAATTGTTTACATGATTATAATTATACGGGACTAGCTGATGTTCTCGACTTCGTCGCGTGGATATAGGTTTCTTAAGAATCCCGTGGGAGCTATCTGATTTTTGGGATAAAATGTATCCTGTGGTATACAGGAATAAAGGTCCTATGTCAGTTTCCAAGATGCAAGCTATCTCTGTGTCAAATTTCGCCAAGATCCGTCCAGAGGTCTAACCTTGATAAGGTCACAAACAAACGCGAGTAAAAAAGTAAAAAAAGTTAAATAAACATCATTTTAAACTGGGCTACAGATAAATACACATTGTAGCCCATGCGTCACATATGTAACATCAAATTGGAAGTAAATGAATAGTATTGGAATACGAAAACTAGATAAATACAATTTATCAAACTGAAGTACATTTATATATATTTATATTAAATTGTGTGATCAATTTTAAAACATTTGCCTTTGTTAAACAAAAGTAAAGTAACAGCCTAAAACGTCCCACTGCTGAGCACAGGCCTCCACTCATTTCTGAGAGGGTTTTGGAGCCGGTTTGGCGGTTTGGCGGTCTTCACATGTCTTAGAATTATTTATTATTCCTCAGACATGCAGGTTTCCCCACGATGTTTTCCTTCAACGCCGATCACGTGGTAAAATCGTTACTTAAAACTAAAATTTTAGTAGTGCCGGCACCGGGAATCGAACCGAGGTCACTCGCGTACTACGAAATTTAAAGCCTTAGCCTAGCCCCTGACCTACCACGGCCTGTGGTATGGTGCACTACACTTGCCTATGGTAAAATTGTTAGTCCATTGTTGGGTTTGCAAACTTCACAAGCGTAGAAAGTAGCAGCGTCGTTAGATGCTGGCATATTAATGGCAAATAATTCGTTTCCCCAGCTTTTACAGGAAGTTGTTGCAGCGTAGAAGTACAGTTATTTCGCTTACAGAAATTAGTAATTTATCAGTATGAACATCTCGAAACTCTAAATAATAAAAAAAGTAAAGTAAAGTTTCAGACTATAAATGTCCCACTGCTGAGCACAGGCCTCCTCTCATTCCTGAGAGGGTTTTGGAGCTAGGAAGAATCCGCCACGCTGCACCAATGCGGGTTGGCGGAATTCACATGTCATCGAAATATTTCTATTCCTCGGACATGCAGGTTTCCTCACGATGTTTTCCTTCACCGCTAAGCACGTGGTAAATCGGCACTTAAAATTGTAGAACAATATTAGAGGTGCTGGCACCGGGGATCGAACCCAGGTTACTCGCTTACTATGAAATCAAAGGCGAGCACCAGGCCCCTGAGCTACCACGGCTCTAAATAATGTAATATTATATTCTTTTTATATATTTCACCGTTTTAAAACTTAACAATTGAGTTCAAAACACAATGCGTTTAAACATGTCTTTACAAATGGACCATATCCATGTCGTCTGTCAAGTATATGTGACGACAGGAGCTAATAACAAACCGACGTGATACGTCCACATACGTGACGATTGGTAGCGATAGGTTTAAATGTGCAATCTAAAGTCTACATCATTTTCTTATAAGTTGACTGGTAGAGAAAACCTATAGTCCTTGTGTCTGCTTTTCGTTGCCTCGTTTAAAATAAGTTATTGGAAGGCTGTAATAAAACTGAAAGTTTATCGGTAATGGTGATGTGAACCAAATTCTTAGTGCAACTAATGTGCGTTAAAGGTAATGCTTATGCAATTTTAAGATCCTCATTGATAGCATATCGAATAAAATCTCTATATCATTTACTGTTTAAGTAAACAAAAGTTTTGATTATGTCTGAAAGATTTTTTTATGGATGGAAGTGTCGAAACTAGCAAATCGCTCAAATGATGGTAAGTGTCACCCGAATCATTTTTGTGTGGCACCACACTGCGCTAGTCACCCTGAGATATTATTGCCCACGATGTTATTTCACACGAAACACAGTAATGTCTGGACTTGATGACAATATACGAGTACACAGCATTGCAGTAGACATCCGACTAGTAGGGTATATACCCCAGGGCCAGATATTCTGCCGTGAAGGAGTAGTGTGCAAACATTACTGTGTTTCGGTTTGAAGGGCACTGTGAGGTAGCGTAATCACTGGGCATATGAGACTTAAGAACTTATGTCTCAGGGTGATAGGCACAGTGTGGTGTCAGCATATGTCATGCAGCATTTTTTATGGGCAGACGTTGCACTTACTATCAGGTTAACGTTTTGCTCGTTTCATAACTTTATCCAATTAAAAAAAAGACAGATTCCTGCACAGGAATCCTACCGCCAGTAAATCGACTCACTAAATGGACTTCCCATATATTCAGATACATTTAATCACAAGAATTGATACAGAACTGTGACATTTGAAAACGTTTAAACATTGCAACTCGCTGCGGTTGTGTACTTGACCAAACTAGGTCGAGGCTCGAGCACGTACCGATTTTGAGAATTTTCAATTTATTTGTGGAGGTTTTTGCATCAAAGAAATAGTTCCCGTACATCAAATCACTATATTGGTCAACTACTGAATGATTTTTGACTCTTGGTCTTTCTCTTTCTCGTTAAATAGTCAAATTAATTTACATTTTACGATTCCCGGTGCCGGCACAACTAAAATTTTTATTTGCAATTTTAAGTGCTTATTTACTACGTGCTCGGCGGTGAAGGAAAACATCGTGAACCTGCATGTCTGAGAAATAATAAATATTTCGAAGATATGTGCAGTCCGCCAACCCGCATTGGAGCAGCGTGGCGGATTCTTCATAGCTCCAAAACCCTCTCAGGAATGAGAGGTGGCCTGTGCTCAGCAGTGGGACATTTATAGGCTGAAACTTTACTTTACTTCTTTACTTTCTTCTTTCATTAGCCGATAGGCAGAGTAGAATAGCACCTATCTCTTTCCTATCGACTAAAGTATGTACAATACTTTAGTCGACGTATCTCATCGCATCCGCTCTTATCACATGAGTGTTACATTGCGCGCGGCAAGGAAACGTGTGTGTATCTCTTAAATATTGAAAAATTATGATAAACATATCGAAATGAAAATATAATTTTGCAAACCTTTCGTTTTTTTAATGGACAGTGACACGAGCAAATCGTTTATCTGATAGTAAATGCAATGTGTGCCCATAACAGTAGTGTAGTGTTATCAGAGAACAAGTTCTGTGTTGCACCGTACTGTGAACGTCATCCCAAGACATCGGTTCTTAAGTCTCATATGCCCAGTGATTACGCTACACCCTTCAAACCGAAACATTAAAGACATTAAAGACATTTATTCCGACACTTCCATCTACACATATAATACATGGTACACATAACTTAAGGTATACATAATACAAAAAAAAATTAAAGAAAAATAACAATGTAAACGAAAAAAAATCTGTTTATGTGTGCGGTGATGAAGCGGCGGAAGGGACCGTGTCAGCATAAGCCGCGGAATCGCAACGCTGATTTTCAGTCGGCCCCAAAATACAGTAAGGACGGCAACAGTAAGAGAGTTAATGTTCGTTATTTTAATTTTAAAGAGTTACTTTAAAAAGTAAGTAAGTAAGTTTAAGTAATTTAAAACAAAAACAGTGCTAAATTATCTATGAAATAAAGTGTGGGATACGAACTATATATATTAGTCTAAACTTCTACATTGCTACTATGAACAATGTAAAAGTGTACATTTGCTATGTTCTTACTATGTGTGCAAAATGATAAAAATAAAAATAAAAATAATTCCCTGTGTAACGCTTTTTAACTACATGTGAGACGCATGCAAAATAGTGTAAGCTAATGACTATATTTTAATGATTTCTATAATTTATAATTAATAGTGATTAAAATATTAATGATTTAGTATATATTTACGAATGGTTTTTGAATTGAAAACACAGTAATGTTTGCCCACTATTGCTTCACGGCATAGTGTGGTGGAGTAGATACTACTTAGATGGATTACTGCATAGTCCTACCAGCAGTAAAAGTACAACAATGGATGGACATTGTTATAGTAAAGTCACAGTTTTAGTGAAGCAGAATATTTAATTTATGTGCCGAGTGGTAGCGGCATAAGAGAATCTACCACCCCATATCGTCCCGTGGGTGTCGTAAAAGTCGACAAAGGAAAGTTTGAAACCAGGAGATGGGCAGCAATGTCTTCCTGGAACATCAAAATAAACAAACTGCGGTTGCCAACCCGCCTGTCAAGTGTGGCAACTACGGCAAAATCACCACATATGCTGGTAGTGGGTCAATTTGGAACAGGGCAACGAAACCAAAGGGGCCAACCGCTGGCCGTCTTTATGGATAAAGTGGAACATTTTTAAGATGAACTCTTTCTTCAAGAAGCGGTCCCACAGAAAGTGGACCTGGATCAGCCCGGACGGTTCTACTAAAAATGATGCCACATTAAACTTAAACATTAGGCCAGAGACCTCTCGTTCGGTCAAGTGTAAGCTCCGTCCATCTCGATTCCTTATCCAAAACCCTCCCGCTTCCAGATCTAATTCCATAATCGCTTTCAGTGCCTAGATGATTGCGTTACAGTGGACGATATCAACGAGAGGCTCGTGGAAACTGTTCAGGCGGTGGGGCAAAGGTTTGCAAGATCGCCGTAAATAAAGATCCAGAAGCTTTCCGATCACCCTCTCAGACTCATGGAGGCTAGGCGTGAAATGAAGCCTACAGTCCTCAACTGACGCGTCAGCATACCGGCAACGAAACAGACAGATCTCCCAATGCATGCGGTGGTGCCTAAGCAACTTCACTACTACAGCCCGTATTGAAGAAGCGATTAAGCGAAACCAGGACTCCAATGTCTTTGCCAGGGAACTGTCTGCCGGGAAGAGCCAACTGACGAAGTTGAGGACCGAGAGCGGTGGCGTCATTTCCGCTGGACCAGAGATGTTGAGGGAGATCAAGAGATTTTATAGACAGCTGCAGCATAGATTAGCAAGCCGAAGTGGCAATGGGTCGGCCATATAGCTTGTAGAACTGATAACCGTTGGAGAAGAAAGGTTCTCGAGTGACAACCTTGCACCGGCAAACGCAGTGTAGGGCGACCTGCACGGTTTTTCGGGAAGTCGATGGATGCAGGTGGCTCAGGACCGTGTTTTGTGGCCATCTATGGGGAAGGCCCATGTTCAACAGTGGACTAAAATAGGCTGAAATGATGATGATATTTTAAATATCTTGATTTTTGTCATACAGAAGGAGAAAATATTTAGGATCGATTACAATACGATAGGGCAAGCGAATTTATATTAATAGTAGGCAGAATTTCATGAATTAACAGAGTGGAATTTCAATATAACCGTAACGTTGTCGATGATAGCCGGCTGAAAAGGCTGAACGTCAGTTCAGGACAATGTACAAATATTTCAATAAAATAACGAACTTGCTGTAAATACATAACAAAGTTGATTAAATGGGGCTTGTAAAGAAATACACTATTATGGCTTAGTTTACACACAGTTACATACATACTAATAATAGGAGTAAACTCGACTAAAATGACTTCTACGCCGGAAGTACCGGGACAGTAATCTCAGTAATAGATTTTCGGGTCTGGTTATTTTGAGAATTGTGAAATTTGTCTGTTAAACGCTTTCACGGTACAGGGGAAAACTTAGAGTGGGACATCGTGTTTCTAAATACAAAACTATTGCTACAGCGTTTCGTATAGTTACTGATGGGATCTGGATATCTGTTTCAAAATACTGGTCAGTAGTTCTGTCTTTTTTGGATAAATTAAACCCACTGCAAATGCTGCAAAATGACAAGCGCTAGCCATTTATTATCATAAATTCAATGGTAATTAAAAGGACAGTAGATATTGTTTGTGCAAGAAAATTACCTGATCTGTTGAAGCTAGCTTAAAAATACTTTTAAATCTTAGATAGTAGAGTATCCTAAATTCTACGCTGTGGGTCCTGTGCCCAAACTGAACCAACTTTGGTGCAAAAATATAAATTGTTCGCTTTTTAGTCTGAGTGTGTCGTGATTGTCCCTGAGTCATCGACACTGCATTCTAACCAACCATCGTATCGCTCGACATGCCTCGTGGTCTCTGCGTGCAATTATTTTACTATAATATATCCTGCGCTGTTGACAGCCAACGACGGTGTTTAAAATAAGTAGTCATTGTTGAAATCAGCCTTCCTCCTGACCGTATAAAAGTAATAATAATAATCATCATCATCATCATTTCAGCCTATCACTAGTCCACTGCAGAACATAGGCCTCCCCCACAGATTGCCACTATACTTTGTAGCTCTCATTTTGGGGTGATTTTGCCACAGTTGCCACGCTTGTCAGGCGGGTTGGCAATCGCAGTTTTTTTATTCAGGTGTTCCAGGAAGATGCTGCTGCCCATCTCCTGGTTTTCATTTTCCCTCTGTCGACTTTTACGACACCCACGGGATGTGATGGGGCGTTAGATTCTCTGAAGCCGCCACCTTTGTGGTGACAAAAATAATATAATCATATAAATATACAATTACTTTCTCAAGCATCGCTTCTACGCTTCTAGAGCATACATACGTAATGCTGTGTTTAACGAGTTATCCATACTTATATTATAAATTAATGAGGAAATTAACTTTCTCTGTTCCGCTGTCTGTTGGTTACTTTTTCACAGTTAACCCGTTGTAGGAATCTTGACGAAATTCGTGACAAAAGATAGCTTCAATCTGGAGACGGACGTAAGATACTTTTTATTCCGAAAAATCATAGAGTCTCCACCGTATTTTTAAATCCACGCGGACGTAGTCGCGAACTTCATCTAGTCTATTCAAATAAATAAAATTGAAGGGTCTGTTTGTAATAACATAATAACAGCTTCTTACTCAATGCTTATGAAAGTATATACGGTGCTTATAAGAGAAAAAAAAGTTTGAAATGTTTTGTCTATATGTATGTTTGTTCCGGTATGTGTTTTGACGGTACTTTCACTGATATTATAGCGAGCTACTTTAATTTTAGAAAAAATAGTAGGGTTTCGCACAAACAAATTAAAACCCCCAATCTGACTCAAATAAGGAAGTATATGTATGTATATCATCGATCGGGATCGGCTATATTACGCGGGTGAAACCGCGGGGCCCAGCTAGTTATAAATACTTAGGAAAATACGCAATGCGGAAAACTTTGCAGTAACTAACTGTAATTTCTAAATGTGTTTTCGGTAACTAAACCTAACATCAATTAATGTTGTTTAGATTATTAGCTAGAGGAAAAACAAGTTATATTTAAATAAGCGCTCTTGTTTTATGTACCATTTAAAAAAAAGTAAAGTAAAGTAACAGCCTATTACGGTGACAGCGCTGAGCACAGGCCTCCTCTCATTTTTGAAAGGGTTTTGGAGCCGGGAACAGTCCGCCACGATGCTCCATTGCGGGTCGGCGGACTTCACATGTCTCCAAAATATTTTTATTCCTGCGACATGCATGGTTTCCTCACGATGTTGGCGGTTGGTCGGTTGGCGCAGTGGCTAAGCCCTTGGCTTCTGCGCCGCGGGTCGCGGGTTCGATTCCCGCACGGGACAGATATTTGTATGGCCTACATATAGTTGTTCCGGGTCTGGGTGTTTGTGCATGTGGAATTTGTGTCTGTAAAACGCACCCACGACACAGGAGAAATCCTACTGTGGGGCTTCGTTTTTAAAAAAAAAAAAGATGTTTTCCTTCACAACTGAGCACGTGGTAAATCAGCATTTAAAATTGCAGAACAATTTTAAAACTGTCACTATACTGCTCGTGGAAACGCAAAGGGGAGCAATAATTTCTTGACTCGTACTAAAATGGAGGCGACGTGGTCACGTCTCGTTGTCCGCGGGGGCAAAAAGTGGTTTATAGGTGTGGTCTCTGCCTACCCCTTATGGGAAAAAGGCGTGACTGTATGTATGTGTGTAAAATATACAGACCTGTGACGGACATCAAAATCTAAGGTGCGAATTGTCTGGTACTGCGGCACCCAATCCGCCAGCTAAGGGTGGTAGTTACGGTAAATATTCCTTTCTATGCCCAGCAGTGGATTATTAACAGGCTGAGGATGATCATGATAAAGGTTTTCCCCATCCCGTCTTTCAAATCCTGTACTTTTTTATTTGCTACATGTATAATACTCTGTTTTAGCAGTTTCTAATGAGTAGGAATTTAATGTTAAACGTTGTCTATTGTAAAAAACAGCAAATTCTGACATTATTTGCTAATACACAATTATCCCAGAACGACTATCTGTAGGTCATACAAACATTTCGTCGGTACGAGAATCAAGCTCGCCACTGCGTCAACTGAGCCGAGTTACAGAAAGGTCTGTATTGATGATGACATGCGTCACTTGTGTGGTACTGCTTAGATTTAGAGGAGAGATTATAGTGGTTTACCTGCTTGAGTTTGCAATACAGTTATCACCATCATCATTTTAGCTTATCACTAGTCTACTTTTGAGCTTATTCCTCTCCCATAGATTACCAGTAAGGCTTGTAGCACTTTGGGGGACATTGCCTTAGTTGCCAAGCTAGGCAGACGGGTTGGCAACCGCAGTTTATTTATTCAGATGTTACAGGATGACTCTGCTGCCCATCTCCTCGTTTTCATTTTCTTTCTGACGAATTTTACGACACCCATGGGATGAGATGTGGTAGTAGATTCTCTTAAACCGCCACCATAGGGCCAGTTATACGAATATAGTATTGAATATGTAGCTCTCGTTTTGGGGGGATTTTGCCATAGTTGCCACACTTGGCAGACGGGTTGGCAACCGCAGTTTATTTAATCAGATGTTCCAGCAAGATGCTGCTGCCCATCTCCTGGTTTTCATTTTCCCTCTGTCGACTTTTACGACACCCACGGGATGAGATGGGGTGGTAGATTCTCTTAGGCCGCTACCACACGGCCATTGAATGTGTCGGCCATGAATCTATTTATATATATTATTTATACCTAATGTTTTATGACTGAGATAAATTTAAAAGAATCACAAACAAGAGGACACCTGCGAAGTTTCTATCATCTGTTTCTTCTCCGTCAAAAGATACGAAAAGGTGTTAAATTGTAATAGATTTTTTTTATTTAATCTGTATTGTTCTCATTATTTTAATTTCAAAATCATAGTAACAAAGTCGTCGGTGCCATCTAAAGTTTGTGGTATTATATTGAATATATAATTAACTACATGTTGTGTTTAATAGGGATAATTAGACCCGACCATCCTTCTAAATGAATGGTAATATGCCAGAACAACAAACCCTTGTCATTTAATCTTGACAGTTTTAAGTTGTATGTAACAAAACGGAGATGACAAGTTATAATGAATCATTATAATTGTATTCATAACACTTTTCTGTGATGTTATTTTTGTGGTCTTATAATTAAGGAATATCTTTTGAAATGATATTTTATGAGATAAAGCTTCATTGATATTTACAGCTATTATCATGGATAATTGTTTTGAGTTTGAGTTAAATTCGAAAGTCTCTCTGTACCTCTTCCTGTTTGTTACCTTTTAACGGCTCAACCGTTGAACCGATAGCTTGCGTCTTGGAGACGGTAAGTACTCTATATCCGTCACCAGTATGCAAGCTATGTTTGTGAACAATGACGTCACGATCGGTATAGCGGTTGAACCGTGAAAAGGTAACAAACAGACAAATGGACAAAGAGAGTTACTTTAGTGTTCATAATAAAAAAAAATAAAGTTTCTGCCTACAAACACAAGCAAAAGCACAGGCCTCCTCTCATTTCTGAGAGGGTTCTTTAGAGCTAGGAAGAATCCATCCGCTACGTAATATTTTTTATTTCTCAGACATGGAGGTTTCCTCACGATGTTTTCCTTCACCGCCGAGCACGTGGTAAATCAGCATTTTTGGAGTCGAGAAGAGTTCGCCACGAGGCTCCAGTTAGCGTAATTACAGGGAGTACTAAGGGACTTACGAATAGGTGTTTCGGTGCGGTGCCAGATTTATGCTCAGAAATCATAGTACCGGTAAGCTAAGTTTGCAGTCTAAGAATATATGTAATAAGCTGTACTACATACATACAGTCCCGCCTTTTTCCTATTTAAGAGGTAAGCATAGGACACGTACAGAGACACATGCACTTTATATCGAATGGTAGGTATGTCAGCATTAGTGCCTATATATTTGCGCGTACACTTGTGACACTATAATATATCCTGTGTAGCAGATAGCTTCCGACAGTAATACGTATATAATATGCAATGCTCTGTTTTAATTATTTATATGATTTATATTTATAGTTAGTAAGTTATATTATATTATAAGAAATAGAAATATAAAACAAATACTGCAATGCAGTAGACTGTAGGAGCTAGAATTGAATCAACCCGTCCTCAGTCAACGTAAAGCTGGTATAAATGAATATTTGATCGAGTTCACCCGAAAGAAAAACAAGGAAAATTGAAACAAAAGAACTTGTTGTTGAGACTATTACGTTGTGCAATGAAGCAAATGATGCTATGCAAATTATACTAATATCTGTTTATGTAAAAATCAGCAGATGGGTTTGATGGACTTATTCCACTATTTTTAGTATTATTTATTTATTTCAGTATTCACTTTACACAATAACTTCAGAAATACTAAAGTATTTATAGACATCTGTTTTGAAACGCGGTGGAAATGGGTTTCCTTACATTTTTTCATTTCCTATTTAGAAAACTAACATTAAACCTTTACAGAAAACTTTATTTCTAAAAATCTCGGTTGACGCTGTGACTAATATGGTGTCTTCTACGCTGTGGGTCCCGGGTTTGATTTCCGTACGGGGTGAATATTTGTATAACGTACAGTTGTTCCGGATTGTTCCTGACTGCGTGATAAACGCATGTTTATAAAAAAAGAATAAAAACTCGTATCATTTTAGTCTAGGACAGCGGTTCATAAGATTTTCTGCAATTGACAATTCGCGAACCCTGACATTTTTCTGCGTAACACACCACCATTCGATATAAAGTAGAAGATCTATAAAAGTGTAGCAGTGTATTTACTTCCCAAACGGTTTTACTGGTGGTAGGATTCCTATGCAGGAATCCGTCTAGGTAGGTACCACCCCAGGGCCAGTTATTCTACCGTGAAGCAGTACTGCGTTTCGGTCTGAAGGGCACTGAGAGCTAGCGTAATCACTGAGCATATGCGACTTAAGAACTTATGTCTGGTGGTGATGGGCACAGTGTGGTGACACACGCACAATTTTTCTGGGTTACACAGCATATGTTATGGGCAGACGTTGCACTTACCATCAGGTGAACGATTTGCTCGTTTCATCACTTTTTCCAATAAAAATAAAATAAAAAAAAACGTTCGCGGAACACCTATTTAGATTCAACGGTGCAGCCAAGTTCTATAAGTATTTTTTAGATCATAGTTATTGTTAAATGTAACCAATTCAACAACTGTTAATATGTCGTCGTATTTTTTGCCAACTCCAATATTCGTGAAATACACAAGTTACACTGAGATTACATGGATACATAGTCACGTCTCGTTCCCATTGGGGTAGGCAGAGACATCTTTTCACTTGGTAAGAGAATCTATCACCCCATCTCATCCCGTGGGTGTCGTAAAAGTCGACAGAAGATGGGCAGCAGCATCTTCCTGGAACATCTGAATAAATAAACTGCGATGAAACGATGATGACTACTTTTGAACTTACTAAAAGAATTTCAACCCCTCAGAAAGCCAAAAAGTGGGCCACGTGTGTGGCCCCTGCCTACCACTAATATAGGACAAAGGCGTTACTGTATGTATGTTAAAAAATATTCAGTCTAATTGAAAACGTCTTTCTTTTTAGAAGTCGGTTAAAAATGAGTTTTAATTAAACGATTAATTACTGGTATAGGTTATCACTCTGAAGATGAAGATGATGAAGGGGCTAGGCGCTCGCTTTAAATTTCATAGTACGCGAGTGACCTGGGTTCGATTCCCGGTGCCAGCACCACCAAAATTGTTAATTGCAATTTTAAGTGCTGATTTACCACGTGCTCGGCGGTGAAGGAAAATATCTAGAGGGACCTGCATGTCTGAGAAATAAAAAATATTCCGAAGACATGTGCAGTCCGCCAACCCGCATTGAATCATTGTTGGGGACTCTTCCCAGCTCCAAAACCCTCTCAGAAATGAGAGGAGGCCTGTGCTCAGCGATGTCACCGTAATAGGCTGTTACTTTACTTTACTTTTTTTAAAATGGTTCATAAAACAAGAGCGCTTATTTAAATAGTACTTGTTTTTCCTCTAGCTAATAATCTAAACAACATTAATTGATGTTAGGTTTAGTAACCGAAAACACATTAAAAATTACAGTTAGTTACTTCAAAGTTTTCCGCATTGCGTATTTTCCTAAATATTTATAACTAGCTGGGCCCCGCGGTTTCACCCGCGTAAAATAGCCGACATATACTTCCTTATTTGAGTCGGATTGGGGGTTTTAATTTGTTTGTGCGAAACCCTACTATTTTTTCTAAACTTAAAGTAGCTCGCTATAATATCAGTGTAGTCAGAAGTACCGTCAAAATCCGTCCAACCATTTTGGAGATTAGCCGAAAGATTTAAAACTTTTTTTTCTCTTATAAGCACCGTATATACTTTCATAAGCATTGAGTAAAAAGCTGTTATTTTGTTATTACAAACAGACACTTCTATTTTATTTATTTGAATAGACTAGCTGAAGTTCGCGACTACGTCCGCGTGGATTTAATAGTGCGGTGGAGACTCTTTGATCTTTCGGAATAAAAAGTATCTTATGTCCGTCTCCAGATTGAAGCTATCTCTGTCACGAATTTCGTCATGATCCCTACAACGGGTTAGCTGTGAAAAGGTAACCAACAGACAGCGGAACAGAGAAAGTCAGTTTCGTCATTAACTTATAATATAAGTATGGATAACTCGTAAAACACAGCATTGTATGCTCTAGAAGCGTAGAAGCGATGCTCGATACTTTTCTTTTTACTTTACTCTGTAAAGATTAACTAGGCGAGATATAAACTATGATTGGTTAATATATAAAAGGCTAGTGAATTCCAATTTAAATTTCGTGAATTAACGAAGAGGAATTTCAATATAACCGTAATATTGTCAACGGCAGCCCGCTGAAAAGGCTGAAAGTCAATTTAGGTCAACGTACAAATATTTCAATTAAATTACGGGCTCGCTGTAAATAAATAACGAAGCCGATGCGATCGGGTCTTGATTAAATTCGTTATTTTGATATTTTCGGATCGCCAGCTGTGCATCTCTGTGACGAATTTCCTATGCTCGCTTTCCCAGCACGAAACTAGAACAATGATGATGTTCTGTGATGTTCTCCTAGCCGATTTCGACCACGGCGACAACTGCCGACTACTGTCGAGAGCCATCTACTGCGCAGGAGATATTATAGTGCCACAAGTGTACGAGCAAACACAGAGGCACTCACGCGTCCCAACCTACCCGCGCCCGATGTAACGCTGATGCGATAGGATCGGAGGTAGGCTAGGATGCAGTGTCAGAAACACGGGGACAATCACAACACAACCAGACCCGAAAACTAACAGTTTATGTTTTAGCACAAATGTTGGCTCCGGCTGGGATTCGAACCCAGGACCCGCGGCTTAGAAGTCAGGTACTCTGACCACCGGCCACACGGTGAACCAAAATGATGTTAACTAGATAAAGTTGACAGACAAATGTGAAAATCGACAACCCGAAACGGAACTCTGTGACGCACCGAGCAGATCTACGTTTCGCAGACTTTTTTTATGGTAATAATTCGCTGAGGTCCATAGACATAAATATCAACCCTCGATGAAGAATCAAAAAAAAAGTTATTTATATGTTCATTTGAAAATTGTCGTTTTTAAATATTTCAGTCATTCGTAATTATCAGAACTGACTTTCATGTAAAAAATCACTAAAATAATAATTGTTAAATTTAAAGTACTTAAAGGAATTTTATATAATACTATAAATATAAATATTCCTGTGGGGTACCTTCAGCTTTTAATTATTATTCCTTGTCCGATCTACGCAGAAAGAGCTTACTGTGTCTTGAAGTCTTGCAGTGGTATGCTTGGTTTTTGATTTAATTTTATTAATTATAGGATCCCAAGCTGGTGGTAATACCCAACCATCTTCTCTATTAAAATTAGGATGTTTTTTAATTTCAATAGCCTCGCGAATCATCCTTGGTAGGAATCGGTGTTTTTTTGCGAGGATTTGTGGTTTATCAAATCTGATGTAATGGTTGGGATGATCCAGAACATGGTCACAGACTGCAGACTTCCTAGAGCGACGATGCTTCACGTCAGCTATATGTTCTTTTACGCGGGTTTTAACTGATCTTTTTGTTTGCCCTATGTAAGAGAGACCACATTCACAATCCAGCTTGTATACTCCTGCATCTTGTAGAGGGATGTTACACTTGACAGATGGTAAAAACTGACTTATCTTCTTAGGCGGCTTGAAAAATGTTCTTATGGAAGCCCGCTTCAAGATATAGCCAATCTTGTCCGTGACTCCTCTGACATATGGTAGGACTGCAGGTACACGCTCGACTGTGGCCGGCTTCACTCGGTCACTGCGACGAAGGCGAGGAACCCGAAGCTTGTTGTCTTGCAAAACTTGCTTGACATGCTGAAGCTCGGCGGCCAGGTGTTTACTGTCACAGATCCCTTGTGCTCTCTGAAACAAAGATTTGCCCACGGTAGCTAGCTGTGAAGGATGGTGGTGAGATTCACCGTTTAAGTACCTATTTGTATGGGTCTTTTTCCTATACACAGTGTGACTCAAGGTGTTATTAGGATTTCTAATTATTAAAACATCTAGAAAAGCTAAACAGTTATTTGTCTCTAACTCCATTGTAAATTGTATTTTAGAATTTATGGAGTTAAGGTGGTCTAAAAATGCAGTTACTTTATCAGAAGGTGGTATTGTGAAAGTATCATCTACGTACCGCTTGTAGAACCTTGGATTTACTGGAGAAGTACGGAGGGCTTTCTCCTCAAAGTCTTCCATGAAGATGTCAGCAACAATGGGAGATACTGGGGAGCCCATCGCCACACCATCTACTTGCCGGTAGTATTGCTCCTTCCACAATAGGTAGCCAGATGTTAGGCAATGTCTGAGTAATTCTGCATGTTCTACTGGCATGTTGTTCTCTGTTAGCTTCCTAGTTACAATTGAGATGCAGTCTTCAACAGGTAGGCATGTAAATAACGACTGGACATCAAAACTGACCATAGTTTCATTGTCAGTAAGATGTAGGTCTTTTATCTCACTGACAAAATGGTAGGAATCCTTTGTGTGTGCTCTTGTGTGTCCTCTAAGTGGGGAGAGTATTTTAGCCACATGTTGAGCCAATCTGTAAGTTGGTGAATCGATTTGACTCACTATTGGACGTAGCGGAGCATTGAGTTTGTGTATTTTGGGTAACCCATACAACTTCGGTGGTTTGGCACAAGAAGGTACTATCGAATTTACGTCTAGATTTAATTTCTCGGCGTGTTTCTTTATTAGATCGCTACACATGTGGCACTATGACTTATGGAAGTTAACCATTTCAGTCATTGCGTGACCATGGCTACTGTAAAGTTCTCGAAATGTAGGGCTCTAAATAGTTAAAATAAATGAATAAATTATAAATTTTTTACCGATACTATTGTTGTGAACCGGAAAATCTATAGATAAATTCTTCATTAAATATATTAAAAGTTAAATTGTGTTAATTTTTATGATATTCACGTCCTAGTAACAACACTATTCTTAGATTTTATTTTGTTCATATCAAATACACAGCACATACTGCAAAAAGACAACAGCGATGGCTATTTTCCATCGTTAAATCGCTGCATTGTACAAGAAAATTACCAACACTATTGTTGCTTGCTGCAGTAATTATACGGCAGAATAAATCTTCGATAAAAGTAATGTACTCGTAAATAACTTTTCGATACCCTATCGCCGATGTTGTATGCACAAAGCTAAACCGCATTATAAAGAATAAGAAAAAAATCGTGTTATGTTATGTATGTAACTTAAAATATTGCGTTATCCAATGCTAATAAATTAATATTTCTACTGTTTTACTGGTAGAGAATCAAGTTAGAACGAAATAAACTTTTATTTTTTTATTTTTGATAAAGTGACGTAACGAGCAAAACGTTCACCTGATGATAAGTGCAACGTTTGCCCATAAAAAATGCTGTGAGACACCACACTGCGCCCGTCACCCTGAGACATTACTTCTTAAGTCTTTTTAAAGCTAAGTGATTACGCTAGCTCTCAGTGCTCTTCAAACCGAAACACAGTAATGAATGCACACGCTTTGCTTTACGGCAGAATGACTGGCCCTAGGGTGGTACCTACCTAGACGAATTCCTGCATAGAAATCCTACCACCAGATGTGTAAAAGAACTCTTACTCTGCACTTGCCTAACCCAATGGCTACTAAATTTAAGTATTTTTTATGTAATTTATAAATGACAATATGTAATATGGCATTGAAAAAAAAAAATAAAGAACCCAGTGTTTCTTGCCGGTTTCTTCTCTAAGAAGGTCTTATTTTTTGAAATTCATAATTCATAAGAGCTTTAAAAAAACGCGATAAAATCCGAAAAGTTAGTTTCATTTAAATGCGTAGTGTTCGACTTTTACTTTGAATACTAAAACATTAGTCTAGAAAAAGATTCTGGAGTTATATTCAGTATTTTTCTGATCTTAATGTATATAAAACAGACATAATATTATAGGTTCCAGATATAACTATTTAACTAATAAAATAATTTGTGATAGATTCCATTAAGCGAGATTACGGTTAGAGGGGGTGTTATTTCATTAAAGCTTCATTATGGTCTTTAATTGAATTTCGCCGTTTAATATAACCGATAGAAACTGTAGATAGATACTCGTATGGAGGTTATGCCATTACATGATTACTAAATTATTGAATTATTTGTTTATTATAACTGAATACTTAAGTTTTAAATATTAGTAAGATCAGTACGCTTAGCAATCACCGCGTGGTAGCGGCTTAAGAGAATCTACCACCCCATCTCATCCCGTGGGTGTCGTTAAAGTCAATCAATCAATCCATATACTCTTTATTGTACAACAATACAAAAATAAAGACTAAGTACTGTATTTAAGTTAAGTTACAAAAGTTACTAAACTACTAAGTTACTATCACTTCCAGACAACCTTAGCGCAGAGAACTGATACCGCGAAATGGAAAATCAGAAAAAGAGGGTGGTGTACTCTAAACCATATAAATTCATAAAAAAAAACTAGATGATAACATCTCATATAAAAAGCGACAGAATAAGGTAAAGGATTAAGAACAAACAGAATTCTAATATGAGTGAAAACATGAGTTAAATATCCAAGTAATGAGCTCTAAGAAAGAGAGCTACAGGCTTTAGTAGCAATATTTTTTTTTTATTTATTCCAACAAAAGATTACGAAAATATTACAAATTTCTTCCTCGCCAAACTATAATCATTGATAGTCTGAAATGAGATCGAAGATTATCTAAATCATGTAGAGTTTATTAATGTAGTATGTAGTAAACTAAATAAAAGTAACGCCACCTACAGAATATGTCCCACTGCCGTCCATAAGGCTCCTATTATTTTACTGGTGGTAGGATTTCTAAGTAGCTATCACCGCAGGGTCAGTTGTTTTGCCGTGAAATAGTAGTGTGCAAACATTGCTGTGTTTTGGTCTGTGGAGCACTGAGGGCTAGTGTAATTACTGTGCATATAAGACTTGGGAACTTATGTCTCAGGATGACAGGCACTTGTGCCACACAGAGGTGTTCTGGATGACACAGCATTTGTTATCAGCGGACGTTGCACTTACCATCAGGGGATCGTGGTTTTACTTGGAGTTGGTTTTACTCGTGTCTTCACCTTCTCCTATAAACAAATGTTTGATGTTCATAGTGACGGGTGCAGTTCAGGGTTACCTAGACGGTGTTTAGCAGGTACTTCTAGATCTAACCGCAACTGTTATAGGTACGTCTTTTTCCCGTATAAGGGGGTAGGCAACTTTTATCCCTCGCAGGAAACGAGACGTGACGGGTGGGAAACCACGTTGCCGCCATTTTGGTACTAGTCAAAAATTTCTTACTCCCCATTGCGTACTCACGAGCAGTTTAGTGACAGCATTGAATATTATGGTATTATTCTGCGCAAATAAAGGCTGTCCGTACAAAACCTTAGTAGCCTCTTACGTCACCGCGGTAGAAAAGAGGAAGAACGAAGACGGTAAAGGCACAGGCACGGTAAGGTACTATCAGGTAAAGGACTGGATGGTCGTCTCGTTATTTACTGGCAGTATTAAAAATGTTGTATAGGGTTTTGGAGCTGGAAAGAGTCTGCCACGTTCCTCGACAGTGGTTTAGATTTTGCATGATCTTGAAATTATTTAGGTATTTTTTTTAGCAGAAAGAGACGAGACGAGCAAAACGTTCACCTGATGGTTAGTGCAACGTCCGTCCATAACAAATGCTGTGTCAACCAGAACATTTCTGTGTGGCTCCACCATGCCCGTTCCCCTGAGACATCAGTTCTTAAGTTTCATATTCCCAATGATTACTCTAGTTCTCAGTGCCTTTCAGACCGAAACGCGGTTATATTTGCATACAACTGCTTCTCAGCAGACCGCCCTGCGGTGGTACTTACCTAGACCTAGACGGACTCCTGCACAAAAACTCTACCACCAGTAGAAACCTAAAAGAAGTGTATTGTTTTAAAATAACATAGTAAATTTCTCAATATTCATGCGTACACACTTGCATTTGTAGTAATGGACGGAATCCTCTCTATGCAGGCTCAACAGTATGGAGGTATGCAGGTATGGTTACGATTTCTCCCTTAAACTCAAATCAACCGTAAAAATCGCAATTTAGAATTTAGAGATGCTGGATGCACCAAGATTCGAATCCAGGTCATTCGAAGATTTAAGGGCTATACCTATGTTACCGACTTTGTAGTATGTATTCAAATACGAAATTAAGCAAAGAATTAAATTTAATAGGAAAATGCTGTGTGGAAAATCTTAGATATTGAATATCCAACAAATAGTTGTTGGAAGAAGTCTAACAATTACGTATATGCCGGAGAGTCAATTTACATAGATGCCTGTGGCTATAAAAGGCGTTCTTGCAAACTTGCAACAACATAATTAGCTAAGTGCATAAAATAGAAGTGCGTTTAATTCTATCTTTCAAAATGCTGAGTGGGAAAGTCATTATATAATCAATTATTGTAAAGTAAATTAATTCTTTGAAATAAGTACTACCCTGGAGGTAGCATTCCTATGCAGGAATCTAGGTGGGAGTGACGTGAGGAAACGAGCAAAACGGTCACCTGATGGTTCAGCCGTTGCCACAGCTAGTACAACGGCTGACCATAAAGAATGCTGTGTCACCCAGAACAATTCTTCGTGACCCCACACTGGCCCGTCGCCCTGCGACATCAGTTTTTAAGTCTCATATGCTTAGTGATTACACTAGCTCTCAGTGCCCAACCCGAAACGTAGTAATGTTTGCACACCACTGCTTCTGCTGTACCTACCTAGATGGATTCCTGCATAGATATCCTACCACCAGAGTTTATTTTGTCTGGGATTTTCTAGATGGTTATTATAAGCCACGGAATTTAACAGACATTTCATTTGATCGTCTGTCGCCATATCATATGCCACCACCGCATGCCATGGGTGATTATTTATGGGCTATAAATTATTATATAAATTAAATAATTTAAAGAATTTGGTTGAGGTGTATGATAAGAGTAGAGTCAAAAAACACTTAGTCAAGTAATTATATTATTTTAAACTATGTACTAATCGGTGTACAAATTTATACGTTTGTAACCTTCTTAATATTATAACATTAGTTTACCACAAAAAAGAGCAATATAGAAAAATAAACCAACTTTATAGTTCGTTTCAGCCTATAACTATTCCACTGCTGAACATAGGTCTCCCCCATAGATTGCCACAAAAGTTTGTAGCTCTCGTTTAACGGGGGAATTTGCTATTGTTGCCACGCATGGTAGGCGGGTTGGCAACCGCAGATTCAGATGTTTCAGCAAGATGCTGCTGCCCATGGTTCATGGCCCATGGTTCACGGCAACCATGCTGCATGGTTTTAATTTTCCCTATAGCGACTTTTACGACACCCACGAGATGAGATGGGGTAGTAGATTCTCTTAGCCGCCCCCACACAGCAACTTTATAGTATTAAGCTTAAAACAAATTCCCTCAAGTGGTTCACCTCATCTAGATTGGGCGATTAGGGGTGCATCTATCCGCACGGTTCTGCAGGAAGTAGATGGATGCAGTTCACTCAAGAGCGTGTTTTGTGACTATATATCTAGTAATGATGATGATGATGACACTGAGTCAAATTGAACAAAGTGAAAATAGTATTTTTTTTTAAAATTTTAACAATTGTCATGATGAATTTAATCAACTAATTTGTAATAAATTTATGCCCAATGCTTCACACGTTTAATACTTGTTGAGCTAAGAAGAAACTACACTTTCTGTGGAAAAATAATATAGGGTTACATTTCGTCTATTTTTCGTTAGAATGTCGTTTTTTCTATTCTTTATTCCGAATTATGCTTGCAAAGTCTCCTCTGGTACCTTATCGGGTATAACATTGATGACTTCAATATCAGTCTTCAGAGTACCTGACTTCTATGCCGCGGGTCTTGGGTTCGAATCCCAGCCGGAGCCAACATTTGTGCTAAAACACATATTGTTGGCTTTCGTGTCTGGTTGTGTTGTGTTTGTCCCCGTATTTCTGACACTGCATCCTAGCCTACCTCCGATCTTATCGCATCAGAGTTACATCGGGCGCGGGTAGGTTGGGACGAGTGAGTGCCTCTTGTGTTTGCGCGTACACTTGTGGCACTATAATATCTCCTGCGCAGTTGATGGCTCTCGACAGTATTCGGAAGTTGTCGCCGTGGTCGAAATCGGCTAGGAGAATATCATCATCATTTTTGATGAATTCCAATGTTTGTTTACATGGCTAATCAAGAAGACGCCCCTCTACTTTTAGGGTTCAGTGCGTATTTTGTTAATATGGGTTTTCTTAACTTAACTCAATGCAGATGTATCCTAAATAGATATTCAGATCAATTTCATTTGTAGTTATAGAAAACCATGACCGCGACCTTCTTAGCATACATTTTATAAATGATGTAACTTCTGAAACTTTTGGGATATGACGGTAAAACAAAAACAAAGTTTCAGGGACACTATCTTTCCATTTTTCGTTTTAGAATAATTTCTTAGTGTATAATACACTTGCTTTTTTTTTTTAATTACGTGAAACATTTGTGAACCTGCTTGTTATTCCACACGTACCTGTGATGTACCGGAGGTTACATAATGATAACGCTCACCATTAAGCGAGCTACTTGATGATCTAAATACTCACTATCTTAAAAGAAAAACACGTCAGTAGAAAAAGTCACAAGGGTTGGAAAACGGGAATTGCAAGGCTAGGTAGAAAAACTATGCAAGAATGGATTTTTTTTATTGTATAAAGTGATGAAACGAGCAAACGTTCACCTGATGGTAAGCGCAACGTCTGCCCATAACAAATGCTGTGTCACTCAGAAAATTTCTGTGTGACTCCACACTGTGTCCATCCAGGGTGATGGACATAAGATCTTAAGTCTCATATGCCCAGTGATTACGCTAGCTCACAGTGCCCTTCAAACCGAAACACAGTAATGTTTGCACACTAATGCTTTACGGCAGAATAACTGACCCTGGGGTGTTATCTACTAGACGGATTCCTGCATAGTCAAATATTTCATAGTCATCAACTACTGCAGGTTGCGTTTTCGCAATCTCAGTAGCAGCTTCTCGAATCATAAGCTCTTCCGCATCATAACGGTCTGCGTAATTTTATACATTTCTTGTGATGGGCTTATTCACTAAAACACTCACCATTATATACCGTTTTGACTGAGATTTTTCACTCGGCGACGGTCAGTTGTAGAGTCAATAACACTTGATAATGCCTCGTTTTGACACGTGTCGTGCTCTCGACTTCGGTGGTGTGTTTTGCCCAATCGTGGTATTTTAGTAGTAAAGAGTATCTGGTGGTTTCTGCGGCGGTATTAGTTTGCTTGCTAGAACTAAAATGAAATAAAGTTATCAAACATTTAGGGACAATTACAGATTAACAAAATGCATATTTATCATCTCTTTAAGCTTTATCTGACAGTTGCAAATGTTTCTAGCTTGGGAATTAATTGAAGGACTTATTTTTCAATTTTATGTTAAACATGCTATTACTGATAAGTTGACTTTGTTAAAAATAACAGAAAGGAACTAACAAAGAGAAAAAAATACATATAATATGTTATTGCTATCATAAATAAACACGTTCTGTTTAGCTTTAACTTTCACGTCGTGTCAAATTGATCGATAGTCCTTTTTCTTCTGACTACTGTTTACTATTCTAGCACTATACAGATTTAAGGCTTGTCTGATGTAATTTTCTTTTAAGGTAGGAAGGTAAGTGTTTTTCATTAAGCCCCGTTTTGCAACGATAATTTGCCTTGTCTGTTCCTGAAGAGTATATCATTAGCTGCATCAGCGTTACATATTGATGTTATACGAATACTACAACTTCTGTATCCTTTTTAATATATGCAGGGAGAGTAGTAATGTTCCTAGACAAGGAAAGGATTTCACTTTTTTATTCCTTCTTGAATGTAACTTTTACTTTCTTATAACTTTTCTTTTATGTGTGAAATTTATGTGCTAGAAGTTATTCTTTACAATTCTTACATTTCGTAGGCCGCGACATAACACTTCATGCAAAAGTTGGAGTAATAAATCTTACGAAAGTATGCGTGATAAAAATAGCCCTCGTTAGATAATCCGCGGAACATTATTCGAGTTCCGTAGCGATTTATTAAAAGGAAAAAAGACGTGAAATGGAAGATTAAACGTATAGAAAAGTTGGCGAGTTGGCCTTAATTTTTACTTAGCACTCGTGAAGCGTGATACTCGTGTAATGTAAAATAAATAATATAAATGAAATGTAAATTAATCAGAAATGGTACGAGTGTTGGTTGGCGGACTTGACACATGTTCTCGAAGTATTTTTTTCAGGACATGCAGGTTTCCTCACAATGTTTTCCTTCATCGCTGAGCACATTGGAAATCAGCACTTATAATTGCAGAACAATTTTAGAGGTGCCGGCACCGGGGATCGAATTCGGGTTACTGCGTATTACTAATTTTTTTTTGCATAACTGATGAAACGAACAAAACGTTCACCTGATGTTAAGTGCAACGTCTGCTCATAACAAATGCTGTGCCACCAAGAAAATTTCTGTGTGACACTACACTGTGCCCATCACCCTGAGACATAGGTTCTTAAGTCTCATATGCCCAGTGATTACGCTAGCTCTCAGTGCCCTTCAAACCGAAACACAGAAATGTTTGCACACTACTGCTTCACGGCAGAATAACTGGCCCTGGGATGGTACCTACCTAGACGGACCCCTGCATAGGAATCCTACCACCAGTAAAGTAAAGTTTAAGGCGATGATGATGACTGATGATGACAGACGCACAGTATGTCATATTTTTGCTATGTTTCCTCAAATAAAACTATTTTTTACGGATTTTATCTGTTTTTTAACTGAACTAACTAACTTAAAGGAGTGTTTGCTGCTGTAAAGCACTCGAAACGTCGGGTTAGAAATAGTTCAGAATTAAACGCGATAAAATCCGTAAAAAAAAGTTTTTTTTAAATGTGTAGTATTCGCGTAAATAAAAGAAATCATAAGGTTTCCTTAAGATCATGCTTTTAAGATCGTGCTTTTTGTATGTTGGGAGGTGAACGAGTAGAGGAGATTGCAATGATAATAATGAATGATACGATACAATGGGCGTAGAAAATAGAAATGGATGGCCCGAAGCTGATATTATTACCGGGCAACTTTTGAACTCAAGAGTCTCATGGCAACGAAAGCACTGAGGCGTTAAATACTACTTTTTTATAATTATCTTCTGGTTTTTAATATCCCTCTGTCGACTTTTACGACAATCTTTCTTGATTCGCAGTCGCCATATTTAATCCTATAGCACTCCCACAATGAGACGAATCTAACGACACCACACATGTTAAAATATATCAAGCCGTAAAGGCTACCGGTCGCGTCAATGAAATAGAATATAGAGAGATACATACATGTTTAAATACCGGTAATAACATAAACAACTTAATAAAAATGTCGAGAATATTATACTGTAGTAAGGCTATAGTTAAATAATTGCCGTATAAACCGGGAAATAAAATAACTGGTACAGTACAGAAGACAATATTACAATTGCAATAACTTGCAATTTCATTAATAAAGGATCAGCAAGCTGAAGTGGCAATGCGAGGACCATATGGCTCGTGGAACCGAGAACCGCTGGCGATTTGTGTCAAAATATATTTATTTATTTATTTCTGTCTTACTGCTAATGAATAAGTTGATTTCGACCGGAAACCGCTATCTTTAAGCCATACAAAGATTCCGGACGAGAATCGAACGCCCGGAAATCGATAATTGCTAAGACTCGGTGCCAACCGTTCCATCATTGAGGACTGGTGGTCGTTTTCTGGGCCAGGGTTGACCTTGAGCATTTATTGATGCTCAAGTTTGATTTCATTTATTGACTGTGTGTTTTATTTCACCTTGTCTTCTTCAGCCACCATTTTTACTGGTGGGAGGATTCCGCAGGTCCAGTTATTGTGCCGTGAAGAAGTAGAGTACAAACATTACTGTGTTTCGGTCTGAAGGGTACTGAGAGCTAGTGTAATCACTGGGCACATGAGACTTAAGAATTGATGTCTTAGGAAGACGGGCGCAGCGTGGTTGTCACATAGAAAGGTTCTAGGTCTCACAGCATTGCTTTGGGCGGACTTACTATCAGATGAACGTTTTGGTCGTCTCGACCGTTTCTCCAATAAAAAGCCAGTCGATATCCACTACTAATCATAGACCGGCCCAAGAAACCGCCAACAGAACTGGCATGCATTTATATGAATTAGTGTCGATAATAGTTACTGAAAGTAACTATTTATAATAGATTAAATAAAACCGTCAGTAACATTCCTTTATTTAAATGCAAGCGAAGTGCACGCCGTTATCTCTAACTATATTTAACAAGACGAGCTATCTTGTTTTATATATTTTCAGATAACAACACAAAAGAAACGAAGTCTTTTCTAAATTAAATACACCGCATATGCTGTAAAACGACAAGAGCGCTGGAAGATTACCATCGTTAATTCATTGTAGAAATTGTTTGTGCAAGGAAATTACCAACATTAATGTAGCTACATGCAGTAATTAAGCGCCAGAACTATATTAGATATACATACATACATACATAAGATCACGACTGTATCCCATACGGGGTAGTCAGAGACTGGGCACTCACTGCAAAAACAGATGACTGCCACAATCCACGTTTCACCAAAACAATATAATGCACTTGATGAGATAGGTGGTGAGCCCATCGCCACCATGCGCTGTTGGGTGCACAGTGCAGATTAATTCCTTACTCGGCTTTTACGAGATCCATTGAATGAGATGGAGTGGTAGTATTCTTTTATCGAGCCGCCACCACACGGCTATATTAGATATAAAGATCTAAATATAGATAGGTTAGATATCAATCGACAAATATGACTACTACGTAGTCTAGTCGTCGTCGCGATTGTCCCCGTGTCTCTGACACTGCACTCTAGCCTACCGTCGACCTCACTGCATGAGCGTTACATCGGGTTTGGCTACGTTAGGACTTGAGTTTGCGCGTACACTTGTGGCACTATATTACTGCTTACTGTGCAGATGATAGCTTTATAAAGTATTCGGAAATTATCGCTGTGGTCGAAAATCGGCCTGGGAGACATAATTTTTTATCATCATCATCATCATAATCGTCATCATCATCATCGCCATCATCATAATCGTCGTCATTTAAGCTTATCACTAGTCCACTGCTGAAGATAGGCCTCCCCCATAGATTGCCACAAAAGTTTGTTGCTCTCATTTTGGGGGGATTTCGACATAGTTGCTACGCTAGACTGGCGGGTTTGCAACCGCAGTTTATTTATTCAGTTTCTCCAGGAAGATGCTGTTGACTTTTATGACATCCACGGGATGAGATGGGGTGGTAGATTCTCGTAAGCCGCAGGTAGGTACCAACCCGGGGCCAGTGATTCTGCCGTGAAGCAGTAGTGTGCAAACATTCCGGTGTTTCGGTTTGAAGGGCACTGAGAGCTAGCGTCATCACTGGGCATATGAGACTTCAGAACTTATGTTCCAGGGTGATGGGCACAGTGTGGTGTCATACAGAAATTTTCTGGGTGACACAGCATTTGTTATAGGCAGACGTTGCACTTATCATCAGGTGAGCGATTTGCTCGTTTCATCACTTTACGCAATAAAAAAAAATTGCCAGATGGAGAGGCAAGTGCGAAACACGATATTAGCAGTATACCTCTACATACAACATCACACCTTTTTCCCATATAAGAGGTAGACAGGGGCCACGTAGGCAGAGACGACAGACGCAGAGACAGCTCACTTTTTGCCCCCGCTGGAAACAAGACAGAACAGGTGGCGAGCCAAGTCACCGTCATTTTGTCGCAAAACTATATTTACTATAGAATATTAAAACGTTCGAACAAACGAGTATGATGCAGTAGTGTGCAAACATTTCTATGCATGTTCCGGCTTGAACGACAGACAGCTAGTGTAATCACGGGGCATGTCAGACTTAAGAACTGATGTCTCAGGGTGACGGGCGCAGTGTAGTGCCACACAGTAATTTTCTGGGTGATACAGTATTTGGTAAAGGCAGATGTTGCAATTAACACGAGGTGAACGTTTAGCTACTTTCACTTTATTTCATTAAAAAAAATTATGTTGTAACCGGATTTACTGGAATTATGTACAACCGTACCGTACAACCACAATTTGTGTTTTTGCACAAATACTGATTCCGACAGGGATTCAAACCTATGGTAAACGGCGAATATGTCAATTATCTGACCATTAGGCTACGCGGTTGTAACCAAAAAAAAAACAGAAATCATAAAAAATTGTTTGCGAGAAATTTAAGGTGAGCTCTATTATTGAGTTTTAGTTTTATACTCGTATGTATATAGTTAATGTATTTTAGGTATGACTAACAAAGCCCCGCGAAAAAACTTTTTTTTTTTCACCCGCGTAAAAAACCCGACCCGATCGATCATATATATATACTTGCCTTTTTGAATCGGATTTGGGGGTATTATTTTTGCGCAGAATCCTAATCATATTTCTAAAATTAAAGTACCATAAGTTACCCGCTATAATATCAGCTATCAGTGAGCGAAAGACCCGTCATAATCTGTCCAGCTGTTTCGGAGATTAGCCGGAACCAACACAGACAAAAATTATATATATTATTTATAAGCATTGAGTAAAAAGATGTCATTTTGTTGTTACAAATAGACACTTCAATTTTATTTATTTGTCTAGATGAATATTCTCTAACATTGCACATGCGTTTTAAAAAAAATGTTGCATACAAATTTCCGATATTGAAAGTATGTGATGTGCTTGTTACTCAAGACCACCGTCCTTCATATAATTGGCTCCAACTGTGTTCTGTTGGAAAACATCCAAAAGGAGATTTTATCAGTAAACCTTGTGAATATATGCGACGTTATTTGGAAACGAGTCTGAATTTTATCAAATAATTTTCTCTGTTCGAAGAAGTTTGTTCTAATAGCTGTTTTTGACTTTTGTCTTTATAGGAGGAAGTGACGAGACGAGCAAAGCATCCACCCGATGATGGTAAGTGCAACGTCTGCCCATAGCAAATGTGTTGTCAATCAGTATATTTCTGTGTGGCACCGCACTGTGCCCGACGGTCTCAGACATCAGTTCTCAGGTCCAACATGTCTAGTACACTAGCTCTCAGTCCCTGTCAGACAGAACTTCAAACTGTACTTGCGGTACTTACCTAGACGGAGTCAAGGAATCCTGTGTGGGAAGGCTTTTATATTATTTATTTTACCACTAAGAGGTGTCCGGCAGAGTAGAATAGCACCTACCTCTTTTCTGCTGAGGTATTGTACGGACAGTCTTTATTCGTGCAGAATAAAACAATAATAGGTAATGCTGTCACTATACTGCTCGTGGCAATGCAATGTGGAGAAAGGATTTTTGCACTCGTACCAAATTGGCGGCGACGTGGTTCGCCACGTCTCATTTCGTGAGTGTGAAAAGTGACCTACCCCTTATACGGGACAATGTCCCACTGCTGAGCACAGGCCTTCTATTATTTTTGAGAGGTCTTTGGAGCAGGGAAGAGTCCGCCACGCTTCACGTGTCCTCGAGATATTTTTATTCCTTAGACACGCTGTTTTCCTCACGATGTTTTCCTTCACCGTTGAGCTTGTGATAAATTAGCTTTCAAAATAATAATAACTCATTTAATCAATCCAGCAAAAGAAAAATGTTACACAATAGAAAAATTATTAGCTTAAATCTATAGTAAATTTAAAAAGAAAAATTGCGATACTGGATCGGTGGTTTCAGCTCAGCATTATGTTGGCAAGAAAGCCGACGCTGGTATTCTGCTGACACCTCTAGGTACCTTTAGTGTGGCAATGGCAGAATTTACTATGCAGTTCATTACGCAATCACCTATCGAAAGAATATGACAAGAAAATAATTAATACCTTGTGTGTACCATGTGTTAGAAAGCAAGGAATAAGACAAGGCATTATACAATATATATTTATTTACGATTATTATATAATATATTAAAAACACAGCAGGCATTTTAAGGTATTCTTCTGCTTTTTTATTAAAAATATTTTCATTTTATTTTTAAATGCGCATTTGACTCGCAGGACTCTAACGGGCGGTGGAATATTGTTCCAACACTTGGTTGCTGCATATCGGAAGCTACCTCGGAATATCAGAACAGTTGAAAAGGTGCCAGTACCGGGAGTCGAACTCAGGTCACTTGCATACTATAAAATTGAAGACGAGCGCCCGGTCAAACTGGAATGGGACTTTACCTAACTTTCGACCTTTATATATAACTGGTATATATAATTGTAAAGGTCCAGAAAGAACTAATGAACTTAAAAGGAATAACCGAAATATTTTAGTACAATTTTCTTTCTCCTACATAAAATAATTACACACGGACGATGCAAAACTGCAGTTCATCTAATTAAAGTGACGTTATTCAGTTTTCCTTTTATTCAGTCTCACAGAATTGGGTTAATGAAGTCCTCGCGCGTAGACTTTTAAATATCCCGAAAAGAGAACAACAATTTAATTCCCATGTCTTTTGTACAGCGACGTGCATATAATAACTTGTATTTTACTGTAACAAAATGTCCTTTTGACGTTTTTCATTTAAAACAGTACATACCTGGTAGCTTAGTCATCTATCTTTCTATTCTAATATTAAGCATTTATTGTATATTGCATTATTTACGTTGTTAAAACAAATAATAATACCGCAAACTTGGATATCTTATCGTGGATTTTATAGACATATATTTTAAATGCACGAATACCAGAACAGAAACAATTATCTGTATGCGATAGAAATATTTGTCCCATGCGGGAATCGATTCTGCGAGCCATAGTGCGGATATCGATGACTCTCTATTGTCTTAGCTACTGCGAATCCATGCTGACTAATCATTACAAGCTAATAAACTCTTTTTATCATATATAGACCTACTTAGCGTGGCATAGTGCAACGAACATTGGCTTTATTATCATACTGAATTATTACGCTCATGTATCGCTTTGTGAGAAAAAAAATAACAACCCTCCTTTGTGCCTCTAGTGTTGACGACCTGTTGAGCAAATAGTTTCTTCAGAAGCCTCACCGCTGACACTAATTACTGTAATAGTAAAAGTACAGGTCATCATCGTCATCATTTCAGCCTATCATTAGACTACGGGTGAACAAAGGCATCCCCCATAGATACCAACAAAAGTTTGTAGCACTCATTTTGGTGGTATTTTTTGCGGGTTGGCAATCGCAGTTTATTTATTCAGGAGTTACAAGAAGATGCTACTTGCCCATCTTCTAGTTTAATTATTTTTTCTTCTGTCGACTTTTACGACACCCACGGGATGAGATGGGATGGTAGTTTCTCTTAAACCGCCACCACACGGCAAAAATAAAGTAACAGCCTGTAAATGTCCCACTGCTGAACACATGATGAATTTGGAGCCGGAAAGAGTCCGCCATGCTGCGGTAATGTTTGCGTCATTTTTTTCTCCCTCGGACAGTGCAGGTTGCCCTCAGCCATGTTTTCCTTTACAGATGAAAAACGTGGTAAATCAGCACTTAAAATAGCAAGTGCTGGCACCGGGGATCGAACTCAGGTCACTCGCGTCCTATGAATTTAAGACGAGCTGCCGGCCCCTAAGCTACCACAGCTCCTAACTAATGTAACTCGACCTGTTTCCTTATCGCAGATTAGCGATAGTTAAACTGCCCGTTCTGTTGGCGCCGGGGCTAAGCAATTAGATTCTGAACTGAACTATCATTATTCGTCATTTGTACATTTTAATTGTTACCCGATTACGGCAAAGCTAAACGAAGGGTTATGATTTTAAGCAGTAGTGTGCAAACATTGCAAACGGTAAACGGTGTTTCGGTCTTCTCGTCATATGCTACTTAATAACTGATGTCTTTGGGTGACGGGCTCAGTGAGGTGTCACCGGACACTGCATTCCGTAGTGAAAATAATGTTGAAGGTGACGATGAATATACTTTACTTAATTTTACTGGTAGCAGCATTCCTATACGGGTGCTGTCTCTTAAATCTGTCTGGCACCACCGCAGTGCCACACATTCTGTCTCGAAGCAGTGTGCAAACATTATTGTGTGCCAGTCTGAATTGCAATGAACCTAATGTAATTACTGGGCATATGATACTTAAGAAGTGATGTTATAGGATAACCAGCACAGTGTGGTACCACGTAAATCTTTGCAATTAAAAGTTCCTGGTGACAGCAATTTTTAGATCAGACGTTGAACGAGACGTTGACGTGGCAAGCGTGTCCTCAGCGAGATTGGAACAATTGCATCAGGCACAGTGCTAAGGTCCGGATTAGTGATATGTTTTATTTGGACCACCGTGCCGTGTCGGGGACTTTTTTTTTTTATTTTTATTCTATTAAGTGTCGAAACGAGCAAAACGTTCACCTGTAGGTAAGTGCAACCTCCGCCCACAACAAATGCTGTGTTACCCAGAATATTTCTGTGTGACACCACACTGCGCCGTCACCCTGAGACATCAGTTCATAAGGCTCAAATGCCCAGTGATTACGCTAGCTCACAGTGCCCTTCAAACCGAAACACAGTAATGCTTGCACACTACTACTTCACGGCAGAATAACTGGCCCTGGGGTGGTACCTACCTAGACGGATTCCTGCATAGGAATCCTACCACCAGTAAAAACTTATTAGGATTAATACCTCAATCTTAGACAACAAACGGCTCGCATTTGGTTCATAGAACATTACCACGTGTCGCTGACCGCCTGATAGGTGAAATAATCGAGTTCCAAATTAAACATATGTACCGATACAAATGTTCCGGAGATTCGAACGTCGCAATAACCAACAGGTGAATGTTTTGCCTGTCACATCACTGTCTTTTACTACGACTAATATTATATGATAAATATAGGGCATAGGATATGGGACTTTTTATCTCTTGAAATCAAATCGGTCCCACAGGATATTTAAATTAACCAATACCCACGGACGTAGTCGCGAGCAACAGCTAGTAAAATATACTATTGTAATTATTAAGCTAAAGCACGTCCATTTTGCTAAAATTCACCAAACTACTGCTTCTATGTTACAAAGAGAAGATAAGTAGCTGAGTTGCTCTCACTTTTCGACAACTACGTGCTCGAGCTAAGTTAAAGTCCTTTGTTACGATTGCAACTTTCACAGCGAATAAAATTTAACAGTGCTCTTGTAATGCAGCCAATTTAGCCACTAACGAAAGTATTAACTACCACGATAGGATTCTATGAAATTTAATTAAAGTAAGTCCACTTACAATGTCTCATTCTATTTAATTTATGAACGCTTTTTTGATTATATTGTATATATTTTATAGGTTGATATTTGCAACAGATAATTTATTTTTTTATTGCACACAGAATACCTTTAAATCAAACGTTGATCAGTATCAATATTAAACACCAAAACTCGAAATATATACCGTAAAATCTAGAGATAGCGGAAAAGTAATTACATTTTTTATATTTAATATGTTAAATGATTTATGTATACACTAAGAAATATGTTAAGATATGAAATGTACAATTTTGTACAAAAGTAACATACATACATACAATCACAGTCATGTTTACACACTAGCGGCAAGATAACTAATTATTTCTAATGATGATATTTATGATAATAATTCAGTCATCAGTCGGCAGGTCACGACAGGTATTTGTCTTACGTTTTAGTGAGCTTTCTGGACACATGGAAATCGATATGTATACTCTTTTTTAAAAAGGTTAATTAAAAAGGCTACTAAGGTCCTGCCAGAATTAATGATGAAAAGCTTTTGTTGTCGCCAACATTTTAATATATCTCTTGACTCAAGTGTTGTATCGCCTAGTGTTGTATATATTGTTTTTTTGTGACGAAACGAGCAAAAAGTTCACCTGATGGTAAGTTTAACATCTGCCCATAACAAATGCTATGTGACTCTGAAGATTTCTGTGTGATACGTCACTGCAACCGTCACCCTGAGACATCAGTTCTTAAGTTTCAGATGCCCAGTGATTACGCTAGCTCTCAGTGGCCTTCAGACCGCAACACAGTAATGTTTGCACACTACTGCTTCACGGCAGAATAACTGGCCCTGGGTTGGCCTACTTGGACGGATTCCTGCATAGGAATCCTACCACCAGTCAATTATTCAGAAAATAGACTACTGTACGTTGCCTGTTAGTGCACTTACGCCATCGTGCGTCTAAGTCATTGAGTGGGCAGTTGGGGTTGAATAGGGAAGTTCACTTTGCGCATCCAAAGAATATAACTTCACAATGGAAAGGGTTACGTAAGTTATAGTATGTGCGTCGCCGTGTGGATATTTGGGTGTTCTAAATTTCTATCTCAAGTTCTATTCTCTCTCAAGTTATACTCGATGGACCATCGAGTATAACTTGAGAGGATACCAGAAACGTTTTTTCGCAAAAAAATACGGATACTACCCACCCCGATTTTTATAAACACGACATCTAAGTAAAGCTACTTTTTGTAGCTTTGAAACTAAAGCTTTCGAGCATTTTAAATTTAAAATCAAATGGTTGTGAAGATTTAAAAAGCTGTAAACGGGCCAAGGTCTAGCAACAAAAAGAGCCACGAGAAGTTCCATATCTGAATGTATTGAGTTGTGTGTAGTGTGCTGGGTTGTTAGACGAATAGTATTTGAAATGTTGCTAAAACAAAATTAAAAAGCGGTTTTTAACTTACAACTCTAGTAAAAATTTTATTGTTTTTAAATATATAATTAGTTCATAATAAGACTAACTATTGCGGTCATATATTAAGAGATTAAAAACTGCGTGGGAACTCTTTGATTTTCCATGTTAAAAAGTATCCTATGTCCCAAAATGCAAAATGCAAGCTATCTCAGTGCCAAATTTCGTCTAGATGAGATTAGTGGTTGAGCCGTGAACATTACAAACAGACCTAGGAACAGTTACTTTCGCATAACATTAAAATCTGGATTTGAGGTAGAATCTGATACTGTGACCAAGACACGGAACTAGCAAAATGTACTCGCACGCGAAAACCAATTATAAGATTTCACGGTATTGTTTAAGGCTGAGATTCAACATTGGGCTCAGCTTTCAACAAGCAGTTATCTTGTTCATTGACTCACGCGGGTAGGTTTATCTCTTACGCCGTTGATAGCTTCCAACATTATTCAGAAATTGATGCTGTGGTCGAATGTCAGCCAGAAGGCATCCATACTTTGGTATTCTCGAAGAGCATGTCCCTCCCTGTTTGGGCCCCCGCATTATATAATTCCCAATAATTACCAATGGTCCACCACACGTTAAGTAGATTTCCTATGCAGGAGTTACTGGTAGGAAGGTCCCACCGCAGTGACAGTTATTCTGCCGTGAAGCAGTAGTGTAAAAACTACTGTGCTTCGGTCTGAAGGGCACTAACAGCTAGCCGCCTAGCTCAGGCGGCTAGCTAGGAGGAAACGGCTAAAACATCATTTATAGTGAGCAGACGTTGTGGTGGCCGCTTAAAAGAATCTACCACCCCAACTCATTCCGTGGGTGTAAAAGTCGACAGAGGGAAAAACCAGGAGATGGACAGCAGTATCTTCTTAAAACATCTGAATAAATAAACTACTGTTGCCAACCCGCCTGCCAAGCATGGCAACTATGGCAAGATCCTCCCAAAATGAGAGCTACAAACTTTTGTGGCAATCTATAGGTGATGCCTACGTTTAGCAGTGCTGAAATGATGATGAGGTGAACGATTTGCTCGACTCGTTACTTTGTTTCATAAAAAAAGTATTTGTTGTTTTGAATTCTTTTGTTATGTCTTCAGGAGTGTCTGAGTTTTTATATTAAGATCAATAACCAAACATACAATCAAATTGTTTTATTTAATCGTTTTGTTTATAGGCTTACTTTATTGTTTATAAAATAGATTCTATTACAGATAAAGCGTTAACAATGCATTTGTAGCCCCCAAAATGCAGACTTGAAATCAGTGACCTGTTTGCATCGGAAACGAAGCTGGGAACGTACGAATGTTAGCGTTAAATGTACAATTTGAATACACTTACATGTAGAAAAAACGGGACAATTTTTTAAATTTTTACTTTTAGATGATGCATTATATGTATACTTTGCTCAAAAATTGAACTCTATGCAGGTTTTATGATCAACATTCTACCATTTGATCAAAACACAAATTGTTGGATTTCGTGTAGTTGACACTGCTTCTGAAACTCACGTCGAACTTATCGCACAAGGGTTACATCAGTTTGGGAAAAACGAGTGAATACCAGAGGTATTTAGGCGAATACTGACGGTATCGTAATATTTTACTGTTGGTAAGATTCCTATACAGGAATCCGTTTAGGTAGGTAGGCACCCCAGGGCCAGTTATTCTGCCGTGAAGCAGCAGTGTGCAAACATTACTGTGTTTCGGTTTGAATGGTACTGTGAGCTAGCGTAATCACTGGGCATATGAGACTTAAGAATCCCATGTCTCAGGGTGATGGGCACAGTGAGGTGTCACACAGAAATTTTCTGGGTGACACAGCATTTGTTATGGGCAGACGTTGCACTTACCATCAGATGAACGTTTTGCTCCTTTCATCACTTTATGCTATAAAAAACATTTGACATCATCTGGTAACAAAGAGAAGATGTTACCATGGTCGCTATCGACCAGGAGAACATGATGAACCTGATGCTGATCACAATCATCTTTTACTAATCCACTGCTGGACATACATAAAACGTATAGAATATAATAATGCCTTCAGGGTGTTGTTGAGGCTTCCCCATTTTTGCAGTGGTTCTGGCATGTTTGTAGAAGCGAAGATGGACGATTTTTTCACATTGATGCGTGAAAAATCGTTTTCATTAATTTCCCGTATGCACGGAAACACCAATAGAATCCTGGTAACAGGTGAAAGAGTCGGCTGTTATGTCATTGGGAGGCTCACTGAGTTGCATTTAGTGAGAGCTGGTGAATGGCGGTAAAGTTTTGCAGAGTGATATAATTTTTTTTGAATTTTTCATTAATTATTAACCAATCACATAGCCCAAACCAATTCTTCTGTCATTCTTCTGTCTTTCTTAACCAGCATTATAGCTTGTCCCAGGTTAATTTATTGTGTCCCTGGTTAATAAATAAATCTTAGCAACTGTGGTAGCGACTTAAGAGAATCTACCACCCTTGGTTGATTGTTTGACGCCGACTCATAGTTAGTTAATTATAATAGTTTGGGAGCTTTACAGCGCTCTTCAATTTCATTTTTCGTCGTTTAGTTTGTTTCCTTTTTTATTGTCGATAACGTATCAAGTAAGCGATCAATATTTGTCCAGCGCAGCGTCTTGGTAACGCGCCCAAATATTAATCGCTTTAAAGTATTCATCCGAGGATTACTCGACCATCAAACCGACATCTGTAATAAACAACTGGTGGTAGGATGCAGGAATCCGTCTAGGTGGGTACCACAGTGGACACCACAGTAGTACCACTACAGTACCAGTTATCCTGCCGTCAAGCAGTAGTGTGCAATGTGTTTTTTTAACACAATTATGTTTATTATCAATATTAACATATCTCCGATTTTTTTAATATGTTTGTTTTTTCTAATAGATGAATTAGTTAAAACATTAAACTTCTAAAACATATAGTAACGCTAAATCAATAAATTTTATACATAAAAATAGTAACAATTATGTTGGCATTAAGTGTAGACTTTACATTCAAACCATGCCCGTGGCATGGGCTTTGCGTAATGTTCTAGATGACTGAACGTTATTCTGGACTTGTCCTGGCGATTAAAGGACCATTTTCAAGTCGTCGTCGTCGTCGTCGTTTCAGCCTATCAATAGTCCACTGCTGAACATAGGCCTCCCTCATAGATTGCCACAAAAGTTTGTAGCTCTCGTTTTGGGGGGATTTTGCCATAGTTGCCACGCTTGGCAGACGGGTTGGCAACCGCAGTTTATTTAATCAGATGTTCCAGCAAGATGCTGCTGCCCATCTCCTGGTTTTCATTTTCCCTCTGTCGACTTTTACGACACCCACGGGATGAGATGGGGTGGTAGATTCTCTTAGGCCGCTACCACACGGCCAAGTAAAACTAAGATTTTCAAGTAAAACTAAGATTTCAATTTGTACACTGTTTTGCGCATAACAAGTTTCGTAAAAATTTTCAAATAATTATTAACATTATCATCGTCATCATTACAGCACATCATTAGTCTACCACTGACCACAGGCCTCCCTTATCATGAATATGTACTCCTGGCCGATTTTCAATCATGGTGACGACTTCCGAACACGGTCGTAAGCTATCCAATGCATAGGAGATGTTATAGATACACAGCATTTGTTATGGGCAGACGTTGTACTTACCATCATCTAAATGTTTTGTTCGTCTCGTTAGTTTCTCAAATAATAAAAAGATTAAAGTGTCAGAAATGCAGGGACAATTACAAAACAAGAAACCCCAAAAACCAAAAGTATCATATATTATCAACGAAAATAAAGTAAAGTAACAGCCTATAAATGTCTCACTGCTGAGCACAGGCCTTCTCTTATTTCTGAGAGGGTTATGGAGCGGGAAAAGTCGTCCATGCTGCTTCAAAGCGGGTTGGGGGAGTTCACATGTCCTCGAAATATGCAGTTTTCCCCGCGTTTAGTTTCTTCACCGTTGAGCACGAGGTAAATCAGCACTTAAAATTGAATTTTCAGCACAATTTTAGAGGTGCTGGCACCGGTGATCGAACCCAGGTTACTGGCGTACTATGAAATTAAAGGCGAGCACCTGGCCCCTGAGCTATCACGGCTTCCATATGATGTCATCGGTCTCGAGGGAAGCCAGTCGGCCAAACTGGCTAATAAATGTTGGTCCTGTGTCGGAATTAATTAATTAAAAGAATTAGGTGATGCGCTGATTTGGAAAAGCTTATGTCTAGCAGTGGGCTTCAGTATTGTACGTTGTTGAATTAATTACACAATAGCAAACCTTATTAAGTCGCCATCACATTTTCATAATCTTATATGTTTGCTTACGTAATACGATGATGATGAAGATGTCCGCTTATCCGCTTTTCGATCACGTGATGAATTTTCAAATACTGTCAGAAATAATCAACTGCGCAGCAGAAATTATAGTGCCACAAGTCTATCCGCAAACGCATAGGCAGGCACTCGTTTATACTAAGCCGAGCCCGATATAATTCTCCTAAAATAACATCGGACAGAGGCTATGATTCGGTGTCAAAGACACAGAGACAATCACAATACAATCAAAACCGAAAAGTAACAATTTTTTTTGCACAAGTGCTGAATCCGGCTGGGATTGCAACCCAAGACCTAAGGCGCAGTAGTCAAGTACTCCGACCACCAACCAGGCCACACCATTCACGGTAGATATACATATAATATCCTCACAAATTAACTTAGTTAGCCTTATAAAATAATATAATAATATCAATTATTTTTTCCACTGTAAGGCATAGACCTCATTACTTAATAAGGGTAAAACCAGACACAATGTATAATACTCGTCTTTATCCTCCCTAAAAGCGACCCAATCCGCTTTTGGACGAGGCCACTCACAACTAGGCAGAATTTGTCATAATGCGCTATGGTTGTAACGAAAACTAGAATACTGGTATACGATATTATAATACTCGTACGTAATAGCATCGAAGACGCTCCTATGCCACTATTATAATAATAATAATAATTTAAAAGCCTTTATTCGCTGACCAAAATACAATAGTTTGACTTAGTTTAATAAAACGAAAAAAGTCGATTGGTAAGTTACACATTCTTCAGCAACTAGTTTGTTGGTCAGGTTGTCCTTTGACATTGGCCTCCCCTAGTTTCTTCCACTCATCTCTGTCACGAGCTAATCTTCTCCATCCTTTTGGTAGGTCATCTTCCCGTCTCTTGATTGGACGTCCCTTTTGTCTTTTTCCATTCTTAGGTTACCATTCGATTACGTCTTTCGTCCATTTTTCTCTATCCGTTCTCATAATGTGACCAGTCCATTTTGAGTTTTTTTGTTTTTTTTTAAGATATCTCTTACTTTTGTACTTTCTCTTATTTCGGAAGTCGTCAACCTGTTATACAGTCTTATGTTTAGCACGCCTCGCTCCATAGTGCGTTGGCAAACTATAAGCTTTTTGTTATTTTTGTAGGCCAAATTTGACACCCATTTTTATTAACAAGGGAATAATGATACTAAAAAAGTTTTCTTTTTGAAAATCGCTTCGTTTAGCGCTAATTTATTATTTCGTTCAAAAAACTGTGCACCACACATGGATTTCTCCTGTATTAAAGTTAACATATAGTTAAGGACATACTAAATTTCTCATCCACAACACTGAAAACCAACCATTTGTATTTTTGCACTCGGCTTCCATGTCTTTTGATATATTCAACCGTCAACCCTACGTCGAACAGACTGGCAAGGAAAAAGCTTCGTTCTCTTTTTTGTATCAATATTTCTTTCATACGACTGTAAAACTTTTTAAATTTATGATATATTTTTTTTTAATTTTTAAGTAATATTAAAACCGGCTCATTCACTCTTGAAATTAAAAACAGGTTCCGTAGTTGCCCGTCACAATATGCGGACTGATAAGGTTGCTTTTTGATTGATACTCTGAACATATTAACAAATTGAGTTTACGGTTTTACGGTTAATATCGTCTGAAAACGGGCCTACGTTGGACGGTGGTAACTGAAGAAGGAGTAATAAAAGGGGAGACTTCACTCTAACAAAAATTTGCTTAATATATCGCAAACGGATCCCTGAATCAAAATATTTTTAAAAGACCTATCCAAAGACACCCCAAACCATGAGATAGACGAGAGAAAAAAATTCGTCCCCACTTTACGTGTGGGGACCCTTACTATTTTTTTAAGATTTTTTTACCACTTCCTCGGCGTTATTTACATGTATACTTATGCCAAATTACAGCTTCCTACTACTAATAGTCTCTGAGCTAAGCCGACATGGCGAAACTATAGGGGTTCCTTGTTGACTACGGAACCCTAAAAATCAATCAAGCACCAACACAAACTAAGGGCTGTTGTTGAGGAACGTGTTCTATCTTGGAACGACTGTCAAATGTATGTCAAGAATATTGAAAAAAGTATAAGAATATAGACCATATTCTTTTTTTTCCATACTGAAATCTAAATAAATTTATGCAAAAATTGTGAATTATAAAAGGAACTATAATTTTACTCTCTGGGATGTTGATTTTTCTATGTTCTCTATTATATTGATATCGTATATCTTCGCGTCGCGCGGTCAAATCAAACATTATGCTAATATACTCGTATGATAGAGTTCAAGAAGAAGCGTATTCACGCGCTTTTAGCGTCTAGTCTGCCTCGGCCGTCACGGCGGACACCGTTATTTCCCATGAACCGCATCACGCGCCGCAAAACGCCCCGCGTCTTCATGCACATGACCACACATTGCCGCTTGTTTTTTATTGTGCATGCGACGCCGCGTACGACGCCGCGGTCTCCGGCCGCCATGTCATGCGCCGCCTTTCCGTAAACGGATAAAACGCGCAACGCCCCGTGTCTCCCTGGCCGGGTCCTAAGTCATATGATTACTACAGTTATTACCTATACAACGTGGAGTGTTCCGAGGAGTTGTTCGGGTCAATTCCTGCTGCCATGTTTCGCCATCACACATTGCGACACAGCACAAAATTTCATCAGCACCTGGATGACTGGAATTCCACCACTGTGCGTTTTGCCAGAAGGCTGATGTCACTCTGTGGAATCTACTGCCGCCAGAGGGTTTTCCGGACCGATACGACTTGGGGTTAACGATAAGCGCCTACTCCTTTCCCAAAGGCCGGCATCGCATCTCAAATTCCCCTGGTATTGCGGAAGTTCATAGGCGGTGGTGATCACTCGCCATCAGGTGAGCCGCTTGCGCGTTTGCCCCCTCTTCCATAAGAAAAATAAATAATTGTGTGTGTCACCTTCGTCGCGCGACTGGAGTTTACTCTTTGCCGGCGGACTAAGACTTAGCACTTTATATATCCTACGCAGAATCTTCTGGTTAAGATATCATCATGAAGATTAGTTCAGAACGGCTAGGATAATGTTTTCGTTTTATTGATGTTAAAGATAATATCGTAGTTTCTTTTCCAATTCTTTCTTTATTATTCGGAAAATCTCCTGGAAAATAATGCAGTGTACGTGGGCAGGAATGTTTGTCAAGTTTTAAAACTTTTTATGGTTAAAAAAAAGTTCTATGATTAAACTTTTTAGTGTAAAATCTTTTCAAAGAAATCTCCACCAGCATTTATACAAACTTTCATGCGTATTAATTTTCGGAAAACCTTTTACCAGTCCGCCTCAAACACCTTTTCTACGGTTCGCTCGAAGGCGCATCTTCCAGCGATGCGATTTATTTTAGAAATTTATTTTAAGTAAGGGTACAAAAAGAAATTACACGATGCCAATTGAGCCAATCTTACACAACAACGGCAGCGTTGCGTGTAAGCGTTTGATTACGCTATAGCGCTTCGCCGTTGCACCTGTCTCGATCTGATCGAGACTGATGTGTTTTTGTCGGCTCCCTGGTTGATTCTGCCAGTAGTTATATGCTTGTCTCAAAGATTAAGCCATGCATGTCTCAGTGCAATTGCCGTATTAAGGCAATACCGCGAATGGCTCAATATACTCGTATCAGTTTTGGTTCCTTAGATCTTATCTCGGTTACTTGGATAACTGTGGTAATTATAGAGCTAATACATGCAATCAGAACTCTGACCAGTGATGGGATGAGTGCTTTTATTAGATCAAAACCAATCGACGGAAGGCCTTGCGTCCGAAGTCGTTAATTTTGATGAATCTGGATTACTTTTGCCGATCGCATGGTTCAGCACCGGCGACGCATCTTTAAAATGTCTGCCTTATCAACTTTCGATGGTAGGCACAGGCTGAGCTAACCTCTTTTTGGCACAAGGCGATATTTGATCTCTTTTATTTTTAATTTTCTTTCACTGTTTATTTTATGTTCGCGATAAATGTTGTTTCTATTCTATTCTAAAGAGGAAGACCCAAAAGCTTAACCGGTGTGCTGACCAGGAAATCCCTCGTTTTGAACGCTAAGTACGCGGGCGGATTGTCATAGTGAAGCAGAAGCCCGCGGAGCCCCGTGTTCGATCGCTTGTTGCTCACAGCAGTGAATACTTCTAGCAAGCATTTGATAGTGTACCATTCGGCATTGGTGCTATTTCGGTTTTGTAAAGGAATGGATACCAGTTACTCCGTTAAAGTGTAAAAACTAGCGATAAAGATCTACCCTGTGCTTCTCAAAAGATTCATCACCTGTAATTGACGTAAACACGCCAAGACAAGCTTACTTCAAAATTGGTCATCATGTCACGGCGGCCTGCTTCTGAGCATCGATGAGGTAGGTCTAGTACTCGTCGTCGTCGTCGTCTACGTTTCAGCCTATCACATGTCCACTGCTGAACATATGCCTCTCCCATGCAGGAATTCGTCTGGGTAGGTACCACCCCAGGGCCAGTTATTCTGCCGTGAAGCAGTAGTGTGCAAGCATTACTGTGTTTCGGTCTGAAGGGCACTGTGAGCTAGCGTAATCACTGGGCATATGAGACTTAAGAACTGAAGTCTCAGAGTGACGGGCGCAGTGTGGTGTCACACAGAAATTTTCTGGGTGACACAGCATTTGTTATGGGCAGACGTTGCACTTACCATCAGGTGAACGTTTTGCTCGTTCTGTCATCTTATGAAATAAAAAAAAAAAAATAAGCCACAAAAGTTCGTAGCTCTCATATTGGAGGGATTTTGCCATAGTTGCCACGCTTGGCGGGCGGGTTGGCAACCGCAGTTTACTTATTCGGATGATCCAGGAGGATGCTGCTGCCCATTTTGCTTTTACGACACCCACGGGATGGGATGGGGTGGTAGATTCTCTTAGGCTCTCGATGCTCAATGCTCAGATGTTGTTCACACGAAGGTCTACGTGTAAAATCTCGTGAATGTTTCCGAATCGAATCCAAATCTGCAATATGTGCTGAATCTCTTCAATTCGAATTCGCCTACTGTCTTCACTTAAATTTTTCACTTCTTCCGTAACAGCCGTCAATGGGCCGCTTTCTTTATCTCTCAAAGTTAGTCAACCGTGTTGAAATTTAGTTATACTAGCGGTTCACGGTTGCCTTAGCCCTCCTACGTCCCTTTATCCATAAATGTCAGGTGAAGTTTATCAAATGATTTGTCCGGTTTAAGACGATATTTGAAATCGTAAAAATCATCAAATCATCCACGCAGAAAGTTTTGCTAAAAATCATTCTTTTTTAGCAAAACTTTCTGCGTGGCCCGGTGTAGTTTCATAGTCGGTTATGAATTTTAGTCTCTTCACCTGGTAAACTTCGGCCTAAAATTAGTTAATAATATTGGTCATCAGTCTGTAAATAGTTCACAGCTGGACAAAGGCCTTCCCAAAGATACCTATACAGTACTCCTTTCTGCAGTTTATATAAATTACGGTTGGGTACATTATGCCACTATGACTGACCTATGTAGACAACAGAAATGCATGGATTCTTATTCATGGATTCGACATAAAATATTATAAATAAATAGGCTTAACCAATACTTAAAATTGAAATGACTTATAATTGAAAATAACTAAACCATACCATAATTATGTGATGTGATCACATAGTTATAATATGATTTAGTTATTTTCACGTCAAGCAGTAGTACGCAAAAAATACTGTGTTTCGGTCTGAAAGGTACTGATAGCTAGTTTAATTACTGGGAAAATGAGACTTAAGAAATTATGTCTCAGGCTGACAAGCGCGATGTGGTTCCACTCATAAATGTTTTTGGTGACACAGCATTTATTATGACCAAACGTTTCACTTATCATTTGGTGAACGATTGTTAATCTCATCACATGCTTCCATAAAAAAAAACACATACGATATCATCCTTATTCTTCTTCGTTCTTCGTCTTATTTGCCTGTTTATAGTCCACCGCTGGACATAAAAAATGGATGCGCAATTTGGATAAGATTTCAAAAGAATTGGTGCAGTGAGCGAATATGCAATAAAAAAACAATAAAATATCATGAGCGCAACGCATTGTTTATTTTAATTTTAATGAGTGCTGTTCTGTAAATTGATTTTCAAGTGGAAAGATGTGATTATGTATTTATGTATATTCTATGAATTAGGAAAAGTAGTGTAATTTAAGAAAAAGTGCGAGTGCGCTTTACAGACATAAATTTACAGTGCAGGATGCAGTTCTAGTTGACAATATCTGGTAATCTGCATATCATCAAAAATTTTCTCTATAATTTTTTTCTCATTTATTTTTATTTGGTATCAGGTTGAATCCTGCTTCCAACCTAAAAAAAAATATCAAAAATATTTGATATCCAAGTAAAGATTTATACTAGACTAATAACATTGAATTTAATTGGCTTATTAAAGCGTCGAACTAACTACTTCTAACGAACTTCTTCTTTAATGGATGGCATAAAAAATTCTTGTCAGTTTTGTAAAGTTTTAATGGATGACTAATTGAAATTAAATTTTGAAGTATTGTTACATCAAATATATCATAAATGAGATATATTTTTTTTAAATATCGCTCTTTAGTATTAATAACTTGTTTACGATTACTTTTTGTATTGGATAAAGTGACGAAACGAGCAAAACGTTCACCTGATGGTAAGTGCAACGTCTGACCATAACAAATGCTGTTTCGCCCAGAACATTTCTGTGGGACTATCACGTATATATATCCCACTAGCTCTCATTGTCTTTCGAACCGAAATACAGTAATGTTTGCACGTTACTGCTTCACGGCAAAATAACTTGCCCTAGACGGATTCCTGCATTCCTGCATGCTGGAGTAAGTTTAACGCATTTGTAGTACTTGAGGGATCCAAAATATGGTTGGCGTGTATATGATTTATCTGAATCTATAAGTGTATCCATATATACAGAAACGCCTCTTTCCCATTGGGGTAGGCAGAGACCACATCATTCCACTTGCTACGATCCTGACACACACTCTTTCGTTACCGTTTTCATACACGCTCGTCGGTTGCGGGTACTTTTAACGTGACCTTTCCTCAAAAGTTCTCCGATCTGATCGTGATGCGTACGCCTAGGTCGACCCTTACCGGCTTTTCCATTCACGCTCGCCTCATTAATCTGTTTCGTCAATCTTCTTTCATTCATCTTCTCTACGTGTCCAAACCATCTAAGCATCCCTTTCTCTATTTTTGTCACTACATCTTCAACCACACCGCAACGTTCCCTTATCACGCTGTTTCTCACTTTGTCGATCAAAGTTACTCCAGTTATACTTCTCAAACTTCTCATTTCTTTTTCATTTCTCGGAAATTCTTCAAAAAATTGTCACCCTCTTGTACTGTAATAGCATTTATCAGACAGAAATTACACATACACAAACACCCAATTTGAAACAACTTTCTGTGGGCCATACAAATATTTCATCTGTGCGGAAATCAAGCTGCAACATGTCATTAAGTTGTTCAGTATTACAGTCAAGTTACTGAAAAAATTGTCAGAATCATTTTATAGTAATATTAGTAATATTTTTACTAGTGGTAGGATTCTTATGCCGGGAATCCGCCTAGGTAGGTACCATAGCAGGGCCATTTATTTGGCGTGAAGTAGTGTACAAACATAACCTCTGGGCTAGCTAGTGAAATTACTAGGCTTATGAGACTTAAAAACTAAGGTTTAAGCGGGACCTGCGCAGCATGTTGCCAGTAGCCACACATATTTGTTCTGTATGACACAGCATTTATTATGCACTTACCATCAGGTGAACGTTTTGCTGGTCTCTCTAATAAAGTCTGGCTGGTTAAAAAATAAACATAGTATCCAAAATATTATTAGACATTTTCAATGGTTATACATTTTACTGTCATTAATGACATAAAAGATTGTTGTGTTCTACGTTCAAAGGGAAGTGCAACTGGAATATTCACAGAAAGCTTTAAAAAAGCAATTAAAGGAAGCCGCATACGGGAACGCCCCGCGGACACAAAGTAAGGGCTGCTTTTAAGAAACGTCTTCTGTCTTGCAGCGACTGCGAAATGTTTTTGAAAGATATAAAGTAAAATGAGAATAAAGTACGGACCTTGTTCTCTTTGCGACTTATATAAAACTAATGTTCTTACGCATTCATATATATAATACATTCTTTCTTCAGGCCATAAAATATATTTTTTTGTAAAAGTAATAATGAAATAAATGTAAGTAATTATTAAAGCCTAACGGCCAATGAAACAATAAACAATGTCAGATAGATGCTGCCGCAAAACTTCGTCGGTGAGACTAGAAGCCAAGTAGTAGGGAGTTGAAACTTTTGAGGATTGTGGTTGTGATCATGTCTGTAGTGAGTCAAAAAATAATAGAGACAGTGGTAAAGCAACAACAGCAAACCTGAGGAGAGAAGCCGACCATCGATCGCCAGAGGCTGAGAGACTAGAAAGTACGCGTCATGCCTGATAGTAGCCTGGTACGGTGGCTGCGATGGCTACCGATGACGTCGTTGCTATGGCTGTATGGTTGTATGTGGCGGAATTCACTATCGTTCGTTGGAGAGATCACGTCACCACTCTTTCAGACGAAGTTACGGCGAGGAAAGGATAGAAACACGTTATACGGGAACTACTCCTCTGAAATGATTTATTTATTTATTTATTTTACTTTAATTAACACGGTTGGAACCAATTACATTAATTAAAGACAACCTATTCATTCTTCTCGCTCACAGAACTTCATACATTCTGACAATATTATTGGCCATTCATCCGCAAACAGGTCACACTCCGGTCTTGTGTCTAGGAGAGCGTTGAGTGCGGTGAGGACGCGAGGAACGGGTGAGTTAGCACGCGCGACGGTGCGCGCCCGCGGCACGGCAAACAGTTTGTGTTTGCGACTACGAGCGTAATTATTTGGCACGAATAATTGACATAGCGCGGCACTCAGATCTGGAGCGTCAATCCTCCCACGAATTATTTTACACGCCATTATGATTTGCTGATATGCTCGCCGAGTTTCCAATGAATTGTAACTGAGGGAGCCAAGGAGAAATTTGGTGGGATATAAATATGGATAATATCCATGAATGCGCTTGTAAAGGTATCTTAAGAAAACTTTTTGTACCTTTTCCAAAAGGAGCTTGTATGTACTTTCATATGGATTCCATACACAAGAACTAGCTTCGAGTTTCGAACGTACCAGTGCATTAAATATTAAGCGAATTACGGTATCATTGCGAAAGTCCCCAGAATTCCTAAGAACAAATCCTAAGCGCCTGAATGATTTCTTAGCCAACGCGCTTATGTGAATATGAAATGTAAGTCTTTGGTCAAATGTTACCCCAAGGTCCTTTATGGTGTTAGTATGAGTCATGACGTGATTGTTGATTTTGTAATTGTAACCGATGGGGTAAAACATTCGACCGAAGGACATTGTATAACACTTTTCCAGGTTAAACTCCATTTTATTCACAATACTCCACTGGAAAATAGCATCCACATCAGTCTGCAGTGCCACACAATCTGCTTCTGTCTTTATTTCTGTAAAAAGTTTTAAGTCGTCCGCGTAAAGTAAACATTTAGAGTGTGCAACGACCGTTGGGAGGTCATTAATCATGAGCAAGAACAGCAGAGGGCCAAGAATCGATCCCTGGCTTACTCCGGAACGCGTATGATAGGGTCGCGACTCGTATAAACCGAGCCTAACATACTGCTGGCGATCACGAAGGTAGTCTGCGAGTAGCCTAAGAAGACCTGGGGCGATGCCAATGGCTGATGTTAATGATGAAGATGATGGTGTGATGATGATAATGATATCATGATTGAAATACATATTAGTTAGTTTTAAGTAATTTTGCCGTGTGGTGGCGGCTTTAGGGAATCTACCATGCCATCTCATCCCGTGGGTGTCGTAAAAGTCGACAGAGGGAAAATTAAAACCAGGAGATGGGCAGCAGCTTCTTCCTGGAATATCTGAAGAAATAAACTGCGGTTGCCAACTTGCCTGCCAAGCGTGGTGACTATGACAAAATCCCCTAAAATGAATCTTCCAATTTTTGTGGTAATCGGAGGGGGACGCCTATGTTCAGCAGTGAAATAGTAATAGGCTGAAATGGAAAAAAAAATATTTTTTTTCCTTGCCCTGTCTTTGTCTTTTTTAAATGTCCTGCTTATAAACAGTGCAGTGCCTTTTTCGTAATTTAGCAGGGACTAGACGGGATGTTAGATTGGTACGAGTAGATTGTTAGAGAGAGATTATTTAAACGCAAAATAATTCAGTAATTTTTCTTCCCATCTTTCGAATGCTTTAATGAAATCAAAAATTGCTTAAGATAAAGCTCTCTGTGGTTTTCCTTAAGATTTTATTGTTTTTAATTAGACGATGAGGAGAAAACTATTGCGCTTTTTACAGATATAAATTACATATGCACAACATAACCAAACCCGCAATTTGTGTTTTTGCACAGATTTTGGCTCTGGCTGGGATTCGAATACTCTGAACACTAGGCAGGTCGACCAAAGATTACTTTTACAATACACACTGGAATTACAGTTATTTCATGCTCTCAAACTTGAATACTACTCGATTCAACTTTAGCAATAATTTTAATGTCTACTGCGACTCTACGCCATAAGCAGTATTTGTAAAACTTTATCGGGCTCTTAAATTCATTGCTGCATCAAATAAGTTAAATCACATTTTTATTACGTTATTTACATTACTTTATTCTATGTCCAGAAGTGCTTCAAACGTTGCTAGGGCTGTTATGGTACTTGTCAAAACCAATCCAAGAAGCTTATTCTATCTTGCTTAGTCGTACTTCCGACGCCATCATCATACCATCTCCATGGTACTATTATTAACATGTTCACTGCGGATCTACTACTACTCGTACTTTCTAGTGCGGTAACGGTCACTATCGGCCTGACACTTTCCTTGGTTGGTCAGATCCAGGGGCAAAACATACGTTTGGGGAATGATATTGCCAATGAAAAGGGTAGCTACCCGCCAGATTGGTTAGTCTGATCTGAGGAGGACGTCTCCTCCAACTTGTAATATATAGTTCGCATCTCAGAAAACTTTCATAGCGCGATTATGGACGTATGGGAATATTTCTTGAGCTTCTCATGTGGCGACATAGATGTCGCTACACACGTAAAGAAATCAGGTTCAGCATCATTTTAACATTTAAAAAACAGTCTACACCTCGAATTCGCAAAGTTATAGCGCTTTTATCTATCCTTCTAGTGGCAGATCAAAAAGGACTGATTCACATTCGCACTGGCGAAAAGGTTTATGGATGCGCATTTCGACCGCCACTGCACCTGATGTAAGTTTATGATTATTTGCCGCAGCTAACGTGTTAAACAATCCGCTACAAACAAATCTGTATCGCTATTTGCTTTTAATTACAGTCGAGTGCAGTTCTGTAAATCGATTGTCAATTGTTTTTAATTCCGACAGCTCCACAGCTGAACCGCCATAAAATAAAATGACTTCAAAAAATTCACTTCCAATTGTGTATATTGAATCGGAATTAGGTCACGAGTCTAGCAAACAGTATGCTCAGCTATTCTCGATTTGTATATTTTGTATCGACAAGTAACTTATATTTAAATCAACTTAATTCTGAAACGTGTATACCTATCTATTTGAATTTTGTTTTAAACCCTAGCCGAAAGAGTAGAATAGCACCTACCTCTTTCTAACCTATGTGTCGTTAGAGGCGACTAAGGTATTGTACAGACAGCCTGTATTCTTGCAGAATAACACCATAATATGCAATGCTTTGTCGGCTCGGTTGGCGCAGTGGCTAAGCGCTTAACTTCTGCGCCGCGGGTCGCGGGTTCGATTCCCGCACGGGACAAATATTTGTATGACCTACAGATAGTTGTTCCGGGTCTGGGTGTTTGTGCATGTGGAATTTATGTATGTAAAACGCACCCACGACACAGGAGAAATCCTACTGTGGGGCATCGTTTTTTTTAAAAAACAAACAAACAAACAAACAATGCTGCCACTACTGTTCAAAAGTACTGCTCATTAACACGCAATGGGAAGTTAGAATTTTTGACTCGTACGAAAATGGCAGCGACGTGGTTCGCCACTACATGAATGGCCTCTGCCTACCTCATTATATGCGAAAAAGGCGTGACTTTATGTATGTATATTGAATAATAGTAAGGAGTGTATTTTGTAGGTGACAGTTGAAGGCGATTATTTATTCTCCTACGACATACTTATTTACACATGTCCTAAATGTTTTCACCTACGGATTGACATGGTATGTAGTTACTGTAGCTCATTTAGCTTCCACCAATATGAGACCTACATACTTTTATGGCTATCTATGGGGGAGGCCTATGTTCTGCAGTGGACATGTGATAGGCTGAAACGACGACAGCGACGACGACGATTTAGCTCAGTACGATTTCTCCTGCACCGTAGGTGCGTTTTCAAACATCAATTTTACACACAACACAACTAGACCTGAAAACGAACGATTTCTGTTCTGCTCAAATATTGGCTACGGCTGGAATTCGATCTCAGTCTACCTAGACTGATTTCTTCATAGGCATCCTACCACCAGTAAATATTATCGTGCTACAAGTGTACTCGCAAGCACAGAGGCAATCACTTGTTCCAACCTACCCGCGCTCTATATAAGGCTTCTTTGATAACATCGGAGATGTCAGTGACAATCACAACGCAATCAAACCTGAAAACCACAATTTGTGTTTTGGGACAAATGTTGACTTCTGCTTGGATCCGAACCTGGGATCTACAGCACAGGGGTCTTTTCCGCCCAGTAGGCAACTTTACAATTTTGTTTTTATTTAATTTTTTTGTAATCTTAACTCAAAGTCAAAGTCCAAATTTCTTTATTCAGTTTAGGCTTGTATAAAGCTCTTATGAATGTCAAAATCTGTTGTTCCAAAAAATTCAAAAAATTTTCAACCAGTTCCAAAACTTTACCTTCCAGTTCAAAAAATTACCTTCTCAGAGAAGAACCAGCAAGAAACTCTGAAGTCTCTCTTTTTTTCAATGCCATATTACATGTCATTTATAATTTACATAATCATTTCATGCCATGTCATTTATAAAATTACATCATAAATTTAATAGCCAGGGGGTTTGCAAGTGCAGAGTAAGAGTTATTTCCACACATCTCTGTCCTCTATGTAATGATCTACTTTATAACACGATTTTTCCAATAATGTCTTCTTGACAAGTTTATTAAATTTTATGTCAGTTTTTTGAGTCACACTTTTAGGAATTTTATGATAAAAGTTTATAGACCTACTAAGAAAAGATAAGATAACTGAAGGTATTATAACAATAAAATACTATGGATAAAACAAATCCATTGGTCAATTATCAACATAAACGTTGACTTAAAGAAACATAACGTAGAGGACTTTGTCCTAACTCACACTCGTCGTCATGTCTGCTTGCGAGACGATTCGTAATGACTCTGGAAAACAGCACATAGACGCGGGTCAGAAGCGATGTCGGTCCATTTTTCTTCAAGAGGGGATTATCGCCCTTCTTGAAGAACAGGATTGCCACACTTCTGCTCCACGCTTAAGGCGTAGCGCCGCCGTGGATGACGGAATTAAATAGCTTCTGAAGGACTACAAATACCGGTTTTCCACCGGCTTTCAGAAGCTCTTATGTAATTCTGTCCTCACCCGGCGTTTTGCCATTCTTGAGCTCTTTGAGAGCATTACTAATCTCGCTCTGACTGACGGCCGGGTATCATCGGAATAGGGTCGGACGAGTTTTGCTCCTGGGTCGCAACTCACACTAGTATGTGGCTCCAACGACGATGTGTAGAGGTGTCCATAAAATCTCTCTCACTCAAAATCTCCGGTCCAGCTGAAATGACGCTATCGCTTTCGGTTCTCAACTTTGTACTTGCTGACGCGTCAGTTGAGGACTGTAACTTCACTTCACACGTAGCCTCCATGGGACTGAGAGTGTGATCGGAGGCTTATTGATCTTCTGTTTGCGGAGGGTCTTGCAAAACTTTGCCCCCACCGCCTGGACAGTTTCCACGAGCCTCTCGTTCATATCGTCCACTGTAACGCAATCATCTAGGCACTGAAAGCGATTATGCAATTTGATTGATCATTAATGTGATCGTTAATAGTAGAGATCCGAATCGATGGTTCTGCCCCGCGCTAAAAGCTCATAAAGAACACCGCCCTTCCAATCCCACCATACACATAGCAATACCTTATTGCGAGTTAACCCGGGTTTTGGTACAGTCGGTAAAGCCTGACTGACCTTTGATCACGACTTTTTTCGCATGCTCTTGACGTACGTGATCCACTTTTCATTACCAGTTATCAATCTCCTCAATAACGGTTCGGTTTCATTACGTCTCGTATGGCATCCAAATATCGAGATTTTTAGTGTACCCAGCTTTTTTTTTAAATGGTTCAAAACTGTTTTGTGGTCAATTCCCAGTTCTTCAGCTATGACGTAAGTACTGTTATGTCGATCTTGCTCCACTGTTTCAAAATTGCGTCGATTTTATCCCCTGTTACGGGCGACCAGAGCGAGGTGCATCTTTGACATCAAAATTCCCGGATTGAAAACGCTGCCAACCAACTTTGCTAGTCCATAAACGTCCCAAATTTTTTTCGCCCGTAATTCGCGATTAAATAACATACAGTGCTAAGAGCAAACGAGGCAACCTTATTTTATAAGCTCTTAGATAATTAGATACACATGAATAGCATATAATATAGATATCATCTTCATAAAATGCGATAGGTGTCCGGCAGAGTAGAAAAGCAGTGCAGAATAATACCATAACATGTTATTGCAGTCACTGTACTGATCGTGGGAAGGGAATGGGGAGTAAGAATTTTTTGGCTCTTACGAAAATGGCGACGACGTGCTTCGCCACCCGTCACTTCCTGCTACCAGAGTGGTCGAAAAGTGGGCTACGGGTGTGGTCTCTGTCTACCCCTTATATGGGAAAAACGGTGTGAATATATGTATGTATAAAATGCGCTTACGGGGAACGCCAATGGCCTTCGATTGACTGCAGTTTACTACAGTACTGTCGTTTACGCCAGACTTGATTTAGTCAGCATGGTGAAGGACAGCAGTGTCTAAGCTGCAAAATGTCTGGTGCTTCGACTACTAGTCCGTCGGCCTTGAAAGGCAATTACGGAAAATCTTACTTAACTAAACTTGAAAGGCCCTGCCCAGCATTGGCATTTTTATAGGCTGCTAATGAAGAACGTATCACGATCAGATCGAAGACGTTTCAAGGGAAGGCCATGTCAAAAGTAACCGCAACCGATAAGCTTATATGAAAACGCTAATGAAAGTAGAAGCGTTCATACACTGGTGAATACTACCACCGCAATGTGAGTTGTTTTGCTGTGAAGTCGTATTGTGCAAGCATTACTGTGATTTGATCTGAAGGGCACTGAGAGTTAGATGTCTCAAGGGAAGGGGCGCAGAAGTGTTCTCAGTGACACAGCATTTGTTATGGACGGACGTTGCATTTATCATCAGGTGAGCGTTTTGCTCGTTTTTTCTCTATATCCAATGAAAGAAAAGCGAAATATGTGTGTCAGGGTCGTAGCAAATAGAAAGATGTCAAGCCGATGAATATTGAGATTGTTTTAAAATAAAACAAATTCTCTATTACTACAATTTTCGTTTTATTCAACAAAATATTCATTTAATAAACCTAAATTGTATGGCGTTTCATTTTTACTACTCGTATTTATAACCTGACGATTAGAGCTCTTAACAGCCCCAATGGTCACGGGAGGACCAAATTAATAGCTTTTAACTGTTTCATTATTGTATTGATAACAAACATGTAAATAACTTTTAGGTTAACGAATCAAAACAATGAAAAGAGTAAATCAAAATAATAATAGATATATCTTTTAAAATCTTTATTACCCCTGTGGTATTAAGAGCTTAATTGCATTGATAATAACTACGTCAACGAATAAAAGAAAATACTAAATGATTTAAATCTTTTGACGTCGTTTGACGACCGCATGGCCAAGTGGTCAGATTATCCGATTCCTACGCCGCGGGTCCTAAGTTCAAATCGCTCAAAACAAAAATCGGTTGGATTCCCGTGTTGTGCATGTGAATCGTTTTTTTAACCGACTTCAAAAGACGAGAGGAGGTTCTCAATTCGTTTGTATATATTTTTTATGTATGTTCGAGCAAAACCTCTTTGTTTATTAACCGAATTTAATGATTCTTTTTTTTTAAAGGTTATACCGTAGGTGTGGTCCGATATAAATTTGGTCAAGTTCCGATGATGAGAACATGAGACCGATCTACGCAGGAAGCCTATAATTACAAAACCAAGCGTACCATCGCAAAAATTCAAGACACAGTTAGCTTTTTCTGCGTAGATCGGACTAAAAATAATAATTAAAGGCTGAAGGTGCTGTAAAAAGCCCGAAACGTCGAGTTATAAATAGTTCAAAATTAAAAGCAATGAAATCCGTAAATCAATTGTTTTATTTCTATGTGTAGTATTCGCGTAATATAAGAAATCATTATTGGCATAAGCATGTTTGTTGCTGCTGCGTGGAAGTCGGTTTTTATAATTAATAAATATTAATTAAAATTAAAAAATAAAATCATATTAAATACTACTCGTTCATTTTACTAAATTTCACCAAACGTTACAGTACAAAAAACAGGCTAAATAGCTTTTCAGTTTCGAGCTCTACGTGCTTTAGCTGAGTTATTATAGTCCTTTGTTACGAATTGAACTTTCGCTTAGAATAATAATTAATAGTTTAGTTGTTCGTGCAATGCAGTAATTTAACTACTAACAAAAGTACCTAAACCACAATTAACTATTCGATAAGCTGCCATAAAATGTAGTATAAAGTTCATGAAGAAAGTTTCTTTTCATTTCTCGAAGTTGCATAGTTTTGCTTCAAATACAACCTACAAAATGGTTTGAGCGCGCTAAACGTACCATTCTAAATTAATATAAATAATTCGAAAAAGGTCAGTTTAATATCACATGTAAACACATATATTTTACATCATCATCATTATTTCAGCTTATTACTAGTCCACTGCTGAACAAAGGCCTCCCCCATAGATTGCCACAAAAATTTGTACCTATAATTCTGAGGGGATTTTGCCATAGTTGCCTCGCTTGGCAGGCGGGTTGGGAACTGCAGTTTATTTATTCAGATCTTCCAAGAAGGTGCTGCTGCCCATCTTCTGTTTTTAATTTTCCCTCTGTCAAATTTTACGACACCCACGGGATGAGTTGGGTGGTGATTGTGTTAAGCCGCCACCACACGGTGGTATTTAATACAGTAATGTATTATGTTATGTCATATAAATTACTAATATTCCTGTTAACCACTAAAAACTTGTGCTAGGATATGGGTCACGACTATAGTCGAGTGGCGGGCTCGATCCTGCGATATCATGTTTCGCAGTCCGTTTTTGTGTAAAGTGACAAAACCAGCAGACCGTTCACTTGATACTAAGTGCATCTCCTGCCCATAACAAATGCTGCGTGACACCACACCGCACCCGTCATCATGAGATATCAGTTCTTAAATCTCATATGCCCAGTGATCACGCTAGCTCTCTGTGTCCTTGAAACCAAAACGCAGTAATGTTTAAACACTACTGCTTCACGGCAAAATAACTGGCCTGGAGTGGTACCTACCTAGATGGATTCCTGCACAGGAATCCTACAACTAGTAAGCCCCTTCGTATCCTAAACCAATAGGCTATTGCCGGCAAATATGCTAAATAAGCTGCATCACCATGCGGTAGCCGCGTAAGAAAATTTACCACCCCATCTCATCTCGTGAGAGTCGACTAAAAGTAATGCCAGGACTATCTCATGGATTCCGCTGGGTAGCGTAATTAAGGAGATTGCCTGACATCTGATATACTGGCCCATTGACGGGTAGCATCGTCTGAGATGCGAAGCGTCTGGTATTAAAATGAAATGATATCTTAAAATGAATTCTCTGCCGTAAGAAATACAAATTTCGTTTGTCGAATTTAAGTTTTTCGAACTACCACCGTTTCTTAATGAGTTTCCTCTGTACGGAGAAGAAACAGGCGAAATAAATCCCGCCAGTATCCTCTTTTTTAGTCATAATTTCGACATTTTTATATTGAAATTATGTTATAAAATAAATCGTACATTAATTATTAGTATTTGTAAACAGCCTGGTGGCGATCACCTCATTCCCAGAGATGACTATTGTCCATATATTCTTTTATATTATAATATCACTTTTTAAAAAAGTCTTATATATAAATAAATTATATTGAAGGTCTTTAAAAACAAAATGACAGTTTTTTACTGAATTCTTATGAAAGTATATACGGTACTTTAAATTTTAAATTTTAAAGAACAAATTTTAAAATTTTTGCCGCATAATCTCCGAAACGGTTGGACGGATTTTGACGCGACTTTCACTGACAGATAGCTTAATTTTAGAAAACTAATTAGGGCTTCCGCGCGAGCTAGTAGGTGAGTAGAAGCTAGGAGCAAGGTGGTGAAAAATAAAAAATATTTCGACGACATGAGAAATCCGCCAACCAGCGTTGGTGCAGCGTGGCGGATTCTTTTAGCTCCAAAAACGCCGCAGAAATAAGAAGAGGCCTGTTCTCAGCAGTGGGAGATTTATAATACTAAATTTTCATTTCCGTCAAATGGCGGTGATTAAGACCTAAATACACTGTTGACGGGGCTGAAGAAGAACAGCTTCTGATTGTTAACCGGAACAAATAATAGTGGTTGAAGTTGTCTAGGTAGGACATAAGTATTATTGTGCATTTTTATTTACGTTAGGGTGTCTGTTGAGCACAGTCACATTTGTAAGCGACCAGTGTGGCTACGGAGACATTCAGACTCAAAGAATACGTTCGCCGGACCAATTTCGACCAAGGCGACAACTGTGCAAGATTATATTTCAGTAAAGCAATTGTACGCGCAATCACAAAGCCTGTCATCAATTTTATGGAATAAATACTCTAACCGGAAAAGATACATTTGCGTGTTCCACAAACGTTGGCCTTGGTTGGGAGTTGAACTGACCCATGACTTAATAGGCCGATAGTCTGATCTTTGTGAAAATAAGACAGAGTAGCGTTGTCAGCCCTTTGAGCTGAATCATCATCGCCATTACTTTAGCCCATCACAAGACCACCGAACAAGAACCAAACGAAGACACCGTTACTGCTGAACATAGGCTCCCCCGTAATCACAAAATACTGCCCCGAGTCACCTGCACCCGACGACTTCTAATTGGTACCATTTATTTCGTTAAAATTACAGGTTTTCTAAAAAAATCAATTTAGTCATCATTAGCTAAATCTTCAATGAACAATGTCATCGTTATATTCTACACTTCAAGTTATTAGTTACTTTTAATTACATACAAAAAAAACGTTACAAAAATCAAACGCAAATAGTTGGAATTGCAGTACATTTATGTAGCCTCCGAATTGCTCACTTGAAATCAGTGACCCGCTTCGATGGGAACGTACAAATGTGGGTGTTAAATTAACATTTTGCATACACTAAAGTGCAGAAAAAATGGGAATTTGTTTCTTAGCCACATACAGCAACATACAGTGTAATTGTTTAATGTTATGTATACTCACGCGAATACAGTTCATTGACACAAAAATAACATTTATCTATGTACTTTATGATAATTTCTTCTTGTCTCGTAGCGTCTCGTTGCGCGCTATGGGGAAGAGTGGGCTATGATTGAGGTCTCTGCCTACCCCTTCTATGGGAAAAGATGTGACTGTATTTTTGTATGTGTATTTATCGTCTCTTACCTTTAGATGAATGTAGCCTAGATTAACTACGACATCAAGAAGACTGACACCAAAGTCCTCGCGTGATCACTGGTGCTGTAAAGCTCTCGAAGCATTTGGATAATAGTTAAAATTACATACAAAATTAACGAAAATCAAACATCCAAAAAGTTACAGTCTACCCAAAACCAACGTTTAAAAATATTATATAATTATTACTATTTAACACCCACAAACATTGTGTGCAATAAAACAAACTTGTTTAACCTAACCGAAACACAAAACATGCCTATTAGTAAGAAAAATTTTGAAAAAAGATATACCTACTTATTGAAATCAGTCTAAAGTTTCATCATGTAAATGTCCCACTGCTGAGCATAGACCTCCTCTCACTTCTGAGAGGGTTTTGGAGCTAGGCAGAATCCGCCACGCTGCTCCAATGCAGGTTGGCAGACTGCACATGTCTTGGAAATATTTTTTTTTCTCAGACATGCATGTCACGCATGCCATGCATGTGAAGGAAGGAGGCACATTCTCTTCTGAAAAAAACATATTAAATTGAAAAATGTATTTTCACTTTGAGAAAATTATATATGAATGAAACTAATTTTACGGGGGGACTCTGATCTCTGTGAAAGGACTCTGATCTCAGTCCCCCCGTGACCATGGGAGCTGTAAAGCGCCCGAAACGTCGGGTTATATATAGTAAAACATTAAACGCGATAAAATCCGTAAAATTAGTTTCATTTAAATGAGTAGTGTTCGCGTAAATATAAGAAATCATTAAATTATATATGTGTATGAGAAAATAAAGATATTTAAACTTAAATACACGATAAAATCCGTAACTGTTAATTTTATTCAAGGAATGTATGTCTGTGTATTTGACTGGTGGAAAGATCATAAGCAGGATTCGTTTAAGTAGGTGCGCTGGCCAGTTGTTCTGTTATGAATCAGTAATACATACATACATACATAAGATCACAACTGTATCCCATAAGGGGTAGTCAGAGACTGGGCATTCACTGCAAAAACAGATGACTGCCACAATCCACGTTTCACCAAAACAAGGTTCTTTTCAAGGTTCGTTCTCAGGGTGGCGGGAGTAATTTGGTGCCACACATAAATGTTTCTGGATGAGACAGCATTCGTTATAGGCATACATTGCACTTACCATCAGGTGAACTTTATGCTCGTCTTGTCAATTTATCCCATAAAAAAGATACCTGGTGGTAGGATTCCTATTAAGGAATCCGTCTAGGTAGGTACCACCCCAGTGCCAGTTATTCTGCCGTGAAGCAGTGGCGTGCAAGCATTACTGTGTTTCGGTTTGAAGGGCACTGTGAGCTAGCGTAATCACTGGGCATTTGAGACTTAAGAACTGATGCCAAGACTTAAGATGTGATGTCAGGGTGATGGGCAGGGTGAAGGACAGTGTGGTGTCACACAGAAGTTTTCTGGGTGACACAGCATTTGTTATGGGCAGACGTTTCCCTTGCTCCTTTCATCACTTTATCCAATAAAAAAAAAGATAGCTAGCATCCAGGATATTCTTTATTTCGAAAAATCCCATCCCAGAGATCCCGCGGTATTTTTAAAAAACCAAAATCCACGCGGACGTTTTTCATAGCTTGCCTAGGAAATCACTGATATTTAATTAGTTATCTCATTTTTTTTTATTTATTAGCCGGTTAAAGATAATTCGCAAATATCAAAAGTTAACAAAAAGTGTTTTGTCTCCAAAGTTGACTTGGATGCCTTATACGAGTATTTAAAACAAAAATATATATGTAGAAGGCGAGTAAGGAATTAAACTGCACTGTGCACCCAACATCGCATGGTGGCGATGGGCTCACCACCTATCACACCAAGTGCATTGTATTGTATTGGTGAAACGTGGATTGTGGCAGTCATCTGTTTTTGCTGTGAGTGCCCAGTCTCTGACTACCCCTTATAGGATACAGTCGTGATCTTATGTATGTAAAAAAGATACCACCGCAGTGCCAGTTATTCTGCCGTCATCAGCATTACCACCAGATTGCTTATAGGATCTCTGACTAGACGACAAGTAATCAAGTTAGCCCGTATCACCACGCTTTGCATTTGTGATTGCAGCACGGGTCACAGTTAGACTCTGCTGTCTATCGGTCGGTCTATGTATTTTCGGTCTGGTACTCTTAGAGGCGAGAAATGAGGCTACAGTCCTCAACTGATGCGTCAGCATATCGGCAACTGAACAGACAGATCTCCAAATGTATGCGGCGAGACCTTCGCAACTTTAATACAGCTCGTATTGAGGAAGCGATAGAGCGAAACCAAGGCTCCAAGGTTTTTGCCAGGGATCTGTCTGCCGGAAAGAGCCAACTGACTAAGTTGAGGACCGAAAGCGGTGGCGTCATTTCCGCTGGAGCAGAGATTTTGAGTGAGATCGAGAGATTTTATGGACAGCTGTACACATCGTCGTTGGAGCCACACACTAGTGTGAGTAACGACCCAAGAGCAAGTCTCGTCCGACACTATTCCGATGATATCCCGGACGTCAGTCTGAGCGAGATTAGTATGGCTCTCAAACAGCTTAAGAATGGCAAAGCGCCGGGTGAAGATGGAATCACAGCAGAGCTTCTGAAAGCGGGTGGAAAGCCGATACTAGTAGTCCTTCAGAAGCTCTTTAATTCCGTCATCCGGGGCGGCGCTACGCCGGAAGCGTGGAGTAGAAGCGTGGTTGTCCTGTTCTTCAAGAAGGGCGATAACGCCCTCTTGAAGAACTATAGACCGATATCGCTTCTAAGCCGCGTCTACGTGCTGTTTTCGAGAGTCATAACGAATCGTCTCGCAAGCAGACTTGATGACTTCCAGCCTCCCGAACAAGCCGGATTCCGAAAAGGCTATAGTACCATAGACCACATACATACCCTTCGCCAGATTGTACAAAAGACCGAAGAGTACAATCTTCCGCTATGTCTGGCGTATGTGGACTATGAGAAAGCCTTCGATTCCGTCGAAATTTGGGCGGTGCTAGAGTCGCTTCAGCGGTGCCGAATTGACTGTCGGTATATCGATGCGTTGCAGTGCTTGTATACCAATGCTACGATGGCTATCCGAGTACAGAACCAGAGTACGAAACCGATCCAATTGCAGAAAGGTGTAAGACAGGGTGATGTAATATCCCCGAAACTCTTCACCGCTGCATTGGAAAATGTTTTCAAGCTACTGGACTGGAAAGGATACGGTATCAACATCAATGGCGAATACATCACTCACCTTCGATTTGCCGACGACATAGTCATAATGGCAGAATCGCTGGAGCACCTTAGCGCTATGCTCAATGACCTCAATAGTGTCTCCCAACGGGTAGGTCTTAAGATGAACATGGACAAGACGAAGATCATGTCTAACGTCCATGTCACACCTATACCGGTTATTGTTGGGAACACTACGATCGAAGTTGTTGACGAATATGTATACCTAGGACAGATTGTCCGACTAGGTAGGTCCAACTTCGACCAAGAGGTCAATCGACGGATCCAACTCGGCTGGGCAGCGTTCGGGAAACTGCGTCACATCTTCTCGTCGAGTATACCGCAATCCCTCAAAACAAAAGTGTACAACCAGTGCGTGTTGCCAGTGATAACATATGGAACCGAGACGTGGTCCTTCACTGCAGGCCGCATGAGGAAGCTCAGAATCGCTCAGCGAGCTATGGAAAGGGCTATGCTCGGAGTTTCTCTGCGAGATAAAATCCGTAACGATGTTATCCGCAGCAGAACTAGAGTAACCGACATAGCCCTAAGGATTAGCAAGCTGAAGTGGCAATGGGCCGGCCATATGCTTAGAGACAGATATTCTGCCACCTGTGGGCGGGGCTGGACTGGCTTTGCTTTTATTAAAATACATATTACAAAATACCTTTTTGCATGTTTTTAAACTACGAAATACAAAATGTTTTACAAAATTACAAAATGTTTACGAAATTCAAAATGTTGGTGATTACAGAGCCCTATCTACGAGTATATCCGAAAACTTTACATGCTTACAATTTAATAAAATTTATATTGTATGGAAAATTGTAGAATGTAGATATATAATTAATTTTTTGCTTAATGTATTTATGTGAAATTATATTTTAAAATATTAATTACAAAAACATATTTGAAATATTATTTAATTAATTTTTTTTTTGGATAAAGTGACGAGACGAGAAAAATGTTCACTTAATGGCAAGTGCAACATCTGCCCATAACAAAGGCTGTGTCACCCGGAACTTCTGTGTAGCACCTCACTTCGCCCGTCACCCAGAGACATCAGTTCTTATGTCTCATATGCCCAGTCATTACACTTGCTCTCAGTGCCCTTCAGACGGTACTGTTCGGTACGGTAATGTTCGCACATTAACGTGTTTCGGTCTGGTTCACGGCAGAATAACTGGCGTGGGGTACTATAAATATTCTCATAGTAGTCACAATATGCGACTCATAAGTTATACTCGTATTAAGGAATAAAAATGGTACCTGTTATGTTGGCAGCAAGTGTAGATTTTACATCCAAAGCATTCCCGAAGCAAAGGCCCTTACGTAACGATTAAGGTGACTCAGCGTTAATGGATATATCAGAGCGATAAAAGGACCAATTTCTTGTAAAATTAAGATATTACTCATTACGTTTAACAATAATCTGCAAGAACGACTTTCTCACTTAGTTAACGCTCTGGTCAAAGTTCATGTTTCAGACAATAAGTAAGGGTATGCGAAATATAGTTTTATTTTATCTAGTAGACAAATCGAAAATGAACCACAACCTAATCAAAATTAGTTCAGTAAACAATTATCGTGTTTTTCCCAACTTCTAGTCCTAGTTACGTATGCATAAGTACTGTAGTAGTGACGATATGTGCGTAACAACGACAGATATAAAAAATAAAGTACAAAGATACAATAAAATACAGAACAAAACAGAGTCTTAGGTTGAAACTCGCATTACGTACTTATTTAAAGACTACCTTAACGAAATACCCGCCACTAAAATTGTAGGCTGTCACATCAGATTTCTTAAATCAACAAATTGATGTTCGAAATAAAAAATATGAATTGACAAAAATATTACTCACTGTAAAATAACTGCTCAGTATATAAACTGTTATTAATTAATCAATAAATATTTATCAAGAATAAAGGAAACGTTCACCACAGTCTTCATCATCAGCCTCGAAGCAGTCTCCTGCTGATCAAAAATAGCTGGTGAGTAATAATGCACTACTGTTGTAACAACTGCTGTAAAAAACAATAATAAAACATAGAATTTCGTAGGAGGAACAAACAAAGTCGTTTCCGGTACAATTTTATTAGCAAGGGACTCGTTCGTAGAGGACAAGTTTTCTCTCTGAACAACTGTTTGACTCTGGCTTAAAGTATTATGTTTAGATATAATATAGACAGTTTGATCGAAAAAATATATTGAGTTGAGAGTTGAAGTAAGGCCTCCCTCGCATTGATAGACGCGGGGGGGCGGGCGCGTTCGCTGAGCGGCAAAGTAAAACTATAGCGCTATCACACCGCGCCCGCTCGTTCACTGGAAATGTGTTTTCGCGATAAGCTATAAGAGTTTGATTTATCGGCGCTCGCGCCTACGCCCGCGCCCGTGCTTTCAATGAGGCCTAGCCCTAAGGATTAGCAAGCTGAAGTGGCCGGTCACACAGCTCGTAGAGCCAATAACCGTTGGGGAAGAAGGTTCTCGGGTGGCAACCTCGTATCGGCAAACGCAGTGTAAGGCTACTCACCAAATGGAGAATCATGTAATGTCCATGTCATAGCGGGTGTTCCTGGGAACACTAAGTTCGAAGTTATCCACCAATATATATATACCTAGGACAGATTGTCTAAATATGTAGATCCAACTACGGCCAAGAGGTCAATCGACGAATTCAACGCGGCTGGGATGCATTCGGAAAACTACGTCACATCTTCTCGTCGAGTATACCTCATTGTCTAAAAATGTTCGGTGTTTCTCTGCGAGATAGAATAACGTAACGATGATATCTGCAGTAGAAATAGCTCGCCCAGCCAAATAGCTCGTAGAATCGATAACCGTTGGGGAAGAAAGTTTCTCGAGTGGCAATCTCGAGTCGCAGTGTAGGGCGGCCCCCTACTAGATGGAGCGACGACCTGCACGGTTTTGCGGACAGTCGATGGATGCAAGTGGCTCAGGAATGTATTTTGCAGCAATCTATGCGGAGGCCTATGTTCAGCAGTGGACTTGCGACAGGCTGACATGATGATAATGACATATTATTGTGTATCTAGTCAAAAATACATTTTTTTTAATTTGCTACAACTACCATTGGTTGACACGTAGAGAATGTATGTAATGTCATGAAGGCATTAAGTTCGCCCTTTCTGAGCTTTTCTATGAGGGTAATACAATAAAAAAATAATAAATCAGTCCATTGATGGACATAAAATTCTCTCGAAATGCTTTAACGAGCGTTGCAATAAAAACCCTTAAAAATTACTTTTACTGCTGGCAACCGATTTGAATTTAAATGTATTAAAAATAGCGGTGGTAATAAATGTATAATAAATAATGAAATGCAAAAAGTTACTACATGCAACTAAATAGTTACTACTTTTTTGTGAGAAAAGGAAATTAACATCCATTAAATGTACCTACACTAGCCTCCTCTTATTTTTGGGAGGGCCTTGGAGCCAGGAAGAGTTCGCCATGCAGCTCCAATGCGTGGCTATCGGAAATATCTTCCAAATATTTTAATTCAGAAATGCAGGTTTCCTCATGTTGTTTTCCTTCACCGCTGGGCACGTAAATCAGTACTTGCCGTGCCGGCACCGGGTCCAACCCTCGTCACTAGCGTACCATGAAATAAAAGGCCAGAGCCTGGTCCCTGTGTTACCATGGCTCATATTTTTAAATGAGTAAAAATTTTCTTCAATAAAAGTATTTTTTCTAGAGTCGCTTGTTTATATTTTCAATTCTTGATTCCATTCAAAGTATTAATCATATAATTATGATGAAATAGACTTTCATCATCATCATCATTTCAGCCTATCACTAGTCCACTGCTGAATATAGGCCCATAGATTTCTACAAAAGTTTGTAGCTCTCATTTTGGGGGAAATTTGCCACTGTTGCCACGCTTGGCAAGCGGGTTGGCAACCGCAGTTTATTTATTCTGATGTTCCAGGAAGATGCTGCTGCCCATCTTCTGGTTTTAATTTTCCCTCTGTCGACTTTTACGACACCCACGGGATGAGATGGGGTGGTAGATTCTCTTAAGCCGCTTAATTAGTATCATTTTCAATATTTCAAGCAAAGTGAAACTTGAACGGTGCACTTAATCTTATAAAGCAATCAAGCTAAGTCGCAAAACATCCAAGTTCCGCGAACACAAAGTGAGGGCAGCTCTTACGAAACGTGTTCTATCTTGAAATGGCCGCGAGATGATTTTTAAGAATAAAAGTAATGAATATTTAATACTTTGTCTTTTTTTAACTAAAAAGGTTTTTTAATATTAAACTTATTTGTCACTTCATAACTTCTAATTAGTTTTTTGGCATAATAAAGTCTCTCTGATGCTTTGTCGAGTCTGTTTTTGAAATGTATGGCAGTTGTCATATTTAAAGGAATTTTATTATAAAATATAATAATTATAGAATATAGAAAAGACTTTTTAGTTTTGGCCAACCTAATCATGAACCTGTAACGTCTCGCCCCGATTTGATTTCTTCTTCAGGATTCCGTTTCACATTTTTGTTAAATAAAGATTTTTTCCACATGTACGTAACTCTTAAGTAATATTTTCAAAGGTAAACTACGACGGAAGTGTCAAAAGATTTGTCCCTTGATTAGTGCTCGTAACGTCTCGCGAGGACCTAAAGCAAAGATTTTGACCGACAGTGTCTAAAATGGGAGGTTTTACACCAATATAAATTAAGCATCACCACACTGTTACGCCCAGCGGTGGATTGATTTGGCTGCTTATTTTGATGATTATAAATTACTTTCTAAGTTGAGTAAGTTCTATCTTTATTTTGCGTGCAAAAAACTATTCATAATTCCATAACACGTACAATTATTTTTGGTCACTCATAACTCGAAAAAAACTCGATTTTACTTTAGTATACTGGTATATTTTAATAGACTCTCGAAGTTAACTCGAAATGTCATTTATTTTATTTATTTGTGTTCACATGAAACTTTAAGTGGGTAGGTTTGGTATTTAGATTGTATTTCGTATTTTGCTTTTATTGGCAAGTGTTATCAGTTCAAATTAAATTAAGTCTTATAACTTATTAATAGCATAATTTTAAATATAAATCATTGATATATCTAGTCTGACCATAAATACTGTTACATAAAAACTTTTCTTTTTTTCAACTTCAATTTAAAAACTTCTTTCGATTTTGCGCCATTTCAGTTATTTTTTCGTGTTCATTATCAAATTATAATATGGAATAGGGTGTTAAAGAAAATAGGATTGCAGTGATCGCCTTGCACAAAGTGGGTATGCCGTCGGTCGTATTCTAGACACTTCAAAAACTTGGTATCAGCCGTATGTTCGTATATCGTACTATCAACAGATACAACAACACTTCCTCTGTCGAAGACCAGAAAAGGTCGAGGCGGTCGCGTGCTCTTAGAACTACAAAGGCTGTTAATGCTGTTAAAGCCAGCATTCGTCGAAACCCCATTAGAAAGCTAAAAATCTTATCGCGAGAAATGAAGATTCCCGCTAGGACTCTGTCGCGTATTATAAAACAAGACCTGAAGCTCGGTGCTTATCGTCGATAGGACATGTCCTAAATCAATATTTACAATAAAAGAGAGTGAATCGATCAAAACGCCTTCTGTCGCAATACCCAGGTGAAAGGCACAGAAATATCCTCTTTACCGATGAAAAAAATTTCACAATTGAAGAACACTACAATAAGCAAAATGATAAAGTGTACACTTACAGTTCTAAAGAAGCTGCTCAAGTGGTCGGAAAGGTACAACGTGGTCATCATCCTGCGTCAGTGATGGTTTGGTGGGCCGTGTCTTATCAAAAAGTCACAAAACTACATTTTTGTGAAAAAGGAGTGAAATCTTCAGCCAAAGTGTATCAAGATACAGTCTTAGATCATGTTGTGAAACCTCTCAGCAATACACTTTTTTAAAAATATACCGTGAACTTCCCAGCAGGACTCTGCACCTGGTCACAAGGAACGAACTACCCAAGCCTGGCTGGAAACCAACGTTCCGGACTTTATAAGAGCTGAAGACTTGCCCTCATCTAGCCCAGACCTCAACCCTTTAGACTCCAAATTATGGTCAGTTTTAGAGTACATGGCCTGCTCTAAACGACACGGCGACATTGAGTCTCTTAAAAAATCTTTGAAGCAAGCAGTGGTGAAATTTCCCTTGGAAACAGTGCGTAAATCCATAGAGTCGTGGCCAAACAGATTAAAGGCCTGTATAAAAGCCAAAGGTGACCATTTCGAATAGAATTTACATTTTATTTTTATGCTGAGACTTATAAATATGTAGGTATAAATTTAAATAGTATTACATTACTTCATTAAAAAAATGCATTTTCATTTGTAACAGAACTTTTGGCCGTACTAGGTACTATCTTATATATGTACAATTGTAATATATCAGAGAAATTAAGGGTGACAAGTCATTCAATTATAAATGAGCAAAATACAAAATTTAGGTTGTATCATACGAAAAAATATTTTAAAAAAACTTTTATATGTAAATTAACATACATTAACTCATAAATAATTTTATGCCATAAAATATGTATATATATATATATATATATATATATATATATATATATATATATATATATATATATGTATGTATACATATTTGACATATACGGAGCGTGTTTTTAAAATACTTTATTTACATTTGATGTTTTCATGTCCTGGCGGGTAGTAGTAGTATTGGGTAAAGCTTTTATCGAGTTGTTAAATGGATTGCAGCTTTCATATAGAAAACGAGTTACAAATATCCAAAGCGCATATACATTGTGTATTTTAATTACAATCAAGTGCTGTTCTGTGAATCGGTTTTCAATTGGTTTTACTGTGACAGTTCTATAGCTGAACTGTTATGAATAAAATGTCTTTAAATCATTTGCACGCATTTCTCACACTTGTGTGCATTAAATAAAAAGTTGTATTGCGAGTCTAACATTTGACATATTCAGTTATTTTAGATATGTACGAGTATATTTTATATCACTACACAAATAACTTTCAAACTATTTGAAAAAAAAAGACGACGACGCTTGAGGACGCTTTGGAGCACCTTGTGGTTGTTGTTGTCATTATCATCAATATGATCTTTTAATAGGTGAAGAATAATACAGACAATATAATATACTAAACTGTGTAGAATATACAAATTTCATTAACATCATCTTGATGCACGTCAAAAGTACCTGCTACTGACGAGTTTGTATGAAAACGCCATATTTTTTAAGTTCAATAAACTGACGAAACGAGCAAAAGGGTCACTTAATGGTAAGTGCAACGTCTGCCCATAGCGAATGCTGTGTTACCCAGAACATTTCTGTGTGACATCACATTGCGCCTATCGACCTGAGATATCAGGTCTTAAGTCTAATATGCCCAGTGATTACACTAACTTTCGGTGCTCTTCAGACCGAAATATACTGTAATGTTTGCACACTACTGCTTCACGGCAGAATAACTGACACTGCGGTGGTACCTACCTAGACAGTTTTCTGAACAAGAATCCTACCACCGGGGGTCATAATATAGTCTACTATAAGTTTTTTTTTTACATAAATTATAGGATTCTTTCCACTAGTAAAGTAGAAGAAGTGAACGCTGTGTGTCAGGATCGTAGCAAGTAGGAACTAGTGGTCTCTGTCTACCCCAATGGGAAAGAGGTACTGGCGGAGGTGACTGTATGTATGTGTCTGTATGTATGTCGACCGCGTGGCCTAGTGGTCAGAGTACCTGACTTCTAAACCGCGGGTCCTGGGTTCGAATCCCAGCCGGAGCCAACATTTGTGCTAAAACACAAATTGTTGGTTTTCGGGTCTGGTTGTGTTGTGATTGTCCCCGTATTTCTGACACTGCATCCTAGCCTACCTCCGATCTTATCGCATCAGCGTTACATCGGGCGCGGGTAGGTTGGGACGTGTGAGTGCCTCTGTGTTTGCGCGTACACTTGTGGCACTATAATATATCCTGCGCAGTTGATGGCTCTCGACAGTAGTCGGCAGTTGTCGCCGTGGTCGAAATCGGCTATCGTCGGTGGTTTTTCCAAACAGACGCGAATTAGGAACCTTCAATAAAATATTGCGGATGTTCATTGGCGACGGTAATCACTTACCATCAGGCGAACCGCTAGCTCGTTTGCGTTCTTTTTTTTAAATACGAGTATATGTAACAGAAGTATCTGTTTCAAAGCTTCGCTATTAATTTTACTATTTTGAGTTAATATTTCGAAGTAAGATTTGAACAACAAACTTCAAATGGATCGGCCATGCATTAAAATTTGTAAGCCCATTAAATGTTAAGGATAGCGACTTCACTAGTTCATAATCACAAACTTTATCAATAATACGAAGTCCTATTGATCTTATAGTTTTCATTAGAAATAATATATTTAATGGATAACTATTATTTGGCGTTTATCAGAATTTGAATATGAGGTTGTTGAAGTGATCACCCCTCCTCTTCAACCCCTCTAACCTTAATTTTTTTTAATATTGATTATATTCCTTTCTTTGTTGATCTGCAGATTTCTTAAGTTTGGGAATGAGGCATCCATTGAGGGACGTTCAAGAAAAGAGACTACTGCCTTTTTAAAGTCCGTTAACCCATCCGCAATTCCTCTGGTCATCATCATGTAAGCCGCTTGCTCGTTTGCCCCTCTTTATAAAAAAAAGACTTAAAATGAAAGTTTACATTCTTTACTTCGTTATCTACATACTCGTATATATATAATAAACATGTAAACTGCTCGAGTCTGCACTAATTTTGCTAAGTAAACGATTGAGGGGGGCTAAAAATAAGTAACTAAATACATTTCAATCATTTTTAGAATTATCTCTCTGTCCGTCTGTTTGTCCGAGTTCCGAAATGGCTTAATCGATTTTGACGGGAGTTTCTTTGGCAGGTAGGGGACTTTTCAGAGGAATATGTAGGGTTTTTGCGTAAAACCTGAAAAGGGGCCATGTGGCGCGGATTTAATTTGGGTTTTGGTCATTTCAATGAATTTTCGTTCATAGCAGTTTAAATATTTATCCTTATTAAATATTATAAACGTGAAAATAATTCATTCTGTCCCTCTGTTTGTTACCTTTCCACGCTTCAAACGCTGAACCGATCTTGACGAAATTTTGCACAGAGATAGCTTGCATCCTGGAGGTGGACATAGAATACTTTTTATCTCAAAAAAAAAGTTTCTACGGGATATTTAAAAAACCTATATCCACCTATTTAGATATTCAATATTCTTATTCTTTAATAACTGTAAATTATATTTTAACAATGGGTCCCACGTACAAAAAGACATCGCGGCAGGCCAAGAACAAGATGGCGAGATGAGCTTGACTCTTTCGACAAGATTTGGAGGGAGGGGAGATGCCTTTGTCCTGGAGTGAGACGTGTTAGGCAAACTTAAAAAACATGTTTTTACCTTTTTATATATACAAATGCCGAACCCTAATACAAGATTGAAACGTCAATTTTCTTTTGATATAATTTTCATATTTTATTTTCGAGAACCGCGTAGCCTAGTGGTCAGAGTACCTGACTTTTAACGCCGCGGGTCCTGAGTTGGAATCCCTTTGGACCAAAAATTTGTGCAAAAACACAAATTGTTGGTTAACGGGTCTGGTTGTGTTGTGAAAGGACATTGCTCAGTTCCAATACAAAGTTCGCCCAAACCAACAGTTATTCTAAACAGCCTTGTTGGTCGATTTTACGTATATTTCAAAATTTTAGTTGTTTTTAATCCAGTCGTAGAATATCAAATAGAAAAAAAAACACTGAACAAACACAAAGATCGCCAAAATTACATTTAACAACAAAATCAAATACCATACAATATAGTAAGTATAGGGGAAGCCAATACTCTAATTTCATTTGACATTTAAAATCTCTCTCTCTCGCCCGCTTAGATAAACTATATTTGTTTTTCGCTCGCACTGTTAACACTGTAATATTTACTATGGTTTTTAGCTGCGCCATTTTGTGTGCAACTTAGCGGTCTAAGCAGCTTTGGTTCTAGTCTATTGACTTACGGATGCAGCGCTGAAGCGGTGATTATAGATGTTATTCGGAGAACGGTAAAGTATCGTAATTAATGAAATGCCTATTTAATTTTCTTTTAATTATTTTGAAGTTTCCGTTAAATTCTAGTATTTTAAATAAGCTAAGAATTATGATATAGGTCAAACGTATGTTGATTCTTGGGCGAAATTGGGCAATGTCGTTTGTGTTTGTAAAACGCACCATAATACAGGAGAAATACATGTATTTTTTTAAGCTAAATTGGATGGTAAAAATGCCTCTGTCCTGTAAAGAACCAGTAAGAAACCCAGCGGACATTTTTCTCTATTTAGTCCATTTAAAAATAATGTACAATCACAGCAGTATTATAAAGATGTAGACCAATAGATTGGCAGCGTTAACCTCCTTCGAAGAGGTTATTATCATCCATGTACTCTTCAATATTTTATAAAAACTTAAGCTTTTGATTGAAAGACTGTGCACTTTCTGGGATTTTGTTGCAATGAATTAGTTACTGACTCTGTTAAGTCGAGTAATTGGTATTATTATATAATCATTACATAGTATGAGGCTTGTGGGTAAGGTTATAGCTGATGTGAACGGCAGAGTAGAATAGCACCTACCACTTCCCTACCAAGCCGTAGTAAGAGGCGACAAAGATTGAACGGACAGCATTTATTCGTGCTTAATATCACTATAATATTCAACGCTGTCCTTGTACTGCTCGTGGCAACACAATGGGGAGTAAGAATTTTTTGACTCTTACCAAAATGGCGGCGTCGGAGTTCGCCACCCGTCTCGTTTACCGCAAAGGCGAAAAGTGGGCTACTTGTGTGGCCTCTGCCTAACCCTTATATGGGAAAAAGGAGTGAGTGTATGTATGGAAGGTTTTTAAATAAAATACCATTGCAAAAACATTGAACGCTATATTTCATAGTCTAGAAACAACATTTAAAATGGCCTAAACAACTGCTTATGGGTAAAAGGAACATGTTTACATTAGGGTACATGCTAAAAAGAATTCACATAACAATTTGATAATAAATGATTTTACACTAACGTATCCTATTGTAAACATTGAAAACTGATAACTAATCTCACTTTTATAGTATATACATATATACCAAAAAGATTTTTGAGGAAAAACATATTCTTTAAATAAAAAGTCAGATTAGTTAACTTGATACGTCAAATAAATATTAAAAAGAGACAATAATAAAGAAACATACGATGATATGTACAAAGTTTTTAATTAACAATAAAAAAATAGGAAACTAAATTTAAACGTTTACGTGTTTAGAAGAAAAACTAATAAAGCGTCCACACCTGTGCAACTTTTACGTATAATATAACTAGTGATAAACAAACACCTTGGCAACTTCGCAATGTGATACGCGATTAGACGAATAGTGCGTATTCAGACCGGGAAGGTCTATTGTGTAACTCTGGTAGGTTTCGTGATCGGTTTCATTTTGGCGTTCGGATTCAATGGTTAATCGGGATCAAATGAAACCGATCACGAAGCCGAACAGAGTTGCATAATAGAACTACTGGCATCGTTTTGCTCGATCCATGCAGATTTGTAATGATATTTGCACAACAAATTACATTACGCGCTGGCCTGGTGTGTGCCAAACTTAAAAATAAGGAAAACGTCTGTTTTAAATAGTTAAATACAATAATAACTTTTAATAATTAAAGCTAACACCGAATTTAAAGCTTGATATCGACTTATAATACAATACGAAATCCAAAACAAAATAAATAATATTATGCAATACAACTCATCGTAAAAAAAATCTCGAGGCTTTATACTTTGCGATTTACTAAATACAGTAAAGTATTGTTTATTCTCATTTAATAAACATATTATTGGATGATCGCGATAAGCGAATACATGAAACATTAAAATTGAAATGTTATAAAATCTGCAGTTTTTATCAACACTGATATCTCGTCAATTTTTAATTTATATATTCTTCTTCTATTTTAACAATAAGGTTAATGTATCTAAAACAAAGACTATGGTGTTTTGTTACACAATGTTACGATCGACAACACTCCGTAGTCTTGCACAGTCACATGCAATAAAATATATACTTTTTAAAACTTTCCAAGTTTCCATCGATTCATATGATACATAGAATTACTAAACCATGAACATTATAGCACGCAATTGAACTATTTTTAAATTTATATGTATTACACAAGCGTAAGAAATTATATCGTTGCAGAAATGTCAAAATTTTAAAAATAAAAATTAAGAAATTTTCAAATTATATTCTTTATTTCTAATATACATCACACAGCAGTCGCTTAGAAGTGCAGCAAGAATTTTTTGTAAAATTTTTAAGAGTAAACGATAAAGATGATCGTATATCAAAAGTAACTGAATTCCCTAATGACGACAATCATCAAAAGAACGATTGTCAAATTTTGTTTTACGAGACTAAAGACGAATCAAAATGCACAATCTGAATTTTTAAACACCACTTAAGTATTCAAACAACGCAAGCGACGTCTATTTGTTATGTAACGTACAAAAATCTACACCTAATGTAGCAAACATGGACGTGGAACTAACCCGCGAATGGACCTCCGTAATTTAATAGTATTGTCCATCATTGTGCATTTAACTTTAAAATACATTACGTATTTCTATCACGACTAAACGCAATCGATCCCTTTAAGTGAAACAATCTTTTCCTTCGGTTATTACAACGTGCTTCCTTACGATCAAAATTTGGTCCTACTAAAATGAATAAGACGATAATATTATACCAAACTTTGTAGTACACATGTCGCAATGCGATATTAATAGAAAAGAACATCAATCGTTATTACTTATTGTATATGAAAACACATATCTTACTACACATTATAAATTGTCTTTACATTTTTTAAGTATACACTGTAAATACCATCTTAAAATCTAAAAACCATGCTCTGTGGTTTTGCTGCTGATGTAAAATGAGCGTCTATTGCCTCTCTAAATTTCAAACACTAATCTTTTCTAGTCCGAATTTTCTATATTTTTACATTATCACAGGCTTCTCACGCTCGCAACCCTGAGGGTTAGAAAACATTGCACCTTATTTCGACGACACCTTTCGAAAGTCAAAAATAAAGGATAACGAACTTTGTTCCACTTACAATTACACGAAAATGTACTAGCAATTCAATGTTTTCGATTGAATATCGTCATCGTGACGAATATTAATTTCCCATTTTTTTTTATCTAAATATCAATTCAATTGATTATAATACCAAAGAAGGTCATTGTTACTAGAAAGTTTCGGAAGTATTATTCCATGTCATATTTTTGAAAGCTAAGAATATTCTGGAGGGGCGGTGGTCACCTAACAGTCGTGCGGCCACCTAGACGGGTGGCCGGCCACGGATCACATGACGCAGCAACTCTTCGCACGTCCTTTTAGCTCGGCCTTCAGATCGCGTTTGCTTTTGCTGCGGCCTACTTGTTTCTGTTGAAAAAAGATGTTACATTTGACATTTTAGTGAAAGCCATATATTTATTAGCCTTAAGAGAAAATTTGGCTTAAGAGAAACTACCACCCCATCTCCTCGCGTGGGTGTTGTAAAACTCGACTGAGGGCAAAATTTAAACCAGGATATGGGCCGCAGCGTCTTCCTGGAACATCAGCAAGTGTGGCGACTATGGCAAAATCTCCCGAAATGAGAGCTACAAACTTTTGGGTCAATCTATGGGGGAGGCCTATGTTCAGAAGTAGACTTGTGATAGGCTGAAATGATGATGATAATAATGATTAAATACAGCAAAATATGGATAATCCTCATTTAAATAACATATTATTGGATGGAGCGCGTGGCCTAGTGGTCGGAGTACCTGACTTCTACGCCGCGGGTCCTGGGTTCGAATGCCAGCCGGAGCCAACATTTGTGCTAAAACACAATTGTTGGTTTTCGGGTCTGGTTGTGTTGTGATTGTGCCCGTGTCTCTGACACTGCTTCCTAGCCTACCTCCGATCTTATCGCATCAGCGATACATCGGGCGCGGGTGGGTTGGGACGAGTGAGTGCCTGTGTTTCCGCGTACACTTGTGGCCCTATAATATCTCCTGCGCAGTTGATGGCTCTCGACAGTATTCGAAAGTTGTCGCCGTGGTCGAAATCGGCTAAGAGAACATCATCACATCATCATTGGATGACCAAAATAAAAAAATGCGTATATGAATCATTAAATTTGTAATGTATGTAATAAAATCTGCAGTTTTTTATTAAACTGATCTGATGATTGATGATTAGATCTCGTCAATTTTTAATTTCAAACAATCACCTTTTACATTATCCAAAAAAAGCTTCCATCCGAAAATTGCCTAAGCAATACAATCAATCAGTTAGACACGTGGACAACCACAACAAAATAGACGAAAAACCAATATATTTATTCTATTATTTATAAGATTATGTGTTCGGGGGTGTGATGGACACATGATCTCACTACAGATATTATATTCCTAAGCTGGTCTTGATCTTATTAAGTTTCTGATAGATGACAACGGTGCGATATTCTTTGATTATAATAACTTTGTTTTCTCTTGCCGGAATCCGTCTGGGTATGTACTACCCCAGGGCCAGTTATTCTGCCGTGAAGCAGTAGTGTGCAAACATTAGTGTGTTTCGGTTGGAAGGGCACTGAGAGCTAGTGTAATCACTGGGCATATGAGACTTAAGAACTGATGTCTCAGGGTGTCGGGCGGAGTGTGGTGTCACACAGAAATGTTCTGGGTGATGCAGCATTTGTTATGGGCAAACGTTGCACTTACCATCAGGTGAACGTTTTGCTCGTCTCGTCACTTTTTCCAATAAAAAAGTAATTTAGGGTTTCTTAAAATTAGCAGGACTCCTGTTTAGAATTCCGTCTAGGCAGGACTAGTTATTCTGCCGGGGAACAGTAATGTGGCAACATTACTATGTTTCGGTCTGATGGGCACTCGGAGATAAAATAATTACTGAGGCTATGAGACTTAAGAACTGATGTCTCAGGGGCGGGCTCAGTGATGTGCAAATGTTCTGGGTAAGTACCACCGCATTATCAGTTTTTACCGTCATGTTTGGGCGCATTGGTAACCCCACAATTGTAAGATCAGCGTTACACTTGCTCGGTACTTTGAATAAAATATGGAATCCATTAGTGGATATTATTGTCAATTTAGTGCGCCAAAATAAAAAAAAAGTCGAAAAAAAATGAAGAAAGTACCATGAGAACCAATTAGAGAATAAGCTGAAGATCCTGGTTAGAATACCAGGCGATACTCATGAAATTATTGTATTATCATCGAAATTCGAATATTCCAAATCATCGGGACGTCTGGAAGTTGGTGAAAATTGAATTTATTTATATATTCATTACACAATACAACGAAAGATAGAAAGCAATGCTTGGAAGCATTAATATACAACATATCAATAATTGGAAGATTCTATTATGTTCATATCCGTACCGGTCTAGCACAAAAGCGTGTTGATGAAGAGCATAATTATAAAGAAATTTGTGGTTTGTATTGGAGAGCCGTGGTAGCTCCGGGGCTAGGCGCTCGCTTTAAAATTTATAGTACGCGAGTGGCCTGGGTTCGATTCCCGGTGCCGGCACCACTAAAATAGTTAATTGCAATTTTAAGTGCTGAATTACCACGTGCTCGGCGGTGAAGGAAAACATCGTGAGGAAACCTGCATGTCTGAGAAATAAAAAAAAAATATTTCGAAGATATGTGCAGTCCGCCAACCTGCATTGGAGCAGCGTAGCGGTTTCTTCCTAGCTCCAAACCCTCTCAGAAATGAGAGGGTTTGAGCCTGGGCTCAGCAGTGGGACATTTATAGGCTGAAACTTTACTTTACTTTTTTTTGTGGTTTCTTGTAACGTCAATGTATCTTTACTGACCTGTTGTTTCGTCTGTTGCTTGTTCAGTTTGCCAAGTGCCGCCAATGCTGCAACTTCAAAAGCGTCCTTCACACCCTTACTAGAAGCTCGTGCAGATGTTTCTACGTATGTGGTTGCTCCCAGCTGTCTTGCTACTGCTAAAGCCTGAAATACACGATTAAATGTAATAATTCTTAAATTTCAATAATAAATACGATAAAAAACGTAACTTCGAAAATAGATGTGGTTGTCATTTTAGAATTTAAGAATAATCTTTAAGAAGTTCTTTAATAACAATACTCAAGTAAGACGCCGTGTGGTAGCGACTTAAGAGAATCTACCACCCCATCTCATCCCGTGGGTGACGTAAAAGTCGACAGAGGGAAAATAAAAATTAGGAGATGGGCAGCAGAATCTTCCTGCAACATCTGAAAAAAAACTGTGGTTGCCAACCCGCCTACCAAGCGTGGCAACTACGGCAAAATTCCCTCAAAATGAGAGCGACAAACTTTTGTGGCCATCAAACGGGGAGGCCTATGTTCAGCAGTGGACTATTGATAGGCCGAAATGATGATGATGATGATAATGAAGTAAGAAGGTAAAAGTGTGTCTCCCTTCCTGGGAGAGGTCTATAACCAGCATATATTTTTCATATATTTTTACTGGTGGTAGGATTCCCATGCAGGAATCCGTCTAGGTAGGTACCACCACAGGGCCAGTTATTCTGCCGTGAAACAGTAGTGTGCAAACATTACTGTGTTTCGGTTTGAAGGGCACTGTGCTAGCGGAATCACTGGGCATATGAGACTTAGGAACTGATGTCTCAGGGTGACGGGCGCAGTGTAGTGTCACACAGAAATGTTCTGGGTGACATAGCATTTGTTATGGGTAGACGTTGCACTTTCAGCACATCAGGTGAACGTTTTGCTCGTTTTGTCGCTCTATCCTTAAAAAAAGGAGCGAACTAAAACCGAGCTGATTAAGAAGAAGAATAAATAAGAGGCATAAATGTAAACTGATATTATAAATGCAAAATTAACTTCCTCTGTTCCTCTGTCTGTTTGTTAACTTTTTCAAGCGTTAAGTCTGGCTCAAGCGTTGAATCGATTTCGACAAAATTCGGCAGAGAGATTGATACATTTTACTATAGATAATCAAAGATTCGATTTGAAATGAAAAGTATCTACATACATACATACATACATAAGATCACAAAAAAAAGTATCTAATGTCCGTATAATTGATGCAAGCTATCTCTGTGCCGAATTTCATCAATATCGGTTCTACGATTGAGCGTTGAAATGGTAACAAACATACAGAAGAACAGAGGATGTTACTTTCGCATTTACAATATTAGTACGGATTCAGACCTAAAAGTGACGTAACATACATACATACATAAGATCACGACTGTATCCCATAAGTTAAGGGTTAAGGGTAGTCAGAGACTGGACACTCACTGCAAAAACAGATGACTGCCCCTATCCACGTTTCACCAAAACAATATAATGCACTTGGTGTGATAGGTGGTGAGCCCATCGCCATCATGCGCTGTTGGGTGCACAGTGCAGTTTAATTAGTATAATTATTTATAATCCTTACTCGCCTTTTACGAGATCCAATGGATGAGATGGAGTGGTAGTATTCTTTTAACGAGCCGCCACCACAGCACACACAAAGTGACGTAAGAAAACCATTAAGTAAGTATTGACAGTTGCATTTGGAGATTTGCTATCTCGTTTACCTCTTCGCTGGTGACAGGGTGTGTTTTGAGCTTAGACAGCATAGTTAAGGTTTCTTTGTCATGCCGGAGGTCAGCTTTGCATCCACACAAAAGCACTGGCGCAGCGCCGCCGTGTGTACGTACTTCTCGGTACCACTGAAACATAAACAGAATAAAGTTAGTCTAGTTATTCTGATTGTATTGCGTTGACGTGTTTAGCCATTCGTCACGTCTCGTTTCGCTCGTGGGCAACGTGGGTGCCCTACCCCTTACATGGGAAAAAAGAGTGACTGTATGTATGTAGTTATTCTAATAAAGGTCCAAAATCGAACCTAGCTACAGTCTTTTGATTTATCCGGTAAACCCTTAAGCATTAGTAACTTAACCTATTTATACTGTGTACTTTAAGTTGGATTTATAAATGCGGAATTTTCAACAAAACGTAATTAAAATAAATTATAAATGGTTTTCTAAAATAGTCCCAAATTCTCGATATTACTTTTGTACAACATTAGATACTCTGCATTGATAAACTGGCGACCCGGGTCGCGGCTTCGCACACCATCATCATCATCCAACCGCCACCAACACCAGTACACTGCTGAACATAGGCTTCCCCCATAGGTTGGCAACAGCCTGCCAAGCGAGGCAACTTCTCAACGATCTCTGTACTTGCTTTGAATTAAAAAGACAGCGAGTTACTTGAGATCCATTTTTTTATTTTATAAAGTGACGAGACGAGCAAAACGTTCAACTGATGGTAAGTGCAACGTCTGTCCATAACAGATGCGTGTTACTCAAAATATTTGTGTAGCACCACACACATTGCGCTCGTCACCCTGAGACGTTGTTAAGTCTCATATGCCCAGTGATTACGTTAGCTCTCAGTACCCTTCAACCCGAAACACAGAAATGTTTGCACACTACTGCTTCACGGCCGAATAACTGCCTCTGCATTGGTACCTACCTAGAGAAATTCCTGCATATGAATCCTACCACTAGTAACCAGCTTTACTAAAATTATAAATTTACAATTTTAACTGCAATTATCGGTAGCTGCAATGATGAAGGAATCCGTTAAAAGATAGCCAACATGACTGAAAATTTTTCAAGCTAGTCTGACGCCCACCCGCACAGAACCACCCTGATGGACCTATACTAACTCAAAACATACATACAGACACGCCTTTTTCCCATAAGTGGTAGAGACTACACCTGCAACCCACTTTTCAACCCTGCGGGAAACAAGACGTGACGGGTGGCGAACCACGTCTGCGCCATTTTGGTACTAGTCACGAAATTCTTACTTCCCATTGCGTTCCGACGAGCAGTATAGTGCAATATTTATAATACATTAGCGACCCGGGGCGGTGTTGCCCGGGTGCAATTTACTAATGAAGAAAATGTGTAGTGCTATGAAAACATGTGACAACAGAACTGTTACAATCTGAATGTCACATTTTTTTTGTTATGAAAACACACCAGAACTGTCAAACAGAGCGTCACTTTTTTATTGAGGTTTTAATACATACATACGAGTACATACATAGATTCACGCTTCTTTCCCATAGAGGTAGGCAGAGACCACATATTTCCACTTGTTACGATCCTGATACACATCTTTAGCTTCATCTACTTTCATTAGTGTTTTCATACAAGCTCGTCGGTTGCCGGTACTTTTGACGATTTCGATCTAATCGTAATACGTTCGCCTATGTCAACCCTTACCGGCTTGCCCATTCACTCTCGCCTCATAAATCTGTTTCGTCAATCTTCTTTCATCCATCCTATCTACGTGTCCAAACCATCTAAGCATCCCTTTCTCTATCTTTGTCACTACATCTTCTACCACACCACAACGTTCCCTTATCAAGTTGTTTTTCAGTTAGTACATCAAAGTCACTCCAGCTATTATTTTCATTTCAACAGCATTAATCTTATTTTCATGATTCTTCTGCCAGACCCAACATTAAGTACCATCAGTGACGGGGACCAGTAGTCTTCTATGTACAGGCAGTCGTGCCTTTTAAGATAGTTTCTGGCTGCACATAAAGTTATGCAGTTTTAATACATACATACCATACAAATTTCCGACTTTTTGGGTGGATTTTTCAAAACAATTCTTTCATACAAACCTTGTCCTGACAATCATTAATGAAACAAAATAGAATCAGCCCGTTTTTCAGCCAAATTAATTTTTGTTGGTTCGTTTTTATCTGTATGATTTCATTTAATTTTATTAATGTTGTTATTATTCTTTAAGTATGTCATTTCCAACGAATAAACATTCTCCCTTCTTTCTATTATAATTAAAACATACTATATAATGATACCTTTGCTGCAGCGTTATGTAATGACTCGGGCTCAGCTATGTTAAAACATAACATGAAGATCTTAGCGTCTTGGTAGGCAAGCGGTCTTACAGTGTCATATGCTGTCGTACCTGCAAACAAAATAATGTTCATTAATTTTTACTAATTTTAATTAAATAAAACTAATTTTACGGACTTTATCGCTTTTAATTTGTAGCTATTTCGTCGTCGTCGTTTCAGCCTATCATAAGTCCACTGCTGAACATAGGCCTCCCCCATAGATCGCCACAAAAGTTTGTAGCTCCCATTTTGGGGGGAATTTACCATAGTTGCCACGCTTGGCAGGCGGGTTGGCAACCGCAGTTTATTTATTCAGATGTTTCAGGAAAATGCTGCTGCCCATCTCCTGGTTTTCATTTTCCCTCTGTCGACTTTTACGACACCCACGGGATGAGATGGGGTGGTAGATTCTCTTAAGCCGCTACCACACGGCCATGTAGCTATTTATGACCCGACTTTTCGAGCGCTTTACAGCGCCCATAGTCATGGGCGGATCGAGGTGACAGACGTTCTGATGTCATAGTTAATCCGGGGTACCTTGGTCATAGAGGGCAGACTTGCTAGAACGACGACGGTTTACGTTAGCTATATGTTCTTTAGACGGGTTTTAATTGATTTTTTGGGACCCCTACTACCTCAGTCCTCCCGTGACCATGGGTGCTGTAAAATGCTCGAAACGTCAGGTTATAAATAGTTACAAATGAAACGCGATAATATCCGTAAAAATAAGTTTTAATGAATGTGTATTATCGCCTGAATGTAAGAAATCATAAGACATTTTATTTAAAAAAAGCTACCAAAGTGCATATTATCCATCTTATGTTTTTTACTGGGAGTAAATGGCGTCCCGTGAAAGGTAAGTGCCACGGTTGCCCATAACAGTTGCCGAAAACTTGCGTTGAGAACGAAAAAAAAGTTCTGTGCACCACAGCACTGCGCTTGTTACTTTAAGGCATCGATCCTTATTAGGGCTGTATACGTACCATAGTTCAACTTGGATACCGTCATCAAACGGAAAAATTCTATTTTAGCTGAGCGACTCTCTTACCGAGATGTCAAGAGGTGACTAATAGACCGGGAGATGATACATACATACATAAGATGACGACTGTATCCCATAAGGGGTAGTCTGAGACTGGGCACTCACAGCAAAAACAGATGACTGCCACAATCCACGTTTCACCAAAACAATATAATGCACTTGGTGTGATAGGTGGTGAGCCCATCGCCACCATGCCCTGTAGGATGCACAGTGCAGTTTAATTCCTTTCTCGCCTTTTATGAGATCCATTGGATGAGATGGAGTGGTAGTATTCTTTTAACGAGCCGCCACCACACGGTTTCCGGGAGATGATGACACAAAATACTCGTATTTTGTAATTTGTACCAGTATGGCGGTTCTTCAGGGGTCTAACTACGTATTAACAAAAAGGAAAATGATGGTCATAACGCTGTCACCGGCGGCCCAATCGCGTGGGCGTTAATCGAACGTGTCGGATAAATAACGATTGTCGAACGATTGTTCCACAAAAATTCTTGTATTTTCCGATAGTCGATAAAAAAAAGGCAGTAGCGTAATGTCATACTTCTCCGGCGTAACTTACAGCCCGCCATACCGACGCGAATACAACAATTAAAAAAAAACAATTCAACCATTTGTACCAGGCCAATTTTGCTCAGCTAATCATCGTTGAGTAGCCATTTCACGTGCCATACGTTTTTTGACGGTTCCAAATGGCGGTCCAAAGGAGAAATTTTTTTTTTTTTCGTTAAACGATTTGTACCAGTATTGCATTTGGATTTTTGGAAATATACATAACGTCACTATACTGCTCGCGGGAACGCAATGGGAAGTAAGAATTTCTCGACTCGTACCAAAATGGCGAAGACGTTGTTCGCCACCCGTCACGTCTTGTTTCCCGCGGGGTTGAAAAGTGCGAGTTGCGAGTGTGGTCTCTAGCACTTATGGGAAAAAGGCGTGAATGTATATATGTATGGAGTTAGTGTGGGTCCATCAGGATGGTTCTGTGCGGGCCGGCGTCAGAATTCCTTGAAATATTCTTTTATTTATCAAACATGTTGGCTATCTCATAACGGATTCCTTCATCACCGATAATTGCAGTTAAAATTGTAAATTTATAATTTTAGTAAAGCTGGTTACTGGTGGTAGGATTCCTATGCGTCTAGGTAGGTACCAATCCAGGGTCAGACATTGCTGTGTTTCGGTTTGAACTGGCACTGAGAGCCAGCGTAATCACCAATCACCACCGATAATTGCAGTTAAAATTGAAAATTTATAGTTTTAGTAAAGTCTTTGAAATTCAAAGCAAGTACTGAGATCGTTGAGAAGTTGCCACGCTTGGAGGGCTGTTGGCCACCCGCCTGCCAAGCGTGACAACTATGACAAAATCCTCCAAAAATGGGAGCTTCACGCTTTTGTGGCAATCTTTGGAGGAGACTTATGTTCAGCAGTGGACTAGTAATAGGCTGAAATGATGATGACGATGACCGAGATCCTGAGCTCAGATATTTAACATATTCGAAAAAAATAATGAAAAAAAAAAACGGTGAATTTACGTTATGTATACGCAATAAAAAAGTAAAGTGACAGTCTATAAATGTCCCTAAAGCGCTTTGGCGCCGGGAGGAGTCCGCCATGTTGATCCAATGCGGCTGTGCAGACTTCACATGTCGTAGAAATATATTTTTTTTATTCCCCAGACATGCAGGTTTCCACACGATGTCTTTTTCGTCACCGAACACTTGGTAAATCAGCACTTAAGATTTTAGCGGTGCCGGCTAAGAGGATCGAACCGCGACCACTCGCGTACTGTGATATCTAAAGCGAGTCCCTGAGCTACTACGGCTCTATACGCAATAGTTTATGGCTAATTAAATGTCATGTAAGAAAGAGTGGGCGTGGGTATAATATACCGCAAGGCTTGTTCATACCCACGTCCGTAACAAAATTATGGCCTCAAGGCTTGTATTAGTTATCTACTTTGTTGCAATACATTATTTGTTTTATTTATTTCCATTCACATGAAATATGGTACATTAAGTGATGATAAGTTATCAAAATGGTATCACATCACATATTTCGCCGTTTCTGACATGCAAAGGTTTATACAGGGGGACAAAAGTGGTAATATTATTTTAGTGCACACAAAATACAAAAAATTCAGTCACTTATCAGTAACACTGTTCAGGGAAAAAAATCATATAAATAGGCCGTCCCGGAGCTCATCATTGAATACGGACTGTCTGAACATCAAAATGGAAAACACGAATCAGAGTTCATAAATTCTGCTTGAAAAAATTCTACCAAAGACATACACAGCGACTTGGTGGAAACATTAGGGGACTCTTCTCCTCCATATTCCACAGTTGCACGCTGGGCTAAGGAGTTTAAGTTGGGAAGAACATCGACGGAAGACGAACACCGCGAAGGACGCCCATCGACGTCCCTCACTGAAGAAAATGTGAAAAAAGTTGAAGAAGTTGTATTGGAAGATCGAAGAGTGACTATCAGGCATGTAGCTGAGGTCACAGGGATCTCATATGGCAGCATTCAAAGAATCCTTGCGAACGAATTGCATATGAGAAAGGTCTCCGCGCGTTGGGTACCGAAAATGTTAAACGACGAGCAAAAGAAGAAACGAGTCGACATGTCAAGAGCAAATCTCGAAAAGTTCCAGGCAGACAAGGATAATTTTTTGTCACGTTTTGTGACCATGGACGAGACCTGGATCCACCATTTTGATCCTGAAACAAAACAACAATCGATGACATGGAAACGATCCGATGAACCGACGCCGAAGAAATTCAAAGTGTCAAGCTCAGCAGGGAAGGTTATGGCGTCTGTTTTTTGGGACGCTGAAGGAATAATCATGGTGGACTACTTGGAAAAGGGGGCCACTATTACAGGCTCCTACTATGCAGAACAAATAAGAAGATTGCGGGAGGCTATTAAGGAGAAAAGGCGAGGCAAACTGCGGGCTGGAGTGCTGTTCCATCAAGACAACGCACCGGTTCACAAAGCTGCAATTGCCATGGCTGCCATTCAGGAAGCGGGCTTTGAGCTGGTGGAACACCCCCCCTATTCACCAGATCTAGCCCCCAGCGACTTCTATCTCTTTCCACGACTCAAGGAACACCTCCGAGGCAAGAAATTTGACGATGATAGCGACGTGATGGCCGCGGTTGAGGACTTTTTTGAGAGTCAAGATAAAGATTTTTTTTCTAAGGGAATTTTAGGATTAGAAAAGAGATGGACTAAATGTATAGACTTGCTAGGAGACTATGTTGAGAAATAAATTTATTTATTTATTTTATTCATTGTGTTTATTATTGATTATCATTACTTTTGGATCACCCCTCGTAGCTTTAACAAATTTTTTAAATGTTACTCCTATGATTAATAATAACATCATATTCATAGCTTACAGAATGTCAGAGGTAATAGGGGTCAAAGTCAGTAATAATCAGCAAATAGTCAAATTTAGGTAATAAATAAAAAATAAAAAATAGTAATAATTTGGTTAATAATATCTTATAAAAAATCATATGTTATATACATTATATATATCATACATACAGTACGCCTTTTTTCACATTAAAGTAGTAGGCAGACACCTCACCCAGGCTACGGGTGTGGTGTGGTACCTTTCGCCCTCGCGGGAAACTAGATATGAGGGCTACCGAACCACGTCTCCGTTTTGGTACGAGTCGAAAAATTCTTGTGTCATCATGAGCAGTACAGTGGCAGAATTGCATATTGTGGTGTTATTCTGAACGAATAAAGGCTGTCCGTAAAATACCTTAGTCGCCTCTTACGACACCTCGGTAGGGAAAAATTTTTTTATATCATAAAAACATTCTTCTAATAACCATACACCGTCGTGTTTTTAAAATATTTCACGTTCACGTGTCCTTTGGTATCATTAACATATTTTATTGACATAATATAACAATTCCTTTCATATATGTCCCGCTTGTATATTGGTATTATTAAACGTGTTGGGTCTCTCGGTCTTTGTTTAAAAATAAATAAAAGCAATCACATTTTGGCAGCGAGTTTGTCATCTCACCTCGTAGGTGTTGTAAAGGTCGACAGAGGGTCGTCTGGGAAATATCATGGTTTCCGACAGGCGGAGAAATAACTACCCTGGAAAATATCAGACTACATTTTACTGGAATCTGTCAAGGTAGGCCACCCCATGGCCAGTAATTCTGATGAAAGTTAAGAACCTATGTCTCAGGGTGATGGGCACAGTGTAGTGTCACACAGAAATTTTCTGGGCGACATTTGCTATAGGCAGGCGTTACACTTACTTAATAAATAAAAAAATATAATAAAAAAAAACGAAAATAAACAGAACGGTAATTGGCAGCAATGTTGAAGGTGCGACGCGTCTGGTACTCGGATCATTCGGACCGGATCTGGAAAAACGACTATCCAGCAGAGGACAGTTAAGAGACTGATTGTGAACGCAATGGGGAGCTGTTTAACTCATACCAAAACGGCAGCGGCGTGGTTAGCCACCCGTCACGTCGCGTTTCCGAAAAAAGCTGGCGAAAGGTGGGCTACGGATTTGATCTCAGCCTACCCCAATGGAAAAGAGGCGTGACTGTATGTATGTATACTAAAGAAGAAGAATTAAATTGTGGAATATTGAAAAATATTGTTAGGAATAGATTGGATTACGTCGGTTTAGTTCCATTAATATAGGTTCCATAAAGATCTTTTAATTTTCTTTTAATTTATTGCCTATTACTAGGCAGATAGGAGAGAAATGCTTAAAGCAATTAAGTCCATTCCTTGAGATCTTAGTTCTGTAAGACTTGCAATAAAGAATTAATAAATCAGCACCAATAAATATACTCCACTTTTAAAGTTGTACACATACATACATAAGATCACGACTGTATCCCATAAGGGGTAGTCAGAGACTGGGCACTCACTGCAAAAACAGATGACTGCCACAATCCACGTTTCACCAAAACAATATAATGCACTTGGTGTGATAGGTGGTGAGCCCATCGCCACCATGCGCTGTTGGGTGCACAGTGCAGTTTAATTCCTTTCTCGCATTTTACGAGATCCATTGGATGAAATGGAGTGGTAGTAATCTTTTACCGAGCCGCCACCACACGGCTATTTAAAGTTTTACAGACGTAAATTTCAAGTACCCAGCACAACCAGACCAACAATTTGTGTTATTGCAGATATAACAAATATCAGTAATTTTCATAAACCAACACATATAGTAGGATTCCTATGCAGGAATCCGTCTAGGTAGGTATCACCCCAGGGCCAGTTATTCTGCCGTGAAGCAGTAGTGTGCAAACATTACTGTGTTTCGGTTTGAAGGGCACTGAGAGCTAGCGTAATCACTTAGCATATGAGACTTAAGAAGTAATGTCTCAGGGTGATGGGCGCAGTTGGATGTCACACAGAGATGTTCTGGGTGACACAGCATTTGTTATGGGCAGACGTCGCACTTATCATCAGTTGAACGTCTTGCTCGTTACGTCACTTTATCCAATAAAATAAAAAAATTAAAAAGTTTATTTCGTTTTAACTTGTTTCTCTACTAGTAAAACACTGTAGTAATATTAATTTATTAGCATTGAATAACGCAATTTTTTAAGTTATATGTTAGTATATATAACACGACTTTTCTCTTATTCTTTATAATTCTGTTTAACTTTGTGCATACAACATCGGCGATAGGGTATCGAAAAGTTATTTGCGAGTACATTACTTTTATCGGTTTGAAGGGCACTGTGAGCTAGCGTAATCATTAGCGTAATTATGAGACTTAAGAACCTATGTCTCAGGGTGATGGGCATAGTGTGGTGTCACACATAATTTTCTGGGTAGACGTTGCACTTACAATCAGGTGAACGTTTTACTCGTTTCATCAATTAATTCATTTCATGAAATAAAAAAAAGGATTTATTTGGCAGCATCAGTTCGAAACACCGCACCTATAAATAGGTTTCGAATTCGTCACTAGAAATCGGCGACCTTTTAGCTGCAGTAGATACTGCGAAAATAAATAGCTAAATAAATAGCTGCACTTAATGTGTGATTAACAACTGTAACTATATGATGCCGTACGCCGCTGGGAAATCCATAGATTTTATTAATATGTCGTGTCCGTCTCCAGTATGAAAGTTATCTCGTATCAGCATATATAGTCATATAATAAAAATGTTAGCTAGCAAATTAATATTAAGATTTCTGGAATGTTCCATTATAAAATCAGCAGTTATTTTAAAGCTACTAAAAGTGCCGCATTAGCAATAAATTAGTGTTTAAGACCAGCATTGTGTAAAATTAATTAATTACTGTTTTTCAATGTAACGCTGTTTAATTAAGTTAGTTTTCAAACTCTTCCGATGTCACTTCTTTAATTAGCGCGAGGCGGCGCTACACAGTACATTTGAACTCAACATTCTGGGTGAAGTCGCTACTGTCATGAGCGGGTGTGACACTGTCTATCACGTGAACGTATTGCTCGTCCTATCACTTAATTCCATAGAAAAGAGTTTGCGCAATCACATTTATAGACTGAACTGATGTCTCAGGTGACACAGCATTTGTTACGGGCAGACGTTGCACTGCCACCAGGTGAACGATTTGCTCGTCTGGTCACTTTAATAGGTGTCCGGCAGAGTAGAATAACACTTACCTCTTTCCTACCGAGGTGTTGTAAGAGACGACTAAGGTATTTTTTTAATTTTTAATTCAGGAAACATTACAAACACAAGTATTGTACGGACGGCCTTTATTCGTGCAGACTAACACCATAATATGCAATGCTAACTATACTGCTCGTTGAAACGCATTGGGGAGTAGGATTTTTTTGGCTGGTACCAAAATGGCGGCGGCGTGGTTCGCGGGGGCGAGAAGTGGACTCCGTGAGTGGCTCTCTGCCTGCCCCTTATATGGGAAAAAGCGTGACAGCATATATGCATGTATGTACGAGTATGTTACTTTGATCCATAACGAAATATTAATATTACTCTGTCTCTTGATGTTATACTTATTTACTGCTTTTAAGTTTTACCTGAAGTGTCCCAAACAGAAAAACTGACTCTGTAATCGGCTACTGTGCATGTGTGTCCGTATTTTTCAAACCCCGTTGGAGTGTAAGCCTGTAACAAGAATATAAACATTAATAGTAAATCGGGGGAAAAGTAATTTCGGATATAATATGTATAAACTTGCAATAATATCTCTTTGGCTGTATTATTTGTGTCTGGTTTAGATGACATTAAAAAGGTTATATTTCAAAAAAGAAACAAATTAGTAAAATGTTGTTTACCGCTATTTTTCATTTGTTTTTCTTTCTGTCAAAATGAGTGAATGTAATGAAGAAATTCGATATATTTTAAAATATTATTACAAAAAGTAACGCAAGCTTCGAAAAAAATTTATGACGTTTATGCAGTGTGCTAATGCAGTGTCAGTAAGAGTAGCACAAAGTTGGTTTAAGCGTTTTCAACCCGGAAATTTTGAAGTCAAAGATGCACCTTGCTCTGGTCGCCATTTTACGGATAAAATGAACGCCATTTTTGGAAAAGTGGAGCAAGATCGGATATAACAGTTTTGTCCTATTTGAAAAAAGGTGGGTACACAAAAAAGCTGAGCCGTGGTAGCTCAGGGACTAGGCGCTCGCTTTAAATTTCATAGTACGACCTGGGTTCGGTTCCCGGTGCCGACACCACTAAAATTGTTAATTGCAATTTTAAGTGCTGATATACCACGTGCGCGGCGGTGAAGGAAAACATCGTGAGAAAACCTGCATGTCTGAGAAATAAAATAAAATATTTCGAAGACATGTGCAGTCCGCGCCAACCCGCATTGGAGCAGCGTGGCGGATTCTTCCTAGCTCCAAAACCCTCTCACAAATCAGAGGAGGCCTGTGCTCAGCAGTGGGACATTTATAGGCTGAAATTTTACTTTACTTTTTTTACAAAAAAGCACGATATTTGGATGCCACACGAGGTCACTGAAAGAAACCTAATGTACCGTGTTCTCATTTGCGATTCTTTAACGAGAACTTTATTGAGTATCGCAACTGTAAAGTTGAGAGAAAGCACTCGGAATTTATCAATAGAAATAGGTGTATTTCATCACGATCAACGGGATCATGTCGCTACCTTCAAGATGGCAAAAAGTCATTGAACAAAATGGCACATAATACTGTAGTGAAATGAAAATAAGCTTTGAAAAAAAATGTCATGAGTTTTCATATAAAATGCGAAGAGACTTTTTTCCCAACCTTTTAAAATTGCAGCATCTCCTGGCACATTCGAACAAATAAACTGAGGTTGCCGACCCGCCTGCCAAGTGGGGCAAAATCCCCCTAAAATAGTGGTAGCTCTCTACAAACTTTTGTGTCACATATAGGGGAGGTCTTTGTTCAGTAGCGGACTAGTCATAGGCTGAAATGACGATGATGAATAAAATTGTACTTGCTCTGAAGCGCAATGTTTTATTAAAAAATTAATTCCAAAGGCGAATACAATATTATGTAGTGATAAGCTTAACCCGTGCGAATATTTCGCACAATCGTTATGATGAACAGATGGATCTCCTCTTCGAAGAATTTAAACAACTCCAATCGACAGCTGTCGTGCATGTTAGTTGGACAGATTGTCAACAGATGGCGCCTTCTGCTAATAATATTAATTAATTCAATCCTTTTTTAAAAAAATATAAGACTAAATTATTTTTCGTCATTAGAGGGAAATAAATAATCTTCATATGCGTATCACTATATTAATAGGAGATATTTCATACCGACAAAAACCCGCTTGAAAATGATCTATACATAGAAAAATTGTTCAATTCGGCCGAGCGAGTGAGTGGCGTAAGTGACTTCTACGCCCATGTCCTAGGGTCGAATCACAGCGGAAGCTCACAAACATTTACGCAAAAGAAAGGTGTTGGTTTTCGTTTTCTACATTTATGGACATTTTTCAAAGCTTGTCACTCAATAGCTGGTTGTTGTTACTAAATATTTTAATTTAACAAATAGAAAATTATGATTGGGAAGACAAAAACTCTTTCAAAAATTAAAGGAAGCCTGTGTAAATTGTGATTGTACAATACGGTACGGACAGAAAGTGTGCCAAAGATAACATTTACCAACTTTATGATTTTTGTCTTAGATTTTAAGTTCGTTTATGTATTTCGCTTATAAACTGTGTGTTCAAATCTTGTTTGTAACAAAATTGATTATACTTTTAGTTTCGATAGATTACGTAGATGATTAATATATTACAGAAGATAAACAAATTAATTTGCTTTCTCTCTTTTACTGTATTGGATTTCTAGATAGTAGCGCCTAATTCTATTAACAAAATCAATTTACTGTCCCACGCTTAATTTAGTAAAAATCTTATTAAAGTAAACAAAGGAAAGCCCTAATCAAATATGGAAGAGAACGTCAAAGTATAAATCTAGCGAACATTTGCAGCTCTCCCACAATAAAATCTCTTCTCTAATCCAATATTAGTTGTTGTTTATTATGAAGGAAAAAAAGTTAATTTGCTAAGATTCGCATGCAAAATATAAAATGGTGTATATTACCTAGTTTTGAAGAGCACCGCCCGCCCTCCCACAGTAGCGTGTACGAGCCAACTAACACCGCCACCAGATACCCTCCACCACTAAAACACTACCAATATACACCACTGAAGTCGAGACCACGTCTCTGCGAGATAGAATCCTTAACGATGACATCCGCAGTAGACCTAAATTACTGATGGTAGGATTCCTATGCAGGAGTCCGTTTAGGTAGGTACTACCCCAGGGCCAGTTATTTTACCGTGAAGCAGTAGTGTGCAAACATTACTGTGTTTCGGTTTGAAGGGCACTGGGAGCTAGCGTAATCACTGGGCATATGAGACTTAAGAACCTATGTCTCATGGTGATGGGCACAGTGTATTGTCGCACAGAAATTTTCTGGGTGACACAGCATTTGTTATGGGCAGACGTTGCACTTACCATCAGGTGAACGTTTTGCTCGTTTCATCACTTAACGCAATAAAAAAAAAGGCCGTTAACCGTTAGGGAAGAAAGGTTGTCGAGTGGCAACCTCGTACCGGTAAACACAGTGTAGAGTGACCTCTCCACTTGATAGAGCGATGACCTGCACGGTTTTGCGATAGATAGATCGAAAGATGCAGGTGGCTCAGAACCATGTTTAGTAGCAAGCTATAGGAGGTGCCTATGTTCAACAGTGGACTTGTGACGGGCTGAAATGATGACAATGATGTAATGGAACGGCTAAAGGATAATTGAGCATTACATTAAGCCAATGATTATAAAGTATTTTATGGAATTATAGAAAATAGATTAGCATTGCCGATACCACCTACGTGAACAACTAAGCCCGATTGTCAGTAACAATAGGGAACATTAGCTAACTCTATGCATTTATTTCGCATTATCATACGTATAAATCATTTGTACGTTTTGGTATAAAGTAAAAACTGAGCGGATGAAATAATTATTTTTTTAAGACAAATAATTTACATTTTTAAATCTTTTTTAAAATCAATTAATTAATGTACATGTTAAAGTAGTGTACTTGTTAGAAGTAACATATTTTCATATTAGTTATACTACTATCATACGGTGTATATTTCGTAAGAAGTTCTTAATATATTAAAATTAAATCAAATCCGGAATCCGTCTAGGCAGGTATCCCCCCTAGGGCCTGAAGGACACTGAGAACTAGTGTAATCACTGAGATATACTTAAGAACTGATGTCTCAAGGTGACGCGCGCAGTGTGGTGCCACTTGTTGACACAGCATTTGTTGTGGGCAGACATTGCACTTACCATTAAGTGAACGTTTTGCTCGTCTCGTCACCTAATCCAATAAACATAAAAAAAATTAAATGTCAAATGAAATCATAAACAATATGTTTTCTCCTTAATGAAAACCACAAGAAAAGCGTTTAATCGGCAATGCGTATGTTGATAATATTTTAAATAAATTTACATTACAAACAAGAAGAACATTACTTATTAGCTTTTAAGCTTCGCTTTATAACCGCTTTATACCGATAACGAAAAGTTTCTATTTCTTCATCAAACAATTAAGGATCATTAATATTGGCAAGCAAGAATGAATGCAATTATGTACCGTATCATTTATAAACTAAAAAAATCACGTCAAAACTCGAATGTAAAAAGAAGAAACGGAACGTCTGTCCGTTTTCTGACGTTCTTCTATACGAGTAGCAATGGCCTAGCCATATCAATTATAAACAGAGCAGAAACGGGTCATCCAAACTACAAAAAGCCCTAATGGGAAAACATAACGGAATTACCTAAACAGAGACGCAAAAACGAAATAGAAATAAATGGTTTTGGAAAAAACCATGCTTTATCTCACTTAAAAAGAGCCCACAAACCAATGAAAGTTAGATAAATGCTGTGTAAATGAAAAGTTTGAGAAGTATTGCTGTAGTGAGTTTGATGTAAAAAGTGAAGAACAGCATGATAAGAGACAGAGATGCTTAGATGGTTTGGACACGTAGAGAGAGATGAAAGAAGATTGACGGAACAGATTTATGAGGCGAGTGTGAATGGGCAAACTAGTAAGGGTCGAAAAAGGCGACGCAACTAACGAGCTTGTATGAAAACGCTAATGAAAGTATAAGAAGCGAAAGATGTGTGTCATGATCGTAGCAAGTAGAAAGATGTGGCCTCTGCTTACACCAATAGAAAAGAGGCTTGATGTAGAAAACAATAAATATTTTGATTTCAGCGATTCGCTTATAAGTTGTAGCCTCGTCGTCGACTTTTAAGTGCAATGCCCTGTAACCGCTTATTACCCTGCCATATTGTGACATCTTGATAGATTCTCGAGATATATGGGTATCATTATAGTTACTTAAATTTCGTTAAGTAACAAGTAAAAAAATATAAAACATAATTATTTACAACTATAAAATATTTGACTGCCGGCATAAGAAAAAAATTTAGTAATATTTACCTACCTACTTTCAACTTTTGAAGGAGAAATAGTTTTTGTAATCTAAACTTATATTATAAATAGGAAAGATTTGATTTTTTGTATGTTTGGTTGTAATGATTTAACTCAAAAACTACTGAACCGATTTTAAAAATTCTTTCACTTATATACAACTACGTTATCATCGACTAACATGAGTTGTATTTAATTTTTTAAAAAAACCGAGATTCCTAATGAACGAAAATTGTAATGATGTAACTCAAGGTATCAAAAATTTACTGATAAAAGTCATTATTTGGCGTGCGCTGCAAAAACTATTAATGATAAAGAAAATTATGTACTACATTTTCACAGTACTCGTCATTATTCACAAAAAAGTCCGCGAAGCTATATGTCTAACTATTATAGTTAAGTCATAATAACCGCTTTTTGTTCAAATTAGTCAATCAAAACACGGGTAGAATCGAAAGATGATTACATTCGTATCATGATATTAATCCTTATCCTACTAAATAGTTTAATAGCCAAAGTTGATTATGTACATGTAAATTACTATTTAAATTATTCGAATTCGGATGGGACCTATCCTTGAGAAGTTACGACGGGTATAAATATGCTGAAAGTAAGAAAAATGCCGCGGTGTGTGCGAAAAGCCCTTCGCGCGAATAGACTAAGAGATATTAATTACCTACCTACTCATGTTATCTTTTGTAAGTAGAAAAATTTGAATCTCTCTAACGTCGTGGCCGCCCGGCTTCATAAGACTTGGGCATCATCGAGGTGCGCGGCTCAGCGGTAGATGGCGGTCGTTCTATTTTGCGACCACGACATCAAATATTGTTTATAAGGGAGCTCTTCATCCGCTTATTTCCCTTAAATAGAACATTATTTTGGTAAAAAACGTATTCTTACCCTGACCAGCTGGCAGAGCCGCCGCTGAGAATAGTCTAGTTCACTAGCAGTAAAGCGTAATAATTGAACAAGTACAAGTTACAGCATAATATTGTAATAGGTTGGGAAAAAAGTTTCTCCGTATTTTATATGAAAACTCAATACATTTTTTTTTCAAAATTTGTTTAAATATATTGCAGTATACATGTCTGACGAACCTTTGACCACGACCTTTTTCGCACGTTCTTGTCGTACGTGATCCACTTTTCATCACCAGTTCTCAATCTCTACGCAAACGTTTCAGTTTCATTACGTCTCAATAAGGAAACGCAAAAGAGTACACGGTTCATTAGATAGTTCTTTCAGTGAGCTCGTGTGGCACCCTTATATTGATGAACTGTTTTGTGGTCGATTCCCAGTTTTTCAGCTATGTTGTAACTACTGATATCCCGATCTTACTCCACCTTTTTGAAATTGGCGTCCATTTTATCCATAACAGGGCGATATATCCAGAGCGAGGTGCATCCTTGACATCAAAATTCAAAATTTGACATTCGGATTGAAAAAGGTTACAGCAACTTTGTGCTACTCTTACTAACACTGCATTAGGTCCATAATCGTCACACATTTTTCGCGATTTGCATTTCTTTTTTCCTTGTTTTTAATAAATTTTTAAAATGTATCGAATTTCTTCATTAGATTCACTCATTTTGAAAGACAGAAAAACAAATGAAAAATAGCTGGAAACAACATTTTACTCATTTATTTCTTTTTTTTGAAATGTAACTTATTAATGTCATCAAAGCCAAAGTGATTTTATTACAAGTTAACTATATGCAAAAAGCCTTTTCCCCCGACCTAATATTAATCCATTGAGATCGTAAACATTTACACAAAATAAAATGTCAATTAACTTTTTTTTATATACTAAATGAACTGAGCTCTTAACACACAACTTTAATTGAAAACTGCATGGTACAAAAAATGTATGCTGGAAAAACGAAAATAGGCTAACACGAAACATTTGTACAACGCGACGTTGTTGG